>JAAXCT010000170.1:227500-827500 GCA_012490785.1 Eragrostis nindensis
GTCTTCGGGTATCTAGGCATGGTTTATGCCATGATAAGTATAGGTGTTCTTGGATTTCTAGTTTGGGCTCATCATATGTTTACTGTGGGCTTAGACGTTGATACGCGTGCCTACTTCACCGCAGCTACCATGATCATAGCTGTGCCCACTGGAATAAAAATCTTTAGTTGGATCGCTACCATGTGGGGAGGTTCGATACAATACAAAACACCCATGTTATTTGCTGTAGGGTTCATCTTTTTGTTCACTATAGGAGGGCTAACTGGAATAGTTCTAGCAAACTCTGGGCTAGACATTGCTCTACATGATACTTATTATGTGGTTGCACATTTCCATTATGTACTTTCTATGGGAGCCGTTTTTGCTTTATTTGCTGGATTTTACTATTGGGTGGGTAAAATCTTTGGTCGGACATATCCTGAAACTTTAGGCCAAATCCATTTTTGGATCACTTTTTTCGGGGTTAATCTGACCTTCTTTCCCATGCATTTCTTAGGGCTTTCGGGTATGCCACGTCGCATTCCAGATTATCCAGATGCTTACGCCGGATGGAATGCTCTGAGCAGTTTTGGTTCTTATATATCCGTAGTTGGGATTCGTCGTTTCTTCGTAGTTGTCGCAATCACTTCAAGCAGTGGAAAGAACAAAAGATGTGCGGAAAGTCCTTGGGCTGTTGAACAGAATCCAACCACACTAGAATGGTTGGTACAAAGCCCTCCAGCCTTTCATACTTTTGGAGAACTTCCAACTATCAAAGAAACTACAAACAAACAAACAAAATTAGAGTCTTAACCGCTTTCTTTCCTTTCAGGGCGAACATGAAAAATGTCCGGCTCACCGGAATACTTCTGTGCTGGAGTGAAGAAGCCACTTCAGTACAGTACCGGGGCTGTAAGGAACTCAGCACCGAAAGGAACTGGTCTAACAAAAGGGGCCGAGAACTACATATGGTCTGATACTTACTTCCTTTTCAAGGAAGACAAGTTATGTAGGCAGTAGCCGTTAAAGAAATGTTTCGGTTGCTCGACCAAAAAAAGCCGGTCAAAGAATCGATTATATGCCTTCTCTTTCCATAAGACCGATGGCCTTAGTAACGTAACGCGCATCCTCATTGCTCGCGTAAAGCAAGCGTAGGCTCGAAGGCTTAGAATGATAGCAAAAGCAGATGGCCCTTACTACACTAAGCGCTATGAGAGCCAATCATTAAATAAAAGAAGGACTTGCTTCGGTTCAGGTCAAGCAGGAAGCCAATGCACCTTACTTAGACGAATAAGAAAGCCAATCGCACTTCCACCAATAAGAGGTGCGGGGGATGGTGATACCCCTTTTGAAAGACATAACTAACTTAGAAGACTTTAAATTTAAAGTAAACTAACGGAACAAGGATTAACTCGCTCCTTTCTCAAAGTCTAAGAGCTAGAAGGCGGGATACAGCGGTTGCTTCCTGTAAGATTTTCATAATCATGGCCTCATGATCAAGCCAGAAAGGAAAGAAAGAGTCTATATCTTCTGTCCTCTCTATTATTCGCTCCAAGTATTACACTCGTTGGGCTCAAGGTAGCATTACTAAATCTATAAAGAGCGGTAGGCTATTCTAAGAGGAATTTACTGTAAAATAGATATCTCTTTGCTCTTCAGCCTGTAAGTCTGAAAGCAAGTCAGTTGTAGGCCAGACCTGTCATCAGTAGTTCTACTTTTGTAGATTGAAGCTTTTATAAGGCAGGAATGAGAGCTGCAAAGGCAGAGATAAAGCTGCGATTGCTCTTGCTCGACTCTTCATGGCACGGTTGGCCGGGAATGAGAACAAAAGGAGGAAGAAGAAACTGGCTAAGATTCAATTGACCTATATAGCAACCAGTTCAACTAAAGGAAGTAGCTTACGGGCTTAAGGCTGCTAGGGACTCTGGGGCGAGAAGAAGCTTTTCCTGCATTCCTGTTGATGCAGAGATCAGACGAGAAGGCCCATCTCTTTACTAGAATCCGATGTGATAGAAGGAGCAGCTCTAGCTTAAGCCTAAGTTGATCCTTACTGTTCAAGATGTCTACAACACAACAAGGTAGGCGAAGCCACTAGTTTACTTGCTTGAAAAAGGCAACCTTAGCTGATTCACATTACCTCTTGTTATTTAACAATCCTTCCATGTCCAATCCACCCATCAAAGCAGCTACAATGAGTAAGGAAGTTAGCAACACCACTTAACTCATGCTTCTGTTCGACTAGTTGTTCCCGTAACTCTTATTTCATAAATTCCCTCTTTATCTGATCCTTGAAATCAATTTTCCCTTCATTCCTGTCAATTCTTGACCATCTGATAGTTCGTAACAGCCGGGGAGAACAGTTCATTCATTGGTTAGCCTTCCATTCAGGTCGCTTAGTTAGGTATTTGAATCAGCTGGAACGATGTCTCGGAACTCTTCAAGGAGAGGTTTCAGCTCTGCGGGGACTTCGAGGTCTCCGTTTTGAGGGGCGGTCTCTTTTACCAATAAGGCAAAGACTACCCGAAACTATTCTAAGGCTTCGCGAAGTTAGGTCTTTTTAAGGAAAAGGCTATTCTCCGCAAGGACCGATTTGGATGTGTCTCCGATTTTCAACGGACCAAGGATCACCTTAACTCTGTCTTTCTCAAAAGAATAGGTATTCAAACCCATCATGGACTACCTTTCTTTCATACTGCCAAGGTTACGATGGAGATGTCAATCTCTGGTTGAAGAAGATGGTAAACCACAGATGTCAATCTCTGCCTAACTCAAATAAAGTAGAAGGGGGAGCATTAGCCCGAGGTGGTCACCATGTGATTCTAACCCTTCACTGTACACCAGGATATCGTCGAAGAATACGAGTACAAACCTTCTCAGCAGTGGATTGAATACCATGTTCATCAAATTGTTGAACGTGGCCGGTGCGCTGGTCAGACCAAATGGCATGACCTTGTATTCGAAATGGCCTTGGTGGGTCTTGAATGCAGTCTTATACACATCCTTCTCTTCCATCCTGATCTGGTGGTATCCCGAGGTCCATTTTAGAGATAATGGTGGCACCACGCAATTGGTCAAGGAGATCATCCATCAGTGGAATGGGATACCGGTTCTTCACAGTTTGTGTATTGAGAGCTCTATAGTAGACACAGAGCCTCCAGCTCCCGTCCTTCTTCTTGACCAAGAGGATAGGCGATGCGTAGGGGCTAGTTGAGGAGCGAAGCCCTGCTGCTACAATTCATCCACTATCTTTTCGATTTCCCTTTGCTGGAAGTAGGAGTACCGAACCAGGTATTCACTGGTTTTGCTTCTGACATAACAAGGGAAGCAGAGCTTTCCTTTCGCCTCTTTTGTGTTCTTGTCAATTGCACTTCTTGTGACACGCAATTCTGGCAGTTGTACTTCTAGCACTGCTGTCACCATATCATCTTTCTTCTTCATGCAAGTTGTCCCCAAATAGTACCCCCGGCGGCTACACAACTCTCTCAGCTCATTCAAAGTCTTCCATTCGCTCTCACTCTTCGGACTTTTTAGTGCCATAGGTTTTCCTAATGGGAGTGAGTAAGACAAGTCTTCCACTCGATTCCACTGATCGAAAGATCGGAAGGGATTTCGCAATGTGAGAATGAAATATGCAAAATAGAGTTCGTTGGTAAATAAACGGCATGGGTGTCCCAGGTTTGCCACAATTGTAGCAACCTCCTTTCTTTTTCTTCTACGGTTATTTCTGAGTAATCTATTCCAACTTAGTTTGTTAAGTGTAGTTTTCCCTCATGACACTAATTGGGGTTACCAATACATTGACAGGTACAAGCACATAAAAGTTTGCTACAAGAAACCAACGAACCCTCCACTTTCCTATTTGAAAAAAGGAATTGCTCTATCCTTTATTTAATAGTCTCTATGATTTTCGATGAATGAGCCTGTGGTATGCTTTTTCTTCGAAAGGAGTACCAGCATATCTTACGTCAAGGTTCAGTGGAGCAACCATCCAGTGCGCGAATCTCCATACTAATATCCCTGGCGTAAGTTGACTCCGATGCTAAGAATCGTCTTCCGGTTGATGATTTCTATAAAACGCGTACAGATGCATTTACGTCTTCAGATGTTGTTGATGTTTGGGTCTTTCCTCATCTCACTGCAAGGAGAGCTTGGTACTAGCTGTTGGCTTTCGATTTGCAAGGAAATAGCCTTTCGGGAGTCAATTTCGGTATCCAAACAAGTACTCAGCATCTCCTAATGCTTTTCTGGTAGTCCCTTCGCTCAGGACATTTTGTTTTCCACAGGATACCACAAGCACCTGTTCCTTGTAGGAATACACTACCTATCTGTGATTTAAGCTCCCCTGGTTTATCACCTCTCCGTCCAGCTATTCTCTCACCTTGTATATCTCCTATTGTCCCAATTCCTACTTCCTTTGGTTTCAGTTCCGACATAACCTCTCTTAGTACCCCACTATCTGTTTTCTGTTGGTCATTATGCTGGTGATCAATATAACCTGTTGAGGACAGACTACTGGGCTGTATGTGTCACATCTGACACCAGCGCAAATGGTTAGTGAATTGATACATATTTAGCCATTCAACTTGCTAATATTGGAGTGCTTTCACTGATTGCTTCTGATGGGGAGGCACAAATGCTTCGGTTACAGCGGATAATCAGTTATTTGACAAGAATCAGATCTCTAGGTTTACCAAACGGTGCATAATAAAGAGGAAAACCTCATATTTACTTCTTTCCCTGTCATTGTCTTTGGTTATACTTTTACTTATTTCTGTCCTGTTTCCTCGATTCGTTCTGCAGAAGATTTAGTTTCTTATTGTTTGCATTGTCAAGATTATCCTTTTTATGAATTTATCTCGTATTTCACCAGTTTGTTTGACGTAAAATATTTTTACAATAATTCGTATGTGTGCCTCCTGCAGGTTGATTTCATTAAGGAAGAGCTTGAGCATTCTGAACAACCCATAGTTTTGGTATTCCTTCACCACCCGTTAATTGAAGAAGAGCTTGAACATTCTGAACAATCCTTCTTTGACATACAAGCATAGACATGTTTAGCTCTAAATCCTTCTTATAGACTAACCTTTTTTGTCTTGAATGAAAGGTTGGACATTCAATTGGTGCATACATAGGCCTGGAAACCTTCAAAAGGCTTCAGACCAAGGTTTCAATCCTAGACCAAGGCTAGTAATCCTGTCCGCTGTCTGTCCCCAGTGTTTACTAATTTTTTTTTCTTTATTTACCCTGGCAGATAAATTTTTTTGTGGGGCTTTATCCATTTCTAACATTGAACAAGAATTCTGTAAAGCAATCGGCAATTGGGTATATTGCAAGGTACTGAAAGGTGCTATGGGGATACGTCAATGTTTACATTGTCACCAAAACATGTTACTACCAGAAATTGTAAGAATCTAATAAAGCAACATGATTGAATCAACACTTTGTAGTCAAGTAGAAGTGTATGGAACAATGCAGTCTAGAGTGGGTTACCACTTTATTAACAAGAAATGCAACATGGGTGGCACTTCCTCAAAAGATGTAACACGGGAGGCCGGATATAATCATATAACATATAGTTAGTCGCTACGATTCTGAAAGTTATTTGGCACCTCGCTTTTTGACTTAAGTTTTGAATCTTTTCCCATATTCACTCATCTTGAAGTTGACTATTTGAACTTGAATCAGGTCATCACTCCTTAGTAAAGGGGTTAGTTCATTTGTATCTCTTATCGGGTCACTCAATGCTTCAGTTACAAGGGGCATCGTGAGAAGTTTACTTGGACCTTCATGGTCTGTAACAGCCGTTGATGCTGCATGCAACCATCTCTTAAGGGTGAGTTCTGAACTTTAGTCACAATCCCCTCTCCCCATGTGAGTTATTTGCCTCCCCTGACTCAAAATGTTGAGAGACATTTACTCCTTCAACAAACTTGTGCAGTACCATACGATGCGCAATGTTCTTTTCATGGCAATGACAGAGTTCCAAAAGGTAATTCACCATGTTGACTACTCCTACTTGGCATTGCTATATACAACTGCACGATTAACACAGCATTGTAACAACAGTTTGTGTACTCCGTATTTTCTTGCAACATAGCCGTTGATTGTTTCCTTTTGCGCTCCAGCTTACCGAAGAACTAGACTGGGCTTTCATCAGAGAAAGACAGGACGAAATTGCTCTATTGTTTGGTGTGGACGATCATTGGGGTCCACTATTTCACTTAGAAGAGGTGAATAGATGATTTATTATTCCAACAGCATTCTGTTGGCGCGATGAATGCTAACTATTTTCTGTTGACCTGTTATTGGTGGACTGACAGATCTCAAAGCGTGCACCCGGAGTTGCCTTGTCGATTGAAACAGAAGGTCACACGCATGGCTACTGCTGCACAGAGGCTGGATCCTTCTGGGTCGCAGACTACGTTGCAAATCTGATTAAAACCCAAATGCTAACTAGAAACAACTGAGGTTCATTTGGCACATGTATCATACAGTTCTTTCTCTAAAACAAATGAGGTTTAGCTGGAGTGAGTTGGATTTAGTTGGATTGTGTAGCCTGCCTAAGGTTTCCGTTCTGATAATGCAGATCCTTTGGCTGACTTTTATCTAGCGCTCTCTTTCCATGATGCATTGGATCACCTATGCTTCCGATGCTGATAACGGTTAATGTTACATTTTCCCACAACACAATTGTTATGCGAAATACAAGTTTCCTGCATCTCTATGAAAAGGGTACAATCATGACTTTGAGCAACTGGAACCACTGAAGGGTACAAAAAGAAGGAAAAAAAATGTTCTCATATATACAGATAATTTGATCTACCATCTAACATTGAAATGCGGTACAACAAATTTTCTCTCTTCTTGATAACAAAGCACTCATTTATGCTTTGATGTTTTAGAACCACATCATGTGCAACAGAACCTTCAAACAAATGCACAAACGCTATAAAAATCCTAATCCTTCATATGTATCACCAATGTTAGCTTCATGGGTTTCTTTTGTTCCAGGTCCTAACATTCCTCATCGGATGCAAACTCATCATCAGGCAACATAGCTGTCAACAGTGAGTATTTAACCCGCAATGATATCTTACCCTTCTCAAGGTTCAGCTTTGCCCCTGAAACCACCCAATAACCTGGTGGGTCCTGCGGCCCACGCACCATCTCTGCTGTATCAACAAATTTGAGCAGCTTTGGTGTCTGCACTGGAACAGGTGGTCCACCAGGGTATACTGCCGAGTTTATATTCACATCAGCAGGGCGCGGTGCGGGCTTCTGAGCTACCGTAGAGAAATGTGTGCTGATGAGTGTCGAGATAAGGCCTGATTTCTGACCCAAGTTTGGAGAATTCTCCCACTCAGGGTTCTTGACAAGAGCAGCATTGCAGACTTTGGAGAAATGCAGGCGAAGGAAAAGTACTTTCTTGAAGCCATGACTGACCACATCTAACTGTGCCCCCGTAACAATAGATGCATCATCGTCTGATTCAACTGGTGCTGTGCAGACATGGGAGAAACGCTTCCACGGTCCAATTGGTTCATAATATTTGCGGTCATAAGCTTCTGGAGTTTGTTGATTGTAAGGGTCGTCTTGAAGCTTAATAATCTGAGGAAGAGAGCAGAGATGTTGGACATGTACGGCTAACTTGTTGCTCTTCCTTCCTTCAAGAAACAACCTGAGACCTGTAACTGGTCTTTTACCTACGTCAACCTGCAGCATATTTGAGGTGTCCAGCTCAAAAGATGAAGAGGAAATGGGCATAAACAAAAATTGAAGCTCTCGTCTTAGTAATGAACTTCTGAAATGATAAGAGTGTATTTTTTTAATAAAAAAGTAAAAAAATAGAAAGAAAGTTGATTCCATAATGATAACAACAAAAGCCATCCATACCATGTTGGTACAAACATAAAGCTTTGGCCCGATTAAATTTACTGGTAAAGATGCACTGCTTTGTCTTTTCCTCTGAGGTCCCAGAGGGAGGTCGCTGTAAACAGGTGCCCACTGCCTTGGAAGCTGGAACTCCAAAAATTGGTGTAATTCCTCAATTGGGGGTTTATCTGCAACAAATTTGAATATATCACCTGGTTAATTGGATTGCGGCCTAGTGCTGCTTCTGCTAGATTGTATGCTTCTTAATAATTCAATATGCTAATCACAGAATGATGGCTCATAATTGGAAGATTGCAACCAAAAGTGTTGCGGTATTTGCAGATCATCAAAAAGAAGGCACAACAATTATCCCACTACTTTCCCCCACCCACGCATCCTTCTCTTATTTCTGACAACCACTAAACAACATAAACATTGATTTCTTTTTTTCTTTTAGAGAGAGAACAGAAACTTGATTTCTGTTGAGGAGGAAAAAAATAGCTCCCTCTTCCTACTCATCGAGGTGCCCGACAGAGCTTCTCCACATAAATAGTGAATTTGTTGCATCAAAATCAAATTGAAAAACACATCAAATTGAACAGTTACTGTGTATGTGGAAAACCTTGCATCCAAATCAAATTGAAAAATGCATCGTCCTTTCTGAATGTTTGACACTACCGTAAGTAAGAATAGTTGTGGCTAGGGCACAAAAAAAAACAATCTAGAGCCAACAATGAAATTATTTTCTAACTTTGGCTACACATTTAGATTTCTTCTTATATCATTTATAACTACAGACGAGGATTTTGGTGTCTACTAAGAAATAGGTACAACACTGAAATATGGCTGTGGCACAGATGATTCTGCATCCTGAAAGAGGAATTGACACTTACATCGAAGGTACAGATTAATAGCATGGTTCAAAAATCCACTGCCAGGAACTCCATTCAAGAGTGAAGTGATAGGAATAAAGGACATTGAGATAACATCAGGCTGAGATTGAACAGTATTAAGCCACTCGCTGTGAGGAATAAAATCTTTATCCCTACCACCTCTTCGCTTAGGCATCATCACCAAATCCTGACAGAAAATAAAAATATGTTTTTCATGCAAAGACAGCTACAACCAGATAACGAAAATGAGATTCTTCATCTGAACAGTTACTATGAACGTAAAGCTCTTTACCTCATTTGAAGAGTACGAATTTAATGGACTAGACTGTACAAATCTCAGCTGCTGCTCTCTTGTGTCACTCTGCACAGCATGCAACGGTGTAAATTGTTGCAGGTGGGAAAGTCTTATGCACAACCAGCACCCACTTGTACTCAAAACAAAAGAACATGCTATACAACACAGGGATTCAATATTAAAAACGACATAACCTAGGTACATGCAGATAGCTCCGGTAAATGCAAAATTGAGAATAACTATGAGCTTGCTATACACTAAATAAAAGACTCTTATGAATCTAGTCTTTCTTTGTCATCAAAATAATTCTCAAATGAGAGGCAACCAGGCACAATGACCACAATATGAAGGTATGGAAGCATATGAACAGGCAAAAGTAGTCACAATTTGTCAGGAATTCTAAGTAATAAGACGAAATGTAGTCCATCATCTTAAAACTTGCTAGCCTAGAAAGA
Source organism: Eragrostis nindensis (assembly GCA_012490785.1). Taxonomy (NCBI): domain Eukaryota; kingdom Viridiplantae; phylum Streptophyta; class Magnoliopsida; order Poales; family Poaceae; genus Eragrostis; species Eragrostis nindensis. Next base: position 236,995 of record JAAXCT010000170.1, read on the forward strand.
ACACAAAATCCACCAGTCAAGAACCAAAAGTCCACGAGGAACACGTACTGACTAAGTCTTACTACAGGTAGAAGGGTATGGTAAAGGTTCTGTAAAGAGTTTTCGTCAAAAAAGGTTCTGTGAAGGGTACCACTTAACAGTGATCATTGATGCTGCACAGAGAATATCTAGGGAAAATAGATGGCAAAAACAATTCACAAATAGGAGAAAACCTTATTCTTCCCATATGTGTCCATGAAACTCATGTCAGAATGTTCATTTGCATCAAAAAATCTCCTGTCTGACATGTCCTTTAACCGTTTTTGAACATCAACAGCTTGCAAGTTTGATGAATGTTGTTGTTTCAAATATATCACATCTTTTCCGCCCATTTTTAGACCAACAATTATATGGGTCCCGAATTTTTTAATGAACCTGAAAGATAAGCAATAAAACTTGAAACTCTCACTGATACTCACATTATTGTTTTACAGATTGTGTGTAACTCAAGAACCGTATATGAATCTAACCTTGCCAAGGCAGCAGGTTCCCAGGTTGATGGAACAGCCTGCTTAACATGATCCCGGAGTACAATTTGTGCCTTTGAGAGTGCTACAGTATATAGTGTAATATACCAACCATCAAAAGCAAGCGACTTGGTATTCGCAGCATCTTTCTGCCAGCAGCCAGTAAATTCAAACATAGTATTGAACAAGCCAGAAGGAATTTTCCCAGACAAAGATAGCTCCTGGTTGAATTGCTCTGACATCTGCAAAAATGCTTCAGAATTGAGGAAAGTGACCAACTAGCTCTTTCTTTTCTGAACATTGTAAACACAACACAAACGTTACTTGTTAACACCTTTTTTATAGATGTTGAACTCTACTATCTAAAGCAATGATAGATGAAGAGGCAAACAACATGATATGAGCATAAACTAGACTCTTATTAGTATAAGACAACATTCAGTAACAGGGATATAATCGTGGCATACATATAACAATCCAAGTTGCTGGCATTCCTACAATGTCAGCATCATTATCTAGAGAAGAATCCACCTACGACCACGCGTCACCAGATCATTCCACATTACAGAACTCAGCGTAGATTGAATCTATGTGTTCCAACACTTCAAATGTTGAATTTATAGTTCCTTGTTTATATTGAATTACAGAACTCAGATAGTTGCAGCAACTTCCAATATCTTCTCAATGAAACAGCATTACTTCTACTTCAAAGTAGCACGATTTTACCATGATTTTTCTTTTGGTACTCTATGTGTTTTACAGGTACAGAAAGTGTCATGCATCAGTTGACATCCTTCATCATGTCAAATTATTGTGATAATGAACTAGTAAAGGGGTACACAAGACATACCTGCTGAAATGACAGAACATCGGACCGGAACCTCATCCGTTCCCCCTTATCACACTTGACTGATTTAGGCACACTGGAGACTGTGAGACCACCGGGAAGCACGATATCCTGAACCTCACCATGGTCAAGCTCGATCAGCAGTGGATCAGGCGAATTGCACTGCTTGCAATACTTGAGACGGATATCATTGGCAACGTCAAAGCCAAGACCAATGGAACGTATAGCAGACTCTGCGGTGCTCTGCAGCATGGACTTATGGGCCATTTTCAATCGTTCCACGATGGTGAATCCTATCCCTTGAGCTGAAACTGCAGGGAGGCTTAACAGACTGTAGAATCAGAGGTGGACTTGGAATGGAGCATGCGGGATCAGCTGAACTTGAAACCCACTATTTCTTTGGGAAATATGCAGCGTGTGAGCCTTGATTGGGTGCCAACAAGTTGTATGGCGACAACCGGTGTGGCTTCGTAGAGGGACGCTGACAAGAATCTCTCCTCGCCGGGGAAGGAAAAATCAAATAGAGGAACCTAGCCTATCCATAGATGGATAGAATTGGATTAGTTGGACCCCAATATACACAACTAACTAGAAGGATTCGGAACAAACTAACTCGGGAATCAAATCGTCCAAGCAAAGCCGGGATCGCTACTTACCAGCAGAAAGAGGAAAACCAGCCCACGATGGATCTCAAATCCACTAGACCAATAGAGGAGCGGAGCTCTGGTGGCGGTGGCGGTGGCGGTGGCGGTGGCGGGGCGAGATTCCGGCGGAGGCCGGAGCAATTCAGGGAGGGAGAAGCGGAAGAAAGGGGACTAGTGGCACAAGAGGTAATTAATTTTGCTCCCGTCTCTTCCTTTTTTTTTATTCTTTTTTGTGGGACCATTTAAGTTTGGTCAAACTTGAGGTTGTTGGCAAAGCATGTCCCACATAGTGTAGCAGATTTTTCTTTTTTTCTTTGATTGATCACAGTATTAAGTATGGATACACCTGGATCGGATACAAATCTTGACCTGGAATGGAAGAAATTGGCAGTTGGTTTGTTTACAGGAGCAGCTCAAAAACTAACAAAATAATTTGCCCCGCATTTCAACTGAGTTCAAGCTTTCCAAACCTATGTGTCATGTCCTGTGAGTGCTAGCAACATGTGTTACTTCTAGCGAAATTGCACCTCTACAAAATAATACTAATAATAATCTTCCATTTCTCATTCGTTTTGGACAAATGACAAATCAGTATCAAAGTAGGCACACGGTTTTTAGCTTTTTGTCCTCGAAAAAAAAATCGACTGAAAAGAAAAGAAAACATTGAAAAATTGGCGTGGAAACGAGAACGAGATGCGCGGCAAGGCACGGCAGAGCAGGTGGAGCCGTCAACGACGACCTCGTGATTAGGCCAGCAGGCTGCAAGACAAGGCTCCCCGGGAACTTTCGGGGACAGATCACGATCAAGTTGTTAATTTGCAGGCATGAGTGCATGACCGACCACCCGTGACTCGTCAACAGGAACACTAGGATTTGTCTTTTTTTTTTTGAGGTTAACACTAGGATTTGTCTAATCAAGGCCAGCGACCCAAAAAGTTAAGCAGCAGGAACCGTGATCCAGCTCGTTTCTTCTACTATTTCTTTTTTGAAAAATCTGGGACAGGGTTTCAGTCACGTTGAACTGTGGGTCGATCCATCCAGGAAGCAGGCATCCGGGGGAAAAAATTGGCCCCGCGCAGCCCGAGATGCCGGCAGCGAAGCGGAGAAACTGCCCCGATCCGGAAACGCTGCGAGGACAAAGGAAACGCGCGCGGAAAGCCATGGCGCGCAAGATGGCGTGCAGGCAAGGAAGCCGGTGCAGTGGCCGGCCGGCCTCGAGTCGAGCATATCATCATGTTGTCTGTCTCGGAATGGAAAACCTTTAATTCAGCTGCGATCGATCCATCCATCGAGCATCACACATCAGACTCTGTACTTGGAAAGAAGGAAACCAGCGGCACTGAGAATATTGCAACACACGCGACCACACACAGCAGCGACATGGGCACATCGGGGGCCGGCAATGCCGTCGTTTGTTGCACGCTGCTGGTGTTGATCTTGGTCGGCGCGGCGGCCACCGACGCAGCAGGCCAGCAGGTGCCGGCGCTGTTCGTGTTCGGCGACTCGCTGGTGGACGACGGCAACAACAACGCGCTGGCCGGATGCCTGGCCAAGGCCAACTACTTCCCCTACGGCCTCGACTTCCTGGGCGGCGGCGGCGCGCCCACCGGCAGGTTCTGCAACGGCAAGACCGTCGTGGACGCGCTCTGTGATCTGTTGGGGCTGGAGTACTTGCCCCCGTACACGAGCACGGGCCAGGACGACGGGACGCCGCTGCTCGGCGGCGTGAACTACGCGTCGGCGGGCGGAGGCATCCTGGACGAGACGGGGCAGCACCTGGGCGAGAGGTTCAGCCTGAGCCAGCAGGTGCTCAACCTGGAGACCAACCTGGACGCCATCAGGTCCCAGCTTCTCAGTAGTGGCAGTGACTACGAGCAGTTCCTGGCGCGGTCGGTCGCCGTCATGGTGGTGGGCAGCAACGACTACATCAACAACTACCTGCTCACGTCGCTCTACGACTCCGCCGCCAAGTACAACCCCCAGGACTTCGCCGCCCTCCTGCTCACCCACTACACCAGGCAGGTACTGGCCATCTACAGCCTCGGGCTCAGGAGGTTTCTGCTGGCCGGCGTGGGCCCGCTCGGCTGCATCCCCTGCCTCAGGGCCTCCTCCGGTGGTGCTTGCATGGAGCAGGTGAACCAGATGGTGGGCTTCTTCAACGGAGGGCTCAGGTCGCTCGTCGATCAGCTCAACGCCGACCACCCCGACGCCGCATTCACCTTCGGCAACACCTACGACGCCGTCCAGGACATGATCCGCAGCCCCGGCAGCTACGGTTTCACGGTGGTGGACAGCGGCTGCTGCGGCCTTCTTGCAGGGCGGAATAAGATCCCTTTTTGCCTTCCGTTGGTGCAGCCGTGCGACAGCCGCGACCAGTACCTCTTCTGGGACGCCTACCATCCCACGCAGGCTGCCAACCTCCTGCTTGCCCAGAGGGCATTCAACGGCACCCAGGATCAAGTATACCCTCTCAATCTCCAACAGCTGGCCGATAAGTAGCTACACACATAGAGTACCATGCAAGCATGATACTACGCTACTTGAAAACATATATATGACACGCACAACGTACTATATATAGCGCGCAATTCTGTGTGTCAGTGTCACTATGTGTATGCATCTTAATTCCTCTTTAAGCTGTTGTATACAAGCAACATATCAACAGACAAACATTTTATATATATGCAAGAAAGAAAAAAAAAACACAAGATCTAATTAAGGCCAGAACACGAAACACGGTGGACAGTAAACTGCCACATAAGTATTAATTGTCACATATTTGTGGCAAACTAAGAGAGTTCATGGAAATGTGCTGAATATATGAGTACAATTGGTACAGGTACATGAGCTTCTCAAAATGAAGCTAGACATATGTCATAGTAGTTATTACACTTATCGATCACTAGTGATTAATAGTAATATAATTGATAATATGCATGTCATAATAATGGAGGCGTCCAGTAATGTGTTCATCTGATCTGGGCCTAGGGTGGCTGGCTATCTTGGTGAAGAACAAGATCATCGGGATGCAATGATATGTGGAAGGAATGGAAACAAAATGAAAAAAAGGAAGGTGGACTAGTAGGTGACTAGTTAGCCCATGAAGATGTATATATGGCTACCACAACTCAGATCGGACTCTTTGAGGTATATCTCCACAAACTTCTCTGGGGAGCTACACCTCATGAAAAATGCCCTCATGTTGAGATGATGGCAGAAAGTGACTGACGCTGCACATGAAAAACAGCAGCGACTTAATTTGTCCTTGCACTCTTCCATAAGAATCCAAGGCACAATTAATTATCCTACAAGAATAGAACTACTTATATGGCTAACAAAAGAGATGCTAATTAACTGGTGACCTATATATGCATGGACCTAATATCATTTCTTTTGGACTGATGAGAATGAGGCGTGGAAGGCCAGATACAATTAAAGGGCGCGCGGAGGAAGAGGATCGACCTTACATGGAGTACCCGATCACAGGATGGCAAATCGGACCAGCCATGGTCCTTGCTGGTTAGTCTGCCAAATGCGCTACTCAACCCAGAGTGAGCGTTGGCGTCAAGTTAGACAAGTCTCAGCTGCTTCAGACAGATACGCATGTGTGTGCTATCCATTTGACGCTAAGCTAGACTTGTTAAGATGCTATGCAATGACAGGTTGACTACGGACTCATGTGTATTGAAGGAGGAAGAAGAAGATATATAGGCAGCCATGGTTTTGTCTAGCTAGCTAGGCCAAGGTGCTGGGCTTCTGGTCTGGCGCTGCGGCGAGGTGAGAAGGGACGAGCCTGCTGTACTGGTACTGCACCGTGGACGCCGGCAGAGATGGAGCTGTCAGAGACATTGTCACGCCTGCATTAAAAATCGTTACACAAAAATTGTCATGCCAGTAGCAGTGTCATGGCAAAACATCTACTGGAGTAGGATCTAAAAGATTGATAATCAACAAGTGCCATGGTAAATGTCACACGGAGGAGTTTGTCACGAGGAAATTAAAGTGCTCTACGTACGTACCTGCTTGGCCAACAGAAGTGGGAGAAATCGCCACTGCGCCACCGTACTGCTGGAGGCCGCCGGTCGCGGTCGTGGCTCCCACCGCAGCGGCGGCGGCGTACTGGTAAAACTGAGCCTGAGGGTACTGCGCCATGGCGGCGGTGGCGCTCACTGGGCCGTACTGGAAGTAGGGGTACACACCGCCGGTGGCATTCGGCGCCGCCATTGTTAGCCCGGCCGCCGTGGTGCCTCCGCCGAAGACGCCATACTGCTGGGCTCCCTGCAGCCCACCGTAGGCTGCTTGATAGTAGCTCTGCATGCAATTTTCATGATCATCGATCACAGCATTTTTTTTGACACCATATAAAACAGCGAATTTGAGCATATATATGTCCTCACAAGTGGATAGCCGTAGTCAGAGAAATAGGGAGAGTACCTGAAATCAGATTAAATAAATTACCAAGCAAGCTTAAGACCAGCATACACATTAAGATGCAATTGCTCTGATTACTGTTGCCATACATACATGCATGAAAATTAAGGAAATAATAAGTGCATGCGTCTGCTGCATGCATCCATGCATGGACGTTTCGCCCTTGACCGGACACGCAGACCGACGCAGCAGGAAGCGTGCGTTGCGTGCATGCCAGCCGCATGCAAGAACAAAGCAGCAACCAACTTTTTCTAAAGTGATTTGCCCCACATGCCAGTTGCTGTACCCGAGGGATATATATACGCGAGTACTGTACTGGTACTTGCCACTCTATATATCCATATCATCAAGCACATGCATGCTCACATGATGAGGTGCTCACGCTTATTAGCTCTTTGCTGATTGCCACATATATATACAAGCAGTAATATACTAATACTTCTACTAGTTGATCTACACATACTATAGCCTATCAGTTGCAAGCATGCATAGATCATGCATACATGCTGCCGCCACACACACACACGCACACCCATGGGAATGCATCTACAGTGGGGGTGCATATATGCCAACGAACCTAGCAGTATGCGATGGGCACATGCAGGGAGATGAGATGCACATGCAAGGATGATGGACGGTGCAGTGGCTGGCCCCTCCTAGCCATTAACGAGCAGGCGCAGGAAGCAGCAACGCCTGGCTTTAACCGAAACCCATGTCTTTACAGCTAGCCATTGCCGCCCATAGGCCAGGCCACTAGTGCAGATCGGGAGGGAACACACAGAGCTGGCCTGCAGAGAAGCTGGCCGGCCAGTCAAGCACTCAGTTACTCACCCGGCATAAACATTGTAAGTAGGAATCCCTTGCTGGATGCCATGATCGGCCGGAACAAAGCTCAGGCTGGCACCACCGATAAAACCAGTAGCCGTCGACTGAATGGACTTCATTGCCCTCATATTGCCTCCTCCATGGACATGACCTGCTTCACGCATATGCATGAACACCAGATTAATGAACGAACAGTAGAAATTGTTTGAGTGAACTGAGGTTTTACATCTGAGAACTCAGAATTAGTAGTACTCTAGAGAGCTGTTTGAATGAAAAGACGGTTACGTTGCAGAAAATTCAAGCAGTAATGTCTTGCCATGATTTTATGCACCCGATGATTATATATATCCTCAACTAATATGGTAATGTATCTTTGCTGGCTGCTGTTATTCAGTTTATTATTCCAAGTCAACTGTCTCATTGTTGAACCCGAGCACGAACTACTTGCTAGGGTCGAATATTGAAGGCATAGGGCAACTGCTACGAAAATACCAGATCAACAAGATGTGAATGCACAGTGTTCCATGCGTAACAGTGGCGTTAGGAATCAGTTAGTTAGTTAGTTAGAGAAGGGTACAACAGGAACAGGCCGGAGATAATTTTGTACTCGATGACAAGGACAGCAAAGCGCACTGAAATTGTACTGCAGCTGCAGGATTGGAAGAAGCAAGGCAAGCCTGGACTGGAAAGAACAACCCCCAAGAATAACTAACCACGCTTGCTTTTAGAGCTTTGCAGAAAGCCGAAGGTGCAGCTTTTTCAATCTTGGCTGAAATACTGTCGGATACCGGGATACTATGTTCTTTAGTTTGACCCTTTTCATGATAAACATCTCCTAGTTGGAGGGGTTTGTATGAGTAGATGTGTGCTGTCAATCTAGGTGTTAATTAAAAACAACGCTAACAATATATTTTTTTGAAGAAAAGTTACTTGTTTCGCCGCAAATGCTCAATTTGTGACAAATTCAATTCTTATATATGGTCAACTACTTATCCAGTCGTCGATCCTAAACAAAAGGGAAATCATTTTTCTTCATCATCAGACAATGTTGATTTGATTCTAAAAGTGCAGCGCCTCAAAGCAAATTTCCTGTTTAGTTTACGGCAGCATCAAGAAGATAGAAAATAGTCTTAGTAGCAGAATAGGCATACATTAGCATAAAATGATGCACATGGATGCAAAAGGCAAAATCATGTTATCCATATGATTCAGCACTTGGTTCTTGATTTGCAAGCCAACAGTATACATTTAGCAGCTTCTTGGTTATTATGCAGCAGTTAAATGCTACTAATGGCACAATTTCTCTTGAAGAACTAATAATCTATATGAACCAGTTCGGAGTTGCTTTAATTTGTAGAAGACTGAATGAATTACCATATGGTTGCAGATACAGCGGTACTGGTGCTGCCTTGGACTTGTTGACCCCGAGATATGCAAGATTGCAGTTTGCCCTCCTCCCATCGATCACTGGGTATGGATCGATGCAGGCTCTCAACGCAGCCTCCGGCTCACGGAATGTAACCTACAAATTAAATATCCGAAGTCACGGACTACATACATATATATTGATCACTTCTAAAAAAAAAAAAGCCTTGATCGATTGACCCGTTATTAGTTTCTTCACTGGTTGTATGCGGTCTGCTGTATACTGATTCTTTGGTAAATATCAACTTGATGGTGCAGTAGCTACTAGCTAGACATATGAGTCGATACTAGCTAAATTAACAAACAAATCAAAAGGGACTGAATTATGAAGGGGGGAATAAGAGATAGATGGATGGCAGCAAACTAATATTGGCAATTAGTTGAGAAGAACTCACAAAGCCGTATCCCTTGGATCTGCCGGTGTTCTTGTCCGTGATGACGACGGCCTCAAGGATGTCTCCGAACTGCTCGAAGTAGGCCCGCATGCCCTCCTTGTGCGTCTCCCACGCAAGGCCCCCTACAAACACCTTCGTGAACGTCGTGTCGCCGAATTGCCCCGAGGCGCCACCTCCGGCGACCGACATCGCCTGAGACATCACCTTGCTTCCTCCTCTGGCAAGAGCACCTGTTTTCTTCTCTCTCCCCTTTGATCTGTCTAGTATCCACCAACCGAGGACGAACTTTGTATTTGGGGAGTCAAAAAGGTGAGGGGTGATCAAGGCTTGATATGCAAGGGAGGAAAGGCTCTAAACACCAACCCTAACTAGCCTGTTGGATGCCTGACCTCTATCCAACTAGAGAGAGAGAGAGAGAGAGAGTAGGAAGGAGGGAGATATGAGAGAAAAGCGAAAGTTAGCTGCAGACAAAGGGAGAGAAAGAGAGAAACCAGAGGAGAGAAGGTGGACCTGCTAGCACGTCATATAGTCCAGTACTTAGTATAATACTAGTAGCTCTCTTGAGAATACCCCAAGCATGCACCGCATTTGCTGCTTTGGGCTGTCATTTTTGCTTGAAAAATGTTGGGTGGACCCATGCATGCATCTGTACGTTTCATCTTGTGTCGTCCTTTATCTCTGCACCAGAGTTGATAGCTTTTACATGATCACCTATACTTGTTCATTCCATGCATTCTCTACGTACATGTGTTCAATGGAGATATAGGCGCTCTCTCAAGTCTCGTTCAGAGCGAAATAGGATGCATAACTTAGAAGAATAAAGATACTACAGATCCGTCAAACTATCCTACTTTTCCATTTTGTGGTCATAAAGTGTTGGCAAGATGCATTGCACGTTAAGGACCCAGTTGCTAGCTAGCTAGGATTATTGATGGGCAAACCTGTGAGGCTGTGACACGGTGGAAGGGATAGATCGGGTTCCAATTGTCCATCCAAATTACATGCTTATATGTGCCATTACGAAAAGAGTTTTAGCAAATGTCTTTACTCTTTTAGTCAGTTATAATCTCCATGGGTGTTCTTCGTCATTTTTGCACCAGGTATGTGTTATAAGATATACAATGATGTTTGTGGTCCAAATATTTAAAAAGTGACCACACTAGGATGACAAGTAACAATAGAACACATTGATCGGGCGTAATGAGAACACGGAGTGAACATATCCAGCTATGAAAACGACACAAGGTGCGCAACCGACAGAGAATTCAGCAACCAAATATCCACGAGAGAAAAGAGGAGATCGAATATGTGAATCTTGTCACAGAAAGATCGCCAGATATTGCTGAGTGGGAGACCGATACATGAATCTTCTTTGAGATGACAGGCAGGCACATTAACAACTTTGCTATTGTAAATTCTTTACTTTGACGATAGATTTAAGTATTGCTCTACCCTGATATAACATATGTGTTCTGTGTGCTTTGGCAGTTGACCCACCTCGTGAAGTAGAAATGGAAGAACACATTCTAACCAGCTAGCAAGCTAGGTGCTGGATATTACCTTACCTATGCACAGCTCCGGTCACCACACACACGTCATACAGCTAAGAACGTTGATATCATTTATTGTCTTGATTTTCTTTAAAAAACATCAAAGTTTGGAAACCGTTGGAAGTATTCTGCTTTTGGTAGCATCTTGTGTATTCGAGATGGTCAATACTATGCTGGTTTAAGATACGTGCGCACGCGCTCGCTTGCTGACTGTGGGTTTTCAGTTATTGCGACTTTCAGTTAATGATTACTTGTAGGACAGTATTTCTTTAGTAACTCTGCATATGCATAAGTAGAGGAGAATATGTGAACTACATATGAATATGGATGCAGTTGGTGGCTTGTGTTTTGAAACTCGTACCTGGAAAGGTTTCATACGGCATGGCAATAGGATAACTGCCTTTTCTGCCAACGGTCGGTTGCCCGACTGGTCAGAGCAGAGTGCTCTGGGGGCGTTTGCCCCCGTCGACCGGGGCTCGAGCCGCGGCACCCGCGTGGTACTGTAGCTCGCTACAGTACCGCGCGTGCACTGTAGCATTTGTGGCTGAAATATGTCACGCTGCAGTGCAGAGTAAAAAAATACCCTCGTCCTCTCCGGGTCAAAGCACATGGTAAAGACTCGCGTCGGAGCTCACAACGGCCAGCTGAGTCCCTGTGTAGGATCGGAGAGGGGGTTCGGGGGTTTTCTCGACCTGCGTGAGAGGTTATTCTCCTTAGTAAAATGCCGTTGGGGGCGGTCTTCCCCCGGCAGGTCGAGTTTTTTTATAACTGCCTTTTCTGGTGAAATAGTTGAGGTTCCCCATTTGCATTGATTTTCAATGAAGACTTGCGTCACAAGGGAACCGATGCAAATAATCTTCTCCCAAAAGTCAATCGATTCACATACTTTCCTAGGAGACAAGACCTACAACGATAGCGATGGGATTATGCAGAATTCGGCGACAAAACAATACAAGGAATAAATCAAATCCATAACGAGAGTGACGAGTTTTCAAGTATTTACAACTTTTTCTTCTGTCCTACAATGTCATTCAGCCATGACTTAGCAGCATTCTTCAATAAGATACCCTACAACAGCACTATTCCTTGACAACGAAAAGAGTGGACACGCACACTAAGCGCTGCACGGACGGTCAAGCTCTTCATCATGCTGTGATAACAGAGTTGCAAGTGTCGTGTAAGTTACTCCTTGTGATCACATCAAGCAAAGACTAGCATGTCTGGCTCTGACGTTACTCTCTTATTATTAATTAAAAAAAATACCTCACTTGTTCAGATGTCGCTGAATAGCTTTGTAGGGAGGCCAACTCAATGGCTACTCTTTGAGCAGTAGAATATCGCATCTCTGAGGAGTAGCTGATAATGGGGGTGTTCGGTTGGAGGATGCAGTTGCAGTTGCAGTTTGAATAGTGAGAGAGAATACTGTAGCGGAGGAATCTAACACTGTAGCAATCCTGTGCGCTGTAGCATCAGCAGCCGCAGCCACACGCCGAACGCACCAAATATACACATCTCCACAGCTGTCTTCTAAGGGCCCAACACACAAACTATGCTCTTGACAGCGAGGAGAGAACGCTTTAGAAAGAATTTGGTGGCAGATGACAGATCATGGCTGAATTTGTTGTACTACTATATACATCAAGGCTTTTCAAGCGAATACCGCCACAAAAGCCTTAGTTTAGCTCACTACATAAAGTGATAGTTCATTACAAGATCCAACATTGATATCATTCAATCTGAAATAACGAGAAACATCCATATTGTGGGGGCTCAATGTCTTGTTTGGCACTGGAAACCAGACCTTGTGATGATAATGCACTGCTCTCTTTAGCACAAGCATGCTGCATCTTGGGATAGTATTCTTGATAACATCTGTTCCGCATCAAACTGACACTACTGTTTTTGACAACTAACATTTCGGAGTTTTTGCCACCAAGCCACTTGCAACATTGATCATATTGCAATAACATGTGTACAGAATATGAAAAAGCCTAGAAAATAAAAGGGGCTTTTCCTGGCGTAGTGAAGGCTTCAACAAAATTGCAAGTGAAAGTGCTCTAGCTGTTGAATCAGTTTCTGTTTCATATGCAACAAAATGTGCTATGTCAGACAAGATATCACACATTATTGGGTGAAACCCCATCATCACGTTCAGAAATAAGTGTTTCTTCGTCAATACTGATTCCATCTTCAGTATCATCATCATAATTAGCATCATATTCACTACTGGTATTGTCTTCTTCATCAGATTCAGAGATATCACTGACGTGAAGATCAGAGAAATCATTTTGGTCCTTCCATTGATTCAGTTCCCCCATTTTCAGCAAAGAAGCTTTTCTATCATCACCATAATCCAGATCCACATTCTGGTATTGAGGAATTCCATAAAGTGCAATATGCCGATAATACAGTTCAAGCTCCTTTTCAGATACAGCGATAAAACGCCTAACTGTCTCCAACGACTGTTCATATTTTGATTTTTCAAGTGCCTGATGATACAAAAAAAGGCAGATGTAAGGCACATTCAATAGTTGTATAGAAGAAGAATCAGTTGGATGGCTAATTATCAGGGCTAAAAGATTGCACAGAACACGAGTTCTATATTAGGATACATGAGCTGTAAAGGGGGAATGAATATCAATGCATCGGTTTATTACCAACATATTTAAAGCGTTACTATAAGGAAACAGAGAACGTTCTCAGTGGACAACATCCATAAACAAGAATCAATATATCTTTGAGAAGAACATTCAGGGTAATTTGTAGCATACATACATCTCTAGCAACAAAGTTAACCAAGAAAGCTTTTCATAATTACCTTTTTCTTCGATAGTGTATCGATAGGCGACATGATATCTGGCTGGACATAGTTCTTTCCTCGGTAGAAGACTATAGTATTATCTCCAATGATGTTAACAGGGACACCGCCACTTAGTCTGGCTATCTCATTTGCGTATTCCTGGAGTTGCCCTGGTTTGCATGGCTTACATATGACCTTCACAGTCTCATGTTTCTTCCAGTGCAAATGCATGTTCAGAATTACGCCTCCAAAAACTCCTCGTCTTCCAACAGGGACATAATTTGATTTTTTCTGTGAAACCTTCTTCAAGTAAAATCTTTCCTCGCCGGTAAGATCATCTTGTTTAGCCATAGGGCCTTGAGCTTTGGCAACCTCATACTTCTTTAGCTTTTCAACCAACATAGCTTCCTTTAATTTGGCCTAAAAGAGAAACAGCTCATTTCAATTCGTTTTGCCCTAGGAAATAAAGAAATAGAGGATGAAAAGTGCATTACTTCCTATATTTTATCTAAGTTTGACCTTATAAAATGGCTAATACTGTATTCATTGTGGTTTCAGATGAATCAACTGAGCGGTATACAAATACTGCCATGTATGTAACTATATAAAAGAAACATTAGCAGGGAAAATAACTGAAAAAATTATGTCCCGTAAGAAAATTACTTGAAGAACGAAACCACCAAGGTTATGCTGCGTAATCATTTTTACGAAACCACCAAGGTTATGCTGCGTAAGAAATTACAGGAATATAGTAGTCTATCGCCTACCTTTTCAATCTTATATTTGAGCCTAGCTTCAGCTGTGGGAAATTTTTGTTTTATCTTCTTTCCCTTGGGCCTGATACGCCGTGGATCATTTTTATTGGCCTCCTTCCTCCTTTTCTTTTCCCGCTTCCTCTGAACCTTTAAGCGCTTCTTTGTCAAATACCTTCTCTTCTTGGAGGGCTCTACCTCCTCAATCTGAAACTTTGGTTTGCCATCCTCAGACAGAACTAGATTCACTTGTCCAAAGCTAGCCCATCTAACACCCGATGAATGCTCGAATAGGTTAAGAGGGTTGAAGCATGTGCTGGGGGAAACAACAGTAGATCTGTGACAAAGACAAATATGAGGGGAACTGAAAATTATCATGGATGAAACACGAGTAACCAAAAGAAACAAGACAACAAGCTTTACCCTTGCCAGGCACTTTGTATGTTAAACATGTCTCACAGCTTGGTTCAGAAAACTTCATATATCAATTGGAGTCTACCAGTAGGGAAGACATGGTCACAAGCAGAATGAACTCTAGCCAAACACGTTCCAGAACACACGGCAGAATATATTTGCTTGCTTGCTTGCTCGTGCGAGTGTGCAAATCTTAAAAAAAATGTAGCAGCATGTATGTCTATGAAGAAAGATAATTTGCAGCTTGTAAATTTCCAGAACATTAGCAAGAAGAGATTAGGTACAATTCTTGTCATGTGGTATTTATCCTTCTGTGTGTATGCGTACAGCTGAGGACAGAAATACATAGGAGTCAACCAAGAGCATTACCTGAGGGCTAGAGGGTAATGTGAAATTAGCTGCCTCTGGGATATATTGAGGAGAGATAAAGAAGCCAACTTTCTTAGATTTTGACGTGACAGGATACGGCTTGCCATAGCTTGTACTCCTATGACACAACTTATAGAATTCGGTAATACAGTGACATCTACTTCGAATAATCAGTTTCACCTGCAAGAATTATGGAAGCAATAATTCCTTATTACCTTTAATGTCAGACTCAACGAGTGATGCATCAACCATCTGAAGTTTTGCGTATTTTCAATAGATGCTACTATAAGCCTCCTAGGTTAGATATAATCATCATGTGCGTGCCAACCTTAAATTCAATTTGGAAGGAAAATAAACACGAAATGCTAAAAATGGCCTGGAGAGATCGACCTCTTCACAGGATACAAAATTGTTTACATGCGACGCACTAGCACTCTGCTGTCTACAACAGGCATCTAACATTCTATGAGTGCAATGAAGTGACCCTGATCATTACAAGCAGCAATCGCTTCACGATACTAATCAAACAGAACGTCTCTTAAAAAGAGAGAAGCACACTGTAGGCTGTAGCGCAACTCACAAAGAAATTGAGTGTACATGGAACCAAACGTCACGGATCACAGCCTAACAAAGATATCAGGCAAATCCGAAAAGTACAGCAGAAACCAACCTCGTTAGTATCGAACCAGGCCCGCGACGCCTCCAACGCGTCCTTCGCCAACCGCTTGATGCCGTCACTTGCCACCTCCTTCCCTCCCTTTCCCTTTTTACTTCCTCAGTTTCTGGCCGGACGGCGGTGGCGCGCGAAGAGGGATGGAGGATGGCCGGGCGGCGGCGTCCCGCGACAAATAAAGGATGGCCAGGAGGCGGTGGCGTCCCGCGAGGAAGAAGGCCGAGCGCGCGCGCGGCGTCCGGTGACGGAGAAGGACGGACGGAACGAGGTAGAGCAGCCGGGCTGCGGCGGCTCTGAGTCGCGTGGAACGCGAACGACGAGGACTGCAGACTGCTGTGTTTTTGGGCTGTTTGTGGGTTTCGTGGTTATGGGCTGTTTGGAAACTATATCATGGGCCTGATGGGCTGCTGGCTATACGAGATGTTGAATTGTTGATCGAGCGGTTGGAGAAGGAAGAAGTCCGTTTGACCTCCCCCAACTATCATAGGAGTTGCAACTTTTCCTCCGAACTACAAAACCGGGTAACCAGACTCCCTCAACTCCTTCTCTCGCTCCAATTTACCTCCCTCGGCGGTTTTCAGAGCGGTATTGGCTGACGTGGCATAGTGGGACGCACATGTCATGTGCCACGTCATTTTTTTCTTTTTTTCTTTTTCTTTTTCTTTTTTTTTCTCTTCTTCTCTTTCTCTGCACACACCGCCTCCTCCCTCCCCCCGCCGCTGCCCCCGTGTCGGCCTCGCGCATCATGTCGGTGAGCTCGGCGTAGCAGATGGGGTGGCCCATCCGCGCCATGGAGCGCGCGAGCTCGGCTGCGCCTGGTCGACGGCGACGGCGGGGCGGCACCGCCCGAGGAGCAGCGGCGCCAGGGAGGACGCCAGCTCGTCGGACTCGACGGTGCCGTTGCCGTCGGCGTCCATGGCGGCGATGAGCGTGTGGATCTCGTCGCCCGCGGCGGGGCGGAGGCCGAGCGACCGGAGCAGGGCCGCGATCTCCAGCTTGATGAGGCTGCCGTCGCCGTTGAGGTCGAAGCGGAGGAAGAGCTCCCGGAGCTGGCGCAGCTGCTCGTTGGGCGCGCGGGGTCGGGGCGAGGTCCTTGCCGACGCCGACGCCGGGGAGGGGCATGGACGCAGACCGCTTCGGCGGCGCGGCGGTGGCGGACATTGCGGGCGACGGGTGGGCGCGTGCGCTCGCGCTGCCTTCTCGGACGCGGTGTTCGGGGCGGTGCTCTCCATCTGCGTGCCGTCGCGGATGGGCGGGAGGCGTGGAGGCGGTGGCGGGGGGAGGCGGCGGCGGGGGGAGGGAGGAGGCGGTGTGTGCAGAGAAAGAGAAGAAGAGAAAAAAAAAGAAAAAGAAAAAGAAAAAAGAAAAAAATGACGTGGCACATGACATGTGGGTCCCACTATGCCACGTCAGCCAATACCGCTCTGAAAACCGCCGAGGGAGGTAAATTGGAGCGAGGGAAGGAGTTGAGGGAGTCTGGTTACCCGGTTTTGTAGTTTGGGGGAAAAGTTGCAACTCCTATGATAGTTAGGGGAGGTCAAACGGACTTCTTCCGTTGGAGAAATGGTTCCAACTTCAAACGTTTTCCGAAGCAGTGTGGTTATAGTACCAGCACGTAGCTAGTAATATTTCCATTTTTTTTCCTGAGTTTTTTTTTTAGAACGACCCCGGGCAATTTGCCGGTGTTTTATATTAATAGGGAGGCAGAGTTTTTACAACGCACTACAGCGTGCGAAGTCAGCGTAAAACAGCACGCTCAGACGGAACGCGCTGTCTGAGTAAACAAAGGTCTACTACTCGCTAGAAAAAAACTCGACCAGCACCGTCATGTCCACAAGAGCTGGAATGATATGTGCAAGATGCTTCGCTCCTGCTGAGCTCCATGTCCTGGCTTCCTCCTTTATTTCTGACAGCAAACAGAGCACCAGCTTCTCTGCTCGCTGGAACACCCGGGCTGGGCATTTCTTTCCTTCCACAATGACCAAATAATCAAGATCGCCAGTAACTTGGTTCCTTTTGCTGCTGATCCTGTTCCGCACATGTTTTGAAACCAATCTTCTAACGGCAGACCTGGGATCCATTCTGTCGGAGCAAGACTTGTCTTGCCTGCCCATGTAGCCATGCTGTCCCAGATCCGCTGTGCATGCGCAACCTGGAAACCACGAGCCACCTGTTCACTGAGTGCCCATACACACCAAGTTGGCCACCGGAGGCGATCAGCCGTCCAAACTCGATTTTGCAGCAGCAGCCAAAGAAAGAACTTGGCTCGCGGAGGTGCCCATACCTTCCAGACAAGCTTGGGGTAGCTAGATTCGGGGTGTTCGGTTGGAGGATGCAGTTGCAGTTGCAGTTTGAATAGTGAGAGAGAACACTGTAGCGGAGGAATCTGACACTGTAGCAAATGTGAGGAGGTGTAGCAGCAGCAGCAGCAGCCGCCGGCTGCTTTGCCAGCTGCCGAACGCGCCAATTGCTTACCGCCCTCGAACTGCATCTGATATGCTGAGCTCGCCGTATATTCACCATGCGACGTCCGCGTCCAGGTGATACCCGAGTTTCAGTTTCAAATACTGACATCGTACATTTCTGTTGGTTTGAATTTCAAACTCCACTACGATCCGAGAAAGAAAAGAGCTTATTTATTTATTTATTATAGTGCTGTCACAATTCATGGATTGGCATTTGAAAGATAATCGAAGAAACTAGTCGTCGTCCACTGAAATGCAATGATTCATGCTGTCCTTTTCAAGGATCCTTAATTGGTGCGCGCACTGGACTAGAATCTAGAGTGCCCGAAATCCGTTTGATTTGGCCTGCACCTTGAGGTGCATGGTGGAGTTGTAGTGCACGAGGTCCGGCTGCGACGTCTGGAGCGAGAACACCTCCGACTGCAGGTAGCACGAGCCGTCCCTGGCGTCG
This sequence comes from Eragrostis nindensis, assembly GCA_012490785.1. Lineage (NCBI taxonomy): Eukaryota > Viridiplantae > Streptophyta > Magnoliopsida > Poales > Poaceae > Eragrostis > Eragrostis nindensis. The sequence goes on from JAAXCT010000170.1 coordinate 255,542, forward strand.
GCGCCGTACACGAACTGCGCCGCCATGCACGCGCAGTCGTCCAAGCACGCTTTCTTGCACGCGTCCTCGCTCACCCTGTCCATCGCCCTCAAGCTGGTGGCGTGGTCGTTGAAGTAGGCCATGTTCTGCAGCGACACAAGCCGGTGCGCGCTTCTCGCGGCGCAGGAGACGGGCGTCGTCGCCGGGACGCAGCCGCGGTTGGGCCGCCGGAAGTCCACCGGCCGGAAGTTGGTCGCGTCCGGGCAGCTGCACTGCGAGTCCGTGCATACGCCGTACGCGCCGCACACCGTCGGGAACGCGCAGTCGTCGTCGGGGAAGAGGCGGAGGACGTCGAACACCGGCGCCCACCCGGCGGGGTTCCACTCGTACAGCCGGAGGTGGCCGTCGTGCTCCAGCCGCATGTACTGCACCGTCCCGGCGCCGACGGCGGGGAGCTGGAAGGTGGCCAGCTGCTCGCCGGAGCCGGAGCCGGAGCCGGGCCGCGCGAGCACCGCCAGGCTGCCGTTGGTATAGGACGCGAAGGCGCCGGCGGTTTGGGTGAAGCCGAGGTGGTAGTAGCGCTGCGGCCGGGGCTTGGCGGCGACGTAGGCGCTCAGGCTGTCGTCGGCGACGGCGAGGTAGATCCGGCTCTCGGTCCAGTTCGCGGCGGAGGAGTTGGCGACGAGCCGCGCGTTCTGCTTCAAAGTCTGGCCGACGAGCAGGGTGTCGGTGGGGTGGTCGAACGACTGCCACACCGGCCTGTTGCTCGCGTCGAACAGCACCAGGTTGCCGTCGCTGTTGATGCTCACGCCGGTGACGGACCGGCCCGCGGTGCCCGCCGACCACACGACGGCGCCGCTGGCCGCCTTGAGCACGAGGTCGCCGGCCGCGGTGAACTGCGCGGTGGCGCCCTCGCCGACAGGGCTGCCGCGGTTGGCGGACCAGACCACCTGCGGGATGCCGGCGGTGAGGGACGTCATGAGGCCGCCGCTGTTGGAGTAGACGACGGCGACGCCGAGGAGGAAGTCGGTGCAGGGCGTGGAGCCGCGGTGGTTGGTGCAGAAGAAACCGAAGGCGAAGGAGGGGCCGAAGCCGGCGGGGTTGAGGCGCAGCAGCGCGGCGCGCGCCACGGAGCCGTCGCTGTACACGAGGTGGTGCGTCAGGGAGGCGTCCGTGTTGGCCCACGTCGTCGACGGCTTCGCCGACGGGTAGTCGAACGGCTGCGCGCGGATCACGCCGGCCAGGAGGCCCAGCGCGACCAGGAGGAGCATGGCGTGACGCATTGCCGCAGTCGTCGACAGCGTTGTGTGTTGTTGGTGTGCGTGGATGCGAGGGACGAGTGTGTTTGTGTGATCGATTGATGGAAAAGGCGTGGCATCGCAACGTTTTTATAGCGGTCTCGACGCACCGCGGGCACATGTAAACCTTTGGCAGATGTGGGCGCTCGAGATGAACGCGGCGCAGAGAGCATGGGCACATGCATGTTGCTGCCCAGCTCGAGTATCCAAGGTGTGGTCTCTTCCTCGCTCACTTGTTTTGACCGTTCTGCTACTTGCAGTGGGCGCCAGCACGCAGCAGCTACCTGCCCCAGCACAGCGTTTTCGAAGCAATCTCGTTCAACTGTCCGGTTTTTTTTTTTTTCCCTGGAACCTCTGGGTTGAATTGAAAGTCCCCGTTTATAATGTGCGTCCGTTACCATTAGAATATCCACCGGCACGTCTTCTCTGCTTCACTTTTACGACTAATAATAAAAATGCTGCAGGGTTGCTTTACTTGGTGTATTTTGCTGCTTGTGTGGCACGGGAGTGATCTGTTGCTTGCGTGGCGTTTTCTTTTTCTTTCCTCTTTTCGGCTTTCGAAAACGTTATTCTTGGGCTTCACTCTTCTTGGGCCTCCATTTGTCTCCATTTCGGCTTTCGAAAACGTTATGTCTTGGCCCAGGGCTGCTGATCTGCAACTGCAAGGGCTATCCACCCCCATCGCTCGTATCCGCAGAAATGGCGGCACCCTCCCACGTCATCCCCTTCCTCTCCCCCACCGGCACCGCCTCCGTCCGCCTCAGCCCCGCCCGCCGCGCCGCCCTCCTGCGCTGCTCAGCCGCGGCGGGACAGGCGGGATTCTTCACCCGCCTCGGCCGCCTCATCAAGGAGAAGGCCAAGAGCGACGTCGAGAAGCTCTTCTCCGGCTTCTCCAAGACCCGCGAGAACCTCTCCGTCGTCGACGAGCTACTCACCTACTGGAACCTCGAAGACACTGACCGAGTACTCGATGAGCTCGAGGAGGTATGTACCAGCTTTCGATACCCCCTCCTCTTGCTTCGTCACTAGTAGTCCTTGCTCATTTTGAATTCCCACGCAGGCTCTGCTCGTGTCGGACTTCGGGCCCAAAATCTCCTTCCGGATTGTGGACACCCTCCGCGAGGAAATCCGCGATGGCAAGCTCAAGTCTGGCAGCGAGATAAAGGTAGATTCAGTTCCTAGTTACAGTTCCAAATTTGTGGAACATTTCGATTGGTTTACCTGCTTAACGATTTTTAGCGTTAATGGTCAATGATTGTGCAGGCCGCGCTGAAAAGATGCATTCTCGAACTGCTGACAAGCAAGGGTGGCAACCCGGAGCTGAAGCTTGGCTTCAGGTTCTTACCATCCCCTGCCTAGTAGAATCGTACGTTTCCTGTTTGGTACTCCGGTTTGGGAGGTATCATTGTGCTTCACCATTATGCCAGGAAGCCGGCTGTCATCATGATCGTCGGAGTGAATGGTGGTGGAAAGACAACTTCGCTAGGTAATTATCTTGCATAATTTACCGCTCATCAGTCGCATTGCATTTACCTACTTTCCTAGTACATCCCTGTTAGGTTAGGTGTAGCAGAAGAAAGAAAGAACATTGAACAAGCAGTACCCAATCATTTAAAATATTTTTTTAAGCAGTACCCAATTGCTTTGAACTGGATCTCTACGGTTCACTTGAGAATTCTTTTGTTTTTATAGTTTGTTGTTTTTGAAGGGCCATTTTCTTTATATTCCAAAACATGATGCTAAGTCTACCTCTAACTCTACCTTTTGTCTTGTGTTTCTCTTGTCCTTGATTCTTATGGGTTTCATCTCTAGCCTACCCCAACTTGCTTGGGACAAAAGGCTATGTTGTTGTCCCAAACATGATGTTATCCACTGGTTGATTAATCACTCTTTTACTTTGCAATATTTTATAGGAAAGTTACTTGTATTCCAATAGTATGATGCTGTCAATTGTTAGATTGATAATTTTTTTCGTTGGTAATATTTTTGCAGGAAAGCTTGCGTACAGATTTAAGAATGAAGGAGTGAAGGTGAGGCTATTTTCTTGACTTCTCCTGGTTTATAGGCTAGTTGTGCGGTAAAAGGTCCAACTGTATGAATTTTTTCTGCACATTGATGCCAGAGTGGAAAGCCTAACTATAGCTAGCGCCCTCAGATTTTTTGCACCGTCATATTTCATGTTCTAGTAACGTGCTGCTTGACTTTCGTTTTTAGTTCTGGATCAACCAAAAATAAAGTTAATGAGTTGGCATTCCTGCTCTAAACCATAATATAGGTATTGATGGCAGCAGGTGATACTTTCAGAGCAGCAGCTCGCGACCAGCTAGAAGTTTGGGCTGAGAGAACTGGTTCAGAGATTGTCATCGATAACGATAAGAAGGCACAACCTCCAGCAGGTATGACTTAATGGGAGGTCAAGCATTATAAAAGTACTATGCTCTGTTGTTAGGAGTTCAGCTTTTATGTTTCATCTAATTTGACTTGCTTGGTAGTTCTTTCGCAGGCTGTGAAACGTGGGAAGCGTGAAGGGTTTGATGTGGTTCTATGTGATACATCAGGACGTATGGTTATTGTTTCTAGCTTATTGTTGCGTATATTTAATCTCTTACTTGTTGGGGAAACTAATCTGTTTCAAAATTATTCTTCAGGACTTCATACAAATTATGGCCTAATGGAAGAGTTGGTTTCCTGTAAAAAAGTTCTAGCCAAAGCCCTTCCTGGTGCTCCTAATGTATGTTGCCTTTTAACATGCAAAATACTTCAGTCTGATTATGATAGGGCCAACATTGTTGTTCAGTACTTTATTGGGTTCAATGATTCTGATATCTTATTCTTTGCTCATTTCTTGCTTATAATTAATATGTGGCTATGATTGGCAGGAGATTTTGCTGGTTCTCGATGGCACAACTGGCTTAAACATGCTACAGCAAGCGAGGGAGTTCAATGATGTAATCAAACCGTTGTTGGAGCTGAATTCATCTTCTTCTCTTCAATAAGATTAACCACGGACATTCTTGGCTTAATACCAGGTTGTTGGAGTCACTGGATTCATCCTCACTAAGCTAGATGGCACTGCACGGGGTGGTTGCGTGGTATACGCATCTTTCTTGTAATATACAAAATTAAACAGCTTTGCTGTACTACTGTGTTACCTGAATTTTTTCTTGCTTGTTCTGTCTCAGGTTAGCGTTGTAGACGAGCTTGGGATTCCAGTGAAGTTCGTTGGGGTCGGTGAAGGGATGGAAGACCTTCAACCTTTTGACGCCGAGGCATTTGTTGAAGCCATTTTCCCATGATATTGGATTTTGTGGATAATCATGCTTCTGGGATAAAGTTTTTACCTCGTAGCTTGGCCTTTTCATGTAGTTGACTTCTGTCGTGTTCATCATTACAATCTGAAGCTGAAGTGAATGAAGGTCCTAGTAAGATACAGACGGGATACTGACAGCTGGGCTCTACATCAGTTCGATGGTGTGGAGCGCGACTATTGCCTGGACCCTTATCAGTCAGAAAGAGCTTATCCTGAAGTCTGTAACGAGTTGGAGTAGCACTGTCTGTTGGAGTTATGGACTTTGAATTGCATCGGGAGTATTCGGAGAAAGAAATGGGGGAGATAAAGAATCATATCTCTGCTTCTCATAACAGATATGTTTTTACTCGTTCTAACGGATTCTTGGGCACGAATGTGCAATTGCCGCTTCGCATAAATGCTTAGAAGCAAACTGATCAACAATCACTATATTGTTCAGCCCATCCTAATTACAGAGCCCCTGGCACGAAGCGCACGAAAGGCATGGAAATGTGAACATATGCAAGAATATACCAAAAACGTTGTCTGCAAAAAACTATAATGACATGCCCATTATAGCCTGTAATTAGAGGATCTGAGAACACAATATCTCACTGATGATCTCCATGATGCATTAAATAGTATAACTGAGCTGTTATAATCATGTCGTAGTTTAGATTATAAGGTGTGCCTCACAAAGTGCTTCTGCAAAGTCAAGATACATAGTCCAAACATCGCAAATACAGAGTTCAACTTAAAAAGGCATTTCAAGGACGTGAAAGTTGTTTGCCCTATTAATTATTATTGCCAGTTACCATACTGCTGCTGATTGCGGGAACCACCTTGAGTATAGTTCGGCCCTCGACCCGGACCAGATGCACCATACGGGCCACCTTGTGGGAAATTTGGCCCGCCAGCTCCATAGCCAGCGCCACCACTACCACGTGGACCACAACCAGGGTAAGGAGGAGGTCCTCGTCCTTGCTGCGGATATGGGCCACTCCCATAGCCACCACCCTGTCCTCCACCTCGGTTCGGATTGTAGCCTCCACCTTGACTCCCACCCTGTGGGTATCTATTAGGTCCTCCTGGCCCTCGGGGCTTTGCGTAGTTATGGCTTGGGCCAGCTCCCACGGGTGGTGCATTGTGCATACCCTGGCCAGGTCTGATTTGAGGGTGTGCCTGCCCGGACTGCTGGATTGGAGGCAGACGAGAATGTGGAGGAGGGTGCTGAATTTTCTGACGCTTTGCAGCCTCCTCTGCTTGCCTCTGTTGCTGACGTTTTTTCTTAGTCTGGAATTCATGTGATGCTTCGTACTTCGGCAAACTGAAGGAGCAAGCAGTTGGTAGTTGATTAAAAAGAGCCATGCCATTATAAATGAGTTATGTGGCAGAATAAAATGATTACCCATCAGATTGTACCTTTTCGGATCACACGGTAAGGGATCAGTCCAGAAATACTCAGCATCAAGGGCATCTTTCGCTGATATCCTCTGAACAAGTATAAGTATACAAATTTGTCAAGAAATGAAATTTAATGCAAATGTCTGATAATCGATGGGAATTAGTCATCCAAAGAACTAGACATGTAACACTTCGCATCATAATGAAACTGTTCAAAAGTAGCGCACCTGTGATGGATCTAAGGTCAACATCTTCTCTAACAGATCAAGCGCATGCCGATCAAAACTGCATGTATATAGAAGTGTGAGCAACTCTAGACTAAAAGCCATATGGTGGAAACTGGAAATAAATGTGAGGTAGCTCACTCACTGCTTAAAGAACTCTTTAACACGTCTCTTTAATGGCCGGGGAGGTTTGAAGTTGTTGTACCATGGCATTTTTGTGACACCAGGCCATATTACATCATCTGGGGTGCCACAAAGCTCAAAAATTTTAGTGAGCTGCTCCGGCTGCAGGAAAACATAAAATCATAAGGTCATATAATTATAGGTACAATCATAGCTAAAGATGGAAAACAACTTCAGAAGCCAAGTACCATATAGGGAAAAATATGTGCTGACCAATGCACTAAAAGATTATTGCAAAAATACAGTAACATGAGATATCGTAGCAGTTTATTTATTCAAGGAGACCGAAATGCAGATGGGCTCAAGTGAACATGCATAACAAATATTTAAAGCAAAGAAAAAACAATTGAAGAGAAAACGAAAAACTAACAAGTGAATGCACTAATGCTTAGATGATATGCCTCAGTTAGAGGCCTCATAAAACTGTACCTCATTCTTTCCAGGCAATATAGGCTTCCCATTGAGAAGCTCTGCAAAAATACAGCCCACAGACCACATGTCAACAGCTGGACCATATTTTGTGCTTCCAAGTAGCAACTCTGGAGGTCTGCGACCACAAGCAAAACCAAATCAATAAGAAGCATGGATGAGCATAACAATAATGTGATAACAACCCTGTATGAAGATGTCATACCTATACCACAAAGTGATAACACGGTTAGTAAGGTTTCCATTGTGATCACTCGAGAATGATCTTGCAAGGCCAAAATCAGCCAGCTTCAAGTTACCCTCATTATCTATCAAGAGGTTAGATCCTATAAAAGAAACGTATTTAACAACATATTAGCGGCATGAAGTAAAGGAACACGGACAAATTAGCAAAGATGTGCAAGATAATATCTCAATGGATATTAGGAAGACGATATACCTTTAATGTCTCGATGGAGCACTTGATTCACATGACAATAATGCAAACCTGTAAGCAACTGCCTCATGTAACACTGAAACAAGACAAGAAATCACATCCCCAGATCATTCCATCAACAAAAACTCTTGTAGCAACCGGCGAAAAATTTTTTGAGTTACTTGAATAGGGGTTTCTACCTTAATCTGTGGCACAGTGAACCGCATCCCTGGCCTATCCGCAAGCCCAGTCAGGTCATGATCCATATACTCGAAGACCATGTATATGCTCCCCTTGTACTTGTTACCCTCGACTATTTTCAACAGCACGACACAGAAATTATGGATACTCTTAACCAAAGAACCAGCGGAAATTAAATTGCAGGAATAAAATGAGCCATACTTGGCTTCCCTTGCTCGTCCCTCTCTGGGCCTGTGGTATATTCACCGATCCCATCATCAGCCCAAATGATATAAATTAAGTAACTCACATCCAAATCTGTAATTCATTCAAATAGTGGTTCTCGTAAAGCACCTGGGGAGGTGACGATTTCCTTGAGCTTGATGATGTTCTGGTGGTGCAGCTTCTTGAGGATTTTGATCTCGCGTATGGCGGTGATGGGGAACTGCGACGAGCCAACCAAGCTCGCATCATCAGAGGCGAAACGAACGAAGAAAATGAAGGCGCGAGGGGAAAGTAGCTTACGCCTTCGCGCTCGTTGTCCATACGGATCTTCTTGAGTGCGACGATCTCGTTCGTGCCCGTCTCCTTCGCCATGTAAACTTGCCTGCCGAAGGCAGACATGGATTAAGCGAGTCGAGGGATTAGGCGAGAAACAATTACCAAATCGAACAGGGCTGATAGGGGAGGTGGTTACCCGTAGGTGCCCTCGCCGATCTGCTCGAGCTTCTCGAAGCAGTCGACGCCGCGTGAGCCCCAGGAGGGGGCCTCGTCGAGGTTGAGCTGCCCGGGGGCCGCCACCGCCATGGCCGCCGGAACCCTTGCTCGCGTGGTAGCCTGGTAGGGGAAAGTAGACTGGAAGAGATAACACGGGCCACAGGCGCACAGGCCAGGCGGGCCTTAACCGTGACCTCTGTAATTTGTAGTTGTACCCAAAGTATTCTCAAGCTCAAAAAGGAGAGAAAATTTAAGGAAATCGTGCCGCCGAAAAATAAAGTTCGTGTATTCTTTACTCATCCGTTTCTCGTGCAAAATACATAGCCAAAGTAATCAGATACGTCCATCAAAATCATGAAACCCGAAATTAGAAGAGAAAAAGAAAAAAGAAAAACAGCAAAGTGGCAAAAAAAAATCTTGGAAAAATCTTGGAAGTGCCAATGGATCAATGACATACACAACTTTTTCATGGATTAAATGTCAAGAAGGGACCCTCCAAGACAGGATTAGGACATCGCAATGTCCGCGTTACATTTTCAACAACCAAGGGACCCTGTTGGGCTGAAACACATATAAATCAGATGAACTACAAATTAGCACTGTCTGGATGAAAAAGTCTCGGATAGAGAAAAGAATCAGAGAGATCTGGCTTAGAAATAAATGGTTCATATTTAACATAACGAAAAAATGGAGTTATTGAATTCCAGGTATGAGAAGTTTAGAACTCATCGAGATTTAACAATCCGTGCAAGCGCTCGATTACAAAGTGGTAGTAGCGAACACCAAGGCATTCCATCCAGATTCCAGTTACTAGTATCAAAATCCACCTACAAGTCAAAATTTTACTGTACAAAGCAGGTGGCCTGGTGGTCATCACAAAGCGGGTTCTGAGCCCAATGCTGCAACATAGAGAGCCATATCCGAAAGCTATGCAGCTTGGTCGGTCTCATGCTCTCCCTGCAGTTTTACGCTTCTTGAAACTAGGAGAGTGCATGGATGCACGATTCCCACGATCTTGCGTCTTGTTGAACGTACCGGCTCTTGTTCTTTTGTTGCTGCCAGGGGATTTATCGCCTCTGTTTCTCTGACCATTTCCTGGTTGCCATTTGGACTTCGACTTGAAATTAGGCCTATCGCCTCTCCCTCCTGAATCTTTGCCTTGCCGGACTTTAGCAGCATGTGAGCTACCTCCCCCTGGCCCTTTCTTTTTGAAATGAAAATCCTTTACTTGCTTCTTTCCAGCTGACCAAACCTTCGATGTTGGTCGACCAAGTGTTTCTTCTTGTCCAGATTCAGCATTAGAATTAGCCTGTTTTCTCCTGTTTAATATTTAAATATGTAAGTAACCTGTACAGAAATATAAAAGAAACTAACTGAACGGGCTAACCTTTTGGCATCATGTTGTGCATGTTCTTGTGCTCCAGCCTCTGCACCTTCCTCTTGATTATGATTTCCCTTGCGACCCTGCAAATTAGCATCAGGCAATTGTGTTTAGGGTACAATAAGTGTACACCAGCTCTTTTTATGATTATAATTGGAAAGCTTTCTTTAAACTGTCCAATTACACCAATTTAAGCATCAGAACATGACATTTATGCTTCAAAACTGAAATACTCAAAGTCATCAGATGTTGTATGTTGGATGACCACAAAGCACAAAGTTCTCACATCTCTGTATGGTGTTAATTAAGAAAAGCAAAAGAACTTGGAAAAGGAGCATGATATAACCAAACATCCAATGTCTCTTGTTTCATCCATTTGACTGATGGGAAGCTAAAGGATCATGGCCCATTGCTACAAAATTTTTGGCTGGATTGCGCATGCCTACCAGTCACTGGGTAGGAAGGGTCTTATTGTGAGCTGGCCAAATCATTACAGCTATAGAACTCACAAAAACAAAACCACAACTAGAACTAGAAGCATGCCCTCCGGATGAAAAATATATACACTGTTTCTGTGCAGCTAACAAACTATTAATGGGAATCTCACCTCCTCAACACTTCTGACAAAGATCTTGAATTTTTCAGGTGTATTTAAATTGACAGCATCGAAACCGCATTTCCTAATCAATATTTCCAATATTAGTGTAACCTGCAAATATAACACAACATCATGCCACATTACTACATTAGGTACCACCTGGACAGAATACAACAAAAAAGAAAAAGAAATCAAAACCTGGAACAATTATACTAACCTTCCCTTTGAAATGGTGCTTTGTAACTGATGACCAGGGTAATACCCCACTCAGGATATCTGCTTGCAATTTCAGTAGTTTCTCTGATTGCAAAGAAGTTACCAGTACCTTAACAAAGCCCAAAGATGCCTAAAAGCCACAAATCAATATAACAAAACATATCAGGCTGAGCATAGAAACTTTTAAAGACAAGCACACTGTCATAGAACCCACCTTAGTTACTTCAATAGCTTTATGTTGCAGCAACACTAAAACTGACGGTATCAGATTTGGAACTTCCAGGCAAAAATCAGCATCATTATATATGAGCAATGATAGTGCAGCTATTGCTCCACTCACTATGTGAGGAGATGGACTAGAAAGATATCCCATTACCTGAAAAGAAAGGCGATAGACAATAAGCTTCAGTAATGAAACTTCTATGTACAAAATGGTCATCTTAAGCACATGCCGTATGGAACTGCTTTGCTTATTCACAATCATATTTGCGCACAACCCCCCCCCCCCACAAAGTTTGCCTTCTGTAGTATCAGGCGTAAACTTCATCTCCGAATTCTGCATATCCATAATGCTTCATAGTTTGGAATTTCTCTTAAGACTTATTTTTTATAGAGTTGATGAAATAAGCATCAAACACATGTCACCAAATATATTGACAATTATAAAAAGGACTGGGAAGAAATGCCCCTAGATTTCTTTCACAAAAAACAAATGAGCTGCAACTATTAAGGGGAAATGAAAATAAAGGTGTAATACAAAAGGCAAGGTCTTGAGAATCGAGAAGAGTTGCTTTAGCTAACCATAGTGAACAGTCGTTGAAGAGCCGAGTCTGCCCTATTTGACTCAGAGCTCCTTAGGCTAGAACTAATTGCCAGCAGTACATCATATGATAATCTTCTGCTTGCTTTCTTAGTCTGCAGCAGAAAATAAAAGGGTACATATGAATAAAATAAAGCATAATACCAGAACAATCAAGACAATAAAGCATAATGCCAGAAAGTATAGACGAATTCTGGTCACAAGACCTTTTGCTTCAACCTAACATTGCTTTAATTGTTACAAAGAAAAAAAAAATACAGTGAACCACTGGATAGGGAAGGTGTATGTTTGGCAGAATATTATGTAAATATTAATTGATTGACACACGAGGTAGGAAAAGAAACCTTTAGCCCGAGTATTAGCTCATTTATAATCAAGAATGCCTTCTTGTTCGTGCTCTCTTCATTAACCTTGAATAGTAAAACATAAGTCAGAACATGAACATCAGGAAAAAGGAGACGGATAAATCCAAGCTAAGCAGAATGTAACTAAGCTAAGGCCATTCATGAAAACAAGCACAAGGTAAAACCCGTGCCTAAGTAGTCATGCCTGACAAACAATCATGTTCATGGATCAATACTACCTCGGCAGGCACATGCAATTTGGAAGAATCAAACTACAACATTATCTAGTGAAGTAAATCTAAGCAGAAAATTAATGATGGTGAATGCCATTATGGCTCTCAGAGGTTTTTGAGCTTTACACAGTTACACTTATAAAAGGAACAACAAAGAAGTACATGTTGTCAACTATTAATGCTATCTACTTTTGATACATCTTAAGTTGAACAGAGAACCTAACACAGCTGACTGCCATTTAAGAGTACATCTCAGTCAAACAAAGGTGGAACTTTATTGAAACGGTATTCGAGGAAGGTTGCGAACAAAAAAGTGTGCGGCCCATGAAACAAATTTGACTGTTTTGTTGATTCCATGCCTACAATTTACATGTGTTAAGTTAAATTGCCACCAAGTAGGATGTATTTTACATATTTCCTAGCTAAAAACAAATTTACAAGGACACCCAACCCAACTACTGTAAGAAACCTTCCCTCTTATTATAAATACGTTCGCAGTTTCCCATAAAAAAAACATAAATGTTTGCAGTATAAAAATAATCTGCAGGAAGAACCAATGCTATTTAAACACAGCAGGCAAACAAGCAAGGCGAAAGAGGTTTTGGCTCTGCATGGTGGTCCAGAGTTAAAAAACTACACTTTGACAAACAAAGGACATGCATGATCCAGAGAGTACTTTGACAAACAAAGACCATGGTATTTCTTAACACAAGGCCTCAAAAATAATCAATAATGTATATTATATTAAGGATCAATGGAAAAACAATTGTGCACCTACTTTAATCATGTGAACTAATAAATACTGGTAGCATAGTAACTGGCTTTCTAGAACTGCATTATCCAAATCTGGCTTTACTCCATGAAGCAACAGCATTATTTCATCCAAATGGGCCAAGGCATATCCGTTGTGTTCCTGAAGTAAGAAAAAGATGAGACAAGAATAGCAAGAGGCCAAAGCGACTAATTGTTCCGAATGCACATGAAAACTACAACTGACCTTCAGAATTCTGCTCAGCGCGATGAGAGCATTGTTGTCACAACACCTGCTGCTGTTCTGTGAAGGAGAATATAACGTGGTGTGGAAAGTAAATGTCAAACAACAGTCGGGCCTTAGAGGTAACACAAAAATAGGGGAAGGGGGGAGGGACGGACAGTACCAGCAAAGAAGACTTAATAAATTCGAAGAATATGTCAAGCAGTTCTTCGTCAGTAGCTTCAGCCATCGTGGAAATGAATTCCAATAAAATAGACCTGCACAAGCAGAATTATAGTCATATAAGCAAAAAAAAAAAAAATCCAGCAGAAAGTAGCATATATGTTATTGCAAGTTCCATTAGATGACCAAGCAGAAGCGGAACTATTCTGTACAATGTTACAACAAGCCTGCAAGCTTGTGTTCTAGTATTTCGCAACAGAATAACCAAATATAGTAAAAAGGAATAATCTTTAGAAATATAGTAGATTTTTTCTCGAACGCGCAGGAGAGCTGCGTACCATTATACTAAGAAATAGAATATAGTAGATAGAAATAAGAGAATAAACAGACCTCTTATTATTTAGCCCCTCTGCTGCATCATTACTCTTTTTATCATTTCCATCTACCTCATCGGTTTGACTTTCTATACTTTCTGGATCCAATGGAGTATCTTCTAAATCCAACCTTTTGGCTAGTGAAACAAAAATTTCACGTATGTTTGTGCTACTGGAAAGTAGAGCTAGGCATCTCAAAGCATCCTGGGAAAAAACAGAATGACCAGACCAGATACAAAAGATTTTTAGTCAGAAAACCACTGAAGATGACGTTAGTCAGAAAACCGCTGAAGATAACATAGAAATCGTTTAAGCTAATGCAAGAAGCAGTAAACAGTAAAACCATTGAAGATAACATAGAAAGCGTTTAAGCTAATACAAGAAAGAGCAAACGTTAAAATCAAGTTAGCCAATAAGTCATTGTCTAGGAACCAAATTGGTGGCATATTAGACCTTTCCGTAACCAAATAAAGAAGAAACTGCAAGATCTACTTTGCTATCAGGATAAGCTACAGTAAAAATCATGTTTTCCTCAAACTTGTGTTAAAATAGGCTCAGCAGTCACTATTGGTTGACTTAAGCGGTGTTAAGCCTTCAAGTTTGTGTATTCTGACATATGTAACCCCTCTTTCAGTAAAAATATGCCGAACAATACACAACACCATTAGCATATACATGCATCTACCACAAGATTTGTAAGCATGTATGTAAATTAATTAGATACTTTTCACATAATTTCTGGACATGCACATGATTTAAGTCGTTTGAAAACCCAGTCACAAGATAATCAATTAAACAACAAAATTGATGAGTAGAGATGCACCTTCAGATTAGCACGCTTTTCTGGTGAGGATTCAAAGAAATAGTCTGCAAAGGTGCAAAGAAGATCGGCAGAATATGATGCCAGAACTTTCATGGTTTTGCAGGCATCTTTTTTGGAGCATCTACGTAAACGTGCGCAATTGAAATTATTAGGTTTTGGGGAGAACAATGCTGAAAGTTCCACATAGATTTCATCATCTTGATCGCTGCTTAATCTTCTGGTTCCATCTACAAGTTGCTGAGGAACAATAAAATAAAATATCTGAGATAGGGCTTGAACATTTTTATAGCTCCAAATTTAACCAAAAGGATTCAACAACAAAAAGAAGAAGTATATAATATGACAAGTGAACCTGCAGGGCTTTAGCAGCATGCTTGTGCAGACATTCATCACCCTTCAGTATCTCTACCAGTAACTTGGACAGGGAACCAAAACTGTGACACACATCAATTGGATAGCGGCAGAAGGCAGGAAGCAAGTTCCACAGTTGATCATTCCAAGCGAGCAAGTTTTTACGAATCCGTGCTTTCTTCACTGAAATTAAAGAAAATGGGCATGAAGATGTTGTTGTTGTTGTTGTTGAGCATGAAGATGTGTTGTGTGTATGCATGAGTTATCCGAAGTTAGCTACTTACCCTTATTAGAAGTGTTTTGTACAGATCTTGCTAGCGGTACAATACGGTCTAGAAAAAGTTGCAACTGGGCTCCATATGTATACTTGTCCAAAATAGGTAGAAGCCAAGTATTTGAGCATGCCAACCTGTCTTCATCAAAAGCTATTGGAACTAATGAAAGGATTTTATCTGGTCCCATAGCAACTACTGCTGCTCCAACGCATTCTTCAACCTACAGGTGACAGAAATTAAACAAAAACTACAACTTACAAAGCAATGAAATATAATCCTCTCAACCCTTCATTCCCTCAGGCATCATTTCCCAATCCCTAACCCACCTATCATTTCCCATTATCCAAACACCACCAAAGGGTAAAGACACCACTTGCTGAGGGGTATAACAGTAATACATAAAACAAATATACCCATAAATGAACTTACGTTTTTCAGATGTGATTCTTTGTCTATTTTCATAGCGAACTGTGACAAAGTAAGGAGAATATCTTTCATAAAGACATAAGAACTCTCTCCTGCAGAAGAATTAATGTATACATAAGAGTTAATGGGTCAATCATAAGAATAATACCAAGACGTTACATGCAAAAATGATCCACTGCAATTTTTAAATTTTCAAAAATGCTCCTACTGTACATTTCATTGATCACCTGATGTTGAAGTTACGTGTTTAACTACTTCTAGAAATTCAGAATATCATTGGCGTATTACAATTGGATAAGAGATGTAAAAGCTGAAAATTGAAATAACTGAAGACATACCAAGTTTGAGAAAGAAAACCAAAACTATTGTTAAGATACCATCAGGAGGATAAGCACACGTGTGAAGTCTGTTATTGATTGATAAACAGATTGATTTCATGGCAGCTTGATTGCTCAAACCCTCAACGTCAGTGTCGGTAATCTGTGATCCATTAGTGACAAACACGTTCTGGTCGATATAAGAATCGATGAAGTCTATCAACACTTTTGCTATGTCATCAGAACATTTTCTGTCCAAAACCAAGTATCCTGACAAATTGAGAGTTTAGCAGGTAAAATAAGTGTGCATGAATGCAAATTGCAATAGACTCTGAAGGATGAATATCATAAGGAATCTAAGTAGTTAAGCATGTAATAAAATGACAATAGCATACAGCACACAGAAGATGCTCTTTTAAAAGAAACCCAGCAAAACAATATGGGAACAATAAACTTTGAAAAGACAGCATACAGACAATTTCTTCCATCGGAAAACTGAAGAATACACTAGATTGGGTTCAATATGCACCGTAGATATTAAAAAAAAAGTTATTTCCGAAGATGTTCAACAGTTAAAAAAGACAAATTGAACACTCTTAACATTTTTTTTCTTAAATGGAAATGTGTACACCATAATAGACGCATCAATACAATCATACAAGGCTGATGCATCAAACACGTAAAACATATACAGACCTGAAACAGCCTCAAATGCAGCTGGAAGGGCCTTCGTCCACAATTTTGGTTGACCAACGAGTTCGGCCAAACAACTTTTCAACAGGAGCAATGCTGAGACAATGGTGTCATCGGGCTTCTTCTCATTGTAAGGCAGGTAAGCAACCACTAAGGATACAAGACTCTCCAGCTCTGATTCAACATTTTTGGCGTTCAGATGATCCAGCAAGGTTCCCAAAAGCCTCAGGACATGCCTCGTCAATGGGGTAAAATGAGAGCTCAAAAGCTGATAGGAATCTGAGAACACCCTCTTCCTTGCCTTCTTCGACAGATATGGAACTAAAACTACCAATGCACCTAGCATGTGAGCCGCTTCTGTCTCTTTACCCTCAGAAAGGTCTGAGTCCAAATCGGTAAGACTTTGCGCTAACGAAATGTGTTTCTCAAACAAGCCTATAGCAGCATTGCTAGCCTTCTTCGCACAACCAGACTGTTCCAAGTAAGAAAACAGTTTTTCGACACTCTCCTGTGCACATTTTCGAACCTACAAGGCAGCAAGTGACATTCGCATGAGCGAGGTTACTAAATTCTATACGTAATTCCTACCAATTTTCTCACCTTGGCCCGATGGTCCACCGAAGCCGCGAGGAGAGCTTCCAGAGGCTCCACCACAGAATCCCAATCAGCTGCAGCATCGAGATGAAGGGCCAAATGGCCGAGCGATTTGACCACCGAGCGAATGGTGCCGGTAGGGAGCTGGGAGGCATCGGGGGAGGAGAGGAAGGCTGCGAGTGCCGAGGCAGATTCAGAGGCGGCAGCTGGCTGGAGGGAGGAAGGGGAAGAGGGGATGTGAGGTAGGAGGATAGCGAGCAGAGAAGCGAGGGCCGAGACGGCGGCGTGGTCAGCGGCGCCGGCAGCTCGGAGCGCGGATACGGCAGAGGGGATGTAGGACGTGGGCGTAAGGGAGAGGCCGTCGTCGAGGAGGATGGAGCGGATGGCGGCGGCGGAGGCGAGCAGGTGGCGGTGCTGCGGGGCGGCGGAGCGGCCGTAGCGCGCGGTGAGGGCGGCGCATACGTCGCCCGAGAAGGATTCGAGGGAGAGTGAGGGTTGGGAGAGCTCGTCGGCTTCTGCGTCGTCGGCGGCGGCCGCCGAGGCTCTCTGCTTCCGCTTCATGGCTGCGCCGTGAGAAAACAGACCGCCGGCAAAGGGCTTTAGGAGGTTGAGTTGTGGGCTGATTTTCAATTTTGCTGCCCTAGGGTTATCACACAACGAACGGCGAGGGCCCAAATAATTCTACACTCCTTGCTTTACACTACAAAAAACCATAATCTAGACTTCATACCTACTTGAAATGACTCAAAAATAATATGACCATTGTAACTTTTACGCTGCTACTTTATTACACTACAAACTTCACAAATTTTTTTGACTGGTCAAGGGGCGGAAAGGCTCCCCATCCGGTTTTCCATTATATTAATAGTTGCCCAATTAGGTACATATGAATTTACAACATTTTGAGGTTCAAGAGTTTTGCTAGGGGATATATAATTGTTCAACAAGTTGGTACTACACTAGTGGTACATACAAGACAATGCTCATTGTGACATACAGACCATATACATCAATCAATAGGCGTACTGTATAACGCTTCAAAAAAAAAAGATTCAGCCATAACTAACTTGTGAGGGTTTGCACACCAGGCAACTTCCAGTTGAAGTGATAGAGAAGGCTTGAAAGCACCGTTTCAATAGTGGCCAAACCAAATGTAATACCGGGGCACATCCGTCGACCAGCGCCCTCGGGAAGGAACCTGAAATTCATCCTCAAACCTCTCCGGCTTGAACTCGCCAATCAATGGAACGGGAGGATGCAATCTGAGTGTCTCCTTGATCACCATTTGCAGGTAAGGGAGCCGTCCATGGATATGTCTGCCTATGCTACGCTAGAGTTGCCTTGAAGAACATAAAAGGCTAATCAGTGTGTGTTCGTTTCCTTCCCTCTAAATTTTAGACCTGTCACATCAAAAAGAATCTTTACATTTAGAAATATTTTAATTAGTTTAATGACAAAACTTTTTTGACAGATGGGTGTTAATTTGCGAGACGAATCTAATGAGCCTAATTAATCTATATTTGCTACGGTGGTGCTACAGTAACCATCTTCTAATCGCCGCTTAATTACCCTTGTTAGATTCATCTCGTGAATTAGACGAGCGGTTCTGAAATTAGTTTTATAATTTGACTTTGTTTAGTACTTCTAAATGGTAAGATTCTCGATGTGACCTCTTTAACATCTAGACTCCTGGAAACGAACACACGCCAAGACATGGAGTTGGCGTGCATGCGACTTAGAGCAAGCCCAATGGGTGTCGCATAGCCGAGCAATGTCAGAATCTATCATAATTTGCAGGCAAAAAGCAGGAGAGAGAATGCCCTTGGTCGCCAACTGAAGCTACCGTCGCGTGCTGTGATGGTGGGACTGCATGTGGGCTCGGTAATAGTTGGTGAGACAAGTTGGTTGCATGGTATGTCTATTTGCTTGTCTATAAGACAAGTGCTTGGCTCAACTATTGGGCTTGCTCTTAGGAACGACACACCACTGACAACTTCTGTCGCCTTTGTCGGTTGCCTTGCTCGCATGGTCCTGGGGATAATGGCATGGATCCTGTCGTGCACCTCCCGTGCAGCTCGCAACGACCCACCAGCGCGCCGAGCGCCGAGCATCCTGGCGATCGAGCCGTGAGGTCGGGAACAAGTCGATGAGGTTGAACCCGGCCGGCCATGCATGAGCGGCAGCCCTTTGTCCAGCTCCTCTGCTCCTGGAGGTACTCGTCCCTCATTGGGCACCTAGCTCTCATGAGGATCGATGTCATGTCGTTCATCGATCACGACCTTGATCCTCTCGGTTAAGGCCCTGTTTGAATCTATAAACTAAAGTTTAGCTGACTAAAGTTTAGTCTATTTAGATCCAAACGGATAGACTAAAGTGAGAGCTAAACTTTAGTTCATAGGCCAACTACCCAAAAGTTCACTAGTCAGGCAAACCCAACTTTTGTGGCCTAAAGTAGGGATAAGAGATGTTTAAAGACCAAATTATCCTTACTTTTCTACTTTTATAGTTTGTTCCTAGGGAGCCTAAGGGCAAAAGTGATTTTTCTAACTACTAGTTTCTAAACTTTAGCTCTAAATTCAAACAAGCATGGACTAAACTTTAGCCAACTAAACTTTAGTCAACTAAAATTTAGCTCCAACTAAACTTTAGGCCCAGAGGATCCAACCATGACCTAAGTTCACCGGCGCCGGCAACGACGACGAGCCTCTCGCGGCCTCCTCCTTCCAGTGCTTTGCTGCCGTAGGGCGCGAAGGTTAGGTGATGTTCGGCCGCCGTAGGTCACGTACATGGGCCGGTTCGCGAACACGTACGGCGTCGTGGGTCTTCATGACTTCCGCGCCATGGGGCCGTCGTATCTCTGCGCCAGCCTCCGCCGCATCGCGTGGTGAGGCAGGGCATGTTCCCGATCATCGGCAGCGGCCATGGTCGGGAGGCAAGCGTAAGCCGGCGCCATGGCGAGACAAGAAGGACTCAAGCTTCAGGAGCGCAGTGACGCCGAAGAGGCAAAGCAACGTATAGTAGACAATCGGTGCACGTAATTGTGATTTCTGCCCTGACAAAGAGCGTGTTGGTGAGCGTGTTTGTGTGGTATTAAGTATTGATTTTACACAAAAAAAAAGGTATTAAGTATTGATAGAACATACAGAATAAGCAAGAGATAATCAGAAGACGGTGGAGTATAAGCAACGCAAGTCGATATTAAGAAGACTTTACCATGACAGCAACACGACGGATTACTATCCATTGTTTGACCTTCAATTCGTTTCTCATCGATGTTGTTAACAGCACATCCAGATCAGGCTTTGAAAATCATTTGTTGCAGTCAAAGTCACTAAGGTTGTAGCTTCTATGAAGGCCAAGTCCGGGATTAATGTAATATTCCCATTATCTAAAAAAAAGGTCATTTGTTGCAGCCTACAAAAAAAATTACAGACTTCAGTGGAGGAGGGGGGCAGCATCTCATAGCCATGTTTATTGGCAGATTGCTTGCGTGGAAGGATTACTTGCAATTCAGCATTCTCTTGTGCAGATTGTTTATTGCTGGTGCGGTACTCAAATTATACGGGTCAATTCGAATTCCAACGTTTTACGTTCCAGCTAACTTGTAGCTATGTAGTATATCACGTTAATAAGATGTAATCATGTCCTTGTCATTAGGACACATGGCTCACAATGGGCCAAAATGACAGATTGAAAGAAATGTTCAACGCCCCGATACACCATATATATCACTAAACAAGAAATATCGATCGGAGGTCAAAGCTCGTATCAGCACAAAATCACTTGCTATGTTACCCAGTATCAATGCACCTTTATTTATTTTTTCCTGGCCACAACCGCTATGAGGCCAGCTATTGTTATCGTTTATAAAATTCCGAACCCAGGACTCAGTTCTCCTCTGAGAATAAAGAAAAGGTGAGTGAAGTAAGAACGCTGCAACAGTATACACTGAAGAACTATTTTAAATATTAATTCAAAGTACATTTAATGGTTCACGACGAAAATAGGAGCACTCGAAACAAATATGATCAAACATATTTTGGACAAACTAGTCACACACTTCCACAAGCAATATAACAGCAATCAAACAAAACACACCTTCTACTTGTATTCAGTGGGGACATATATACGGAGTTGCTTCCAACCAGAGATCGTTTTTCCTGCGCGCTGTGACCCCGTGTGACTCGGTCATATCCAAATCACGAGGGCCCGTTCCATCAGGTAACTTCCAATTAAAGTGGTAAAGAAGAGTTGCAAGCGTAATCTGAATGTTGGCCAGCCCAAAAATTAGACCAGGGCACAATCTACGACCAGCGCCTCCGGGAAGGAACCTAAAATCTGCACCGTTGAAATCAACTACACCATCGTCAAACCTTTCAGGCCTGAACTCCATTGCATCGGTCCAACTCTTGTCGTCCCTACCAATTGCCCATGCATTCACAAGCACGGTGGTTCTTGGAGGTATGTCATAGCCCATGATCTTACATGGTTCAGCACATAATCTTGGAAGAAGAAGCGGCAGAGGGGGATGCAACCTAAGTGTCTCCTTGATCACCATCTGCAAGTAGGGGAGTCGGCCTTCAATGTCTTCTTCTTTAACCTTGGCTTTGCCCTGGAGCACTTGGCGAATCTCAGACTGCGCTCGCTCCATGGCGCGCGGGTTCCTCATAAGTTGAGACATGGCCCATGTTATTGTTGTCATGGTGGTCTCCGAGCCCGCAGCAAACAGTTCCTGATACAGTTATACAACGACATGCATGGTATAGTTTTTTGCAATTTATAAAACGTGTCATCAAGACTGAAATGAAATAGATGTAAGTCACACTTTAGTACTGCTTGCTGCCTGATGCAAGATTTTTAGCATAATACTATCGCGGAACGTACGTATGAGACGGCAGGTAATTCAAGGAGGAGGAGGGAGATACCCGCAAAAAAAAAAAGGAGGAGGAGGGAGAGGAGGTCACGTACGAACAACGTAGAGCTGATAATATCCGCGTTAAGCGGGGTCTTGAGCCCACCGTCCTTCTGGAGACGCAGCAAAATTTTGAGAAGGTCGTCCTCGCCGCCGCCGGCCGCCTTGTCATCATCCATTGCTTTGTCACGGCTCTGGATGATGGCCTTCATGATGCGATCGATCCTTGCTTGCACCTCCGTCGCCACTCGCAGGGACCTGCCGCCGAGCACCCTGGCCAGCCGCGACGTCGGGAACAGGTCGACGAGGTTGAATCCGGCGAGGAGCTCCAGCGCGTTGGCCATCGCGTCGAGGTACGCCTCCCGCTGCGCGCACCTGTCGCCGACGATGGCCCTCGTGATGATGTCGTTCATCATGATCCTGACCCTGTCGCTGACGTTGACGCGCCGCGCCGGCGCCGCCGCCGCCGCCGCGACAAGGCTCGCCGCCTCCTCCTCCCGGAGCGGGCGGAAGGCCAGGACGCGCCTGGGTCCGAGCAGCTCGGTGGCGCAGAGGCGCCGGAGCTCCTTCCAGTGCGTGCTGGTGTATGGCGACATGGCGATGTTCTGGCCGCCGTAGGAGAGGACGTCCATGGTCACGTACACGGGGCGGTTCGCCAGGGCGGCGTCGTGGGTCTTCATCACCTCCCTCGCCGCCTCCGGCGAGGACACCACCAGCGTGCGGACGTGGCCGAGGCGGAGGAGCATGATCGGGCCGTACCAACGCGCCAGCCGCGCCAGGGCGTGGTGCGGCAGGGCACCGATCAGGCAGTACATGCTCCCGATCACCGGCAGCGTCCAAGGACCGGGAGGCAGCTTCAAGCCAGCGACCTGGACGTCGCGGCCGGATGAGGCTTTGAGCTTCAACAGAGAGGTTACGACGACGATGCAGAGCACGGCGTACCACCAGGTTTCTGCCATTGTTGCCACGCCGGGTGGTTCGAGATGGTGCAGCTCGCTAGCGGAAAATGCAGGGTGATGTGGTGTTAATAAAGATGAGCTTCAGATGTTGTAATTATAACAATTATTGTTCGGTACGCCCAGTGTTGTGTACGAACGGGCAAGTCCAGGGTTGGATCCAAGTGCAAGCAATGGTTTTTTTTTTTTAAAAAAAGAAGATAGTGGGAAGTGCAAGCCATTGATAGGTTTGAACCCAGTAAAGAATTTGAAGGATAATGAAGCTTACGAATTTACACATGATCTGGCTTCTGACTGTAACTTACGTTTAGAATAACCTATCCAGTGCCTGTCTGTCTTCGAGAAAAAGGATTCGTTATAAAAAAAGATGGAGGGAAAGGACAGAATGCGAGTCCATCTTTGACGGAACCAACCAATTCATGCAGCTATGGAATGCTGCGGACAATAGTTACAAAGCGTCCGTCCATTCACACTCACTGTTGCACAGCCGTTCACAGGTAAATGGGCCGGCTGGGACTGAAACGTGCAGCAGAATTCACCGGCCCGCTTACGGGCGCCGGCTAGGCTGTAATAAGGCTGTGCCGTCGCACCGTGGAGCCAGTTTTGTTTTTTCAGCTTTGCACAGTTTTTCTTTTTTTTTTCAATTCTAAGTACCAGCCGAAGCAACACGTACCATAAATCGAAAATATTCGAAATCGTCCTTTGCGTGAAAACGTGTGACGTTGATTCAAATTTTGCAGTCAACAAGACTTTTAAAGGTTGCCAACGTTAGGGCGATTCCTAATTTTCTTACATACATGCATGTAAGTATAGGCTCGAAACGCTCGTCCGTCATCAGAACACATCCCGGCCGGTTTTGAATTTTCGGTTGTGGAATTTCAATTCAACAAGTCCACAGCACATACACTAGTAGATCTGAAAATATACAAAATCTTCCATTGAGATTTCACAGTTAAGAGTATATTAACAAGGTTTTTAAAAGCTACCAATTCTGCCATTGCCATTTCTGTTTACAGATCACGCTGGATAGCTGTCTCCTTAATTGAGTAGGAGTACTAGGGTGTGCCTGGATTCATTTGCCACCAACCCTATAGTGCTCCCACCCTGACCTGACTGCATAAATACACACATACCCAGGCCACAAATTCAACAAACAAGCCGGCACAAAGGTTCTCATCGATCGATCTCACTCGTTTCCTCCCCCAAGAGGAGAAGAGCCAAATCAAGAGTACTAGTCTCCTACCTAGCTAGCTATCCCAGACCCAGTTCCATCGACACCTCCAAAATTAAATATATATGGCGGACTGGTCGTCTCTTCCCGCGGACCTTGTCGTCAGCGTAGCCAACATCCTGCTCGCCGACGACGACATCGACTACTACATGAACCTCCGCACCGTCTGCATCCACTGGCGCGAGTCCACCTCCGACGACGCCAAGCTGTTCCAGCCCAAAATGTGGGCGGTGCTCAAAAACTATGGCTACCTCTATGGCAGCTGTATCATATCCATGGTGAACCTCCGCACCTTGCGCGTCATCCGTAAGAAAATCCCTATGCTTCGCAACTACTTCTTCTTCAACGCCTCCGACGGAGGTCTCCTTGTGCTAGGGGAGAGGGCGGTTCCGACCTGCCGTGCTTGTGTGCTCAACCCCTTCACAGGCTCCAAGGTCTATTTCACGGTGCCCATATGTGTACAAGCTGTTAGGGCTGTGGCCGTGACCACATCGCCGACGATGAGGCTCTTTGTCTCCGACCTTTCGTGCTTTGTGGGCTGGGCAGATCCTAACAGCCAAGGATTCGAAAAGTACGAGTACGGCTTACTTCTCAACCGCGGCATCCCTTCCATCATGACGCAAGACGTCGCTGGCGATGTACATGTTGTCAGCTTTTTTTTTTTTTTTTTTGAGAACGCAGGAGGACTGCGTATCATTCTATTAAGAAGAAGATAGTTTAAAAAGTTACATCCGCACGCCTGAAGCGTGCCCTCGAACTCGCACGAGGTTGTATATTACAAGGCAGTTTAGGTCAACCAATTGCTAACTAGCACTTGCAGCTATCTATCTATGCGCGCGAAGAGCTTAGCTAGGTTCTTTGTACCGGCTCCGATCCACCCGTCCACCTCATGGCGGATGTTGTCGAGGAGCTCGGTGGCTGTACGAGATTTGTCGTTGAAGACCCTGCGTTCCTCTCCTTCCAGATCGTCCACGCCACCAGCATAATCAGCGTGTCCACTCCCTTCGCCTCGGCCTTCGTTAGCTTGCTTCGACTGCGGCGCCACCAATCGACCAGGCACTCGTCCGGCCTGAAGTTGCATGGCAGTCCGAGGCTCGAGAGGACGTCCCACGATACTTGCTTGGCCACGCTGCAATTGAGCAACAGATGATCAGCCGTTTCTGGATCTTGGTCGCATAGGGCGCAGGTGTTGTGATCTTGCAGTCCATGTCTCTTCGCCGTTCCCGCATTCCAAATCCGCTTCCTGAATGCAAAGCCATGTGAAAAATTTCACTTTGGCCGGGCACCATGACTTCCAGGTCAGCGACGCACCGTCGAAGAGCACCGAACCTTGGAAGAGCATTCTGTACGCGGATTTGCATGTGTAGATTCCGTCGCTTGTCCAGCGCCATCTGATATGATCATCCACCCCAGAGTGGAGTTGGAAATCCCTCAGTCGGACCCAGAGTCTTAGGTATTGGACTATTGCAGAGACGTTTAAGCCACCGGTAATGTCGCGGATCCATGTCTTGTTGGCTAACCCCTCCTGAACTGTGCGGCATTTGGCAGTCCGGCGCAAGCGTCTTGATGGCCCAGCCGTCCAGCCAACGGTCCTCCAAAAATAGGGTGCTTTGGCCATTGCCGACGTCGATCTGGATTGAAGCCTCGAAGAAGGCTTGTGCTTCTTTGTCTTCCTCCATTTCGAGGCGCGCCCAGGGACTGTTTGGGTCAGTTCGTCGAAGCCAAAGCCAGCGCACCCGCATAGCTAGGCCCACGCGCTGAAGATCAAGGATGCCGGAGGCCTCCTAGCTCATACGGACGTATGATTGTTGTCCAAGCAACCATGCACTGTCCGCCGAAGGCTTGTTGTGCTCCTGCCCAGATGAAGTTGCGCTGTATTTTGTCGACCAATTTGATCAGCCAGTCTGGTACCTTGATAGAGATGATGGTGTAGATAGGCACTGCCGACATAGATGACTTGGCGAGTTTTGCTCTGCCCGCCTTATTCATCGGTCCTGCTTTTCACGACGGAAGCATACCGTGAATCCTGTCCACAATTGGCTGTAAATCAGCCTTCCTCAACCGGCCGATCTCAAGAGGTAGGCCCAGATATTTTATGGGGAATTGAGACACTTGACAGGGCAGGATCGATTGCAGCGTTGCAATTGATTTGTCAGCGCAGTTGATCGCCGCCGCGATGCTCTTTTGGAGGTTGGTTCTCAGGCCCGATGCATCGCCGAAGAGGTCAAGGATTGCTCTGACCGCGAGGAAGTCTTGCTCAGATGACGTGACGAACAGCATGACATGGTTGCTTGGAATGGCGTCAGCTGGAATGGCGTCATCGTGTCCACCGCCACTGCTCAAGGACGTTCTAGTGGGGAGAGGATCACGATGGGCATCACAGTTGAAAAAGAAGTCCTTGGCTGTTGGAACTATTGCTACCTTGTTGAGTATGCAGGAGATTTGCTGTTTGTCGGCAGGCGAATCGATGCACAAGGCCGGTTTCAATAATATCGTAGTTTTTGCTCTGTCCATCTGTGCAGAGCTACTTTTTGTTCTGTTTGTACATTCTCTGAACCCATGATTGGGGCAGCATAAGCTGCCTGGAACCTTTTTTATTTGTACTCTGCTTTTTACTTCTTCTATAATGAAAAGGCAGGACGCCTGCCATTTACCCGTCAAAAAAATAGAAAAAAGAATCGATGCACAAGAGGCTACAGTTGCAGTAGCTGTTTACAAGGTGGATACCAGGAGGAGGAAGGTCATCGAGCGAGTGGAGGACATCGGCAGGCGAGCCATCTTCGCCAGCCACGCCAGGTCCTTCGTCGTCGACGCCTTCTCCACCGTTGAAGCCGGCTGCGTCTACTTCGTGGGCCCAAACTGGGAAAGCGTCTGCAGGGGGCGCAGATTGGTTGCCACCAAGTTTAACCTCGCCGACCAGAGAGAAGAAGAGATCAGGCTGCTGGGACCCTGTTTCGACGACTTCGGCCCTCCTACCCTCGTCCAATTCCCCGCAGATTACTGCAGGTTCGTCCCAACATTTGAACATGAATTCTGTTATGAGGAGGATGCTGATCGAGTGTTCGGGGATAAAAATAAATGGGGGAGGAAGGGCTGCTGCGCCGCTGATGCTTATTTTCGGCGTCTTGTATCAGAGATTTAGTTTGGCGTTATCTCGATCGATACCTTCATATATTGTACATTTTATGTAAGCCTGCAGGACTCATCACATGCATGTAAGCAGGCTTATTTATCAGCCATGTAAACTTTTATCATTAAATTTTAATTCGGAAATAACGATTTGAGTTCGAATCAGTAATACATGCTAGACTAGATCTGTACGTGTCGCAACTTTCCAGTACTTCATTATTTTTTGGTTTGCAGCGGTGAAAAGATGAACTACCGTGTATGGGCTGTATTTTCCTTTTCTTTTTGAACATGTCACGTCTTGGAATAACATAACCCCGGACAACGAATGTGTTCACAGATCATCAGAGATGAATCGTGTGCATCCAAATAACTTCTCTTGAATGTATGACCTTTTGCTGTGATATTGGCAGTTGTCCTGATGCTGTGAGACAGGCCCATGGCAAGCAAATGCTCATGTGCTCACACACTGAAAATTTTGTGTAGATTAATTATCAGTAGTGAATTAGTGCGCCGTGCTGGTACTGCTGTAATCCATCCATCTCGTGAAGGTCGTTAATTGCATGGAGACCTCATTCTTCCATGCACACAAACTATTTGGCTGGTTGGTATTGTGTGTAGAATAAATACATATTTTTTCACAGCAGTATACGTGTTATCGTCGGCAGTGTACTATATATCTGTTTTCCCTTCTTTTTTATTTTTTGAGGACAAAAGCCCACAAGGGGCTATAGAGACATCAGCTGCTCACGAGAAGTACATATCGGCCATTTTACAATGAGATCTTATGTTTTTTCGGCTGTGCGGTTCACGTAGGTGCCAAAGCCAAACCTCAAAGGTGAAACCATCATCTATAGTGTATAGTACAAATCCAAAATGATTCATAACTTTATATACAGTGTATATATGTAAAGCAACATGTATGTTAGATTCGATCGTATGTTCAATTATACGTACGGCATACAGAATTTGCCAGCGCCGGTTCTCATTTTTGGAACGAATTTAAGTAGTACAACGGGTCCACAGAACACTGGCTTTTGCATCGGCTGGCTAACTAATACTCTTGTTAGCCCTATCAGGTACGTTTGTCTCAACACTGATATCATGAGAAAAAAGTCGACAAGGAATCTTTGTATCTTGAGAAGTTTCTCAAGAAAATTGTACCTTGAGAAGTATCTTGTTAGCCCTATCACGTACGTTTCTCAAGACAATTATATACCATGAAAATTTCTCAAGAGTACTACAAAAACGTACCCTTGGTATCAGGATTAACAAACGTACCATTGTTAGCTCTATCAGGTACTATACTATTCAATAAGGAATCTTATACAAAGTTTCTCAAAAAAAAATTTATATAATGGGAAGTACTGAAAGAGACTCAAGCAAAACAGTGTAGGCCGTTAGCTGCCATTAGCAGTGCTTCAGTAGCACAAGTACATTCTTCTTGTGCTGTAGACATGCATAGAGCACTTGAAGTTATTGATTTTTTTTGTTTTAAATAAAGAAAAGACGAGAACTTTGATTTGCATGTCTTAAAAAGCCCTACAATTATTTTACTCAATTTCATAGCCAAGAAAATCTCTGTAATTAACTAAGCACACACAATATATTCCTATCTGATGTTGTAATAGCTGGATGATTGGAATTCCCCCGCAAATATGCACTGAGATATATTGTTTCGATGATTTGTCGTATAAGAAGATGAACTATGTAAATTGGTTATTTCAACTGTAACTTGTGTGTATAATATATTTTCTTCCAAAACTGATTTGATAAATCTAATTGAAACTTATCAATTCTTGTGACTTCTAACCTAGAGTCAACAAAACAAACATCTAAATTCTCTCACTTTGTCTAAATAATGTTGTTTGATTTTTAATGAAAGCTCACAGTATTCCATTTCGATGGTGACAACCTCATTTGTTCGAACTAATTTCACCAATATTATTTGTCCGTTCAATTCTTGTATTAATAAAATATTCTCCTACATTTTTTCCATTATGTGTAATTATAACCCAAGCAGTTGCCAAGAAATATGACCCTTTTGTGTGCTACTGAGAGGTGGGCGGCATGCATTATTGCAAGTTTGTGAATATTGGACTTCTCCAGTGGTGTTTTGTTAGACATGCAAGTATGCAAAACCAAAACATCTTATCTTTTACTCCAAAATTCTTGATATAAATCCAGGGAAGAGAGTTGGAAAGTACAAAATATCATGTGGATTCTGGACAGAAGCATCATGTATATATTATAAGCACAAAATAATACTATGATATCAGTCAGATAAATTTAGCTGAACTGAACAAATACATGATCATGTCGTAGGTTGTATGTCACTTTGCCCTTGTCCTTCAGGTTACCTACTTATATAATTGCATATCATTACAACTAATAATGTTAATTTTCATCTCCACCCTGGCTAATATTATTCTAACAGATCATCATGCATGAACAGATCCGTATAACGAAGGCCCATGGATGCATGTTTTCTTATTTTCTCTGATCTTGGCAGTTTTCTAGCTGTTGTCCTAAAAATATAGTTAAGCACACAAAATACTCTTGTTTTATACCATAGCAAACGATAATGAATTCTACACAAGAAAAAAATAGTACTACAGTCTTATGTTTCAAATAGTAAAAACCTATTAAGTACAGCGTAATATTCAACTGGACGTACATAGTAGAAAACAAACGTGAGTTAATTCAATCCTGCACATATTTTGTAATATGTGATCTTGCTGGTTTATTATGAAAGCTCACTTAATTTGGAATGAGATAATTAATATATTTGACTTAACCTAAATATCGGTTTCAATCTATTCGTTACTCAAATTATTAAAACTTAAAGGTATATTTATAAACCATGCAATTGCGCGCGAAATTGGGAAGCCCTATACAACCAACAAAGTAATGTGTGTTCATTGCACATTTGTTGTCTGCTTTCAGACTGAAGCGACATTCCATTGCTCCTCCAAGATGCAGTGGCACACTTGTTGTCTTCTTATTTTGTCTATTTTATCTTCTTATTTTGTCTAAAGTAGGCACACCACTCACATCTGAGTGTACAACCAGAGAAGCTCCATTCTCTTAAAAACAACATGGCCTAGAGCTGCAAATTAACCCCTCACAGATTGCATGCTAATACACACGATATGACAACTAAGATCAGAGAACATATGATCAGTTTCATTTTTCACGAGACAGGATGTATGCACTCAGTACCAACTGACACTGAACACATCATTCAATCCGAGAAGATATACATCGCTTCGCTTAGAGCCCATAGTTTCAACAATTGATGCACAAACAAACAACAATGTGTGGTAAATTTGAATCCATGTCATATGAAATATGATACTGCAATAACTAAGATACAGTCGAGGTCAATACATTGAGCCACGATTTCAGTCCCAAAGGAGAGACTATACAAGCTGCAACATCAAATTTTTCCTGACTCAACATTGTATAATGCCCTACAACATATTAAAAAAGAGATACATGCTAGCTAGATAGAGAAACCGGCTAACTGAACATCAAGAGACTGCTAGTTCAGAAGAGTAGAATATTGCACAGCCTTTCCTCACTCGTCTTCATCAGGTTCAGAGGTGGATATTTCAGAATAGTGGATGGAAGTGCAGTATTCTGCGAAAACTTTGGCAAGGGTAAACGGGCGGAGACGACCCGTCAGCAGCATCCGTCAGCAAAACGAATAACAGTGATGACTGGAAGCTCGTAGTTGCCTGGGTAAACTATGACTGGATCGACAAAATATACGCAGCCGCCATCGACGGTGTGGAACTTGGCAGATTCGACGGCGAGGCACCTGAGATTGCTGATGAAGAGCGCATGGTTACCGATGCTCCTCACCGGCTCAAGCACCTTCCTCACAGTGTCGACCCTACGGATCAGTAGCTCCCAGGGCATATCCTTCCATGGTCTGGTCACGACGAGCAACTCTTCCCCAAACTCCACGAGATAATGCCTAGCAGTCCCCACTATGTCAATATCAGGGCTAGGAATGGTGTCGTCGTTGACGATAATATTGACAGACGTCGGAGAGACGATGGATCCATGGCAGTTGGTGAGGAAGACATCACTTGCGAAGGAAGCCATGGACAACATAGGATCTTTTGGCCGAATCTCCTGGAAAGACTCGCTCTCCTGATCCGCTTAGGATCGTTGGTGAGGAAGACATCACTTGCGAAGGACGCCGTCGGAATCCTGGTGTCGCCTGAGCAACACCCACTTGCTGGGCAGGAAGCGGCGATCTGTGAAGCCGCCAGCTGGTGCAGACGCCGCGGAAGCTGGTGTAGTGGTCCAAGTCCCCGGCTGCCAGGAAGCCGTCGCCCAGGTGGCGGACGATGTCTTCAGGGAGCGCGGACCAGTCGGGCACTACTTGGACGGGTCGAGCTCGAGCCCTCTTTTGGGTGGAGAGAGAGCACGCCATGGTGGCTAGATCGAGCTTAATTCTGTGTGTGTTTCAAATCAGGCGTTTGGTGCGTGATGTGATCGCTATAGCCTGTGGCTGTATATATAGACGATGATCATGTGCTTGGCTGTCCATACGAGTCCTCGATGAGTTGTTGCCTGGGCTGGAGCGTTGCGTGTATACTGCCACTGCCAGGCGGTTGTTTGCTTAAGATTTAACCTGGATGTATATCTTGCTGGGACACACCAGGACGACGAAATTGAGCAGCTGTACGTAGATGATTCGACCTTGTGTTTTTTCGGCTGTGCAATTCAGGTAGCCGCCAAAGCCAAGCCTCAAAGGAGAAACCATCTAGTATAGTACTCCCTCCGTTTTTAATTATATGACGCCGTTGACTTTTTCGTTGAACTTTGACCAACAATATAGATTTAGATAATTACTTTTCAAATATGAAATGAATATTATTGAATTTATTATTAAAAGTACTTTAAGGTTAACTTATACACTTAGCTATTTACACAAATATTTTAAATAAGACGAACGGTCAAATGTAGCGAAAAAAGTCAACGGCGTCATATATTAAAAAACGGAGGGAGTATCCAAAATGATTCGAAAATTTATGTCCTGTGTATGTAAGTGCAGCGTGTTAGATTCGATCATATCTTCAATTATACGGCGTCCAGAAATTGCCAGCCCCAGTGCTCATTTCTGGGACGAATTTAAGTAGTACAGAACATTGGCTTTGGCTGGCTAATTAATATTCTCCATGAATGCATGCTAAAATTACAGTGTACATTCCGATACATGACATGGAGACGATTCAGGTGGGGATATGGCTCAAGGCTATGAATTGTCTGGAAGAACCTCCGTCCTGATTTATAATCAGGTAGCTGAAGATATCGCTGCTTCTACTAGGCTTCATATGTGTCTCGTTCTTAGTCTACCATTTTCCCAACCGTTTTACTTTTTTTTTAATGATGTATCCAGATTAAAAGGACTCAACAAAGGTATGAGTCCAAGGTTTTTGTCAGCTATACTAACAACTATTAAGGTTATAAGCTTATAAAGTAAGGCTGGCGTATGAGTTTACATCTTTTTTTTTCTTTGAAAACAGGTTTAGTATACATCTTTATCCGTCCTAAAATTAATCTAAGAGAGATCAGCACAAACGATTAACTGTAGGTACATGTGGTTAGAAACCATCTAGTATAGTATAGTACATATCCAAAATGATTCGAAAATTTATATCCTGTGTATGTAAATGCAGCGTGCATGTTAGATTCGATCGTATCTTCAATTATACGGCGTCCAGAAATTGCCAGCCCCACTGCTCATTTCTGGAACGAATTTAAGTAGTACAGAACATTGGCTTTGGCTGCTCTCATTAATATTTTCCGTGAACGCATGCTAAAAGTACAGTGTACATTCCGATACATGACATAGAGACGATTCATGTGGGTAATCTCAGCATAAATGGCATCTTTTCAAATAGTAACTATAATCTTGTACCATGAGAAGTTTCTCAATAAAATTATACAATGGGAATCACTAAAACACAAGCAATTTGTCGAGGAAGCGGCTCTCAAT
Source organism: Eragrostis nindensis (assembly GCA_012490785.1). Taxonomy (NCBI): domain Eukaryota; kingdom Viridiplantae; phylum Streptophyta; class Magnoliopsida; order Poales; family Poaceae; genus Eragrostis; species Eragrostis nindensis. The sequence continues at coordinate 288,502 of JAAXCT010000170.1, forward strand.
GTTCACAAGCGTGACACCGTAGGAATCATAGTGTCACCTAAGCAACACCCACTTGCTGGGCAGGAAGCAGCGATATATTCTTCTTGGGGTCGGCGGTGGTGGTCTGGTGGAGCACACCAGCTGGTGCAGACGCCGCATAGGCTTGTGCAGTAGAGTTGTGCTAGTGAATTTATAGCCAGCGCTTTTTTGAATTATGCAAATCTAAAATCATGCAATCAATCATGTTTTGCCATGTCAGCAATGCGTAGAATTTAAGTAAAAGTTTCTTTTAGTAGTAGCACTCCTAAACAGGAATACGAGGCCAGATTTATTATAACAATTTTCACTAATACTCCATCCGTCCACAAATATAGTATTCATCTAGCTTTGTCCTAAGTGAAACTTTTTAAACTTTGACCAATAATATCTAAAAGTATATTATTTCAAATTAAAATAGTTATATATTATGAAAGTTTATTTGATGATGAATCTAGTAAAATTATTCTCATGTTGTCAACCTTTATAGTATATATTTGTTATGGACAGAGGGAGTAGTTTAGGCCTTTTTTTAGTTTAGATATATACTAGGATATAGCTTCGTTGTTTTTTTTCCGTGACAAAGAGAGCTTTCTTGATTGCTTAGACAAAGTATACGTGTCATATTCTTGAGCAATCAATTTCTTAACGCATTATTGGGGAACCTGCTTCCGCCACACGACTATGTGGTGGACCATACAGATATACTACATGGACTAATATATTAAATGATTGTAGATTGAATGATTTTTAAAACAAAACGGCATGTTAGTCAACATCTCTACACCATGGCTAAATGTGTGTAAACCATTCTTTTACAACTCAGAGCATCTCTGAGAGACTCTCTATATCTTTCTCAATTTACAGGAATAAAGATTTTGTTAAAGAAACACCCTCCGACAGTCTCTTCAATTGGATATTCAAATATATATATCCTCTATTCCGGATTTCTCGCTAGCCAAAGAGAGCGAGGATGGCTCTCTAGACTGCGGACAAGATATAGAAAAGTTGTTGGAGAGTAAAAAGATATAGAAAGCAATTTTTATGCAAATGACTCTCTAAATGATGATTTAAAGAGTGAGATTTAGAAAGGCTCTTGGAGATGCTCTCAATACCGAACAGTCCAACGAGTTACTTCAGATGAAATTTTATACATTACACGAGTCAAATGAATTTTCTATGGTGTGTAGACGTATGCAAAAGTTGGCCTTTTAACCATCCATGAAAATATTTTAAGTACTTGTGCCAATGGATACATGTAAACATCATTATAATTTTGCATGATATTCTATGTGCGTGTGCCTGCTGATACATTGAAGCTTAATTTATGTTCCCAAGTAATGATATATATGATGCGATTTTTTTTCATTTAGGGATATTTGTATTCATATCACTTATTTAGGTTTAGTTCTCATATGTGTACCATCAATATAGCCATTGCGAGGTGGGACCTGAATCCTGATCCTAAATGTCATTCATAGGTTGATGATATAAGATGAAAAGTACACATTAATGGATGGTATAGATGTAATCATTCTATTATCTTTTTTAGAAAATGGATTTGTTAGGAGTTCTTATGTTCGTTGAGAAAGAAAAGGTGCCTAAACTTCGTAAGAATAGGGGACAAAATCAAAACCCGGCCTCCGTCATCCTTAGGTGTGAACTCGATTGTTACTCTACATGGATATAAGTTGAAAGTTCATTTGAAATTTCTAGAAATATTGTACTATAATTTGATTCATGACATATAAAGGTAGGATATATCACATCATAAAGAACATGAACTTTTAGATGTAATAGATGTGTGGAGACTAGATGCAGATCTTCCTCCTCTGCTTAGGAAGTAGATAGCTCTGTCTTCCATGTTACCTCTTTTGTGAGGTTCAATTGAGAAGAGTCGGTCTATCATACTTGAGGAGGGGGAAAACCCTCCTTCCATTATCCCTAAGGTGTGAACTCAATTATTGCTATGCAGAATACCCATTAAAAAGTATGGATAAACAAGAATTCAATACTTTAATTGTTAATAAGCAGAAAACTCCGAAGCCGTAGTTTGAGTGGCTTGGAGTACGACCATTCGCTCAACCCGTCTAGGTTCGATTCGTAGGATCGCATCACATATGCTTCACCTTTCAGGTTTTACCTTGAGTATTTTCACAAAGAAAGGGGAAGGGGGTTCCCTTCATTATTCTAAAAAAAAAGGTTACACAAGTTGCGATATATGCGTCACTAGAAAAATACATAGCAGATTAGAGAAACCAAGTAACTCTTCATAACATGAAATGTTGAAATGATAATTGTAGACTAGAATGGAAGACCATCTATCCATGGAGTAGATAATGCATCTTGCATATAACTTTCTTCACTCGTCTTGTTCGGAGGATGATTCATCAGTTTCAGAGTCCGAATAGTACTCTCCCTCGCTGTCGAGCATCCGGCTTCGTTCAGAAGTTTGGATGGCTTTACAGTAATCAACAAGAACTCGAGGGAGGGTGAATGGGCGGAGACAACCTCCTATTTTACTATGCCCAATCGCAAACTCATCCGCAAAGTAGATGCTGTTTCCGTCTACAGTGGTATGGAACTTGTTTGCGGTGATGGAGAAGCACTTGATGTGGCTAACAAAGAGAGCATGGTTGCTAATACTCGCTGGTTCAATCACCATTCTCGTGGTGTCCACCTTATGGACGATACATTGTCCAGGTGTATGGTAGCATGGTCTAGTTACACGTAGCAACTCACCCCCTGACTCCACGAGATAGTAGGAATGTTGGGTTGGGTTGGGACTAGGAATAATGGTAGCCAGTGAGATTGTTTGCGCAGAGCGCTCTTTAGTGGCACCATCTACGACAAACGAGAGGATGGAACCTTGTCGGTTGGTGAAGTACACATTACCGGCAAAAGACGTCATGCACATAGGATCATCAGGGTAACGCGCCCGAAACTCTTGGAAATATTGGCTATTCTGGTCTGCCCACATGATGCATCCATCAGGTTTGCCGGAGACGAATACCATCATAGGCGATGTCGTCACAACAACTGTCCTGATTCCTCCCAAGGGTATACGCGCTTTAAAATGGGTGGTTGAACCGGTGAAAGGGTTTAGCACACAAGCTTTAAAGGGAAATTCTTTTTCCCCGAGGAGGATGAGACCGCCACTTGTGGCACCAACAAAGATGTACCTAAGGAGGAGTGGAATGTTCTTACAAAGGAAACGACCGGTATCGACGTTCATGAGTGTGATGGCATCAACATCATCATGCCGCTCAAGCAATGCCCACTTGTTGGGATGGAAGCAGGGATCCTTCGTGCCGTCTTGCTTCTTGTCGTTGGGGTCGTCAGTGTTGGAGCGCCAATCTTGGCAGACGGCACGGAAGTCCATGTAGTAGTCGAGGTCGTCAGCCGCCATGAAGCAGTCGCCGATTTGACGTACAAGGCTGTTGGGGAGTGAGGTCCAATCAGGAATTGTGGCCATTGCTTGAGCACGATGAGCTCTCTTTTCCTTGGAGTGAGTAAAAGGCATGGTGATGGAAAGGTATGTCTTGTGCTTGTGGTTATTGTTGTGCTTCTGTTGATTGTGCGTGCAAAGAACCGAGGGTGTTGTTGGCTATATGTATAGCTCAGCCTCTTAGTAGTGTTGTATACTATGAATATGCATATAGCTGTAAATGAATGCGTATTAAATTACTGCTATTTCTCTCTCAAGGTTCATTAGTCTGCTTCCATTCTGTTCCAAAGATGCGCACGCCCTGTCTCTAGTGACTTTGGCACTGATTTATTGCTAACTAAAAATAGCAGGTGCGGTTTCACACGTTTGGTCAACATGGATTATCATGTCGCCAGTTGGATCTTTAGGTGGCGTTTAAACACTGCTTTGTTTAAAGGGGAAAAGCACGCTGTGTAGGCCGTGCGATTGACCGGCTTGGTACGCTCCGTCCGGCCCAGAACACCGTAGGAAGCGAATAGCCAGTCAGTCAACCGCTAGTCCGCTACACTCCAGTCACCTTCATCTGCTAATTTGGACAAAGCTCTGGAGTTGATGTTTGAATCTTCTTATAGTTCTCGCTCTAAGTAAATCCTATGTCTTCCGATCTTTCAAAGAAAAAAAACTTATGTCTTCGAATAGGGAAATAGAGGAATCCTTCCTTCCTCCTCAGAGTGAGGTAGTGAAACGAATATTGATAGTAGCGCAATGTTAATTAACTTGATTCTGACATGGAACAATATTAAGAAGCGACGCAGATCAGATTGTAGCGCTAGCATAAGGATATTAATTGCTCACTAAAACATGCAAGATAACAGAGTTATTCAAATATAAATTTTGATGCCTCCAAACGACAAAGCGTGATCATCTGGTATTGTAAGTTGATACTCGTGGACACCAATCATCAGGTATACTATTAAGTCATTAGCAACAGGTGCTAGAAACACAACTTTTACGTCCAAGCTAGTTGAGGACGGACAAGGTGAACGAACGCCGGATTGGACTCGCAAGCGCGTGAGCAATACGTGAAGCAGCAGTAACATACACTACAAGATTTCCATCAATCCCCTACAGTTTTTTTACAAGTGGGTGACAGTTTTTAGTGTATTTACTAAATAGATTGAAAACTGTAGGGAATGAGTTTGTGGGGAATGAGTTTGTAGGGAATTTGCTAAAACTGTTGGGAAATATAAAATTTTGTACTACAAAACTCTCAGCCACTCAAAACAAATACACTAAACTTCATACACTGTCGGCCACTTCGCTATACACTGTCGGCAATTAGTAGTATAATCTTGTAGTGATATGCATAAATCAGCAGACGCCCACACTAATAGCCTCACACTAAATTGGTCGCTAAAAATCTCGTTTGTACTCGGGTTCCCAGTTTGGCTGATACTCAGATTCTTCCCAATCCTCATCGTCATATTCAACATAGTCAATATACTTGTGGTAAAAATCCGGCTCCTGTGAAATGTCATAGCGTGAGCTTTTGAAGGCGTGGTTTTGCCAACTTATGATATGACGTGGAATGTCCATGGTGTAGTTGGAGAGGAGCTGCAGTATGGTGAACGGGCGCACGATGCTACGCCAGACTGAATCCGTTTCTATAGATGCCGAGACCGGCTCTGGTTCTTCATCCTCGTCCACGATCTCACGGTCAAGGTCGTACATGTAGATGTCACTCTCTGATACAGGAAGAGCAGTAACACCTACATCGGTGAGCTGGAAGTAAACGCGGTTGGCCTCAATGGAAGGGAACCGATCAGTGTCAACGATAAGGCTCCTGACGCCGAGGAACAGAGCACGTACGGCTGCCAATGTTCTTCACCTGTTCGTATGCCTTCCCATCCGATCCAATCTTGAACACATCTACACCGTGGCGTCGCCTAAGGACAGACAACATTTCGCCGCCGCCGGCCTCCACTACGTACCCACGGCATCCTTCCTCTGACGCACGCCAACCGAAGACCTCAGCTGGACTCACCGGCAATACACGGTAACCTCCGCCGTCAGCGTTCTTGCTGGCCGCGATCAGGGGCAGCCTGTTTGCCGGGCAGTCGACGTGCTTCTCGGCACTGAAACGCTCGCTTTGGGGATCCGCCCAGTACACCATGTTTGACGTGACAGAAAGCAAGACGAGAGTTGGTGAAGAGGAGGAGCCCACGATCTCGGCAACGAATCGCGGCTCGGCAGGCAGCGGCGCCGAGAAACGGATGAAGCAACCAGTGAACGGGTTGAGGACGCGCACGGCGTGCGGGCGGTTGCTGTCCGCCAGGACGAGGAAGCCGCCGGTAGTCGTCGTGACGAAGCAGTGGCTGCGAAGGAGAGGCAGGCTCTTGCGGACGAAGCGGCCGGTGCCGGTGTTGACGAAGAGGCGGGTCTTCTCCTCCTCGGTTGAAGAAAAGGTGAGGCCGTCGTCGTTGGAAGTGACATGCTCATCGAGCATGACTCACCGGCTGGGCCGGAAGCGGGGGTCGAACGGCGGGCTGCTCTTGGGCTCGGGCGTCGCGCCCCGCCAGTTGTGGCACACGGCGCGGAGGTCCATGTACCAGTCGAGGTCGTTGGTGGCGAGGAAGCAGTCGCCGACGTGGTCGACGAGGTCTGCCGGAAGTGAGGACCAGTCCGCCGGCGCCATCATCGCCTCATCAGTTGCCATGGCGATGGACCGACCGACGGTGGCGAAAGGGTCAGAGAATGGAATGGAGGCTTCGGCCGGCCGGCGCCTTTGAGAAGTTGGGAAATTGTTTGTACGTAGTGCGCCTCCAGGTGGCTGCATACCGGAGAGCAAACGAGGTGGTCAAGTGGTTAATAAATAGAGCTCGGCGACCATTACTGCTCTAGTTCATGGGAAATCAGCACGTCGCTTCGGCTAATGGGAAATAAACATCTCGCTTCAGCTTCCAAGTAGTACTGCTCCACGGTGTGACCTTCGAACGCTTCAAATTTCCACCGGAAAGAGCACCAAGAATCCAGAACATCGCAAGCAAAACTCACAGGTTTGATCGACAGAACGCGTACAAGACCTGACGCGAGGCATCGATTGCTTCAAACTTTGAAGCGTTGGGGTGAATCGGGAATTGGACCGGCGCGGCTGCCGTTACTGCATGCATGCACGCTCCCTTGCCTTCATGGGAATGATCACGCCGCGCTCCGCTAGCTACTCGATCATCGTTTGTTTCCGAGGACTAGCTCTCTTTTTTTTTAAAACAAAAGATTCGAGTATATATTAATTAGCTCTTGCACCTCTTGGTTGTAGCACTCCAGTTTCTTCCTCTGCAAACACCCACCAAACTGCGCTCGGCGCTGGCATCCCCCTCTCCACTCCATGGCAGACTGGTCGTTGCTTCCGTCGGACATCGTCAACAGCGTCGCGGACCGCTTGCTGGCCACCAACGACCTGGACTACTACATGAACCTCCGCGCCGTCTGCAGCAACTGGCGCTCCGCCACCGCCGACCCCAAGACCAGCCCGTTCGACCCCCGCTTCCGCCCGCGCCGGTGGGTCATGCTCGACGAACTCAGCGCCCCCAAAGGCGGCGGCGGCGACGACACCCGCCTCTTCCTCAACGTCGCCACCGGCCGTTTCCTCCGCAAGAGCCTGCCCCTCCTCCGCCGGCGCTACTACTTCGTCACCACCACGCCCGGCGGCTCCGTCGTCCTAGCCGACAGGGAGGCCCCGCACGCCGCACGGGTGCTCAACCCCTTCACGGGCTCCCTCACCCGATTCATGGCGCCCGTGCCTCGTGTGTGGTCTCTTGCTGCCGCTGTGGTTGGTTCTTGTGCTGATTCCTTCACTCTCGTCCTGGCCTCCGACTCGACTCGCAAGGTGTATTGGGCGGATCTCGGAAGCGAGGCTTTCCTGTTCCAGGTGTGCGATCGGCCTTCAGGCATGCTGCCATTCGTAGCATCCAAATACATCGGCTGCAAGGACGGGGACGGGTCGGTCGTCCCTGACGCTGATGAGGTCCGCTTCGGTTCTTATGAGATGGAAAGCCGTGTGCTCACAGCGGACGCCGGCGGCGGGGAGGTATTCATCTTCACCTTGGAGAAATCAAGCCATCGCATAGGCCTTTTCAAGACCAAGATGCTGGCACCTGCACAAGAAAGTGCTGAGGATTTCGAGCAGGTCACGAGCATCGGCAACCATGCTCTCTTCGTCGGCCGACAGGTGCCTGCTGGTGGACGCGGGCAAGCTCCCGTCCGTTGAGCCCAACTGCATCTACTACCAGGTGGACTGCCCAGATGAGTTCTTGAGTGACGACATCTATGTGTATGACCTCAACCACGGGAGAGCAGAGAGGATCGGTGCTTCCATCACTTTCAACCCTGTTTTTCGCGACGAGGACCATCCTTTCACACTCGTTTTTTTTTTTTTGAAAGTCAACAGGGGGAGGAGAACTCCCCACCTGAATTTCATTTCATGAAATGGAATGGCCCCTGACGGCCCGGTTCAGGTGTACAAATTAGTTGAAAAAAGCAACAAGTAAACAGAGGTTTTGCTACATTGGATTAAACATAGAGCACCAGGACGAACTGATCGCCGCTTCATCTCGCTGTAGACGGCATCTCCATAGACATGCTTCCTCCCGACAGTCATGAAGTAGTTGGCTGAGGTTGGGGGCTTCTTCCCGGAACACCACCGCGTTCCTGTGCTTCCAAATTTGCCACAAGCAGAGGAGCGTCAATGTGTCTCTATGTTGTGCCGGTGTTGACACCGGCCATCTCAAGCGCCATGGCGAGCGCGCAGATAAGTCTTGCAGCGGCTCGACGTTAATGGTGTTCCAGAAGGTTTGCACGAACGAGCACCCAAAAAGGATGTGGAATGTGTCTTCAGATTCTGTGGAACACAGCTCACACTTGTTGTCATCAACAATGTTCTTTGCATGTAGGTTCACCCGACACTGGACTCTCTCCTGCATAACCAGCCACGCAAAGAATTGCACTTTCGGCGGCGCTCTGTTCTGCCACACAAATTTTGCAAGGTTGCAGTCTGGCGCATTCACTGACTTCAACAGTTTGTATACACGGGATGCCTTCAGCTGACCGTGTTGATCAAGCAGTTCGCTGCAGCGTTCATCTAACTCTTCGCTGAGCACCACACCCGAGATTAGGTCCTGAACCTCCTCGAACTCTGCCTCTGCAACCCGCGACAAACGCGGCACCAGGTGGGCGCGAAACCCCTCGGCGAGAACTCTGCGCACGCTGACCACAGGATTAGTTGCATGACTTGCTAGTGCTGGGAAGAGCTCGGCGAGGCGCCCCGCTTGCAACCACCAATAGTTCCAGAACGATGTCGATTTCCCATTGCCGAGTTTCACCATTGTGATCGCTTGATATGCAGGCAGTAGCTCCCGTAGCATCGCCCAGTGGCTTCCATCCAGCTCTCCGGTGAGCGAGGAGACATCTGCATGTTCATGCACCCGTTGCGCCCATGACGACTCACCAGGGCAATGCAGCCGATGAATCAGCTTGAGCAAGAGGCAATTATTTTGCAGGGCCAGGTCACGGATGCCAAGTCCTCCATGTTCACGCGGTGTTGTGCATTTGTCCCAGGCAACAAGGCATTGTGCTCTGCTCGTCTTCTCCTCGCCGGACCACATGAACGCCCGACGCTTGCTGTCCATGGCCGTATGGTAGCCCACAGGTAGCAGCATCGCGCACATTGCATAAGTGGGCAAACAGTCCATCACGGAATCCACAAGCACAGAACGTGCCTTGATGTTAAGCAGTGACGCCTTAAAACGATAGTATGGCTCTCTCCGCCTCGCCCTCCCCGCCTCCCCACCGTAACCTCTCCTCGCCGGCGACCACTCCCCGGAAGCAACACGGTCAGCTGAAGGCATCCCTTGTATACACCCCAATGAACCAAGGCCTCGCTCCTCTCCCCGGAAGCCCCTCCCTTCTTCCCCTCCTCTGCAGGCCGCCCGAAGTTCCTGCGCTGGAGGGAGAGCCCGAACCCCTCCCCATCGGAGGATGAGCTGAGCGAGCGGCGTGCCTCTGCTCGCATCTCCTATCGAGACGCGGTTCGGCGGCCCCCAGCGGACGACCCACGACCTCGGCAACACCCCCCCCCCCCCCCCCCCCCCCCCCCCGCCGGCGGTGCGCATTAGGCTGCGCTCCGAGATCCACAGGATTGAGGACGCCGCGCCAGATGCGAACGGCTGGCAGGTGGTGAGGAGGAGGCGCAGCCGCAAGCAGGAAGTGTCCCAACATCGGCGGCGAGAAATCCCTGCTGCCATGTTAGGTCGATGCTTTAACTGCCTAGAGAAGGGTCACCGCAAGGTTGAGTGTCGCGAACCAACAAAATGCCTCCGCTGCGGCAGGTCTGGCCATAGATCCTTTGAATGCGGCCAGCCTCGAGGGATTCCCAAACGTGCTCCAGCATCGCCCCCGCGTTCACGCTCCGGCGGAGGGGGAAGGTCCATCCAATGACCAACCCCAGAAACGTCGCCGCGGACGACGCCGTGGGCGGGGACGCGGTCGCAGGGGAGCTGGAGCTAGGCGCGACGAGGGGAACGGGTCTCAGGACCCCTCGGAGCCCTCGCCACCGCCTTCTCCGGTGAGGCCAGCCTCGCCACTCTTGTGTGCTGAGGCATCTCTCCGGCAAGCCCCGCTGGACGTGTGCTACATCGACAGGACGAACGATATCGACCAGTGGGAGGCGGGGCTTGAGTTCAGAGCCGTCTTCGTGACGGTCCTGGGAACTCGCCCGCCAGTTGCCCCAGAGGATGCTGTTCGTGCCATTGCAACCCAATTCAACCTTGCCGCAGATAGGCTGGAGATACACCGCTCGGCACCAGAAGATTTCATTCTCCTGCTCCCGGATCATGAAGCTTTCCAGCTGGTGCTCCAGGGAGACCGCACTGTGCAATGGCCGGCGTTCACGCTGGGCCTCCGGCGGTGGCACCGTGTGGCGCACGCGGATCATGGCGCTCTCTACCACAAGGTGCAGATTGATTTGCTCGGGATCCCCATGCACGTGTGGAACTACACCACGGCGGCTGATCTACTACGCCCATACTGCTCCATCGAGAGTGTAGACCCGGATACGGCGGCGCGCCGAGACTGGTCCAAATTTCGTGTCATCGCTTGGACCGTCCGTCCGGAGTTCATCCCACCGACCAAAACTCTCACCGTCCCGGAGCCCACTGATGAGGAATCACCGTTCGAGCCGTGCCGCCGCACACTCAAGTACAAGATAGACATTGAAGTTCGGCGTCTGCTGGTCCGCTTCCCCCCGGACTCCCCGCCACCTTCCCCACCACCATCCCCGCCTTCAGAGCTGTCAAGCGAGGACGAGTCGCCGGCAAGGCATCCAAAGCGGCGGCGACGAGCGCGCAGCCGCTCTGGGCGGGCACGGAGGGTGGCGGTTCAGGATGATACTCCACCCCACGGTGATGGGTAGGGCTGGACGAAAAGCTCGTGGCTCGTTAGCTCGGCTCGGCTCGTGGCTGGCTCGGCTCGGCTCGGCTCGGCTCGTTCACTTTTTTTAACGAGCCGAGCCAGGTTTCTAGCTCGTTACGTTTAACGAGCTAGCTCGAGCTGGCTCGCGAGCCGCTCGCGAGCCAAACGAGCTCATCAAGAACAAGAAGAGCCTTGTCCGGTGGAGCTTCATAAGGTTGCCGGTGCCTTCTTTCCCCGTTGCAGCACTTCCCTCTCCCTTCCCCTCCGTCACCGACATTGCAGCCATCAACGCTAAAGCTCATGGCGAGCATGAGCTCGTTGTCCTCATCGCTCGTCCCATGACGATGGCGACGGCGGAAGGGGACCGAGTCGAGATCCAAACCGCGGATAGGCGGCGCGATGCGCGGCAGCCGACAGCTCAAGCCAGGCGATGCCACCCTCCTCTACCTCACGCGGTGGTTTCACCCTCCACCTCCTCACCTCACGCGGTGGCGTCGGCTCCCCCTCCGCCGTTCCTCCACGTTACCGGCCCCTCCCCTCCCTGCCGCGATCACCTTCGCGATGTTGGCCTCCGCCTCCCCGCCCGATGCACCATGATGCTCAAGAGCATGAAGATGTACCAAGTGTCGTGGTCATTGTCTTCTTCTTCAAGTCATAGCGGAAGTGCTCGAGACGAGCAATAGCGAGCTGAACGAGCTGGCTCGCGAGCCAGCTCGAGCTCGTAACGAGCCGAGCTAAGCCAGCATTCCAGCTCGTTATCTTAACGAGCCGAGCCGAGCCAGCTCGTTATCCTAACGAGCTGGACCGAGCCGAGCCGAGCCGAGCTGAGCTGGCTCGGTAGTCCAGCCCTAGTGATGGGGTTGCCGTGGAAGGGCTGGCCGTCGAGTTCCCGGTCGCGCCGGCGACAAGTGAGCTCCGGCCGTCCTCCGGTAATCCACCGGTCGCATTGATGGCGGAGGGCCCACCTAGAGACTCCTAACTACCACGGTGTAATGGCGAGCGGATGACCATTCGACGGGAGACGATTCAAGGGGGCCCCAACATTCAAGATGGTGATCCTATTACCTGCGATGGCCTCCTCGAGCTCCGCATTGGTCTCAGCCTACCGGCCATGCAAACATGGGACCCCATGCTTGTGGAAGCTTCCGATGGTGTCATGGGAACCCTATTGCTCCTGAGTTGAGACATGCAGAAGCTGCAATGGGTCCGGACAGATCCCTGCTCGACCAAAATGAAAGTGTGGCTCTGGATCTTGGGCCGCAGGAAGCCCATGACATAGAGCAGGCCGAGGAGAGCCCAGTAGAGGGGGCCGCCCTGTCCGGGTGCGCCAGGCCAGAGATGGTGGAGCCAGCCCAGCAGTCCTCGCTCCCAATTAACCAAGAGCTGGCCCAACAGGCGATGGGCCAGGACGAAGAAGCTGCCGGCATCGCTAACTCGCTCGAGCCGTCGCCTGCGCGCCAAGCGGGAGAAGCAAACCCGGCGAAAGCTTTTCTCGAGTCCGTCAAGCGGCCAGCGGAGAACACACCTTTGGTGCTGGCCACCCTGCAGCCCAGACCTCGCAGTAGAAAACTGCCGGCGACTACGACCCTGCGCCGAAGCAGGCGCATTGCACAGTCGGGCTACTCTGGGAACTCCATCCAACGCGCACAGGCTGTGGTCATGAAAAAGCTGGGTGTTGCCACCACTGAAGAGGCCATCTCGCTGGAAGCTAGGGAAGCATATGCGCGCCTCTTCGACCACCCCCTCTCTCGCGCGCACATCGCGGCGCTGGCGGGGCTGTTCGGATGGACGGTGCCTGATGATTTTGAGGCCCGCTCGGCCGAACTATTTTAGCTGAGCCTTGAGCTGGGCCTTAGATGCTGTAACTTGGTTGTAACCTGCCTTTCTATGGATGCTTCGAATGTGCTTGTGTGGAACGTGCGTGGTTTAAATAAGAAACCACATAGAGACACGGTGAGGCAATTGGTGAGTTCCTCGCGGCCAGACGTGGTTTGCTTGCAGGAAACCAAAGTGCAGAACCTGTCGACCAGGGTACTCCTATCTACCCTCGGCCCAGAATTTGACCATCACGCCGCGCTACCTGCGGAGGGCACCCGGGGTGGTGTGTTGATTGCCTGGAAAGGGGCCGTTTGCCAGGCACTCACTACACGCGTCGACTCTTACTCGACATCGGTTTGTTTCGCAATTCTGATGGACAAGAGTGGTGGTTCATCAGGGTGTACGGGCCGCAGCTCGATGCACACAAATTGCTCTTTCTCCAAGAGCTAAGAGATGTGCGCACTGCTTGTCAAGGCCCTTGGATGATTGCAGGGGACTTAAACTTGATATACCAGGCGGAGGATAAGAATAATGCGAACATGGACCGTGCGATGATGGGCCGCTTCCGACGCCTTCTCAACAACCTTGAGCTCCGGGAGATTGAGCTACTGGGTCGTCGCTACACATGGTCCAACGAAAGGGCGGCTCCGACTCTTGTACGCCTAGATTGGGTGTTTTGTACATCGACATGGGAGGACGTCTTCCCGGACTACCTCCTACAGAGCATCGCGGCCGGAATCTCTGATCATTGTCCCCTTCTCCTCAGCCTTCGCAGCAACACACGGGGGAAAAGACGGTTCCATTTTGAGAGTTTTTGGCCGCAGCTTCGTGGTTTCCATGAGACAGTCGAGCAAGCATGGAACAACACCACCACTGCAAACTGCCCACTTGAGCGGCTAGCTCTGAAGCTATTTTCCACCAGCCGTGGCTTACAGGCCTGGAGCCAAAAAACAGTGGGAAATGTAGCAGCCCAACTCGAGCAAGCTCGTGAGATCCTACACCGCCTTGAGATTGCCCAAGACATCCGTGGCCTATCACCACCAGAAGCATGGTTACGGAGAAGTCTCAAGCACCACTGCCTGGCGCTCGCTTCTCTACAGCGCACGATTGCGCGCCTCCGATCGAGGATCGACTGGCTGAGCGAGGGTGACGCCAACACGAGCTTCTTTCACTCTCATGCTAGATACAGGAAGCGGAAAAACTTCACCGCTAAACTACAAGTTGGCGACCAAATCCTAACTGATCAGGAAGCAAAGGAAGAGGCGGTGTGGGAATTTTACAACAACTTGTTGGGGAAACCGGAGCGTCGCGTGGAGACGCTTAACCTTGGTGCGTTCTACCAACCTCCACATGACCTCAATGGCCTGGACGCACCCATCTCTGAGGAGGAAGTATGGGACGTGATCAAGAAGCTACCCATGGACAAGGCCCCGGGTCCAGACGGGTTCACCGGAAGATTTTATAAGGAGTGCTGGCCAATCATAAAGAATGATGTCATGGCTGCATTGGGGGCTCTGCATGGTGGAGAGCCGAAAATTGCACTTGTTGAACTCGGCGTTCATGGTTCTCATTCCAAAAAAAGAGGAAGCTATCCAGGTGGGGGATTACAGACCAATAAGTCTAGTGCATAGCTTCGCCAAGCTCGCAACAAAAATCATGGCGGAGCGACTTGCGCCGAAGTTGGGAAAGATGGTGGCGACCAACCAAAGTGCATTTGTTCGTGGCCGTTGCATTCATGATAATTACATTCTGGTGCAACAGATGGCCAAGCAGCTGCACCGGCAAAAGGAGCCCCGCCTTCTATTAAAATTGGATATCACGAAGGCTTTTGACACGGTATCATGGTCCTTTGACTCCTTTATCTTGGAAATACTCTCGCATCTCGGTTTTGGGAGTAAATGGCGAGCAATGCTGTGCAACCTCCTCCATACTGCGTCGACAAAGGTGCTACTTAATGGCCAGCCGGGGGAACAAATCCAACATCGTCGCGGGCTATGTCAGGGAGACCCTCTTTCACCCATGCTGTTCATACTAGTGATGGACGTGTTAAACTCTTTGGTGGCCAAAGCAGAGGAATTGGGCCTATGGCAACCCTTGGCAGCAAGGCGTCTGGAGCACAGAATGTCAATTTATGCTGATGATGTGGTCCTGTTCTTATCACCCACAGATAACGATCTTTCTCTGATCAAGGAAATCCTGCTTGCTTTTGGGAATGCTTCTGGACTACACACGAATATGGCTAAGTCCACAATCATACCCATCCGCTGTGATGAGAGCCAAGTGCAACAGGTTGAAGAGAACATGCCGTGCAAAATTTCCCACTTCCCTTGTCCATACTTGGGCCTGCCGTTATCAGTCAAGAAACTTACAAAGGCGGACCTCCAGCCCATAATCGACAAAATTGCAGATATGCTGCCGGGATGGAAGGCGGCCCTCATGGCCAAAGCGGGACGCCTCATTCTAGTCCGGGCAGTACTCACGGCTGTGCCTATACACATCCTCATTGCAATTGATGTGCCGAAGTGGGTGATCAAGGAAATCGACAAAATTAGAAGGCGTTTCTTGTGGAGGGGTCGCAAGGACCTGCGAGGAGGGCATTGTCCGGTTGCCTGGGAAAGAGTCATGCGACCGCTACAACTCGGTGGGTTAGGCATCCACAACCTGGAAATTCTAGGATGGGCACTCCGCATGAGATGGTTGTGGTTTCAGAAAACACAACCAGACCGACCGTGGGCAATGGTAGATGTTCCGGTGCCGGCCAATGCGAGAGCCATGTTTGCGATCTCGGTGTCCACCATGGTTGGGGATGGCCGAACTGCCCTCTTTTGGACCGACAGGTGGATACATGGGAAATCTGTCATGGAGCTAGCGCCGGCACTAATGCCTTATGTAAAGAAAAGAGGATGGCGCAAGCGAACGGTGTTCGAGGCTTTGCAAGATAACAGATGGAGGGAGGATATTAGGGGAGGTCCTTCGGTGCTGGCAGTTTGGCAAGGCCTGCAGCTCATGGACATGTTGCAAAGTTGCGTCCTCACACCAGGAGAGAGCGACAAGCATGTTTGGACACCGGAGGCCGCTGGGGAGTTTACAACGAGATCGGCATACCACCGTTTCTTCGCGGGCGCGGTAACCTTCGAGCCACACAAAAGACTGTGGAAATCATGGGCGCCTCTCAAGGTAAAAATCTTCCTATGGTTGGCGATCCTAAATCGATGTTGGACAGCGGATCGGCTAGAGCGCCGTGGTATGTAGCACCCGGAAAGGTGCCCGCTTTGCGATCAAGATGATGAGAATATTTAGCACCTCTTAACCTCATGCGTCGTGGCCCGGGAAGTTTGGTTCAGCACACTCAACGTTGTTGGTCTGCAGCATGTGACCCCAACCATGGAGGACACAAGCTTCAAAGAATGGTGGCGCCATGCACTGAAGAGGGTGCCGCAAGACAAGAGGAGGGGCTTCAACACGCTGGTGATTCTAACCACCTGGGCACTGTGGCAGCAGCGGAACCGCTGCGTGTTTGACGGCGCCACAGCGCGGCCTGCCGTGATCATCCAAGCCATCACCGATGAGGCCATGGAATGGAAAATGGCCGGCGCAAAAAGACTGAAGGAGATCATGCCGTAGCGATGTTTCTTTCGAATAGGTTGTAAACTCATGTAACCGGCGCGCATGTAAATCATAACTAACCTCGGGCAGAGAATGGCATTGTAACTCTTTTCTTCTCCTTAATATAATGACGCGTAGTCCTCCTGCGCGTTCGAGAAAAAAAAAAGCAGTGACGCCTTCCATCCAGAGAGATACCGATCAGAGCTTGCAATCAGTGGAGAGAGGGCCGACAACCGGAGCTTTTCATTGGACAATGGTAGACCAAGGTATGTCTGGGGGAAGCTCTCTTGCCGGCAGCCAAGAATTGAAACACACTGAGGCAGCAGATCATCCGGAACATGCATAGGTACAACGGTACTTGTTGAGTAATTGATTAGCAGCCCTGTTGCATCCGAGAACTGATCCAGCAGCTGTTTGAGTCGGGCCACATCTGCCGGGTCGGCGCGCAGGAGCAGGAGCGTGTCGTCCGCGTACTGCAGGACGGGGCACGGCCTGTCTGGCGCAATGGGGTGGCGAACACCACCGTCAGTCTTGATGAGCAGCTGCAACACATCGGCCACGAGTAGGAACAGATATGGGGACAATGGATCCCCCTGACGCAAGCCTCGCTTGCACGTAAACCATGGCCCGGGGCAACCATTGACGAGCACCGCGGACTTGGATGTAGTGAGGAGCATGTCAATCCAATGGCACCATCGGGGCGGCAGTCCGCGCACCAGCATGATCTCTTTCAAACTGTCCCAATTAACAGAGTCAAACGCCTTCGCAAAATCAAGCTTGAGCATTAGTGTCGGCACTTTCCTCTTGTAACAGCACTGAACAAGTTCCATGGCCATGACAAAATTTTCTGAGATCGAGCGTCCTTTGATGAACCCTGTCTGATCAATCTTGACGCTGCAATCTTTCACACTCGTTGAGCGCCTCGTCCGCTACACCATGAATTTTCCGGGTTACCAGTTGATCTGGGAACGGATCCAAGAGCTCAAGATTGACGAAGCATCTCTGGCGTCTTTTGGGGACTTTGCGATTGACGACGACGAGTACTTTGATGATTATTGAATCGTTGGACATTCTCAGCTCCATCTCCTGTCTGCAATAGTAGAACTTTAATTACCAGTGTGCTGTAATTCTTTCTGTTCTTAATATTAGTGTGTGTGTAGCCCGTCGTCCATGCATGTTCGATCCTTCATCTTCATCTAGTATTTTCTTTTTCTCTTTGGCTTGTATAATGTTCTCCAACTCCTTTAGACTTGTTTAAGCATTTTTTTTTGTTTGTTATTGTTGGTCCTTTATAAAATAAGTGTCGGAGCGTTATTCAAGAGGGAGTAGGAAAGTTGGAGCTCGAGGGTTTAAAGGCATTTTTTTTGGGAGGGCTTATCTAACGACTTCTTCAGTGGCTTCACATGATTCCTTAAAAAGAGGTGTTTTCTTAGATGCTTTTTTTTTTCATATCGCACCCAAAAAAAAGGTGAAGCGGAAGGCCACATATTAGGGCCTCTTTGGTAGGGCTTCTTCAGTGGCTTCTCTAGCGGCTTCACGTGTTTTTCATCCAGAGGGGGTGAGCCCCTTCTTAAAAACAAGTGAAGCATGAAGCCACTAAATAGTAGCTTCACCGGCTTCTTTTCCCCATTGTGCTCTCCTCTATCCATATTTGTCCCTAAAAATAAGGAGAAGCTGCAGAAACAGCCGTTTTGCCAAACGTTTTAGGCACAGCCGTAGACACAGCCAGCACAACCGTTTTTACAAAGAAGCCACAGTCAAGCCGAAGCCGGCACAACCACAGCCCTACCAAAGAGGCCCTTAGTAGCTTCACCGGCTTCTTTTCCCACCACGCACTTCCTCTTACATATTTATTCCTAAAAATAAGAAGCTGTGCCTGTGTGGGCTGTATCTGGGAATGATGGGCCAGAACAACACACGGCCTGTAAGGTTAATTCTAGTATCACGATGCTTTGAGTGGTACTGAGAATCAGCAAGAGCACCGCTGATTTGATCAAACTGAGAAATTTGCCTGTAAGGTTAATTCTGCACTCACTTCATTTATCGACGATAACAACAAGATTATTCAAATATGAAAGAAGTACTGACGGATGCTTCCAAACGGCAAACGGTACGTACGCAGTTACTACTCAAAACCGATCAAATGGTGAGGTCCTCAAGCAGCTCATCAAGCTCCTTCTCGTGGGACGAGTTCAGATCAATGCATCCAAGCCCCATGGCTATCTCTTCAATCTCGGCGCTGTCGCGATTCCTACCGTCTTGCAGCTTAGCGTCGCCTTTCTTGTAGCTCTTCTTGACGAGCACTGCATCTGGTAATTGGTGGCTCTGCCCATACTCCTCAAGCTCCTGATTGTTGGCGTTGACGCCGTAGAGGTCGTATCCGAAGGCATGGTCTCCAGGTTGTAGACGGTGGCCGAGGTGCGTCTTCACGGTGAAGATGGTGTCATTCTTGCCCAAGTCCGACGCGCGTGCGACCTGCGCCCATGCCGTCGTGTACCTCGAGCCGTTTACTGTGACCTCGCTGGACCGATCGGGCTCGATGTCGAGCACAATGTACTCGACGAGCCGGCGGCTGGTGAGCAAGGGCTCGAACTTGTACCGGTCATACTCCTTGATGCCGAGCACGACGACGCGCGCGTTGGAGGTGTCGAGCAGCGCCAGCGCGTTGGTGACCTTGATGCAGAGGACCAGGGGCCTGAGGCCGCCGAGGTCGCGTGACGCCTCCCGGGGAAGGAAGATGAGGTCGTCGCGGCAGATCGGGCAGAGCTCCACGGCGAACGTGTGCCTGAAGTTGTAGGTGTTGCTCTTGGTGTCGTGCGACGCGAGCTGCTTCGCCGTGCCGACACGGGCGGGCGCCACGGAGGAGACGAAGTCCACGAGGCGCGCGGCGTGGGAGCGCGACGCGAAGAAGAAGTCGAGCCCGCCGGTCGCGGCGTCCACGCGGATGGCCGCGCCCGCAGCGCCGTGCCTGACGAGCTGCTGCTCGAGGTGGAGGAGCGTGCGGCGGTGCGACGCGCGCTGCCGCACCTGCACCACGGCGACCCACTGGTCGGGTCAGCCTGGGCCCTGCCGCAGCCGTCGCAGAGGCGGTCGTGGACGGTGAACTCCACGACGTGGGCCTGCTCCATCGTCACGCCGTGGAGGACCTCGCGCCGGAGGCGGAGGCGGAGCTTGAGCCGCTTCGAGTGGGGCTCGGTGAAGACGAACTCCGAGGCGGAGAGGGTGACGCCGAGGCGGGCGAGCGGGCGGTGGACGCGGCGGAGGAGGATCTGCATGAGCTCGGGCGACTCCGGGGTGGCGCGGAGCCAGGATCGCGGGGGCTGGAGGTAGGAGGAGCACGACGGGCAGTAGACCACCGCAGCGTGGCGCGGCGCGCCATCCGTGACGTCGACGCGCGATCGGAGGCAGCGCGCGCACGTGTTGGCCGCGTTCGGCGGCATGGGGACGCCGCAGGTGCAGCAGATGGACGTGCACGCGGCGGCCTGCGGCTGGGGTGGGAGGAACATCGTGCCGCCGGACGGGAGCGGCGTCTGCGGCGACGGCAGCATCGCGATCGGCGATCAGGTGGAGGAATTGGCTTCCGGATCGAGGGCGACAAGGGTTTGGGTACTATCTCAAAGTTAATTAGGGTTCAGGTCTCCTTAATGTGGTCTTCTGGGTCTTGTTGGGTTGGGCCGCCCGGGTAAGATAGAAGCTTATGATGGGCTTCTGTAAGATCTACAGCCCGTTTGAGGATAAAAATTGAACCACAGCCATTGGAAGACAACAATTCACCTACTTTCGTCTCTCAAAAAAAAAAAAGGTAGACAACAATTCCTACCGCTATTTCCCAACAACATAACTCTTGTTAGCAAGGAAAACCGGTCCAACAGTATTTCGACAAGTCAGTGTAAAGGTTGTTGAATATACGCTTGCTATCGAGAAAACAAAACTAATGCCGCATCTGTATACAGATGCAACAGGACAACTGAATGTTCCTAATCCTACGGTTCAAAGTCAAAACTCATAGGTACTATCATGGAATTCCTAGTATTATAGTATAACCCAAAGTGACAGCCTTTGCAAGTTGCAAACTTGGAAGAAAAGTACAACAGTGTTGCTCACAGGAATTCGACAGATTTCTCTACCTTTTTCTTTCAAAACAATATTGAAATTTGTCCTATAGGCGTGCAATGGGAAGCAGCAACAAAGGAACGTGCAAATAGGTTACTCGAACCTCAAGCTTCTTCTTGAACCTTTTGGACACCTACCAATCTGGCATAGTCAACCCAGCTGTTCATAAAGTTCACCGGTAAGTAATACTGCAACAGTAATAGGATACAATATCTCAACTTCCAGCAGAGTTAAATGTTACTCACAGCAAAGAACCCAAGAATGTGTTCCCTGTGCGTATGGCAAAGCACATTGCGCTCAGTAGTATCTTGTGGTTATGAAGAAGTGGCTCCAGCATCCTCTGTTCTATTACACCAGCCAGAATCTGGTACCTGATGAAGCACACATTTTTTGTGTTATTAAATTAGAAATTAAACCATAAATAGGAAACCGAAATTTATTCTGGACATTGCTAATTGTAAAACGATTATAACAATGAAAGTCTGTTCCAAGAAACTTTAAAGTCAATCAAAGGGCATCATCCCTCAGAAGCCTCATCATAATGAAATAAGAGAGCAGATGCAAAGATTTTCAAAAACTTAAGTGCCGTCTGCTTAAATGTTGGGGGATTATGCTTACCTTAGGTTACTAGAAACTGCCATGTATACACCATAGGCAACACTAGTTGATACAACTGGAATATCCTCAACTTCATCAACCAGATCCTTGTCAACAGCCCTCCTTGCTTTGATCAGAGCATTGGTGACACCAGTGCCAATCTGAGAAAGACGAAAAATTGACACGACGAAAATTACCAAACTATCTCAGAGAATATGACATGATGATTCCAGTCTTTCTGTAAATTATTTTTGCACCTAACACATTAATTGAAGATAATTTCCCTGTTGTGTAAATGCTATTACACAGTAGGATCATATATAACTGTTTATACAGCTACGAAAGGTCATTTACCAGAGAAGCACTTGTTCCCACAGCGAAAAGCTTGGCACCATTCCTCTGCAAAGAAGTCACTGCTGTTAGTTCATCAATATAGGTTGCAACAAACTGAAGTCAGGCCATTGAACTTTACCAATATAGCTCCAAGCCTCTGCAGAAGAGAGTAAGACCTTCCAGCCAAAGCAATCTGCAAAAGGGTACCAACATGTTTTCACAGGGGAAAGATGCAGGAAGTGTATGAAATCAACCAAAAAAGAAAAATGAAAGGTTACAATACTTGAAAAGCATTATCGGGGCAGTTGTAGAAAAAGTTGGCAATAGCTCCAGCATTTCTTGCAAGTGGTGGCTGCAAAGATACAGTTGGAGCGGGAAGATAGACCAGCATGAAATCTGCGACAATTGCCATGACCTGGGTAGCAACATAAGCAACGATCAAATCAGATTTCAAAACAGAAGAATTGAAAGTATTTATACTAATAAGGTGGAAATCATGTACTAGTAATTAACAGGTTGTGAACTATTCCTAGAATTGGATAGAACGCGATGATAGCACGGTGTCAAGACCTCCAGTTGTGAGGTTAACAAGGTTCTCAGTTCTCACAGGCGGTATTATTAGCTGACTGTATTAGAGCAGAATCCACAAAGCAAGGTTAATTAATAATGAAGGTACTTTGAGGACGTGAGGTCAGAAAACTTTGGCGTACCACA
This sequence comes from Eragrostis nindensis, assembly GCA_012490785.1. NCBI lineage: Eukaryota > Viridiplantae > Streptophyta > Magnoliopsida > Poales > Poaceae > Eragrostis > Eragrostis nindensis. The sequence goes on from JAAXCT010000170.1 coordinate 310,589, forward strand.
TCAGCGACCACAATGTCAATCTCTTTGGCAAAATTCTCCCTTCTCTTCTCGTACTCCGCTGCAGTCTGACAAGGAAGAAAGCATCAGGTTGGTGGTATAATATACAGCTCGGCATGAGACAAGCGTGTTGTTTTTTTTTTGAATAAATAAATAAAGGGAGAGAATATTATAGAATACTTTGGCGATGACACCGACGCCACACTCCATGGCGAGCTTGGCGAGGAAGAGGTCGTCGGCGAGGAGGCGCTCCCTGAAGCCTTGGAACTGGAGCAGCCAGCGGAGAAGCGCGGAGCCCTCTAACTCGTTGAAGCGTCGGACGATCTCCCCCGTGACGCGGCCGCCCTCCACGGCGGCGGCGAGATCGGACGGCAGGCTCTCGAGCTTCCTCCCAAGCTGCGCGAGCACGAAGAGCGCCTCCCCACGGTTGTCGGGCGCGTCATTGTCCGCACCATCATCATCGTCGCCGTCGCCGCCGCCGCCGCTGTTGTTATTATGGTCGCCGTCATCGCCGCCGCCGGAGGAGAGCGCGTGGGGGAGGGCGGGGAGGATGGGGCGCGGAATGCTGAGGCGGAGGGGCAGCGCGAGGGGGCGGGAGAAGGGGAGCAGGGAGAGGCGCGGTGGCTGGAGTGGGAGGTGGAGGCGGGGTTGGAGCGGGGCGGGCTGGGAGGAGGACAGGGCAGCGAGCGAAGAGGAGGACAGGAAGGCCATGGCAAGGCGAGGGAGCGAGGTGGCTCGGCGCGGGGCGGAGGCTGGCGGCGCGCGAGCGAGCGCAACAGGGCGCGGTGGCGGCGGGTTTATGTACGAGGAGAGCCTGAGTTTGGCTGGGTGGTGGTGGGCGGGCGGAGGCGCCGAAGCGGGTCAAGAGGAAATGTTGGAGCGGCCGTCGACCAACGAGGTTGGCGTGACGGCTGCCACCAACCCCTCCGCCGTCCCTCTCTCTCAACGACAACGAGGGATTCCGCTCGTGGGCTACGTCGAGGGCCATTGTCGAATCAGATCCACGCCGGTGGGGCCACTCACTCGTGCCTCTGCAGTAGGTACCCCGCCGTCCCCGCCGGCCCGCCGGTTCTGATTCCGTGCAGAATCTCCTCGGGCCCAGCAGGAGAATGACGGAGCGGCGCGGGCATCGCGCCGAGTCCGCTGGGCGGCGTCCTTGTACCGTCACTTGTATTTTTACTGTGTGCAGAAGGTTTCTCGGCATTGTTGAATAAGGCTGAAGCGGATGGCACAATTGCAGGGGTTAAAATATGTCCAAGCGCTCCCAGCATTTCTCACCTTCTATTTGCCGATTATAGTTTAATTCTAATTCGTGCAAACAGGGAGGATGCTGCACACTTGCAAGGGATTTTAGATCTCTATGAAGTATGTTCTGGATAGAAAATCAATAAGGAGAAGTCAGCGGTGCTATTTAGTACTAACACAAAGAGAAGTAGGAGGGAAGAGGTGAGGCATGAGCTCGGAATTGTCAGAGAGACTGCAAATGAAAGGTACTTGGGCCTCCCGGTGTTCATTGGCCAATCTAAAAAGAATACATTTGCATACTTGAAGGATCGCATATGGCAGAGAATACAAGGGTGGAAGGAGAAAATGTTATCGAAGGCGGGAGTATTGATCAAAGCAGTTGCTCAAGCTATCCCTACGTATGCTATGGGAATTTTTGACATCACAAAAACTCTGTGTGACCAGATCAGTGCCATGATCGCTAGATTTTGGTGGAGCAAACAAGACAAAGACGGGGGTATGCACTGGTTGAGCTGGGAAAAGCTTATTCAGCCAAAGCACTTGGGGGGCCTCGGTTTTCGCGATATACATGCTTTCAACATCGCGATGCTGGCCAAACAGGCTTGGAGGATTTTCACTCAGTCGGAATCGCTCTGCGCATGGGTTTTAAAAGCTAAGTATTTCCCAGATACTAGTTGCTTGCAGGCTGTACCAAAAAAGGGCATCTCGTATGTATGGCGCAGTATTTTGAAGGGTGTGGAGTTGATCAATGAAGGGCTGGTTTGGCGCGTTGGTAATGGGGCTAGCATTGATATGTGGACGGATCCATGGTTGCCGAGAGACTGGTGCCAGCGGCCTGTTACTCCTCGAGGGCAATCGGTACTGAGTCGGGTTTCAGAGCTGGTCAATCAGATCACTGGTGAATGGGATGAGGAGCTGGTGCGTGACTTGTTTTGGGAGGAGGATGCAAATGTGCTTTTGTCCCTGCCAATACATGAAGAGTGGTCAGATCAACCTGCATGGCATTTTGATCCAAAGGGATTGTTCTCGGTGAGATCTGCCTATAAATTACAACGCAAACTGATGAGCAGTAAGCATTCACAAGGGCTAGCAGCTGACGAAGATCGATTGAAATTTGAGGTGATTTTCTGGAGGAAAGTATGGAAACTGCCGATACTAAATAAGATGAAGCATTTCGTGTGGAGATTGGCTCATGATTCTTTGCCACTGCGAGCAAACCTGGAGCACCGAGGCATGAAAATTATGACAAAGTGTGTGGTCTGTAACAGAGTATATGAGGATGGTTGTCATCTCTTTTTCAAATGCAAGTTGGCAAAAGATTTGTGGCTCAGCTTGGGCTCGAAAACAGGAGATTAGAGCTCGTTGGTCTCACAACACCAAGAGACGTGGTGGAGTATATTTTGAAACTGAAAGGAGAGGTACAATTGAAAGTGATCACACTATTGTGGACATGGTGGGATGAGAGAAATAAAATAAGAGAAGGGGAAGGAAGGCGGACTGCTGGATGGCTAGTGCAGAACGTGGAGTGCTTCGCAGCTGAACTTACAAAGTATCTGGCCAAGGAATGTGAAAAGCAGCCGAAGAGGAAGGAAACTTGGGAGAAACCACCTGTTGGATGTCTGAAAATAAACATCGATGGAAGTTTTCACCATGATACTAGAACAGGAGGCTGGGGATATGTGATTAGAGACCATGAAGGTGATGTGATTAGAGCTGCGCGGGGGAGGCTATCGTTCCTTATGAGCCCGTTCCATGCTGAGCTATTGGCATGTTTTGAAGCGGTGAAGGCGGCAAGGGATCTGGGAATATCGTCCATTCAAGTTGAGACGGATGCGATGATGGTGAAAGATGCTCTCCTCTCAAATACATATGATCGAGCCCCTGAAGGAGGAATTGCTACCGAGATTAAGTTAATGCTCCGTTTGGATTTTCTTCATGCTTTTGTTTTTCATAAGAGTAGAACTTGTAATAATGTAGCGCACGAACTTGCGGTGCTTGGGTGTGTGGCTGCTGATGGGGTTGATCCAGTGTTGGATAATCCCTCTGATTGTATTCGTGTGATGGTTGCCCGTGATTCTGCGGCACCTCAGGTTTAATGGAAATATTTTTCCATCTCAAAAAAAATTAAACAAGTAGAATACACTTCGGGTACGTATAATATACCGACGGTCCTTAATTCGTCTCCATGTGTTTCTTTTAAATAGGGAATTTTAATAATATTAAAGCATATTAAATCATCTAATTACTACATGAGCAACCAAAACAACGCTAACTTTATTTATATTTCCTCCGTCCCTTTTTATATGTTTTGGAGGTTTGAACTTTTCCCTAAATGTAGGGTGTTTTGAGGATAAGACAAACTTTGTGGTTGGTGGAGGGATGGGTTGAGTTAAAAATGAGGGGTATGATGGTCTTTTAACACATTGACTATTTTTGTGTTTGAATGTTAGAAAGCCCTATATTTAGGGACGGAGGGAATAAGAGAAAAAAACTTGAAACAGCCGCAAATTCTACTTTCTAAGATCATCGTCTCAAACAAATATGCTACACGAGAACTCCGATCTCAACAAACATGTCTATTTCACCGTTTCACACACAAATACAATAAACTTGCCGCCACCGAGTCCGTCAAAGCCATCGTCGCATCTTTCAGATAATGCGTTACGGGGGAAACACAAATCTAGCCAACATCCAGATATATGTGCCTAAAAATCAAACTCTCACTAGCCCACAATGTAGGGGTTAGAGTACCTTATTCTCCATCGATGATGGCGTTCATTGCTCCATGCTGATGAACGTACCGATGTTACACCGTTGCCGCTACCCTCTTTGACAGGATCACTAAAGAAACCCTAACCTTGACAACCCTCATATCGCTGCCAAAAACGACCATCGCAGGAAGACCTAACTTTTCAAATCTAGAAGCAAAATATAGCAGATGTTCAAATGTGGGGCCTCCCTCCTCTGCCTACGATAAGGCTTCCACAGGCGAGGGGCGCCCAATTTGCCTCCACTCCACGCTCGCGTATCGCGTTTAGCCTTTGGTTGTTTGATGCTTAATAGAGGTGTAATTTTGAACTCTCAAGATGTATATTCAGATCTTTAAAAATCTCGCAAAAAAAACGTTTTACTCATGAAGGTGGTTCCTTCTGTGATATTATCTAACATTAATAGTGTAGATATTGGTTTGCGGAAGGAAAGAGTGCAAGAAATCGTTCTCAATCAGCAGCCATATCCACATCTAAAGAGTGTTTGAACCTTAGGGTGCGTTTGGCAAGCCGAATCGTTTCTGATTCTGGGGCGAAACGGCTGGAACGGTTCCAAAGACCAAAAAATCGAAACGTTTCTCCACCGGATCGATGCGAAACGATTCTGTTTTTTAGCCTAGCCACTCGAAACGGCGAAATAGGTGTTTCGCATGGTGGAACGGTTCCTAGTTCGCACCCCCTCTCCGACTTTGATAGTATTTATGTCAAATTGCCACTGCTCCATCGTTTCTTTCCTCAGCTCGCATCAAGGCGAAGCACCAGAGCATGCCCCCTGCAACTGCTTTGCTCCCAGTTAGGGTTGCTGTTCCTCTTCAAATCTGACCTCAAAAATGGATTGCTCTTGATCCGTAGACTGTTTCCCCCAATTCTCCTCCTCCGATTAGTCACTGGAGAGCTGCCAATCGATCCCTATCTCTATCTTCCTCTCTCTTCCATGTATGCTGTATCGTGTGTTCCTCCTCGTCCTGAGGAAGAAGAAGACGCACAGAAGTTGGGCTGGCTGGGCCTAATGTGCACACGTACAATAAGCCCATCATACTTCATTTTCTTTTTTTTTCTTTTTCTTTTGAATTAATTACGATGAGATTTGTATTTTGCAATAGCAATTATAAATATTGTATACTATAAGATTTTATTAGTCATTATAATAGAGCAGAAACCACAAAATCCAACTAAGGGTAAATGAGTCATTTTGATTCTCCCCCTCTCTTTCCTGAAACCGGAACCAAAAAACTAACCAAACAGTTTCTAAAATGATTCTGTTTCAAGTTGTGAAACGTTTCTGGGTTGAAACTGAAACGTTTCTGATTCTCAAAGAATCTGGAACCGTACCAAACGCACCCGACTCAAATGACATTTTGAATATAAATCTTTTTGGAATTTTGATTTGTTGCTTCCTCTTCCCCACAACAGTTAGCGATGAACTTGGATTATGGACCACAACTACACCTATGAGTCTAGGGCTCGATGGGTTTGCACTGGTGTGATGCCAGTGCAAGTGAACTTATAACCTCTAGGTACAAGTGGCTGGAACCAGTTTTGAAGCGAGACCCACCGAATCCTAATTTACATACAATTTTTACTTTTTTGTGAGCTTGTAATAGCATGCGAGTATGGGTGTAAATTTTCACCGGTCTTTAGTTTGGCATTTCCAGCCCACCAAGCAAAGCAGGATTTTTTTTTGTCATGATCAGCTAAAATATTATTGGCAATTGAATCCAAAATTTGGGCCTTGCCATGCATAGAAGCCGGAGGGAAGCAGCGAATGGTCGCTCCAGATTTTGCCTCCGGATGGGCTGCGCTCATCGCGCGTAAAAAACCAGCCCATTAGGGTTCCTTGCGCCATTTGCTCGTTGCTGCAGCCGCCGCCTTTTCTCCTCCCTAGACTTTACTCGTCCCTTTCCCCCGTCGAGGGCACCAACTTTCATCGGCCAGAAGCTTGGCCTACCTCATCGTCTCCCGTCGGTTCCGCCATCATCTCGTGCCCCCCACCTGTTGTCCGGCTTAGGGAGTAATTCCGGCGGATTTGAGTCGGGGAACGAGAGGAGTACGCCGGGGCGATTTGTGGAACCACGGATCGAGTTGGTGAACGTCGGATCGAGTGGGGATAAAGGACGATTCAAGTTGAAATAACATCTGATTAAGGTATGCCTTAGCTCGAATTTTGTTCCTTCTTTGTGGCCATTTGGTTACTCGGTAATGAAATAGTAAGCCATCTGATTTTGGTCATTGATTTATGGTTAGTCGCCTCTATATATACTCCACACGCTGGCTAGGAAATGCCATTAGATTTTAGAGTGTGCGAATGATGCTGAGATCTGCTTATCTGCCCGTTAATGTCTCTTTGATGAAATTCTCATGCAGTAGTATACGTGCATTCCAGGATTGATTAGCATTCGGATTTTGTTTTATCATTTCCGTTTAGCCTTTTTCATGTCATATAACCTAGACATAAAACACCAAACCACAGTGCCACAGTGTTCTTATTGTTAGTCCTTTGGTGGAGGAACACATATGGAGAAGCAGACAGTGTGAAGTATTCTCACTTTTTAGTTAGAGGTGTAGTATTATTTAGGTTAGTCAACACATAGGGCATACGTTTGCCAGTTGAGAAACCCCATATAAACAAAATGTTGTTTAGATTTTCGTCTGCGTGGTTATGAGCGAACATTCAAAACAATGTTATATATGCGCAGTTATTCTCTTAGTCGTTTTTAGTTCGACTAATGACCTGTAGGTCATTTTTAGACAAAAGATTAGCAGAAAATACTTTGGGATTGGTTCTCTCAAGCGTCAGCTCTGTTTGTGCCTAGGGTCAAAGACTGGTATTTTATTCCTGGGAAGGGACTTTTTGAGGCTGTTTGGCACAACTTTTAACTCCAAACTCCCACCATATAGTTGGACTGAACTGTGTCAAATACTTGAGCTCCGCCATATTGTAGGTCACTCTAATCACAAAACGAATATGAAATTGATTTTATTGTGGGTTGAGCACGACCAATAGTAGTTGACAACAGTACTTGGAAATGTCTTCTGGAATTCCTTTCTGGTTTTAGCCATTTTATCATATGCACTAGCGTATATTTCTCTTTTTTTTTTTTGGTCCGATGACTTGATTATTAATTTTATTTTGGCATCGGTTCCTGTGCACAATTTGATAGATTGGTCAGATTGTTTGTAAGATCGTTAGGAAGCCGAAGGACACTCAGATTTTTGCATTACCTTTTGTCAGGAAATGATATATCAAATTCACCTAACAAAAAACATGCAAAGGGTAGGATAGACATTTCCCCTTCAAATTCTCTTTGGTGCTTGAACATAAACTCTGTTTATTTTAGTTTAGTAACTCCCCTACGGCTTTTACTCTAGGAAAAAAATTAAGACATGCTGATCTTTTAATGTTTGAAAATTTTAAAATAGATAGATTGGTATTTGAGTTTCTATTTGTATTTTCCTACGACAGTGATGATTCTGTACATGTTGGCCATTATTCTGGAAAAGTAGATAAGTTGGTGAATTATAGAGTAGGGATATTACGATTCTGGGATCAGATGAATAGGTGTATTATTGAGTGGGGATATTTTGAATCTAGGATTTTAGCTAATTATTTCTGAGAGATACACTTTCTCTGTTAAAGTATAGGATGTTTGAAATCTAGATTTTTCTTCTTATCTTATGGGCAGAGCTATGCTTATAGGATCTTCATTTCACTTTTGAGATATGCTCTTGGGAGCGTTAAACATATGCGGTGAATTGCTGAACTGTAGCGTTTTCAGTATTTCTGTTACAGTGGATACCACAGTGCTTGTATACGTTGTCTGCATATTTTCTTGCTATGATTATGTGTTGCCAGTGTTTGGTAGTCTCACAAGTATGTTTCTAGTTGCCTTATTCCTTGAAACTTCTGGACAAATCTGCCATGCTCTCTTGTTATAATGTTTCTATCATGATTATATTCTCCTAATTGTGTTTGATTTAAGGCATTAATGTGTTTTTTTTTTACTGCAGTGATGGCAGCACAAGCAGGAAATCCTGTAAATCACACAATAAGTCCCCATGTGGTAAGCTGTCTACTCCTATGAGGTTGGTACTTGCAAACTATTGTCAGTATTGCTAAATGTTCTTTGATTCTTTATTACAGATCAGTGGTGTATTTGTTCAGCAATACTACCACATTCTACACGAATCACCAGATCAGGTGCACAAGTTTTATCAAGATAGCAGCATTCTTGGCCGTCAAGATTCTAATGGAACCATGGTGTCTGTAACCACTTTGCATGTAAGGTCTAGTATGAAAATTTGGTTTTACCACTGCCACATCCTTTATGTCTGAGATTAATTATGCTTATGTCCATCTTATGAGCAGGAAATCAATGAAAAAATCATGTCTATGGACTTCAGAAACTGCTTAACGGAGATAGAGACTGCAGATGCACAGTTATCTCACAATGACGGGGTGCTCATTGTTGTTACTGGGTCCTTAACTTCATCTGAAGGCATTTGTCGTAAATTTACCCAGACATTCTTTCTAGCTCCTCAAGAAAGCGGCGGCTATTTTGTTCTCAATGATGTGTTTAGATTTATAGCAGAAAGGCCATCACCGGAGATAAATCACGTTGTTATTCAAGAAAATGAAGACAGTGCTAAATCTGCAATAAAAACAGGTAGAGGGTTTATACATTTTCTCATGACAACCTGCAGTTAATTGTATGTTGACACTTTTGGCATTAGCAGAACCTACTCTAGTTGACGCCGGTCGGAACTCAGACCATGTAGCGTCAGAGAACAGTGTCACAGAGGAGCAAGTTATTGACCCAACTGTTAATGACACTGCTTTTGAAAATAATGTTTCTGTCAAGCCACCTGTGCAAGTGGCCAAAGAGGATGTCAACAAAGCCATTGTTGCTGCCCCTCCACCTCCTGCTGCTCCAACTCAGACGGATGTTACTAAGAAATCTTATGCGTCCATTGTGAGTTATTATTATTCTGTCTTATTTACTTTGTTGCTCGACTTGATGTCTAAAATGAATAGAATTTCTTACTGCTTATGCTACTTTCTTAATATGTTTCAGAAGTTATTTGGCTGGTATTAATTCTGGGTGTCTAGTTGGCTCTCCTCGTATTGATTGATAACTTACCTGAATTATGGCTTGCTTCACAGGTGAAGGTCATGAAGGAGGGCCCCCCGACTCCAGTTGCCAAACCGTCTCCATCAATTGCCAAAACTAAGCCAGCACCTAAGCCTGTCACCAAGATCGTTGAAGGCCAAGAAAAGTCTTCTCCAAAGCCAACCCAAGTAACGGCAGCAGAAGCTGCTCCAAGTGATACGAATATTACCGAAAACAACTCTTCTCGTAATGGTTGGTCCTGGATTTGGCATTAGTATATGCAGTCCTTTCGGCACTATTAACAGTACTTATGATATACTGTCCTGCAGATCAAGGATATTCAGTATTTGTGAAGAATTTGCCTTTCAACGCGACTGTTCAGATGGTTGAGGAGGAATTTAATAAATTTGGTGCTATCAGGCCGGGTGGCGTCCAAGTTAGGAATAATAGGGTTAGTAACTTTTGGTTTTGGTTTTAGCTACGGTATATATTCTTCCCTAACAATGTCTACTGCACTGCTACAGACTGATGGTTTCTGCTTTGGCTTTATTGAATACGAGTCCCAGCAGTCTATGCAAGCAGCTATTGAGGTTAGCCTTTCCTTCAATGCTTCTATCAATGTTTGTACTTTTCAGTAACTCTTCTGGACCTTGCTACTTTTTTATTTTGTGGAACTGTAGTGAAAAGTTGCAGGTACTGTCATCAATAACTTCCGCTTTTTTTTTTTTCCCATTGACGACTTCCTGCTGAGTGTGTTTTACTTGTGGTTCGAAAATGTCATGGGACCCTAAGAACTAGTTGTATCAGTGTATCTATATTTGCATTTTTCTGTAAGGCTTGCTGATTCTGGATGGTTCAGTTGCTGAATCATCTTTCCTGCCTGATACTCCATATTGTTTTTTATTGATGTTTAACCACGGAATTCTTTGTCCCAATATTCGTGACATTTGTCATTCTGAACTGTAAGCTATACTACCTAATTGCCATGCAGGCCTCTCCAGTTCATATGGGCGAGAAAGAAGTCTATGTTGAGGAGAAACGGACAACTACACGAGGTAAAACAATCTATCTGATATGCATGTTATGTATAAAATATAGAATTTCGTATCAAGACTTCCGATTCAATAATACTTCAAATTCATCCCATTATGGATGTTCTGTATCTTCCTTTTTGTTGTACGTCTTTTGCAAACTTGTATAGAGGACAATGACGAGGTTCTTTGGCACCGTTTTCTTCTCACCCATGTGCTACCCGTTATTATTATTGTTGATATGCATCATGTCCTGGGGAGCATTTGAAACAGGATTTCTTCTACAACATATCAAATAACGTCCTTTCATGGGTTCCTTTGTGCTTTGAACTTTTCTTTTTGCTGCTATGAATTCAGTTACGCCGGAGCCTGGATGTATTGGGCCTAGAGACCTTTTTGCTATTCTGCTTGATTGTTTTCTCCTGTTTGATATAATGTGTTATCTGGACCATGCATTTGTTATAATGGGATATCTGACATGGTTCTCTTTCCTCAGTCGTGAATGGTGTCATTGTCACTCGTGGCGATCATGGTGGAGGTGGCCGTTTCCAATCAGGCAGGGGAGTGTACCGTGGTGATAATTTCAGAGGACGTGGAGGTGGCTACGCAAACAATGCCAGCTACCGTGGCAGCGATAACTTCAACAGCAGGAACGATGAGAACTTCAATGGCAGGAATGACGGTGGGAACTTCAACCGGCGAAATGACAGCGGGAGGAATGATGGTGAGAACTTTAACCGAAGGAATGATGGTGAGAACTTCAACCGGAGGAATGACGATGAGAGCTTCAACCGGAGGAATTTCAGAAACCGGAACGAGTTCTCAGGTCGCGGACGGGGACCACCACCAGGGAATGGCTATCACCACAACGGGAATGGTTTCCATCCACCTCGGCCCTTCCAGAAGGGGAATGGGAGGTTCGCCCGTGTCAATGGCCCTAAGCAGTCACCAGTTGCCGCGTAGAGGTCTGGGTGATTTCCGTTAAGAGTAGCATAAGTTGGTGCTACGGGACGGAGTGAGAAGTAGAGTAGAATTCAGCATTGCTGATCAGACAGTTCCTAGTGGCATCAGAAAAGTTTTGTACTGTGTATGATCGCTGTCAGTTGCGTGCTAGCAGCTATCTATTGGCGGTAGGCGAATTTTGTTGGTGACTTGGTTAGCTAGCGTCAATTGGTTGGTGGTAATCCATAACTGTGTCATCTCTGCCTATCGGCATTGTGAAATTGGACCCTGATCTTAATTGAGTGCATGATGAAATTCATGTTTATCTTCACTACTGCCGTTGTCATCTTACGCCAGAGGTTTAGCTTGGTTGTGGCAGACTGGTGTATGAGTCAGGAGAAAGCACATGTATGGCAAGATAGTTTGTACCTCAATGGCTCATTCCATTCCCAGCTTTAGTGGTTAACAGGTTAAGCACGGTGGATTAGTGTTACCTAGTATTAGAAAAGGAAGCAGAATAGTAGAATGTCAAGAATCAACCTTCCATACTTCAAACTAACATAATTAACGAGTCTATTCGAGTTCAAAATTCAAATCACGGCAGGTAGACTGTACGGTGATGCGGTTACTAAACCGAAGCTGCTGCTCCTACTGAATCTGTGTACGACAGACAAAATGAAAAGTCTACGTGCTGCTGCTACTACGTGCCAGAGCTTATGGGCGTGGATCATGACAACAAGCCGCCTCGTTCGTTACCACTAGCAGCCCTTCGACATGGCGTTACCCCGTTGTCCGCATTTCAGTCAGAAATTCTCTCATTCCGTGGCCCCGGGTTTCGAGATGTTCTGTAATCTTGCATTAGCTTTGAATACCCTCGCGGTAAAGATGAGGGGAAACGCTGCTAGTTCCTAGAAGACGAGCGAATGCGTGCCCAGGCCTTAGCCATTTGTACGATTGTTCTGTCTGTTCCTGCCTCTCCACAAACAAGGTGTTCCTTGTGCTTACCGCTCAGGTACTTTCGAATTGTACAGACATCACATAGTAAAAAAAAAAAAAAAATCAGTATTTTGGTTTTTAAAAAATACTAACAGAATTCAGCGCACTCGTCCACAAAAAGCTCAATAGCCAAAATGACCTACTTCCATTCGGTACCAAAAATGAAGTCATAGGCATCTCGAATAGGGTATGTTTTGGAAATATGTCATGAACTATCCGAGATACGGTGATCTGAAATGTGTGTAGGGCTAGACTAGAATAGTAGGGTTAGACTAGATTCCAGTCTAGCACTGTATGCATTTCAGATCACTGTATCTCGAATAGTTCATGTAACTCGGCACCGAAACAGTAAAATGCATGCCACGCAAGTGCAGAGGCAGCAGGAGTATGGCAGATACTATTGGCAACTAATCGTGCAGGTACGGGGCCAATCATAAGATACTACTACATCGCTGGCATGCTCAAAGGGGTGAACTGACAGGTCAAAAAAGGTGAAGTTGGAACGAATCAAATGGTACAGTGATCTGAAAACTGAAATGCATGCATGGCGCCCAGAAAACAGGCATGCGGATGCGGTCCACCGCTGCAGCCTTGCTGAGTTGCAGGAAACAAACAAGGTAAATTTGGCCAAATACAAATGCACTTATTTGGATACGATGACAAGAAAGCGCAAGATCGATACGTCAAACAAATACAGTCAGACTAGCACAGATGGACGCACAGCCGTCCCGTATAAATGTGTTCTTGGCAACACTGGACACAAGCTGAAAAATATACACATTAACCTGGTCTACAAGAAGAGTGGGAGTGACTGTCAATGAACTCTGTTCATTGATATGGCCTCTCATGTCATGTGGACCTGATTAATTTTTGCAAGTTGTGGGACAAAATCTACAAATAGTGGAGTACGTCAGGCAAGGCTCGCATTTTTTCTATTTGAGCATTTTCTGAAAAGGACTTGTTACTGTATTCAGTCAGTTTTGTTGTCATGCAGGGCAGAGTAAAGAACACGCTCCGGATTGAACAGATGTCAATCTGATCAGAATATGGTCCAACAAGTGATGCATGGTGCCAAGCCAGCATAACTCATTCATCCAGGATCCTACTATCAAGGACCCACAAGCCAGCATAACTCATTCATCCAGGATCCTACTATCCAGGCACTATCGATCTGTTCATGTCCAGATGCCGTGGGCGGTGGACCCCCGAGTTTCACGCACTCGCTTTAGCTGTGCACTCACATGCCTCAGCAGGAAGAGTTGAACGATGCAGCAAGGAACAAAGTGGTGGTGGCCTCAATCGCAGGGCAAGGGCAAGGCGCCAACTCTCTCACTGGCAGTTCACTGGAGCATTTCGATGCAGACATGCACGCAACGCAAGAGGTGAAAATGAAAGCAGAAGAGAGAATATGTATGATGAGTCGGTCACTTCCAGTAGAAAAACATGAGGTGGAAGAAGGCGCCAGGATTTGACATCCAAAAGCGAAACCAAAGCTGAAAGAATTAGGGATTCCTACGGGGGGCGGCCAGTTTCACCGGCCTGAACAAAAGGGACGACGACGTTAGCATGAATGCACGGATAGAGGTACTTTCACCGGAATGCATGGCGGCATGGAAGACGGTGTCAGACGAAGTCGGCTTCCATTGTTCCTCCCACGGGTGCCTTGATGACCTGCAGTATCTGGACCACCTCCGCCATGGACGGGCGGTTGGAGGGGATCTGCGAGGTGCACACCATTCCCAGCTTGAGCACCGGCAGCACCTCGTCCTCCGGGAAGTCTCCCATGGTTGGGTCGACGCAGTCGAGCACGTTGCCGTGCTCGAGCAGGACCCGCACCTGGTCGATGAGGATGACGACGTCGTCGTCGCCGTACTCGACGGCCTTGCGCCCCGTGACGAGCTCCAGGATGAGGACGCCGAAGCCGTAGATGTCGCACTTCTCGTTGACGCGCAGGCTCTGGCACGCCAGCTCCGGCGCGACGTAGCCCATGGCGCCGCCCTGGAAGCGGCTGCCGAGCACGTGCTTGTCCGGCTTGGGCAGCAGCCGCGCCAGCCCGAAGTCCGCCACCATGGGGTTGCAGCGCTCGTCGAGCAGGATGTTGCTGGGCTTGACGTTGTAGTGGATCATCGGCGGCCGGAACGCCTGGTGCAGGTGCGCCAGCCCCCGCGCCGTGCCGGACACCACGCGGAACCGTTGCTCCCACGTCAGCGCATCGCCGCCGTGACGATGGAGGCGCGCCTCGAGGCTGCCGTGCGGCGCGTAGTCGGTGATGAGCAGCTGCAGCTGCGGCGTCCAGTAGTAGCCCTTGAGCGGCAGCAGGTTGGGGTGCTTGGCCTTCCCCAGGACGCGCACCTCCCTGTCGAAGTCCTCGCGCGACGCCACGATGCTCGCCGTCGCCAGCTTCCTGACGGCCACCACCCGCCCTTGCCCCACCGACGCCCGGTACACGGTGCCGAACGCGCCGCGCCCGATCTCCGTCGCCTTGCTCAGCAGCGCGTCCGCGCCGCCGACCAAGTCCTCGGAGCGAAGGCTGCTCCCCGGCCCGAACGTCACCATCTTGCCGGCGGTGAGCTTGCTGTGTGATCGGGAGCTGGAACTTGTTGTTGTTGTTGTGTCGTGACCAGCAGCGCCGCCGATGTCCATCTTTTTCTCCGGGACCGCCGCTGCGGCCTGATCATGGGCGGCCCTCTGCCGCGCCGACACGTTGAGCAGGGTGATGACGACGACGCCGACGACGATGGCGACCGCCGCGCAGATGGCCACCATGGCGGACACGCTCAGGACCCGCCGCTTCCTCGGCGCTCCCTCTGCGTTCGTCTCGAGGTTGTTGTCGCCGCCGCCGTTGCCGCCGTGGGGGTACTCGTTGGGGTCGAGCACGAGCGGCTTGGGCACGTTCATCCGGCAGGGCTCCGCCACCAGCGGGCTGCAGATGCCGAGGTTGCCCTCCAGCGCGCTCGCGTCCAGGCTCTGGAACACGCCCGACGCCGGCAGCCGCCCCACCAGCCGGTTGTGCGAGATGTTCACCGCCAGGAGATTCTCAAGCCCGCCCAGCTGCTGCGGTATCTCGCCGCTCAGCTGGTTGTACTCCAGCCGCAAGATCTCCAGCTTCTTCAGCTCCGCCACGCCCGCCGGGATCGGCCCCGTCAACCCGTTGTGCCCCAAGCTCCTGCGTGCATGTTCATGGTTTCTTCATCGGTCAATGCGAACTTGCGAAGAGAAACAAAGCTACTAGCACTCATAAAAAGTACATTACTTACAGTAGGTAGAGGGAGGAGCATTTCCCGATGCTGTCGGGGATGGGACCAGCGAGCGAATTGCCGTCGAGTTGCAGCACGGATAGGCTCTCGGCGGACTCGCACAGGTCGCGGGGCATCTCCCCGTACAGCCCCGTGCTCCGGAGGTCGAGCACCGTGAGGTTGCGGAGCAGGCCGAGCTCCGGCGGCAGCTGCGTGCGGAGGTCGACGTTGTGGGACAGGTTGAGGTACCTGAGCTTGGAGAAGAGCGACATCTCGGCGGGGATGCCGCCGCTCAGCCGGTTGCCCGAGAGGTCCAGCCACTGCAGCGTCTCCGCCAGCCTCGTGGAGCCCGGCGGCAGGACGCCCGATAGCGCGTTCGACGACATGTCCAGCGTCTCCAGCCCGACGTCGAACAGAGCGTCCGGTATGTTGCCGCCGAGCTTGTTCCCGCTCAGGTGCAGCTCGGCCAGCTTGCTGCACCCGGAAATGGCGTCGGGTACAGAGCCGGACAGCTGGTTCTTGGACAGGCTGAGGAAGCTTAGGGCCTTGAGGTCGCCGAGCGAGTCCGGCAGGCTTCCGGTGAACGCGTTGTCGGACAAATCCAGGTGCTGCACCGCGGCGAGCTTCCCGAGCCAACTCGGGACATCGCCGGAGAGCCGGTTGCCGGACGCGGAGAAGCGCACGAGCGAGCCGAGCTGCGCGATGGAGTCGGGGAGGTGGCCGTCGAACGCGTTGGAGCTGAGATCGACGCTGGGTGCGGGCAGAGGCCGATGTCCCTGGGGACGGCGCCGAAGAACCTGTTGCCGCCGAGGCTGACGGTCTTGAGGTTGTGGAGCCTGGCGATGCCGTCGGCGACGGGCCCAGCGAACTGGTTGCGGGACATGTCGAGCGTGCGCAGGCGCGAGAGCGACCAGAGCGTGCCCTCGAAGTCCGGCGACCCGGACAGCTGGTTGCCGGACACGTTGAGGTGGAGCAGCAGCGAGCTCTTGGCCAGCCCCTGCGGCAGCGGGCCGGAGAACTGGTTGTCGGACAGCATCAGGAACCGGAGCGCCGGCGGGAAGGCTGCCGGGAGCGGGCCGGAGAAGGCGTTGCCGGTGAGGTCGAGGTACCTGAGCGACCCGAGCAGCGCGACGTCCTCGGGGAGCAGGCCGGAGAAGGCGTTGTGGGAGAGGTCCAGCGACCGGAGCGACCTGAGCAGCGCCACGTCGCCGGGCAGCGGGCCGGAGAGGTTGTTGCGCGCGAGGGAGAGGTCCTGCAGCGCGGTGAGGCGGTCCAGGCCACGCGGCATGGGCCCGGACAGCGCGAGCCCGTCGAGAGCGAGACGGAGCACGCGGGAGGTGGCCGGGTCGCACTCCACGCACGGCCACCCGCACGGCGTCGGGTCCGACTCCGTCCAGCTGGCCAGCTTGCCGGAGGGGTCGGACAGCGCCGACTTGAACACCACCAGCCCCAGCACCTCCTCGTTCACAGGCATCGGCATGTCAGCCACGCCGCCAATGAAGAAGAGCATTAACAGCTGCAGGAGCAGAAGGGTAGGTGCTGCCATTTCTGCAGCTTGCTGCTGCCGCGTGCAGAATGTTGCCGATCGAGACGGGATAGATATGGCAGAGCGAGGTGGTAGATCTACTGCTAGTGGCGTGGCGATGATGAGGAGGAGGAGGTGGTACAGGGGCCGAGCTGTGTTTTGGGTGCGTGCATGGTGCTCTCGACCGGAGATGGAGGGCGTCGTTGGATTGGCATGGATGCAGAGTTTCCGGCCCGTGACTCGTGAGCGTGGTAGGTTGGACACAGAGAAAGCAACAAAGGACTTCACGTTCTCCGGTCCTCGTCTCCCTCTGCCTCTGCCGCTGGACGGTGGGGTCGCCGGGGGAATCCAACTCGCCGGAACACGACATCGCGCGGCGATTGAGGCGGCGACGCGCGCACTCCCTCGCAAATACCAGCAGTGACATGATTAAAGAATCATGCCACGGTCGTTTCTATACGCGGCTTTACGTGCCGTGGCCAAGACAGCACAGAATCACATCGAAAGCAGCTCAACTTTTATTTACTCCTAAATCCTGATCACGGATTCAAAATGCATCATCTCTCTCCCCCCCCGGGCGGGTACCCATCTGGCCCTCACAAGAAGAGCAACGGAGCATGCACACTCCATGACTCCATTCATCGTCAGCTCTCCGGATGGCAGCTGAAAAAGGAATGGAAAGCTTCGGCATCACCACTCCCCGATCGCATGACAGCAAATAATTGTAACAAGGAGCAATCAGTTTGAGCCTGGCCATTTCATGGCCAAGGAATTATTTCATTCATATCATGGGGCAAATCACATACATACACTGTTCTGTTATACATTGAGCTGTTGCAGTACGCATGTACTTCCCCATACTTTATCCGGATCAGAGTATGGTATATATATCCCACCACGTATGTGGCAATTATATTTTGATTCTGCACTACACCTGCTATACGTATGAATGGTAAAGGATAGCAAACTCGCGTAGTTACAATTATCCTCTCGACGTTAGCTGCAGGTGGATGAAACCCTTCCCGAGTTCCGAGAGACCAAATCCGTCAGCGCCTTGTCCAGCTAAAATTCTGGCACTTGAGTGATCCAACTCTAAAACGTTGTTGCATCATTCACGCGGGCCGTCAAACGACTGGGTCTTCCTCAAGTTCCAGTGCAGACCCTCATGGATGCTGCGGAGGAAATCCGTGGTTGAATCCACCAGGCAAGCTGTCGGCACGGGCCAAGGAGAAATGCTGCAGATCAGAGCATCACCAGGTGACAGCATCTTTCGATCTTTGCCGTCAAAAGATGCCCAGGCTTGTCCCCTGCTATTGAACGGCACTTGTACACGCAGAGTCACATATTCAGGCAGTATCAAAGGTCTGAATGACAAGGAATGCGGACAGATAGGCGTGAAAAGGATCCCTGGAACCTGCATACACCAACAAAAACGTTAGACCCCGCCCCAATATATCAGAGTGGACGAATAATGCTGAGCTCCAGGACAGAGAACTACTGCAGCAACTCGACATAAAGGTTGCAATTGTAAGGAAATACTAAGGACGTTCATTCAAATAAGAAAGGAAATACTAAGGACTGTTTGAGGGGGACCAAAAAAAGAAGGGAAATGCGGAGAACTAAGGCAAAGGTATACCTGTGGATGAACCATCGATCCTCCAGCTGCTAATGAATATGCTGTGCTTCCAGAGGTAGTTGATATAATTAATCCATCCCCTTGTACACAAGTAACAAAAGAGCTGTCGCAGTAGCATTCCAGGTAGGTAAGGTAAGACGATATTCCACGGTCAATTGTAACTTCGTTTAACACTAGGATTGGTTCCTCGGTCTCAAGTTCATCCTTAGCTGCATCACGGATTACATGACATTGTAGACGGTTTCTCAGTGTGATGCTAAATGGTCCATTAAGCACATTGTCCAAGCATTCACGATATTGCTCGCTTGCTGCAAAACATGTTAAGGACAACGCGAAATATAATTATACCGTCGCTAGAGAGAAGAAAGCTTCAACTACTATCTTCATGACATTTTTGAGACAACACCAATCCAGCCTCTCGTAATATATATGATTAGAATGTTTCAGCATTTATGATCAAGGATACGGAAAGGCGTCATGAAACCCAACGATCCAAGGGCGAATGCGACAACTGGAGGCACCGGTCCTTTGAACAATGATGCAGCCTGTTAAAAAAGTACACAATCAGAAACTAATTTCAGTAACAGAGGAATTAAAAAGAATTACATCTAAGTGAAATTACAAAGCAAACATGGCATGAGAAGTTTTGAAGCAGAATAATCGTTGTTGGGCCAGAAGATGCCAGAAAGATATAATGATGGTTGCCAGAATCACCTATAAGCTATCACGCCAGGTCCAACTGCTGTTGAACTATTTGACGTCAAATTAGTACTTAGAAATATACATCGAGATGACTGCAAATAAAATGTATCTCTACACACTAGGGGTAACATAGTGCAGATGTAAGTTGTTTTCTTGCGTGCCTGGACCAATAATCACACAACTGAAATGTGTAACTTATACCAAAATGGACTTGGATCCATAATAACAAACTTCAAGGATGCATCACAGTGGAGTTATCAAAGAAATGGATTCACTTACCCACAAAACAGTGCCATCACCGCCAAGTGTTACAATTAGATCAACCTTCGTGTGCAACAGCTTTGTATCCTCGTCTATAAATAATTTCTAATTAGTTGGGTACAACACAAGGAGAACTAAATCAATAAAATAATTAACGAATGATTTAAACAAAAGTCAAACATGACAATAAGATAGTACAAAACAGTTCAATGGCAAATTATATGTTATCCTACATGTGCACCTAGTGTAATAACCTTGAAAAGATAATAACTTAAGGATTGCATCTGTAATGCAGCCGCGGCACATGCAGTATGCACGACTCAAGAACACTGTTAAAAAATACAGCTTAGTCCAAAGAATATTATGACTGAAATATAGTGATGATCCAGCTCTATGCAGATGTGGCTAGGATGGTTGAGCAATTACAGCCATGGACATAATAAGTATTGGATATTCCAGCAGCACGTTAGAATTAATAAACTGTCACATAAAAACAAAGAGAAGAGGCAGAAAGCCTTATGTCATCTCAGCACCACTATAAAGTCGAGCAAAATCATGCTACACTATTCATAATCAGTAAATAGTTTAGCTTATTAACAAATTAATTCAATTCCCATGACAATTATTAGCTGTCTTTCCATCAGTAAAAGAAAAAAAAAAGCACGTAGAGGATCCAATGTTAATGAATTATCAAATCAGGAGCAGCTGTCTTACCATTATCCCATGTCTGGACGAAGTTGTAGTAGGAATCCTCTGTTAGAAGTTCCTTGCTAACACGTGGTTCCACAAAGACATTTATATTTTTGTGCTCCTTAAGCCATCTAAAAAAGTAATTGTCACATTTTAGTGGTGTTAGACTGTTACTGCAACACACAAGTTACTTGTACGATCGTAACAAAATGAAATTTTAAACTGTAATTCTTTAAGGCAACTGATTGTTTCTCGTATTAGTCACTGCATGACAATTAACCTTGCAATTCAGATTGATGGAAGAGCTTCTAAGTGTGTTCATGAATAAAGTTCACATAATCAAAAGTAGATCCTATAGAAAGTTTTGGTGCATCAAAGCAGGGAAGAGAACACACCTGACCATTTCAGCACAAAGAACTCGCACAGAGTTAGAATTAGGTTTGGTTATGAAAAGAACTGTTTGCGGTGGCGATTCCCATTTCAGCAAGATCTGAAAGAAAAGTATTCTTCATCATCAAAAGAAAGCAACAAAAGACTGGTAATCATTTGGTCAATGATTTCAATTACTGGGATTTTTAAAGCAAATCTTTACTTATTACAAATTGAATCAGACAGTTCAAGACGACCAACCTGCTTATTGCTCCGCTCTGCTGTTGTTATGTCTCCTTTTTCAAAGGACACAAAATCATGCTTATGCTGGCCATTTTTGTCCCCATTACATCCCCATGAAAGTTTAAATGATGCCTTTCTTCCCACCATCTTGTGACTAGATCTTGGGTTAGGTCCAGGAACTTCATCTTGGAGAACCTCATGAGAACATATACCATGTTTTCCACAACACACGCTCTGATCAGATACAGGTGTCTCCAGTGTTAGTTGGCTGGCCAGTTTTTCTAAGTTATTACTGGAACAACAGCTGCAGCCTGCACAAGACAGCATTCTAGTTTAGTTTTTCCTTGGTGGGCTGGGGTGGCGGGTTGCTTGACATATTGTAACATTCCAGGGGACAGGGCCCAGAATTTGCTAAACCCTGCCCTATTTGGGGCGGGTCTTTGTGCTTGTAGCAGCTCGCTTCACTCCAAGAGTTCATTTTTGAGGTGATGCGTATAAAACTTCAAGCACATGTTGATAATCTACAGATCATAAATCTAATACTACCACAGCTTGTGTCTGAATGTGGTCATTTATTAGCAACTTTGCCTCAAAAAAAATATTAGCAACTCTAAAGATCAATTTATTTGTAAACTAGATTAACCAAAAAACACGGAGCAGTAAAATTGGCATGAATATTGCATCCAAAATAATAATTTATAGCCTTATAGATTAAAAATGGTGAAGAATAAAGACCAACATGAAGGTACGAGACAAGAAATTTGTAAAGTTGAAGCCCTTTGTTTGTAAATAGAGGTAACGCTCCATGCATTGTTTTTCAAGAGGATGATGTAGGAGCAAAATGTGTTATTTTTATATGATATTATTGGTTTTAAAGTACATTCACTCATCTTGTGCTATGCTTTCCTTAATTGCATTTACACTGTAGAAGTATAAAACATCAAATGCAAAGCATTGATAGTACTGTATCGAATTAGTTGACTGACTGCTTAAGAGTTCATTCTCTAAGAGTAAAATACGCTTTCAGTAACGAAAAAAAAAGCCAAAATCATCAATTGCATATGTATAAACTGACCTTTGATTTTGCTCTGCTGTTTCTGCGCCGCCTCTAGTTCATACTTTCTTTTCCACTCTGCAGCCTCTGCTTGAGCAGCAGCCTTCCCTTCTGCAACTCGTCGTAATGCTTTGGCAACAGCTTCAAATGTGCACAAATTTACCAATTATTATTCTTAATGTAATGTTGTTGCCCATTTAGGTTTCATTTAAAATATATCTATGCTTACTTCTCATAGCTTCTGAAAACTCAACAAGGTGTGCATCTGTTGACTTGATAGGAGTTTGTGGAAGGAATTCATAGGCTGCTTTCTCTGATTCTATCAAACTAACTGTAGAGCTAGCCGTAGAGATAGAACAGTTTTCACTTTGATGCGAGGCCATAACATCTATATTTGCTCTCACATCAGAAACCTGAAATACAACCAAGGTCTGTCAATAAGAGAATCAGGAGTTTGATAATAGTAATAAAGTCAAACATTTTGTGTCTTTTTGTTCGGAAACCAACAAAATGAATGTCTTCAACAAAAATGTGTTTCGACTCCCAAAGTTGTCTCAATGTGTTTATATATAGTATATCAGGTTAACCAACTTACAAGATACAACCCCGAGAGACTATCAGAACGACTCATATTTCGAGATACCTAAACTTTTAAGCTTGATAACCAATCCCCCTGCTGGCTTCAAGTTTTCTTTGAAAGAGACGCTTGAAGTTAACTTCAACCTAAAGCTAAACATATACTGAATTGGTAAGATGTTAACTTTTCCACATTTGAACAAGTGGCTTAGCCTCAAGCACCTGCATTCATCCATGATGCTGTTTGGGATTTGCATTCAGTGGAGTTGAAATCAAGTCAATTACAGTCTCAATTACATCCTACTAGGCCAGTACTATGGAAATGTTAAGCTTGGCACGGTAAAACGGGGGGAAAGCAGGTCATGTGCATTGGCATTGTTCTGGTACCAAAAAATTCTCCTACTTGCAAGATAAGTTAGTTACCAAAAAGCTTTGTGAGACAAGACTTCCAACCGAGTCCTAAAAAAAAGCAAGCGGTTCAAACCCAAGGATATCCTGGCCGTGTGCGTGCTGCGCATGAGACAACCTCGAAATCGGCACACATTTTTTTTTAATATAACTCTGTAGTTGTCCGCACGTACCGACTCGACCAACGATTTGATGCTCGGAGCAGCTGGGATCGGAATCGGCCCCGGGCTAAGGGTCCGGAACTTGGAATTCGACTGCGCGAACTGAATTGCCTCGGAGACCGGCAGCTCCTGGTACAGAGAAACCACGCATTCAATCAGAACCAACGAACAAAAACAATTCGAATTTCAAAGCTAGCTGCACAATTCGAAGCAAACTCAAAGCATGAGGCTAAGCTGCTCCCTGAACACAAATCGCGCGGAATTTGGGCGCCCAAACCCCACTAGGAGACCTCCCCAATTAGCGGAACGGATCGGGCGGGCGCGCGTACCTTGTCGGCGAGGTCGTCGAGCGACATGGCCGCGCGATCCAGTCCACTTGGCTGCTCGCCGTCGAAGAAAAGTTCCCCGTGCTTGTCCTGCTCGCGCGCCTTGTCCTGCTTGGGTAGTGGTGGTGCACTGCTTGGTCTCGGATTCGCACGGCGAGGAGGTGGGTGGTGGACCGGTGGGTGGGCGACGAAGCCGATGAGAGGAGAGGAGCGCCACCACCTCCGCCCGCCTTGCCCGCTATTTATCGGCCTCAAGGTTGACGCCGACGGGCGCTGGCTGGTGGGGACGGGGAAGGAGGGGCCCGCTTGCAGTGGCACTGACGCGTGCTGTCATGTACTCCTGTCAAGCAAGACGCGGAGCCTTCCGGGTCACTGCCGGGAGCGAAACTGGTTGGTGGGTCCACGTCGCTGTTATACTTTTCTTCTTCCTTTTGGGAATCAATTAATCAGTTAACCCCCAACATTGCAGGAGAAAATGTGAAGTCTATGTCAGCAAAAACATTACAGAAATTTCATTGGAATGCTTTAAAATTTTAAAGTAGCAATAATTGTTATCTGGAGTACTTCCTCTGTTTTCGTATTAATGTTGTTAAGACAAAAAACGGGTAATCTGTTCTTTAAAAAAAAGTCTTGGAGATTTACACTGTTCGCACAGCGAATAAAGGTCGGGTTGAAGGGGGCAGTCAGCTGGCTGCTGGTTGTCCTAACGGCATCAATATGAGAATGGATGAAGTATACTGTAGTTTCTAATGACGCTTTAACTTTTTTCTTTTTTTTATAAAAAAAAACAAGGCAGTATATGTGGCTTCTTCCTGAGAACCTCATATGTAGGGCGCGTTCGGATCCCCCCTCTAAAACCCCTCTAAAGTTTATAGCCCTCTAAAGTAAAAAGAATCTTACTATTTAGAGTACTAAATAAAATTTAATTACAAAACCTTTCTGCAGATGAGCGCTATTTTTCGAGACGAATCTAATGAGCCTAATTAATCAATGTTTTGACACAGTGATGCTACAGTAACCATCATCTAATCGCCGCTTAATTACCCTCATTACGTTCGTCTCGCGAAATAGATGGGGGTCCTGAACTTAGTTTTGTAATTTGACTTTGTTTAGTACACATAAATGCGGCCGGGCATCTTTGATATGACCCCTTTATACCCCTCTAAAGTGAACCGAACACCACCGTAGTCATGTTGCGTGTAGATGCATCTTTCAGCTATCGGTTAAGGGAAAATCAAAGTGTGCACTCAACATTTACCAAAAGGATTTGAATAGCTCACGGATGACACACACAACCAATAAAGTTATTCATTTTATCAGCAAAAGGGGTTATTATTTCTTAGGCACGACTGACTAATTCTTGTCATCTGTTAACTAAGCATTCGTACACCAAAGATGTGCATCTATCCTTAAAAAAAACGCGACTTGCTTTTAGCAGGCACCACCAAAGAGATTGGGGTCCCATGCTGAAACTGCGCGGCGAAACGTTCAAAAGCATCTCCACGAGTCTTGGTCATCGATCGGCTAGGAAATGTTGGCGAGGACAAAATCTCCTTTTCTGATTACAAATATATATAGTGGGAGTGGTTGCCAATGATCCAACAGCATGTCAATGCAAAGGCAGTATGACCTCAGGTTTTATTAGCCGCACCAACGCAGAGAAAGAGGAATTGACATTTTGCTAGCGCCTGCGTTGGACTTGTTGAAAACCAACGGACTGCCTTCCTTTCTTCAGCTCAGAAAAGGGTTTCAGACTCCCAATGTTCAGAGGGGCTTTGTGTAACGTTCTTGCCACACGGCTTTGGCTCTCGCTTTCAGAAACGTCAGAAAAGTTCAGTCCAAGGTCACCTAGCAGCCGTTTAGCATTCTTTGTAGTACTAGCACTTTTTGCTTGATATAATAGCTGCTCCAGGTCAGACTATTGGCTCCAAATTAGTAAAAGGTTCTTATTATACTAGTAAAAAGGTAACACAATGTTGGAATTCATCAGTAAACCATATCGCAGCAGCAGCAGCAGCGAACTGGGCCCTGATCCTGGAAGATGAGAGCCTGCTCAACAACCGGGGAATCGGTGACATTTACTCCGGGAAGGATAAGCGTCCGTGAGGACTGAGAAAGATCAACGATTTGTCTTGGTCGGCGGTCGTGCAGGCATGGCTCCTCTTGACTTGTTTTTTGGCCGCAGGAGCAGCAGCAGCAGGCACGGTGGTTGCGTACCAGCGTCGTCGTCTTTTCTTTTTGGCAGCGGAGACGCGTTTTACAGGACAGCTCGTTGGTTCGTTCGCCGGACGTCAAAGTCAGCGGCAGCAGCACCGCGATCGCGTCGGAGACCCACCCCAGCGGTGGAATCGGACGAGATCGCGGCGCACGCGGAGGGCTTCGCTTTGGCTTGGCTGCCTGCGTGCGAGGAGAGGACTTGCGCTGCGACCAGGGCCCGACTGTACATGCACTCAAATCGGCGGGGTAGGTAGCGGGTGGACTGCCACCCACTCTTCCGTTTCCCGGCGCACGGGAGAGACATTTTGGAGAGACGGTGATCAAATCCCATGCAGTCAGTCACGCGACACGCAACTGTTTCTCTTCAACCATCGTTTTGCGTATTCTTTTTTATTAAAGCAAAACCACGGCAACTCTTTCTAGAAAGAGATTGCCTCAACTTTTCATTGCAGTTTTGCCTATTCCAACGCTACAAGCAAAGCGATTACGAACGAAAGAGACGTCCTACAGATCGATCCTCAATAGCTCAAGCCAGCACAACGGATCAGCATGCATGCATTGCCCGTACGTCAGAGATCACCATTGGCCACTCTCCAACCCAACTGATGTGTGCTTCTATCCGAAACTTCAGCCACAGTTCCACACAGTTAGAGTGATAGTGATACGCATTATCTGAAGGTTGATGGGAGTTTTTGGTTCTAGCTGTACCCTCTCAGTTTCTCGCATAGATCCGTCGACCAAATATAAGCATGTCACATTCCGTGGTGGTTGGCTCCCTAAGATAAGCATCGGTCACATTCCTCTTGAGCTCGTGGAAAATAACACTGAATTAGTCTGAGCCAGTGAAGTCCATCCAGCAACATCAGCTCTACAAACCAGAGAACGACCAGTGACAGATCCAGTGTACCATCGTTACTTGCCACCTGCATGCATAAATAAATAGAACCCCATCTCTGTGTTAGAATTGCAGACAATTGTAGCAGTAACTGCCTAGACTTGACCAGATACCGTTCAATGGGCCAAACGTCATCTTAGACTAAACTATATGCTTGTTTCTGACCGACGTGCAGCTGCATTCGTTAGCATGCACTCACTAGATTAAGCAAATTCATATAGAAGAACATAATGGGTCAGATGTTCATTCCATTCCATTGACATTGATGGTATTAAAATGAAAGGTTGGTACTAAGAATTATTCACTTCAGGGGCCAACCACTATCAATCAGATCATAAGATCTTTCGGATGAACACTGCAGCAACTAAGTGGATGATTAATACAAACGGTGCACCGTGTACTTCTCTGAAGGTTCTTTTTAATAAAATTGTTGTCAACATGGAAATAGTCAAACTGAACTGATCAAACCAAGATACTAATCCCTCCGTCCCAAAATAATTGTCGTTTTAGCTCTCGACACGGAGATTAAGAAAAGTTGGTAAAGGTAGGTGCGCAGAAAACGAGAAGGAGAGAGATAGAGATAGAGGTGTATTGGGAAGAGAGAAAGGTACATCGGGAAGTGAGAATGACAATTATTTTGGGAAAACTGGATGAGGCTAGGATGCCA
Organism: Eragrostis nindensis; assembly: GCA_012490785.1. NCBI lineage: Eukaryota > Viridiplantae > Streptophyta > Magnoliopsida > Poales > Poaceae > Eragrostis > Eragrostis nindensis. The sequence continues at coordinate 337,642 of JAAXCT010000170.1, forward strand.
ATTAAACTGGGACGGAGGGAGTATCAAACTAGCGAGACGGACCAAATGAAATGGAAGAACAGGAAAGTTGAAGTCCTACATATGCACAAGTAAATCAATGTGCCAGTGAACCATCAAAAGCGTACCTCGAGCCCACAACCTGATAGTTAAGATCCACCTCTTTTCTAGTGCTACATTGATAATGCCATATCAGTGAAAATCCTCCCCACAATTCCTAACGCTTATCATACCCCTCTTTTTCAAAGATGGATTTTAAATAAGATGTTGACCGGACGGATGAATGGAGCAGCGGCTGCCTCTTGGTGAAAAAAGCTTCCGGTGAGGATATGACATTACTGTCTAACTCAGGCCTGAAGGATGCTGAACAAGTCTGCGATGCTTTAAAAAATGGAAATAGGGATAAGCAGCTGCCTCTGTTGTCCCACTCAAGATTATCCCACCACGTCCTCCCCCCTCTAATCCTCTTCAATTTACCCCCGTCATGCCCAAAAGGCAGCTTCTTCAGCTTTGGGCAAGAAAACACATCAATGTATTCTAGAGAAGGGAAGTCCAATCTAGAATTACAGAAGCAATCCAGGCTTGGCAACGAACTCAGTTGCAAAATTTTTAGTTGCCGAAATACCTGGACAGGGGCTTCATCTTTTGCTTCCATGCTACTTGCACTCCCCATGTCAACTAGCTGCCTCATTTCATCGCAGAAGGACACATCCAAATGCTCCAGATATGGTAGCTTCAATATGCACGATAGGTCTTTCAGTTGACAAGTTTTACCCACAGTAAGGACACGAAGGTTCTGAAGTCTTTCCATACTAATATTCTCAAGTCTAGGAAGATCCCAAAAAGTAAGAAACTCCAGCCTCGGAGGATGATAACCATAATAATGTTGGTTGTTAGTAGCAGAGAACTCCTTCAGGTCTGAACAGGCCATTACATTAAGAACGAGGACACTTTCTGGTACAATTAGAGTTAGAGATGTCTCTCCATTCAGTATATATAAACCAAGAAATCTCACATGGATTCCACGTATCCCAAAAAGCCTCTGTAGGGTACTCACCCTCTTTACCGTTATTCCTAGAGCTTTGAGTTCTCCAGTTAAGCAAGCCAACTCCTCTATTCTAAACTCTTCATACTCCATGTGATTTGTCAAATCAAAATCTACTTCACAGCCGGCATACCTGCTACCATATAGGTTTAGCACCTGTATCATTGATAAATTCGAAAGAACACCATAGGGTATCTTCTCCAAGAACTCCATATAGCTCAAATTCAAGTACTTCAACTTTCTTAACTGCCCAATTGACATAGGCAATGATTTAACGTGAGTTTGCTTGAGTTTGAGGTACTGGAGCTCCACTAGCGTTCCAATTTCTTCTGGAAGTTCTTTGATGGGAACCCAAGACAAATCCAAGTAGGTAACAGACAATATGCTTTGGAAAAGAGAAGGTGGGACGACCTTCAGTTGAAAGTTCTGCTGAAGTGACAAGAGTTGCACGTTCGGAAGGTTGATGGCCTTCGGCAGTTCACTGATGTAATTGCACATGAGTGATATCTTAATGGCTGGTCTCCATCTATCAATGTCTTTGTTTGAAATGTTACGAAGCCCAACACCTGCTTGAACAATCTGTTTCATGCTATCTTCATTGCCGTCTGAAAATATCCAGAGTGCCATGTCTCGGATGATGTCGTGTACCCTCACCTCAGATTCTTCTAAGTCCCCATTCTCCAATAAACATGCATTTTTCAAACATTCAATAATGGAGTAACCCTTGTCATATGCTTCCTCTATAGTATCATATTCTATCAAACCCATTCCCATCCAACAGTCTATGACTTCGACTTTCCATATTGAGTAATCTTCAGGCCATAGAGAACAACATAAGAAGCATTCTTTGATCCGTTCATCCTGTAGATAATCATAACTTAGTTTTAGCCTAGTGTATATGTGACAAACATTCCCCATATTTGGGATGTCATGAATACGCGACTTCTTCAGATATGACAATGCTAGTGCCCATTCATGACAAGTCTTCTTTGTGGACATTGCACGGCCAATAGTTGCTAGAGCAAGGGGCAAGCCTCCACATTCTTCTGCAACTTCCTTTGCTAGCTTTTCAATCCTTGAATCCGAATTAATAACTTCTTTTGTTGCTTTTTCTTTAAACAGTTGCCAAGAGTTCTCTTGATCCAAGCATTCAACAAATACAGTCTTGTGAGCTCCCATATATCCGCAAACACTTTCATAACGTGTTGCAAGAACTACCTTTTGTTTATTCAGGCCATTAGGATACGGAATACCAGCTTCAGCCAGATCTAAATAATCCCATAGGTCATCCAACAGGAGTAAGAAATTCTTCCTCTTTAAGAAAGTTAACATATATGATGCGCGCATTTCAGTGCTTGAACCTGGTTTCAGGAACAGACCAATCTTTTCAGCAATGTCTACTTGAAGTTGTCCTATTCCACATGCCTTAGATGCCACCACATAAATAACAAGTTCAAAGTCATAATTTCCTTCGATCACACCTAAGAAGTTATTGTTAATTTTTCTCAGCAAAGTGGTCTTACCAACTCCTCCCATTCCCCATATCCCTACAATTCCAACTTTGTCATCTTTAAGGTACTGGAGAACTTTGCTGAAGTTACACTCTGCTCCTATTGTTGAAGTTGTAATGGGCACTTCTTGCACAAAAATTGGTGGACTCTCAATTGACACCTGTCGGAATGTTCCCCTTTCATGCAGGATTTCAGCTTCCTTGAGCTTCTTGGCAGCCTGCATGCCAATTTCATACTTTGACCAATAACTAAAAGATCGCCTTCTCTTCTTCTGCTCATTTTTCATTTCATTCACTTCATTTTCTATTGCTGCAACCTTTCCTATCCATTCTGAAACTTCAGGATTGCATATTTCTTGCTTTCTTTCAGAATTCTTGAGCCGAATTTGGATTTCATGCTTCCTAGCTTCCAGGCTTTTTATAGTGCTGTCCAACTTCCCGATATTCTCTTCCATTTCTGTCACATATTTCAATTGTGCAATCACAGGATCCCATAAGTGGGATGCCACAGTACTAGTTATGAAACTGACCAACGCAGAAATGGACATGTATAAGAATAAAAGGTGGTGGTGAACAGGACAGATGTTCCACACTTGCACGAGCTTTTACTTCCCCAAGGGACACTAAAGCCGTCAGTATTGTGATCTGCAGGTGAGAAGCATAAGACAGGATAACCATTAATATTCAGTAGAAATAAGAACATAAAGTATCAAAAACTGGAACCTTGGGATGTAAATTGGTCACCGGCGATGAAAGTAAGTAATGCACAGCATACTTTGTGTCTTTCTAACTTTTATTCTTATCGTATACTTATAATTCATTCTGGAGATCTCAAAAAGTTGATGATATTGGTTTTTGGTTACTGCTTGCAAACCAGAGGAATCAACTGTGCACAAGAACTCAAGTTTTCAAGATAGAACAAACGTTCACCTCACCACTGAGTCTGTCTTTTTATCCTGTTTTTAGTCCTAGCGCCTACATATCCACGAAAGTGGGCCGCCAGGAGTTTTCGAGATAATTGTACACACAAGGCAGTTGTAATAAAGTTCGGTGGTAACTCATGGGTGATGTGAGCCCGAAACAACTTGACGTCCTCCAATCATATTTATCTTATTCCGACGGATACAATTAACACAAGTACATAAATCACAGTGGTGTGAAAAAGTAGCCTTATACTTCTCTGGCAATTGATCGAGCACATGACAGACATCTTAACACAGACAAAAAAAAAATATCGAGCAATTTAACTCCAACAAGAGTGACCAACGCACATAACAAATCTCCTGAGTCAAACGAAACTTGTGGAGCAAAGTTACAAGAAGAATAATTTCGTAAATCAAATGGCAGATCCATCTCTACAGCTAGTTGGCTAAAAGGCAACATCCACGGTAATTAGCGTTTATAGTTTAAGGCCTACGGCATACGAGGATGCAACTGAATTGAACTTGGTGCTCATATAGGATATTAACAGACGAGATCCGCGTACCTTGTGGAGTGGTCTCAACTTGTCGAATGCGGAGAGGGAGTCGATGCTTCAGACCAAGCCAGAAAGCGGCCAGTGTGGGAAAAAGGATGCTCAGATCATAGCTGTGTGTCGGGTGACGGGGTGAGGGGTCACAGACTCCCAGTTTCGCTGAAAATTTCGTAGGTAGTCGGTATATTCACCGCGTGGGCTCGCTTGCCGATGACTTTATCGTCAGCAACGGCGAGCTGCACTTTCGCGGCTACTTACGGGAAGAAGTTGTGGGGAACAGAAGTTTCCTAGACGACTCGCGAGGCATGTGGACTTTCCCGAGCGGCGGAGCAGCAGAGACGGGCGACAGCGGCCGTCCAGGCGCTGACGGTGTCATGCGCGGCGGCCGGCGGGGTGGCAGCATGTGACGCCGGCGAGGCGGCGAGCGCTGTCTTCTGGGCCATGGCCCACGGTTAGCAACCAAGCACAAAGGTTTATTATGGGCCAATCCTCTTTTCTAATATGGGCCGGAGGGGTTACGGGTGTGGATTGGCCCATTCCCTTGGAAATGAAGAAAGAGACTAGTCTGGTGATTCTTGAATTACCATCCAAAATGCTTGGACACTTCAGTTTTTTCAAGAAAAAAAAAAAAGCTTGGACACTTTGCACCAGAAAATTGACGGTGACAGCGTTACGAGCCATCCTAATCTTTTCGATTTCTTTAATTTGTGACGATATCAAATCAGATGCAGGCACGCGAAGAAGTGTTAGCCGTTTATTAGTTTGGCAGACATCAATTTATTCCAGGTTGCGTACAAGAAAGTTCCTCTTAACCACTGCATAATTTCTTTTGTTCGTTTTCGGCACGGTGTGCAAAGAAATTGACTCATCTCCCAGAGCGAACTCGAACGGGACCATTCCTGAAGCAGCCCGATCTGGCTACAGCATCAGAGTACGGAGCGACAAGAACTTTTGACCTGCCTGGGCATAACAATCCGCTTTAATTTCGAGCTTGATCTCGCTTGAGTCTTGAGACACACAACAAACTTCGCGTTGCTGCCTTGTTGCTCATTTGTCACCTTTCTCCATACCACTTTTGCGCGCCAATCACTTGGCAATCGATGCTTGGCTGGGAACCTTTTTCGTTTTCTTTTTAAAAAAAAGTGTTCTAAAATGGCTTCGGTCCATTCATCAGATAGAGAACCTGCTCCTTTTTTATATGGATAATCTTGTAGAGCCGAGCGTGTCCAACTTCTGGGCACTTCCCCAGCATGCAGAGTACTCTCCCTCCTTTCTTGAGATGATTTTGATTTATGATTAGTACAAATGGAATGTCTGAAACAACATGAAAAAAAAGAATGGAGGGAGTATGTAAACTTGTATTCAGGGAAGACGCGCCATATCGCGCGTCGCGTCACCGGAATGAATATACAGTGCAAGTGCGAGCAATAGAGACGCGTTGTCCTCTTTTTTAGTACGCGATAGTATATGGGTTCCAGGTTCCTGTACTATATGAGGTTATATATATAATATCCTCATTATCATCGAGGAGGTGTCATGTACATGTCTCTTTCTCTCCTTGATCGATCATGTACGACTCTTTTGTCTCCCGTGTGCGCAGTCATTGTCTGAAGTTGCAGGCAGATCGTGCAGTTGGGGAGCTCATTTGCGACCTAACCATCATGGATCCGAAAAGTACAACACCAGTTGTGTGATCTAGTTGTAGAAGAAGGTTCACGGATTCGTGCGCTTTCACACACACACACAAAAAAAAAAAGGTCTGAAGGAGTCGGTTGGTCGCTGCCTGGTTAGCACACAATGTGGTTTCTCTTTGTTGTTCGGGACGGTGGTCTCTCGTGGCAAGGAGGAGGGTTCTTCGATCAGCAAGCTATGTCGTGTCGGGATCAGAGGCTTGCAATAAGGACTTGAAACCAGACGTGGCGACGCGCTCGGAAGGTAGCAAGTGCGAAGCGAGTCAGTGAAGTATAGCACTTGTCAAATCGATCGGGGTATCCAACGACCGCAAGTGCCCTACCCAACCACCGGTCGCAAAGAATCTTCGAGGAATCACAGACGCAAACGCCCGACGTCACTAAGTAACCACGTGTTGCCGATCGAGGAATCCAAGTGCCGGACGCAACCAAACCGCCGATCGAGAGCTATACGATCGAGAGATGTGCAGCGATGCAGTTGGATCGAGAGATGCCGCCTCCCCAAGTTCGAACTCCTTACATGCATCGATGTCATTTTCGGTGCATCCAGCCGCGATCTACGACCGTGTATATCCCGGTGATCATTCATTCACGCGTTGCACCCTTGCACATACAATTACAGACCAAGGTATGGTGACATATTGTATCAACTACGATTTGCGTACGTAGTACTTTCTCAGCTGCCTAACTCGAAACATATGTTATTTACGTGTTGAAACTTTTCATTCCCGATGTGACGTTGACAAAATTTTCAAACCAAGAGTTGCTATGTTTTTCTTGTTCTACTCCTGAAGATTAAAGAAGAAGACACTGCAATTATGGAAAATGTTAATTTGCAGTTTTCACATGCGTTGGACTTTTAAAATTGACTCGGTCCAATATATATGCTATGTATTGAGGAGTACACTTAATATGTTTTCCTTGTTCTACTCCTAAAGATTACTAAAGAAGAAGACACTGCAATTATGGAAAATGATAATTTGCAGTTTTTGACTCGGTCCAATATTATGCTATATAATTGAGGAGTAGTACACTTAATATGTTGGCGTATTAATTGTGAACAAGAATATTCTTATATGGTGTACTATGAATCCTGGCCACCAAAGGAGGCACTGTCACTTGTCAATGGAGGCAATGTATGCATTTAAAGAGCAGGGAATGAAAGGAACCAGTAACATGGAAGGATGAGCTAGGAAGAAAGAGACCGAGCACCGGCCACTACTGCACTTTGTATCCCTACCCTACTTGGTTGGCGCTACTGTTACAGTCGATCATTCGTCTCCTGCCTTCTTTGGCACTCTCATGTGGCAGCAAATGTGGTATATACTCACCTACTCTCATAATACCACCACCATTCACTGTTTTCCTCCTTTTGCTTCGTCGCCAAGCCTAGCTAGGCCTCTCACCCTGGTTTGGGAAACACTTAATTTTGTTTATTTTCTGTCTACTACTATATACGATTGCTGATTGCAGAAATTGATTAAGTGAGGATAACATAAATAAATGATAGGTCACACAATTTAAATGATTGGCGTATATATACTACGCCGGTGGAAGTCAATGACGAATGCCTATCCATCCATGCATCAATAGCAGCCTCGAATAAACCTTTTTTACCACATGTATATTGTAGTCATCAAGGAACTGTCAATACATTGGACTAGGGATATAGCGTACATAATTTCGTGCCAACTTTGAAGGCGTCTATGGTTGACGTGAAGATAGCTGCATGTACCAAATGCAGGCACGTCTGTGGAAAGAAGCTGAAACCGACGCCGGCCAGCGAGATAGAAATCGATCGGTCAACAGGTTTTCCCAAATCCACCGCGCCGGCCGGTGCGTCGACTCGTCTCGCTGGTCCTTAAAACCCCGACGCCACAAGCAGGTCGCTCAATTGCTGATCCCATTTCCACACTCCCCGAGCGTGAAGGCGTCATGGCGGCCTCGAAGCTCCACGACCTCAAGAACGCCGCCATGGAGGACAAGAAGGGCAGCGTGGGCTTGGTCCACTTCTTCTTCCTGTTCTCCGTCGTCCTGTGCGTGATCCTCTACGCGCCGCGCGTCTTCGTGCACATCCCCTACCGCGCCGACTTCTTCTTGGCGGCGGCGGTGGATCCGTCGTCGCCGTCGAGTACTAGATCGTCGGCACTGGTGCGCGCAGATGGCGGCAATGCGGGAGACGTCGGCGGCGATCTGGTGGTTCAGCTGGACAACCAGGTGCGGTCCCCGTGCTCGGCGATGCGCAACCACAGCATCTGCTGCGACCGCTCCGACTTCAACACCGACGTGTGCTTCATGGCCGGCGACGTGCGCACTGACGCCGCGACGCTGTCGCTCCTCCTGTTCCCGCCGGCGCCCCTGCAGGCGAACGTGACAGAGGTGGAGGAGGAGCGGGTGCGGCCGTACACGCGCAAGTGGGAGCGCTTCATCATGGAGACGGTCCAGGAGGTGCGGCTCCGGCGGGTGGTGGCGGCGGCTCATCATGAGTCGCCGGAGCGTTACTGCGACGTGGTGCACGAGGCGCCGCTGCTGGTGATGACGGCGGGCGGGTACACGGGCAACCTGTTCCACGCGTTCAGCGACGGGTTCCTGCCGGCGTGGCTGACGGCGCAGCACCTCCGGCGGCGCGTGGTGCTGGGCGTGCTGGCGTACAACCCGTGGTGGGCCCGCACGTTCGGCGAGATCATCTCGGGGCTCTCGGAGCACCCCGTGGTGGACCTGCTCAACGACAAGCGGACGCACTGCTTCCCGGGCGCCATCGTCGGCACCCGCTTCCACGGCATCCTCACCGTCGACCCCGCCAGGCTCCGGGACGGCAAGACCGTCGTCGACTTCCACCACTTCCTCGCCGCCGTCTACCAGGCCAAAGACCAAGAGACGATTATGACGACCAATAAGGAACCGCAGCAGGAGGAGGCGATCCCGACGGCGTCCCAGTCCCATCAACAACAACAAGGCGAACGAACCAGGAGGCCGCGGCTTGGGATCGTGTCGCGGAAGGGCACGCGGGTGATCGAGAACCAGGCGGCCGTGGCGCGTCTGGCGTCGTCGGTGGGGTTCGACGTGGCCATCCTGGAGACGGCCGACGGGACGCCGCTGTGGGCGGCGTACGCGGCGGTGAGCGCGTGCGACGCGCTGGTGGGCGTGCACGGCGCCGACCTCACCAAGTTCCTCTTCCTCCGCCCCGGCCGCGCGTCGCTGGCGCAGATCGCGCCCGTCGGCGTCTCCCCCATCGCGCGCGACTGCTTCGGCAAGCCTTCCCAGAGAATGGGGCTGCGCTACGAGCAGTACGAGGTGGCCGGCCGCGAGAGCTCGCTCAGCCGCAGGTACGCGCTCGACGACGACGTGCTCGCCGACCCGGAGGCGGCCGTCAAGCGGAACGGGGGGTGGAGCTTCGTGGCCAACGTCTACCTGCGCGGCCAGAACGTGAGCCTGGACCTCCACAGGTTCCGCGACACGCTGCTCAGGATGCACGCGCACGCACTCCGACACGGTGATGACTGATGACTACGTACTGCCATTTTGCTGGCCTCGTGTTCGTCACAGGATATTGTTCTTGCATTGTATCGTTATTAGTACGTTCTACTAGTGCTAGTGAAGAATTAGACATGATGACTTTGACAGCAGTATATCACACCCGAATTATTGTTATGGCCGGTACAGCAGTCACTGGTCTGGGCGTTTCGCCGTGGAGCGTGCTATTGGCTGCTAGCGTACCATCGCCATGTATTGCATATCTATCTATATAGATTTTTGCAATTAGAGTACGAAATACTATATGGCATGATGCATGCAGTCTAACCTTCCAAGTAGACCAGAGTCAGACATGGTCAATTTGAAAGTGATTCAAGGCAGTGATCCCTTTTTATGGTCAGCCTTGCTGGCGACCTGATTAATTAGTTACTACTTCTACCCCCAAATCAACCTCTGTCATTCCTCTTAAATGACATAAACAGTGCTTAGAAGATTTATTAGGCCACGAGGCCAAACAATCTGGATGCCCAAACCTTCTCTTCTCTGGTCTTGGTTGCAGTAGTAGCCACTGCTGCTTGTGGTTGGTTGACCTTTCTATCTCCATGCAAGCTTTTGCCCCCCGTCTCAACTAAGAATTAGCAATGCCAAACTTGCTTGGCCCCTCCAATGTTTGGTTCATGGCTCTGTCATTGCCTCCGTGAATAAATGCACACCGTCGAACGAGACTTTGCTTCCGCTAAATACAGAGCATCCGTATTCAACAACCATGACCGACTCTTGATGCAGAATTTCTTCTACTACCTCCGTCCCAAAATAGTTGTCGCTGTTGACTTTTGATTGTCAAGTTTGACCATTCGTCTTATTTGAATTTTTCGTGCAAGCATTAATTATTTTTTCATCACATGTTTTTTCATCAGTATTAGTTTAATCATGACATATTTGTTTTAATTTTTGCAAAAAAAATTTTGAATAAGACGAATGGTCAAACGTGATGATCAAAAGTCAACAGCGACAACTATTATGGACGGAGGTAGTAAACAGTATCGACGCAGACGATATAGAGCACAGTAGGGCCAGCACAAGACAAGGACCTACTTTGACCTTTACGCAGATTTATAACATGGTGATCAAGCATTCAAAATGATACAATGATTACGACATTCGAAATTTCAAACGTTTAAAAATCATACGCCCGCTTTTGAGATCATCCGCATGGCGCGTTCACGGCCTTTAAGGCCCATGAAGTCAACTCTAGTGGCCTGGCCTTTAGGCCCCATGAAGGAAGCGCCAAAGGTCTGCCCGGCCCATCTATTCACATGATCCATTGGCAAATGACAACGGTCCATCATTACGATTTTCTTAGGTGGAAAGTAATTTCGATTAACTGGAGGCCGACACCTGATCCATTGGCGGAAACAAGATGATCTAGAGCAGCTCGGTTAAAATTAGGCCAGATTTTTCCTGCCCCTGAACCAATCACACTGCCTTGATCACCTCGAAATATAAATCCCCATGCACCTGCTCCATGTTGCTCAAAGCAAGACCCATCAACATTTGTAGCTTTCAGATAGTCTTTCCCTGGTTTCAACTTTCAACAAGAAGTCGTGTGTTTTCTGGCTGGGGAATAGAGTACTTTTGTAAGGCACGCAAAGGCACCAGCGAAAGGCTATGTGAACGTACAAACGATAAGAGGAATCAAACTTTGTTACCGGACGTCAAATCAGCAGCACGCCAAGCAGCGTTATCGACAAGTTTTGGCTGCGTCTGCTAAACGGAACTGCTTTCGTCTGATTAATCTTGGTAACGTGTCTCGTTTCAATTTAACGTGTCTAACCTCTCCTTTCACGTCCGACTCAGTCAGTAAACACGTCGAAGATTAGGATTAGCGCACATGCCACGCTAGATCACACTGCGCAACATACAGTATCATGGATAAATAAATCAAAACGTATCTGGTGACATCAGAGAGTATAAGCCGTAAAGGTCAAAGTAGGTCCGTGGAAATGTACTCAAAACACCGCCTTTAAATTCCAACGCTGACCTTTGCGATGCGACGTGATGTGACGCAGATAAATATACTACTCCGACCTCCGTCCTGTTCGTCGATCGAACCTACATGTTTCTTTCGGCGCAGATAGGAACAGTGCTGTGTATGAAATTTTATTTTCTGAAAAAAAATGTGTATATGCATGTATGATAGCCCGTGTCACAAATTAGCCACTTGACTACTGACAGGAACCGTCTCAGCGACCAACTCAGCTGTTTGCATCCCGGAGCCGTTCGATAGCTACGTACAGCCCCATAAAATTGACAGATTGATGGCTTCACATGCAATGTTCTTCAACTCCTAACCACCCACCCTCAAAAATTCAGCTACATGACATTTGGCATGGCATGCATACGGTAGAGTAGTGCAGTACTGCATTGCTACGCAGTACTGACGTTGATTTTCAAGTTACTAAAAAAGAAGGCACGCATCATTAGCAGCTATAAAAGCCAGTAAAAAAGTGGTTTGAATGATGAAGTTACGCGGGGAAAGGTGGGAGACGGTAGAAACGTTCAACACCTTATCCCAGCAGCAGCATAAGCAAGAAAGAAGAAGACGAAGCTTCAACCACACTTTGTTTCCTCACTTGCCGCGGTCGAATGATATGATCCACCTGCCAGCAAAGCTACGCACAAACTCCAAAACCGCTTGCAGACAGACACGCAACGCAACATCCGATCCTCCTCTCCCAGGAAAGGCGAGGCGACAACGATGGAAGTGAAGCTGCACACGGCACGGACCCTCGTCGGCCGCCTGCGCGGCGCCGCCGCCGTGCACGACGGTGCCGCCACCGCCGACGCGGTGGCCGAGGTGCGGCGCGTCTCCAAGGGCGACCCCGAGATCCGCGCGCCGCTGGCCGACGCGGGCGCCGTGCCTTTCCTCGCGGCGCAGCTCACGGCGGTGCAGTCCTCATCCGCCACCGTGGACGCCGCGGCCGCGCTCCTCAACATCTCCATCTCGGCGCGGGAGCAGCTCATGTCCACCCCGGGCCTGCTCGACGCGCTCACGGCCGCGCTCCGCGCCGACGGCGCCGCCGCGCACCACGCCGCGGCCACCGTGCACAGCCTCCCCTGCGTCGAGGCCCACCGCGCCGCCATCGGCGCGCGGCGGCCGCTCCTCGCGGCGCTCGTGGCCCTCCTCCGCGCCGCGCCCAGCACCCGCGCCACCAAGGACGCGCTCAAGGCGCTCTTCGGCGTCGCGCTGCACCCGCCCAACCGCGCCACGCTCGTCGGCCTCGGCGTCGTGCAGCCGCTCTTCGTGCTCGTCATGACGGACGGCCGCGCCGGTATGATCGAGGACGTCACCGCCGTCATCGCGCAGGTCGCCGGGTGCGCCGAGAGCCTCGACGCGTTCAGGTGGATGTCCGGGGTGCGGATCCTCCTCGACCTCGTCGAGCCGGCCGCCGCGGGGACTCCCAGGGCCAGGGAGAACGCGGCGGCCGCGCTGCTCAACCTCGTCGTGGCCGGCGGCGAGCGGGCGGTGGACGAGGTGGTCGCGGTCGGCGGCGCCGAGGACGCCGTGCGGGAGCTGGCCGAGGACGTCGCGGCGAGCCCGAGAGGGAAGGCGAAGGCGGAGGCACTGCTGCGGGCGCTGGAGGGCGCCGCCACGGCGAGGAGACGGGAACACCGGCTCGCCGACTTCTTGAACGGGTTGGTGCAGTCCGACCCGTACATCTCGTCGCCGGCGTCGGCGTCGACGCACGGGTAAACGGCTGACGCGTTAAGGTTGACCATTCACACGCGTCTTGTGCAAAAATCTGATACCGTACTACTTAGCTTGCCCAAGGGATGCATATTTTTGTCGATTCATGTGAATATACTACCATTACCAGTAGTAGTAGAATTTAGCCAGTTGATGTTGACCTGAACTTCTGTTTGCATTCAAAATGAAACAATTGGTTGGGCTAATGTGAAGTTTCCTGTGTAAAATGTATTGGGTTGAATGACCTACGATGGGTCAGCTGCGTGTTGATATTTATAGGATACATACATGGTGTTCCGGAGCCACCGGATAACCCTAACCGCATGACCTAGATTACAATCAGAATCACAACATACTAATGCGGTTAGGATTGTTAGTTGGCGTTACATCTTGACTTGCAAGGCAAGTACGTATCTAAACAACCAATATCATCTAACACCCTCCCTCAATCTAGACGTGTCGACGACATGTTGAGATTGCTGCGGAAGCGCTCAAACAAAGGTGCTGCTAGAGGCTTTGTCAATATATCTGCTACTTGATCTCCTGATGATATAAATCTGACATCAAGCTGTTTACGTGAAACTCGTTCTCTGACGAAATGATAGTCTATCTCAATGTGTTTCGTTCTTGCATGAAGTACCGGATTGGCAGCAAGATATGTTGCTCCTATATTGTCACACCACAAGCATGGAATTCTTGTGAGGCCAATTCCTAATTCTGACAATAAAGATTGTATCCACATAAGTTCTGCTGTTGCATTCGCAATTGCCTTGTACTCTGCTTCAGTGCTTGACCGAGAAACAGTAGGGTGTTTTCTTGAACTCCATGAAATAAGATTGCTACCAAAATAGATAGCATGACCTCCAGTGCTTCTTCTATCATCAGGGCAACCAGCCCAATCTGCATCTGAAAAAGCACTTAACAGAGTAGAATTAGATCTTTGTATTAGCAAACCAATCCTTGAGGTCTCTTTCAAATATCTCAAAATCCTTTTGACTGCAGTCCAATGATCTTCAGTGGGTGCTTGTAGAAACTGACAAACTTTATTAACACTATATGATATATCAGGCCTAGTCAATGTGACATACTGTAAAGCTCCTACAGCACTCCTGTACTTCGTGGCCTCTTCATTGGATAGTGGAGTTCCTTTAGCTCTACTCAGCTTTTCTGTACTACTCATGGGAATACTGACAGTTTTTGCTTTAAGCATATTTGTCCTTTTCAACAGATCCTGAATGTATTTATGCTGAGATAGAACTAATCCATTCTTCCCTGAAGATACCTCTATACCGAGAAAATAATTTAGTGGACCAAGATCCTTGACTGCAAAATCATCTCTAAGTTGACCGAGCAATTTATCTGTAGCTTTAGAAGATGAACTGACTATGATGATACCATCAACGTAAATGAGAATATACATAGCTAATTCAAATCTCTTGAGAATGAAAAGAGAGACATCAGCTTTAGAAGGAACAAAACCAAGTTGCACCAATTTATCACTTATGTCACACCCAGTTTTAAGGACAAAACTGAATGCATAACTATATGTGTGCCAGGATCAAGTTCCACACATATAGAGACAATAGTGAAATAAACAGTATAACCAGTGTCATTATTACATCGTCTCATCGTAGCATTATTACAATATCTGAATAAAATGTCTCAAATGACTAAGTAAAACGACAGCGGAAGACACCCATCACACAGGCAGTCGACTGGGAGACAGCACGCCTAGTATTCCTCATCGAAGTACTCCATTGCGCCTTCATCTTCTGAGCAGCAATTCAACATAGTGTGGGGAATAGCAAGTGTGAGTACATATCGTACTCCGCAAGTGTAGGAAAAGATGACATGCATAGCTTAAACAAAAGAAAGGCTAACACATGGTTCATAGCAGAAAGCAACTATAAATTAAGTCATTTAATTAAAGCACCTATTTACTAGATGATGAATAACCCACCCAAAAATTATCAACATAAGGTCAACTACACAGGTTACCCCACCTGTGAAGCCAAAGGGTTACTCCACCCCAAACCAAACTACAGGTTACTCCACCTGCAGCTCCCATGGGTTACCCCACCCATATCTGGTTACCCCACCAGATCCGCCCAACCATTCCCACTAATCATGTGAGGATCCAGGCCGCTCCTGACCGTGAGCACGGCTGTCATGACAGTTTTACTTCTCTGCAGAGGTCGTACCACTTTACCCACGAGTCGTGATTTCGTCCCCTGTTGCCAGGTGGACTAAAACCTCCCTTATGCCCGTGCTGCGCTGCACTTACACACTTCCGAGGTGTGCGGCAAGGAGATCACTACAAGGTCTTCCAAAGAGTCTTCCAGCCAGCAAACATCCCATGCTAAGGTTACACTACTGCCAGTACCCCTGCAACAGTAGCCCCCTCTGGCACCGTGGCTCGGATTACACCATCCATCACCTAGGACTGAGGTTACTCCACCCCAATCCTCTTCCTCGAATGCCGCCAACTGGAAGAACATCTTGGTACTCAACCAGGCTGCTCATATCAGCCTCGTGATGGCACTGTTGTCCTGGGTTGCCGCTCCACGAACCGGTCCTTAGGATCCCAAGCAGGTACTAACCACAACCATGAGTACAAAACGAGTACTCGTGCATACCCGCACCATCATCAAACCATCCTCCTGCTTGGATCCCCTAGTTCTCCAATGTTGCTAAAAAGGATTACACCATCCCCATGATTAATGTGCAATGAACCATTAGTCAAGATTATTAGTCAAATTATCAACCAACCCAATTCAGCAAGCTAAGCAAGACCTACCCATCATCATACTATCATCTACCATAACCAGGCGACAAGGAAATAGTATGGAACAGGATATAGACACATAGGATTCATATTCAACGCTAAGCATGCAAATTAAACTAGAGGGAGAAAGACATAGGTTCAAAATGGTCAAGGACACTTGCCTGTTCCCCCTGCTGCTGCTTGGTCAAACTCTTGGTCTTGGAAGTTCTCAAACGGCTCCTCTTCTAGTAACGGTAACATGCAAAGCACACATACACAAACAATAAGAAACAGTACACCAAACAGTACTAAATTGCTACAAAAACTGTACCAAAAGATAGAGCTCGTTCCTACGATCGCGTGAGCGCAAGAATCGCTTAAAACGGAGTTAGGAATAAAAAGTTATGCTAGTTTGAAGTTTTAGGGATTAAAACAAAATAACAGAAACGTTTAAAGGTTGATTCGTAAATACAGAAAGATTTTGAGGACTTATTTGTAAATATGAAAAAGTTTAGGGACTAAAGTGTAAAAGTTAGGGACTAAAATATAATTTATATAAAACACAAGGTGTTTTCTGTAAAAGTGCAAGGCTTAAACTGAATTTTACAAAGACTGAGGGCTTAACTGCAAAATTACCCCTTTTTTTTGGAAATTGAATTGATTTAAGCAAAAGAGAAAAGGATTAAATTAAATCAGAAATTCGGTGGACTGAGTCCATGGCGCCGTGGACCGGACTGGGGACCTCGGTCCATGGGTCCACCGTGGACCGGCCGGCCGGGGACGACAGGACGCGGCGGCGCTTCGCCGGAGCTCGGCCGGAACGGCGATGCGAAGCTCCAAACCTCGCCGCGGAAGCACGTGTGGCACGAGGAGAAAATGGCGAACCCACCTAGGGTGATCGCGCGGGTCGGGGAGGCCCGGGAAACGATCGTCGTCGACGGGGAAGAGGGGCGAGGGTTCGGCGGCGTCGGGCGGCGTCGTCGGGGCGTCGGTCTCGTCGAGATCAAGCGCGGGAGGGGCGGCGCTTGACAACGATCCTCGGCGGGTTGTTCTCGTCGACCGGGAAGGCGGCGTTGAGCGGCTTCGGCGAGCTCGTGGCGGCGGCGTCAATGGTGGCGGCTAGGGTTTCATGAGCTCGAGCGGGCGGCGGCAAATCGGCGAAAAGGCGGCGCGGGGGTGTGAGCGGCTGCTTAAATAGGCAAGAGAAGGGGCACGCACGCCCAGGCCGAGTCGGAGGCGGCGGCGCACGGTGTACGGGCGGCGGCGCGATGCGGGCTAGGGTTGGGCTCGCGGCGGGCCAAGGCGCGGGCTGGCGCATGGGCGGGCAAGGCGAGCTGGGCCGCGGATGAAAGAGAGAAAGAGACAGGCCGGCCCAGGAAAGAAAAGGAAAAAGAGGAAGAAAAGGAAAAGGACGAACTGGGCCAGGCAGATTCGGCCCAAGAGCTGGCTGGGAATTCCTTTTCTTCTTTTCTAATTCGATTTCCTATACTAAACGAAAACGAATTCTATTCAAATTTTGAATACATTTTCCACACAATAAAATCCCTACTGCAATCTACTCCAGCATGAATGCAACAAACAATTATAATATAGCCTAAATTAATTTATTTAATTTAGAAAATAGCTCTTTTGCCTAAAAAAAATGATAACACCCTAATTAACTAAGGAGAAATTTTAATCTATTTCGGAAAGGATTTAAAATTTAGTGAAATTTAAGTCACATTCCAAAATTTGAAATTTTGGGGTGTGACAAGACTACCCCCCTTAACAGGAATCTCGCCCCGAGATTCGGATGGATCAGAGAAGAGATTTCGGAATTCTCACTTCAGATCACCTTCTCTCTCTCAAGTGGCTTCCCCCTCTGGGTGATAACTCCGCTGCACCTTGCACATACGGTTCCTCTTGTTTCTGATTACCTTCTGCTTCAAGCTGATTCAACTCAATTCGGTTGGTTGCTCCTTTGCTAGTGATGAGTAGCTCAGCAACATACTCCAATTCCTCTCCATTACTCGTTGTCAGCTTCACTGCTTTCTTAGCACAATCTATGATTCCTTTATGCTTGCTTAACCAGTCCATACCCAGAATGATATCAATTCCCTTAGATTCAAGAACTATAAGGTTTGCAGAGAAGCCTACCCCCCTTATATTAAGGCTTAGTTTTGGACAAACATGCCTTGCATTCATCTCTCCACCAGGAGAACTAACAAGCATTCTATTCTTAAGCATTGATATGGGTAGGTTGTGTTTATCAACATAAGCAGCAGATATGAATGAATGAGATGCTCCAGAATCGAATAACACAACTGCAAGATGATCATTGGCAAGGAACATACCGAGAACAACATCGGGCGCCTCTTGAGCATCCTCCAAAGCCACATGGTTCACACGAGCACGAGCCTGACTCTGTCCAGCGGGGGTTGCATTGTTGACATTGCGGTTCTGTGTTGGAGCTGCACTCTGGTTTGGAGTTGGAGTCTGATCCTGACGCCTCTGGGGGCACCTGTTGGCAAAATGTCCAATTCCACCACATTGAAAACACGGTCCTCCATTAGCGGGACTCCGTCCAGCATTGGGCCTCTGAGAATTCTGGGGTGCGCTGCGAGGCGTCTGAGAGCTGGGATTCTGACCCTGGCGCTGAGGAGTTTGGAATCCCTGTCCAGTAGGCTGAGTCCCCTGCTGGCTGTTCTGCTGGGGAGGGCGGTAGGTAGGTCCAGCTGATGAAGATCCTAAGCGAAGCCTTGAGCTGCTCCCCTGCTGACTCTGACGCTCCAGCTTGCGCTTCTTTTCCATGTTGTTCCTCCTGTTCTCAAGGACAAGAGCAGCATCAACCATTCCCTGAAAATTCTCGAACCCACGGGCCTCCAATGCATAGGCAAGTCCATCATTAAGACCTTCCAGGAAACAGTCCCTCTTCTTCTCATCAGTGTCAACTTCTCCTGGTGCATACCTGGACAGCTGGGTGAAGCTTGTGAGATACTCATTCACAGACATTGAACCCTGCCTCAGATTCTGGAACTCCTTCCTCTTCAACTTCATCAAGCCATGGGGCACAAAGTGAGACCTGAAGCTGTTCTTGAATTCCTGCCAGTTGATACTGTCGGGCTCCTCATGAGCATTCACATAGGTGTCCCACCAATCAGCAGCGGGACCCACAAGCTGGTGAGAAGCATACAGGACCTTCTCTCTGTTGTTGCACTGGACTACCTGCAGCTTCTTCTCAACGGTCTTCAGCCAGTCATCAGCGTCCATTGGCTCCACAGAGTGAGAAAAGGTAGGTGGCTTGGTCCTCTGGAATTCTCCAAGCTTGTCTCTTGGAGGGGCTTGCGGCTGTTGTGGCTGGGGCTGCTGCTGCTGCATGTTGACCATAGCCTGCTGCATGGTCTGGAGAAGCTGGGTCTGCGCTGTCAGAAACTGCTCCAAGGTAGGGGGTGCTGGGACCTCATTGTTGTTGTTGTTGTTGTTAGCTGCCCCCCTAGCCATCTGATAAGAGAAAGAGATATGATAAGAAAGGTGTGGTAGGTAAGACAACATCAAGCAGGTAGACAGATTATCAAGGTATAAAGGAATCATGGAATGAATGGAAACAAGATATAGCAAAGCTGAGAAGAATATGTAAGGTGGATGTGGTGTAGGATAATTAGCAATGACCAAGGTAAAAGAATAACTGGACAAGTAGAAAATTTCGGCAGCAACATGGTGTAAAATGTCATGTATCCAAGTGACAGATAGATATAACAAAATAAAAGAATCATATATCAATATTGCATCAAGAACAATAATCAACTGTTGCAGAACCAAAGGACATTCCACAATGATCCATGATAGCAAAACAGATATGACATAGCCATGGTACAAGATAGTCCAACAATAAATCAAGGTTGATCATATGATAGATAATATAAGGACCTCAAGATAAAGCACAAGGATAAAGATTCAAGAAACCCAAAAGATTAAACACCCAAGTATTAAGTCTCTAACTTTAACTATATTAAGATGTGCATGTAGAACAAGTCTTACATCACATCACACTCAACCAAATATCCAAATCAAACATAGCACACCACTCCAAATAGACAAGCATGATTCACACCACAGGACAAAAAGGACGTGATAAGACTCACGCGAATGTCCTTTAATAATACATTAAAGCACTTCAAAGCGCTCAACGATACTAAACGAACTGCTGACTTTATGCAAAAAGGAATCCTATGCTTCATCCTTGTTGTCCTCCATAATCAATCCGAGCCATCTAAATTTTGAAGTAGAAGAGACTCAACAAAACAAAACCTTTAGCCAAGACTTTTAATAAAGACTAACTGATAGTAAAGTAAAAGGATAGTGGAGTAAACAAGAAGCAACAGTAGGACAAGAACAAGGAGAAAATACAACAAGGTAGGATATAAGTAAAGCAATATAAGCAGTTACAATGTAAATTAACTTTTGAAGCATACACAAAGAGTAACAATAAAGAACTAATAGTTTTTATGAAAATAGGTTTCATATAACCAAATAACCTTATAAGCGACCATATCTAACTAGGCTTGCGTCCTACAGTCAACACGGCTCTGATTACCACTCTGTCACACCCAGTTTTAAGGACAAAACTGAATGCATAACTATATGTGTGCCAGGATCAAGTTCCACACATATAGAGACAATAGTGAAATAAACAGTATAACCAGTGTCATTATTACATCGTCTCATCGTAGCATTATTACAATATCTGAATAAAATGTCTCAAATGACTAAGTAAAACGACAGCGGAAGACACCCATCACACAGGCAGTCGACTGGGAGACAGCACGCCTAGTATTCCTCATCGAAGTACTCCATTGCGCCTTCATCTTCTGAGCAGCAATTCAACATAGTGTGGGGAATAGCAAGTGTGAGTACATATCGTACTCCGCAAGTGTAGGAAAAGATGACATGCATAGCTTAAACAAAAGAAAGGCTAACACATGGTTCATAGCAGAAAGCAACTATAAATTAAGTCATTTAATTAAAGCACCTATTTACTAGATGATGAATAACCCACCCAAAAATTATCAACATAAGGTCAACTACACAGGTTACCCCACCTGTGAAGCCAAAGGGTTACTCCACCCCAAACCAAACTACAGGTTACTCCACCTGCAGCTCCCATGGGTTACCCCACCCATATCTGGTTACCCCACCAGATCCGCCCAACCATTCCCACTAATCATGTGAGGATCCAGGCCGCTCCTGACCGTGAGCACGGCTGTCATGACAGTTTTACTTCTCTGCAGAGGTCGTACCACTTTACCCACGAGTCGTGATTTCGTCCCCTGTTGCCAGGTGGACTAAAACCTCCCTTATGCCCGTGCTGCGCTGCACTTACACACTTCCGAGGTGTGCGGCAAGGAGATCACTACAAGGTCTTCCAAAGAGTCTTCCAGCCAGCAAACATCCCATGCTAAGGTTACACTACTGCCAGTACCCCTGCAACAGTAGCCCCCTCTGGCACCGTGGCTCGGATTACACCATCCATCACCTAGGACTGAGGTTACTCCACCCCAATCCTCTTCCTCGAATGCCGCCAACTGGAAGAACATCTTGGTACTCAACCAGGCTGCTCCATATCAGCCTCGTGATGGCACTGTTGTCCTGGGTTGCCGCTCCACGAACCGGTCCTTAGGATCCCAAGCAGGTACTAACCACAACCATGAGTACAAAACGAGTACTCGTGCATACCCGCACCATCATCAAACCATCCTCCTGCTTGGATCCCCTAGTTCTCCAATGTTGCTAAAAAGGATTACACCATCCCCATGATTAATGTGCAATGAACCATTAGTCAAGATTATTAGTCAAATTATCAACCAACCCAATTCAGCAAGCTAAGCAAGACCTACCCATCATCATACTATCATCTACCATAACCAGGCGACAAGGAAATAGTATGGAACAGGATATAGACACATAGGATTCATATTCAACGCTAAGCATGCAAATTAAACTAGAGGGAGAAAGACATAGGTTCAAAATGGTCAAGGACACTTGCCTGTTCCCCCTGCTGCTGCTTGGTCAAACTCTTGGTCTTGGAAGTTCTCAAACGGCTCCTCTTCTAGTAACGGTAACATGCAAAGCACACATACACAAACAATAAGAAACAGTACACCAAACAGTACTAAATTGCTACAAAAACTGTACCAAAAGATAGAGCTCGTTCCTACGATCGCGTGAGCGCAAGAATCGCTTAAAACGGAGTTAGGAATAAAAAGTTATGCTAGTTTGAAGTTTTAGGGATTAAAACAAAATAACAGATACGTTTAAAGGTTGATTCGTAAATACAGAAAGATTTTGAGGACTTATTTGTAAATATGAAAAAGTTTAGGGACTAAAGTGTAAAAGTTAGGGACTAAAATATAATTTATATAAAACACAAGGTGTTTTCTGTAAAAGTGCAAGGCTTAAACTGAATTTTACAAAGACTGAGGGCTTAACTGCAAAATTACCCCTTTTTTTTGGAAATTGAATTGATTTAAGCAAAAGAGAAAAGGATTAAATTAAATCAGAAATTCGGTGGACTGAGTCCATGGCGCCGTGGACCGGACTGGGGACCTCGGTCCATGGGTCCACCGTGGACCGGCCGGCCGGGGACGACAGGACGCGGCGGCGCTTCGCCGGAGCTCGGCCGGAACGGCGATGCGAAGCTCCAAACCTCGCCGCGGAAGCACGTGTGGCACGAGGAGAAAATGGCGAACCCACCTAGGGTGATCGCGCGGGTCGGGGAGGCCCGGGAAACGATCGTCGTCGACGGGGAAGAGGGGCGAGGGTTCGGCGGCGTCGGGCGGCGTCGTCGGGGCGTCGGTCTCGTCGAGATCAAGCGCGGGAGGGGCGGCGCTTGACAACGATCCTCGGCGGGTTGTTCTCGTCGACCGGGAAGGCGGCGTTGAGCGGCTTCGGCGAGCTCGTGGCGGCGGCGTCAATGGTGGCGGCTAGGGTTTCATGAGCTCGAGCGGGCGGCGGCAAATCGGCGAAAAGGCGGCGCGGGGGTGTGAGCGGCTGCTTAAATAGGCAAGAGAAGGGGCACGCACGCCCAGGCCGAGTCGGAGGCGGCGGCGCACGGTGTACGGGCGGCGGCGCGATGCGGGCTAGGGTTGGGCTCGCGGCGGGCCAAGGCGCGGGCTGGCGCATGGGCGGGCAAGGCGAGCTGGGCCGCGGATGAAAGAGAGAAAGAGACAGGCCGGCCCAGGAAAGAAAAGGAAAAAGAGGAAGAAAAGGAAAAGGACGAACTGGGCCAGGCAGATTCGGCCCAAGAGCTGGCTGGGAATTCCTTTTCTTCTTTTCTAATTCGATTTCCTATACTAAACGAAAACGAATTCTATTCAAATTTTGAATACATTTTCCACACAATAAAATCCCTACTGCAATCTACTCCAGCATGAATGCAACAAACAATTATAATATAGCCTAAATTAATTTATTTAATTTAGAAAATAGCTCTTTTGCCTAAAAAAAAAATGATAACACCCTAATTAACTAAGGAGAAATTTTAATCTATTTCGGAAAGGATTTAAAATTTAGTGAAATTTAAGTCACATTCCAAAATTTGAAATTTTGGGGTGTGACAACTTAGCCGTGAGAACCAAGCTCTAGGAGCTTGCTTTAAACCATATAAGGATTTATCTAACTTGCATAAATAATGTGGATACCTTTTGTCTTCATAACCTGGAGGTTGCTTCATATAAACATCTTCATTTAGAAACCCATGTAGAAAAGCATTTTGTATGTCAATCTGCCTCAAGCTCCATTGCCATGACACTGCTAGGGACAATAGTGTTCTGATTGTGGCATGCTTTACTACTGGACTAAATGTTTCATCATAATCCACACCATACTGTTGCTTGAAGCCTTTTGCAACTAAGCGTGCTTTGTGTCGATCAAGTGTGCCATCCGCCTTTCTTTTGATTTTGAATACCCATTTGCAGTCGATGACATTCAGTCCTCGTTGAGGAGGTATGAGATGCCAAGTCTTGTTTCGCTGCAATGCTTGGAACTCATCGTCCATCGCTGATTCCCACTCGGGAACCTGAAAGGCATCATCGACTGTAAATGGTTCTGTGAATTTAGTGCAGATAAAAGCATGTGGGGGCTTAGCAATTTGTTTGCAATCATTAGAAGAAGGAGCACCCCCCTGTCCAGGCTGCGCACCCGGATCAGCATCGCGATCAGTGTCCTGGGCCGCAGCCAATGGCAGCGCTTTGGCTTCATCATGTCCCCCGCCAGCAACCGACAGCCGCTGAGCGTGCCAGGCGATGGTGCCGTCGGTGCGTTGCTTTGGTTGGCGGAGACCGTGGCGGAGACGTGTGCCATAATGATGCTCCTCATCATTGGCCGCAGGGGCAGGAGCAGCAGGGACTGCAGCGACAGGTTCATCAGGGAAACCTGCGACGCAATCATTTGGCGGATCATCATGTGATTCCGTGGCGGCCGAATTTTCTGCACCATCGTGATCTGCAGGAGAACCAAAAACTGCTTCGGCAGTATGATTAGTTTGCGTTGGCATTTGTTGAGTGCAAAGCCTATCAATACTGCCTATGACCAGAGGGGAAGGCAAGGATGGGCTAGCAGGAGAATCAAGAGAGTTTTGTGTAGTGGATCGAAGCAAGAAAGGAAATTTTCCTTCATCAAAGATTACATCCCGGGAAATATATACGCGACCAGTTTCTAAATCTAGGCACTTATAGCCTTTGTGGAGCCAGCTGTAACCGAGAAAAACACTCTTTTGACCTGTAGGACAATTTGTGGCGATTGTATGGCCTGAGATGAGG
This sequence comes from Eragrostis nindensis, assembly GCA_012490785.1. Classification (NCBI taxonomy): domain Eukaryota; kingdom Viridiplantae; phylum Streptophyta; class Magnoliopsida; order Poales; family Poaceae; genus Eragrostis; species Eragrostis nindensis. Next base: position 362,140 of record JAAXCT010000170.1, read on the forward strand.
CCAGCAGGCACACCCGAACACCTTGAGAAGAGAGTAGTTTGGAGAAACATCAAAGAGGCGTTCTAGGGGACACTTGTTGTCAATTACTCGTGTAGGCAATCTATTGCTCAGATAGGTCGCTGTTAAGAAGGCTTCGTCCCAAAATTTCATGGGAATATGGGAATGTGCCATGAGAGCAAGGCCTGTCTCGACTATGTGTCTATGCTTTCGCTCGGCCGACCCATTTTGTTGATGGGCATGCGGGCAAGAGACTTGGTGAGCAATGCCAAGTGTTTGAAAGAATTTGTTTAGTTTGGTATACTCCCCTCCCCAGTCAGACTGAACGCACTTGATTTTCCTATCTAGGAGACGTTCAACATGTTGTTGAAACTGAAGAAAGACAGTATATGCTTCGGATCGATCATGCAATAAGTAGATCCATGTGAACTTGCTAAAATCGTCAATGAAACTAATGTAATACTTATAACCGCCAACAGATTGGATAGCAGGACCCCAAACATCAGAAAAGATTAATTCGAGTGGAGAAGTAGATCTATGAATTGCACTTGAATAAGGTAATTGGTGACTCTTAGCAAGCTGGCATGCTCCACATACGGATGCATGAGGTTGACTGTCAACCTGAATTTTATTGACACTTAAAACTGATTGGACTACTTGAGGGGATGGATGGCCAAGGCGAGCGTGCCATCTATCTTTATTAACTCTAGTGCTAAGCAAAGCAAGCTTGGACGACGCTAGCGACGAAAACTTGATAGGATAGAGCCCGGCTTCACATCTTCCTCTGAAGATTCTTTTCCTCGACCCCTGAAGTTTGATATCAAAGTGATAAGGATGGAATTCAAAGAAGACATTGTTATCTCTAGTAAATTTGTGAACGGAAAGAAGATCTTGAGCAATTTCAGGAACATGAAGGACTTTATTTAGAACAAGTTGGGCATTGGCAGTACGAATAGAACTTTGACCAACATGAGCTATACGCAAACCTGAGCTGTTGCCGACTTGCACATGATCGTGCCCTTGATACTTCTCGCGTGTAGTGAGGCGGTCCAGATCACTGGTGATGTGATCAGTTGCACCGGTGTCGGACAGCCAGTAGGGATCGACGGGGTAGGACGGTGTAGAGGAAGCTGTGTACGCCACCGGATCTTCGTTGTAGCTTTCATCAAAACGATGCCAGCACTTGATGGCTGAATGTCCAACCTTGCCGCAGACTTGACAAGGTGGACCGCTGCGACGGCCACCTCCTTGGCCATTCTTCCTGGTGTTGTTGACGTTGGAAGTAGGGCGGCCTCCTCCTTGGCCACGACCAAAACCACCACGATTGGGTGGCGGTGGCGGCCCATGGCCACCGCTGTTGCGGGGAGCACCGCGTCCTTGGCCCCTCCCAGCAAAGTTTGCCGAAGAGCCTGAACCTTCAAACTGGGTGACTGATTGATTGCGCTCATAACGCAACTCATAGCTCAACAGGTTTGAGTAAACATCATCAAGTGTAAGGTCACCAAGCTGAGTAGTAAGCGATGTTACCAACGAGTCGTATTCGGATCCGAGGCCGGTGAGGAAGTAGGAAACGACTTCATCGTCGTGGAGAGGCTTGCCGATGGCGGCAAGGGTGTCGGCGTGGGTCTTGACTTGACGGTAGTACTCCATCGCCGTCATGTTCTTCTTCTTCATAGTCGCCAGCTGCATACGTATGTTGATCATACGTGCGCGCGACTTGGAGGCGAACAGGTTGGAGAACGCCTGCCATGCTTCATACGCCGTGGTTGCTGTCACCACGTGCGAGAGCATCTCCTCGCTGAGAGAGGAGAGGATCCCGGTCAGGACGGCTTGATCCTGGGTATACCAGGCCTGCCATGCCGGGTTGGGGACTTGAGCGGCGCCACTGTCGGTGGAAGATGCGATCAGCTTCGCAGGTTCCTTGATGGTGCCGTCAACATAGCCGATGAGGCCGGTGCTTCGCAGGTACGGGAGAAACTGGGCTTGCCACAACATATAGTTGTCCTTGCCCAGCTTGATGGTGACGGAGTGCGACGCGCTCAGAGAAACGGAGGCACCCGCCATGGAGGAGATGGAAGTCGACGTGGTTGAGGGAGACAGGGATGCGCTGGATGCGGTGGTTGTGGACATGATATCAGGATTCGTTTGGCTCTGGTGCCATGTAAAATGTATTGGGTTGAATGACCTACGATGGGTCAGCTGCGTGTTGATATTTATAGGATACATACATGGTGTTCCGGAGCCACCGGATAACCCTAACCGCATGACCTAGATTACAATCAGAATCACAACATACTAATGCGGTTAGGATTGTTAGTTGGCGTTACATCTTGACTTGCAAGGCAAGTACGTATCTAAACAACCAATATCATCTAACATCCTGGACCTCACTACTGTCGTTTGAGCAGCCTTGGGTCTCGTGATCACTGCCATAATTTCGTTATTATGGTTCATGAACCTACGAGGAACTAAGGATTGACTCTGTCAAACCATGGGCACGTTCGCAGTCGCCGATTCAAAGATTCGTTGCAAGAAGTGCTGCTGAAGCCTCAACAACAAGTCATGCCGTTGTGATCATTCGGTGTTTTTTTTTCCTTTTTTTCTTTTCTTTTGAGCACATGATCATCCGGTGGTGGCATTGCCGTCGTCAGCAGCCTCTCTATACAGGGCCGGATATCATGGCCATCTGCACCATATTCCGCCCGCATTGGTCCGACAGTACCGTTTGGCTTGGCTGGAACTTCCACCATTTTGGCCCAGTTTTGACCGGCTCCCATGGTCTTCCTCCCGTGCATTCCTCCATGCCCGTCGTCGCTCCACACTTGCGCAGCTACTCTGTCTTTCCTGATGTTTGAATTAGTAGCTCAAAGGTTTTAGACCAGCATGGAAGCAGGTGACCTGTCAGGATACTCCATTGGGCTTTATGCTATGGGCCATCGAACTCTACTACCTGGGCTGGTTGCTGAGCCAAGTGAGTATAAGAAGGCAGAAGTGGCTCAAGAGAGAGATATTGAATGATCTCAAAAAAACGAGAGAGACATTGAAGAATCATTCACATAAACAGAGCAAGGTTCCTGTTTATCTTCTTCCTCCCCTTCCTCTCCTCCTCTCTGGCCTCTCTTATAGGTCTAGGGATTCTACTCCATCTTCTACTCTAATTCTCTGTATCTCTAGCTCCCTTGCTTTGCTGATTCGAGTCCTCCCTCTCCTCTTACTCAATTCGTATCGGATTGTGCTTGTGCTGTTGAGCCATGGAGGTGGTTGCTAGCATGACCTGATACAATTTCAATTTAGGCGAAAACCTGATAATTTTTTCTCAGTCACGACAGGTTTGTACCGTAGGAAACTTATCGAGATTATGTAGAAAATTGTACGCTCAATATGATGAGTCCTCTGTTTGTTTGCAAAATTTCAACTACAAGCAGTCACTCGATTGTCATATACTGTGTATATAATCGAGAAAATTACACTAGTATCTTCTCTCAGGGCTCTCCCTAAAGCCTGAACTCTGAAGTCCCCTCTTCGGAGTTCCTTATCATTTTGATGCGTATTCTGACAGAAGCAAATAAACGAAGTATTAGACTTTGTTCATGCCTATACAATGGTCAACGTTTTCTGACAATAAATTTACAAGTGAAGAAAAGGTTACCGACTTTACATTGTTTCTATGTTCTGTAAGCAACCAATTAAGCGGTGTTAAGTATATTCCGATCGATTTTAGACAATATAAGACAATTCGATAGAGAGTTCTTAGAGCGCCTGACTTTAATTAATTATTTTTCCTTTTTCCTCCCCGGGTGTAATGCCCCTAGGGGAGCCTGGCTTATTGTCCAGCTGGGTTAATTCTTGTAAATACTAGGATACAACAATACAACATGAGTTTAATAGGATGTATTGACTTTTCTTTTATTATCTTAATGAATGACAGCGCCTCTGCCCTTTCTTCAAAAAAGAAAAAAGAAAAGAAGAAGAAGCAGAAGAAGGATACAACATGAAATTGGGTCTCATCGCCATGGCTTGCGCATAAGCGTAGTATTGGTCCTTCTCGAGATGGAGAAAAAAGATAACCCTATTTGCACCTGAAGATATGATTTTTCATCTGTATAATCACGTCGTAATACGTATTAGTTTAAGACGATCGACCACTTGCTTCAAGGTTCAGTGCATCCGGCTGACGAACTGGCAAGATCCTAAAGCCAAAACACCTTTGGTGATCGAGTGCCCGTACGTCCTCCTGCTAACATATTGAGCGGTACAAGTAATCTGTCTCGGAATATGGACAGACTGCTATCGATCCTCGCTGCGGTAAGACAGGAAGACAACGGTTTCCCAGGTTTACACCTGAAGATTATCCAGCAATTTTACCAATCTATCAGCTTAAGACAACTACTTGATCACTATATGGGATAGCCGTCTCTAGATCTGGTTCAATGCATCCAGATGAACTTCACTGACTATTTCCAGAAGGATAAAACACCGTACCTTTAACTTTGTGACGAATTTAGTGCTCAGCCAGACAGCTTCAAAGACTGACACATGCATGCACGCATTAGCCAGAAGATAGCGCACACCGTTCTCAGAGATTTTGCTAAATCAATGTGCGTATAGGACTGCGCAGCTTCGTAAGTTGCCGTGGAATGTCCTTTCAAAGCAATGCCGCCATTAGCTTTGCACAGGTTGTTTAGCTGGTGATCCTCATGGCTAAGAACGTAGTGAACGTCTCTTTTTTCCTCTCCCGAGGCTGGTGAAGTGAATCTGGCTCAATGGATCCACATTCCTATATGCGTTTTCAGTGCATATAAGTCTCTCAGAAAGGTTCGCTAGCTAGTTTCATTAGACTAGTTAAGCACGTCACTATGGAAATCATTTTATTATAAAGAGAAAACAATATCTAGATCAACTAGAATTACCTTACACTTCATGGGCCGTCTTTAGTAATTCGAATCCACACCTTAAGATGATAATATGTTCACTGATCTATACTGTTTATTAGAAGCTATAAACATGATGTGCACCGGCCCTACTGCAACGAGTTTAAATTTCCTTCGTCTATCATATGATTCCTTTGTACATATCGATCTATTATGATACCACTACTGCAACCTCTTTTAGCATTTTATATACTTTCATAGACAACGCTGTACCAAGTTGCACTAGAAAGTTGGTAGGGTTTCCTCGGCTAGATGCTCTGAACATTGCAGGCGCTGAAGGCTTCTGTATGATACACGCAGTCTGGAGATGACGATGCCATGGCCAATGCTCACGCGGTTGGGCTTCCGTATGTCAAAAGAAACAAGCACCTCCGGTTGACACTTACCACGACCTACTAATGACTTGCTAACCTAAGCCTATGTGTATTTCTTCTCCAGTAATCTTTTTTTCCCCCCCCCTCTCCAGGCTACTTTATACTACGATGATGTATCTCCCTCCCCGTCTGTCATCTCTGTCAGGACATGCTCACACTTGCTTGCAGCTTATATATATATGGAGGTTTACTCTTCAGAGAGATAGATGCAGACAGAGTTGTATCGTTGGTTGCTTGCAGCAAGCAGGCCGCCGGGGATATGGAAGGAGGCATGGTGATGCTGCTCCTGGCGGCGGCGGCCGCGATTCTTCTGCTGGTCCCGCTGGTGCTTCCTCCCCTGCCGCCGCCGCCGTCGCTGCTCCTCATCGTTCCCGTGCTCCTGCTGCTCTCGCTGCTTTCCCTCGCCTTCCTCCCCAACCACGACGTCTACGGATCATCTGATTGCTTCGTTTAGCGATGGATGAATACATGCCAACGCTCCCACAGGCTGCCGTCAAGCTGCAGGGGTTGCAATGACGTTGATGCGCAAGAAATTTATACAGCACCCTGGCTGGACTTTTAGTAGTAGGACTAGTTTCTCTTCCATGTTTTCTAGAGATAGCGCGAGAGGTCGTACAAAGTTCATGTGCATACCATTGACTTGGATTGGATAGAGCAGTTTTTTAGGTGCGGCTAGTTACATTGTTCTTCACTGGTACTAGTTATTGCAGTTTGGAATATCAAGTCAACAATTTTGAAGATTTGAGATCAAGAGCAGCGGTAAAGCAAGGTCCGTAAATCTATCGGTGACATGTACTTCGTTAACAAGTCCTCATTATATTGCATTTTACATGTGACTTTTTGGTACCATATTTTTAATATATGCAAGTAACCTCCTTTAGCTACAAGTTCCAAAGTTAAGTTCGTTCCATTACATTGTCAGACTTTGTGCATAGATTAAGCTGATACCATGTAGAGCTGATACAAGGGGGGCGGCTGAGCACAACCGACAATCATACAAAATACTTAATGGTTTCTGTTCCAACAAGCTTATTAACAGTACCCTTTCTAGAGAATGTCAATAAATTCCAAAATCTACTTCATCGCCCAGTAGCTACTACCGTTTCTTTAATCGGTAATGCAGGTTATGGGCATGGTAATCGGAGACGGGTGCGTGGCAGTGAGAAACGAGCAAAACCTCTAACAAGAAGGAAACTAAAACTATATATTTCTACACTGCAACTACATTTCCTTTAGCGCCCCTTTGGAACAAATGAAAAATTGAGAACAAATCCTATGGGAAAGTTTCTTATGTGACCCTTTGGAACAAAGAATTGTTCTTAGGCATCTTATGAAATGCCTTTCTCCATAGCAATTTTGGAGGAATTCTAGCAAGAGGTCTAACCTTTTGGAAAGTTCCCTTTCATGTATTGTTCCTGTGTTGCATCCAAATGCTCCGTAGGAAGTTTTCCTGCATTTTCAATTTCTGTAGGATTGCTCTTGATATCCAATTCCAATCCTGCGTTTTTTTTTTCTATTCATGCGTTTTCAGAATCCTGCGTTTAAAAGGGGGCCTTAAATGAAAATGCTATATGTGTTTCACATTATTTGTTATTTTAGTCTTGTCCCGAGTTAAACTTTTCTAACGCTAACTACTGATTTATAAAAATTCATATAGTTTAATAATAACATGCAAGTTAGATATTATATGAAAATGTTTCTCATGGTGAACTAAAGACACAAGTATCGCGTTGCTAATTCATATGAATTCATATATAATTAGTCAAAGATAGAAAAACTAAAGTTAGGATAAATCTAAAACAAGTATTTTGAAAAGGATGGTAGCAATACAAGTCCCCTCGGTCGATCAGCTTGCTTGTCCTGAAACGAGCAAATTCAGATGGGTAACCCTCACCGTAGTTTTCTCAACCCCCCCCCCCCCCCCCCCCCCCCCCCCAAAAAAAAAAAAAAAGAGAGAGCTTGTTTGTCTTAAACTGAACCATCACTCATTGGTTGCAGAAAAACCGCAGAAAGTCCACGCAGTTGTTGCAACTCGCAAGTAGTGGCGTTTTCGATCGACCTTAATTTGGTTCAATGCACAGTTGCACAGTTGATATCAAAATAAACTCAATTGGGTCCGAAACGGAAGCGAAAGTTAAAGAGAGAGGGAATGCCAAGTTGAGCCTGTACTCAAAGTAAAGCTAGAAAAAGACAGCTAGCTGCTCCTATTGTTGTTTGTCGACTGCAATCCTGACCTAGATCAGTGAGCACGCACCGAGTACTGTCTAGAAGCCAAGCCGGCCACTTGTGCATTGCTCTATATATATTGGCGTTAAAGGGGTGCGGCTTTACGCGAATGCAATGAACCTGGATACGAGCAGTCAGTCCTACGAAACCAGCGGTCGAGTAGCCATGCACACACAAGCTGCCAACTTAATTTATTTCCCGTTGGTTCTTGGCCGATGGATGGACGCAGCGCAAGTTGCAACCGATTTTGTGAAATCTTCCTCCAACTTGATCATGCACACAGCATCTCTTATTACCTGGATAGATACTATCATATGAATTATTCTCTTCTTCAATTTATTTCTGAAACCAAACGGTGTTTATCCGATCCATAGGATCTGATAATTCATACCATTAGTAATAATATAACTATATCAATAGGAAAGATGAACCAATCTGTGTCTTGGTGTACATATGCTTGATCACTGCATCATTTGCCATAGTAATTAAAATATTGATGAAGAAACCACTACTAGCAGTGTTTTCCAAGATCATTGTACGGTGAGGTAAGTGATTGAGCAATTATTTGACTGGATCCGTAGTCCGCTGCCAATCCCTGCAGCCCGCACAAAGGCATTATATACACAACTTGCGAAAGGAGAACTGATGGTGCACTGAATCTGATAAGGCGCATGACGACGCAACGATCGATAATATCAGTACAATTGGGCGCTTCATCGCTGAACGGACGTTGATGATTCACTCATCGCCCGGCCGGTTGAAATATCGATCTGAACAACTGTTGCTGCTGAATCATCACTGTGCATGGTGCATGCAGAGTGACTGAGGCCAAGGCTGCTGCGGCTCGGGCAATGCCGCAGCCGCTCGCACCACGGCCGTTATGCATGATACGGTGGCCGCTGCCGCGCTGCGTTACAACGGCGATCGAGGCCGTGCGTGCCGACCTGCCGATCAGTCCATCGGCGGCGCACGCGCGGAATCCGTGGATGCGCGATGGGCCTGCAAGATGGGGAATTGTGGGCCCGAGTAGGATGTTCAAGATCGACCGGACCATTCTATTTTTGTAAAAGAGGAGTGCGCATTCGTCCTCAGAAAAGTGAAATCAGACAGCTAAAAGAAACATTCTCCTAAAAAAAACTAAAAGAAACATGGACAAGACATTATTCATCCTACCTTGTAGACGGCTAGATCTCTCCTCATAGATCGAGGAATCAGAAGAGCGGCTAGCTATCGCCAAGCAGGTTCAGACTTTTAATTAAGACAGCAAACCACAAAGGGAATGACACCATCGCAAGGGGCACGTCGAAGGCTAACCCTAGCTCGAAAAGTTATACTAGGTCTCACAAGACAGATGCAGTGCACCCAGATGTTAAAGTAAGTATGTTACTCCTACTTGGCCTTGCGTGACACCACAGGACAGATTTCCCAGCATTTCTCTGCTGCGCTGCTTTATGCTTCAATTCATGGATCGATGCCTTTAAATATGTATATCATCGACCAGGACCGTCCCAACTTGCACCGTTTCATGAGGATAACCGTCCTTAGTTAGATGTCATTAGCTGGCCCTAGAGACCTAACACCTGCGGTGACATGAACCTGGATGCAAATCCAGAACACCGACGGCTGTAAATTAAGCATATATATTCATGAATTCAGTCACTTTGGCCAAAGTGTCCAGTGTCTAGTTACAGTATAATACTATACGACAACTAGAGGACGTGCGAACCTTGTTTATAGAAAAGTATAGCACACACATGATGTGGGTGAACTCTTATTCGATCAGGCTGAAGTTTTGGTTTTGATCCATGACCATCGCTGAAGGATTAAGGGAAATATGTCATCAACATCTGACAGCGTCTGCATTAGTACCGAACAAGCATTTCCCCCACCTCGCATGCATGGCTACACATAAAATATATACTCCTATGATATATGCTAGATAAATAAAGAGTGTGGTTTTTGTGAGCACAGGGGTGTGCGCCCACCCCTGGTTTGACTATTAATAATGGTCTAATATAAAAATCAACTATGTGATTGTACTATCAAACATGTCAATTCATGATTTAATGTACGAAAATGCCAAATTTATACACCATGCACTATTAATTGGTAAATTAGTGAGCACAAGAGCTGATTTACCAATTAATAGTGCATGGTGTATAAATTTGGCATTTTCGTACATTAAATCATGAATTGACGCACTAATTTGACATATATACACCTGATTTGACATGTTTGATAGTACAAAATCACATAGTTGATTTTTATATTGGACCATAATTAATAGTCAAATTAAGATGGGCGCATACCCTTGTGCTCACAGAAGTATTTATCATAAATTTATAGGTGCAGTCACTACACACTAGGAACTCGGTGACAACTTACAATTTTGTCTTTCGAATGAAAAACTTACAATTGTTGTCTTTAATTTTGAGACAATAAATCAATGACCATATCACTACTGGACCATATTCTTTTTTGGTCGCCCTCAGTCTTTTAACAATTTGTATATGTGCGTCACTGGCTGCAAAGATCCTAAGAAAGCAAAGCTAGATAAGCCAGTCAACAAGCTTGTGTTCAGTTGCATACTGTGCATGCATGCTAGCTAGCCATTACTGACCTCTACCCCTCTCTCTCGAGCATAAATCCGTTAGATAATCCAAGAATCAGATGTTTATTGATATCAGACAAGGGTACGGCAAATTCAATAAAATTCTGTCCAATCAACTAGTCATTAACTAGTATATTTCCCAAAATATGGCATGGTGGTTGGCCTAGCAAGATCCATGTACCAAGATCGTAGCACAATCTTGGCTTTTTCACATGATACATCTGCTACCCAGCTAGCGAGCCAAGCAGGCTCGCCAGCCGAATATTTATAGCTTGGAGTGGCCGGCGTCCCGGGACACAAAGCCTAAGAGCTGAGATGGACACGGCGGCGGTGCTGCTGCTGCTTGCGCTGGTCGCCATCCTCCTCTGGTGCCCTCTTGTTCTGCCACCGCTGCCGCCTTCTCCACCGGCGCTCTTCGTCTGGATCCCAGCGCTCATGCTGCTTCTCCTCCTCGCCCTTGCCTTCTTCCCAGCACGGTAACCCAGCTGTTAGCTGAAATTTAGAAGGTTTGTTTCTATACTCCATAGCTGAAACCTACCTAGCTACCAATACAAATTTAGGTCATACCAGTCCCTTTTGTGCCTTTTGGTTAAGATTTCCCACAACAGTTGCATGTAAAAAAACTCAAAAATCACATTACATGTATGCAGTCATATGCAGTTGCCGTTTGATCTGAATCTCACTAAGCTTGCGTCCCTCTTTAGGTGTTTGAATTGATCTGAGAGGGAGTATAAATCCTTGGTGGTGGAAGAGCAATGAAGCTATTGAGGGCAGATATTGGATCACACCTAATCTGGACTAAATGTTTTCTGCTTATTGTTTATGAAATACTTTGACACTGCTGTATTGAATAAAGGCGCGTTTCATATTTGTGATGGTGAATAATAATCCAAAACACTACTGGAAATGAGAATATAATTATGACAACAAAAGTTGACAGGAAATACTATTATCCTTGATGATTTCATGTAGGCCTGTTGGAAATTTAATGGATGCCAAACGATATTCCGGTTTCTAGTAGTGATACTTGATACCCTTTCATATCAACTGACAAAAATAAGGCACTACGGGAAACCCCCCGTTTGCCGTGTATATAATGCCTTTTATAGCACTTTTTTTTTATTTAGTTGACCCTTTTATACTGCTATAAGAAAACACTTATAACTAGTGGCATCTTTTTGGCGGAAAATGACTAGACGGTATGTGACTGCATATCATACATGTATTCTGGTTTTGCTAGCTGGATTTATTTGAACAGAAACTATATATCGATGTTTTTTTTTTTCTGAACATGACAATCAAGAATACAAATTCAATAGTGCATTTGCAAGATTTTGTTTCCCCTGAAATACATAGAAGGGTCTAGGACATGTTTTGGATGCAGTTAATGAAAGAAAATCTGCGGATTTCCACATAAAAGGTGAGGACATACATGTAGCAATTAAGTTTCCGCCGAGTAGCAATTTTCTTTTAACAAAATATATAAACTAAAACTTCAACAGCACCTGCTCATAATTAAAGATCGAGTTGCTGGCATAATGCTTGGTTCATGAGACCTCCAATGTCCTTTTCATTTTAGCAAGGAAACTGGTCTCTTGTCAATCCCGGTTCTGGGCCAACTCCATTGGCAGCGAGCAAGCGAGTGCCGAGTGCTGGTTCTGTTTGGCATCTCTCGTCTGAGCGACCACTCCGAGCGCGCGGCTGCCATCGGAGACACGACACGAGCCGGGCGTCACTCACCTGCACTGCGCCAGTGACTTCCCAGCCAAGTTGCCTCTACTTTCGGGGAGTGCACTGAACCTGGCCGATCCAACCAAGGGGATGTACTTACCTCGTACCAGGGACACTTGTTGCTTAACCTCGTCAGACAGTCCACGCTGTGTGGACCTGAGCTGTAGCTATTCGCAGTCGGGCAGATTCTCGAGTGAGCTTCAAGATATAGGGTACCTTAATTACCTGAGTGAGTCCACGGCTGTATTTGGATCGTGGACACAAACGAGCATGCGTCACAGCATTATATATGTAAGCTCGTACGAGGTGAAGCGAACGTGGCCGCGCGCGCATCAGATTAACAGTCTCGGTGCGCTGCATATATATAGTCCGGCCAATCGGCTAAAACCTTCGACGGTCAGTGGCGCCCTTGTGTGCATCGAGATAACGTAGATCTTAATTAACGCATTGCCGGATCGAACTAGAGTTCAACTGGTGGTCGGTGCCTCTCTCCCGGAGGATGAGATCATTGAGCACTGTTCGAGAGGAGTGCTGATAGATACTCCGGGTGTAATCAATCAGTATACATCTTTCAGACTGAGAAGCCCCAGCTGGCCGGAGGCGCACCGGCTGGCCATTGGCGCTGCGCTGTCGCAGCAGGCAGCCCATGTGTGCTGCGGCCAACTTGGACTGCACGCACTGGACCTTGAATGCTTCAGTTTTCTCCCTGTCTGTTTTGCGGTCCAAAGTGTCCCTTTGGCTGCTCAATTGGAGGAGGCAGCAAAAGGAAATAGCACAGCAGCCCCTTGTAATTGGCTTGGTGCTCTGAATGATCGATCGCAGCGCACCACTGAGTTGATACTGCTAGTAGTATAGTACTTCAGCAGGCAATATTTAAAATCCTAATAACGAGGAATCCTTCTCGTTCGGCTCCAAATGCTGATGATCATCCCACTCCTCATTTTCTCGTTTGGTCTTATGAATAGAATGAGTTGATCAATCATATCAGACAACATTTGGAATAAAATCATCCCGTCAAGGTGGATCACAATTCATCTATACTAGTATAACAAGTGATTCCTCAGACCAGACAAGCTAAAGATAATCAATCTGTTTATTTCGACAGGCTCCGCTCCGGAGACGCGTTATATTTGATTTGAAGCACTCTGGAGAAGATACCGAGTGTGCAGGATTTGTAACACGTCACCCAGAATCCGGGAAACCGGACTACCGCTGGTTTTGGAAATCCGCCAGCAGCAGGTAGCCCTGCCCCAACTGAGGGACCTCACCTACTGCACCGGTCCTCACCCTGGGTGCCCACCCGATTCCTCGACCTCCCAGAACGAACGGGTCCCCAACCAGTCAGTGTCAGTGCAGTCTTTTTTTTTCTTAAGGGACACTGTCAGTGCCGTCTTTGTACTGAACCTCATAGAAATGCCAAGTCACACAAACGCACATACTGTTACTACAAAACAACCCATCTGCCCCTGCAGATTCAGGCTGGCGATACATAGCTCCCCGGCTTCCCATTCCACTGGATACAATCATACAACATTTTCTCAGATATACTACATAATTTCCTCGCAACAAAAAACGAGCATCTACGAGTCCAGGACTGGAGCCACAGCTTGCTGCAGGTCCGGAGGCGGCGATGTACAAGGGCGTCCTGGTGATGTCGCTGGCGGCTGCGGTGGTCCTCCTGTGGCTGCCATTGGTGCTACCACCGCTACCTCCACCGCCGCTAATCCTTCTCTTGGTTCCTGTGGTGATGATGCTCCTGCTCTTCTCCCTGGTTCTTGTCCCGTCTCACAACTGCGCATACCCATCTCCAACCTTCACTCAGAATCAACAATGTTTGGTGGCCAGGTACTTCCCGCTGTCACGTTTTATTCCTCATCGATCCATGTACCATTTCTTCACTTTATTGGGTATATATATGATATTTGTCATACAACATACAACAGTCAGGCGGCCCCCAGGAGAACTTCTGTTCTGCCTTTCAAGCCCAGATGAAGCACCATCTTTCTTGGAGCAAAATCAAAGAAGAAATGAATACTAACTAGTCATTCCTGTTGTGGTAAGAATTTCCCGAATGCTGTGTCTGTGGGAGGCTGTACAACAGTAATCCGGCAGTGAGTACCACTGCACCGGCAACAAAGCCAGGTGGCAGAGATGATGCCACACCGATGTATGGCAGTGGTAAGGTGAACGCATAGATGGACAGCGGAACTGCACAAGAAAACTATCATTACTGACCAGTTCATATGGAAAGCTACAAATTACTTCAAAGTCTCCTTGCACACGGTAGCAACAAGAATGATGAGAAATTGAATGATGAATGTGCTCCTATTCAGCCTGTGAATTGCCAAACTCCAAATTTTTTGCTCTATTTCTATACATTTTGATCCAGCCAACGGAGACGCTTAACTATTAGCTAGCTGCTAGCAACTGCCTGGTAGGAGAAAAGCAGGTCCATGACTTATTGATAAAGATTCAGTCTGAACGGTAGTTTTCTGCTAAAGGGGGGCCACGGATAGATGCACAAACTCAGCACCTCACTCAAGAACAAAACAAAAGGTAGACAATAGACCGAGAAGTTTAAGGTGTGACATTTGTGATCTCTCACCAGATCCCACTCTCTCATGATTTAAACTTCCAAGCGTATGCTTGTTTTCTCCCTTCCTAGGCTTACGGTAATATGCTCATATAATATAATTTTAGTAGGAACTCAATAGGCTTTACTTCCGGCTTAAATGTTCTGTTTCCTTCACAACTGATCAGTTGGGCACGGTATCTGCGGTCCATCCTAATGCCCAGTTTCAATCTCCAATCAAACTACGTATCAAATCTATAAAGTTGCAAAATGGTAGTAATATGGAAAGAACTAGGTGAGATATGACGTCCTATCGTCCGTACTGTTGCCCTTGCTAGTTATATGACATAATGAACCTGTGAACCACAACAGCGCTGTAACCAGAGCAGACATTTCCTCTGTGAAAGAAACATATCATTACAACTCTACCTGATGACATTCTGTGGTTTGTTAAGTTGCGACTAATAACTCGTTTCTACTTATTTATTTTATCCAAAAATCCTGATGCTTCAATAATGCCTGGAGAAAGGTTGCATTAAAATCTTGATTTAAGTAACAACGGTCCATATGAAATATGACGTATCGGAATGAATGCATTTACAGATGAAATTTATCTGACTGAAACCACTCGAACCACTGCTGTAATATGTTATGATAACCACTTGAAAGAAAAATTGATTTTTCAGATTACATTAAAAGCCACACAAAAAATGATACACACAAATATATCCGATAAAAGGGGATCAAGGATTATGAGATGCAAAGAAATAGAAAACGTCAGTCTAAGAAACAAAGTTGCTTCTTAGTTCCACATGCCTACTTGAGATCTTAAGCAAACATCTCTAAATCTTAGAATCTATGGCAATAAGTGATTCTGCTCCATCTGGATATTGTACTAGATTCTACATAGCAATGAGTAAATATGTTCATCACGTCCAACAATAATGTTAAACTATAGTGTCCAATCCATGTTGCAGTGTTGCACTTCATGATATATCCAATCAGCTATTCAGCTTTACTCTTTGTATTGTGCTGTGCAGCACAAGTTGGGATGAAGACTGTATCCCCCAGCAAAAAAAAAAAAAAAAAAAAAAAAATCATCATGGCTGACACAACCCAGTTAACTCTCACCAGGGCATGTGAACAATTGGAATACAAGGATTTCCTTACTATTTCATGGTGTACCAAAGTAACAAGGTTGGTCGCCAATTATTCTTGGAAATAGGTAGTCTTAATTTGAGAGAAGTATGCCAATGCTTTCCAAAAAGAGATGATCAAAACTTTTAAAGGATATGAAGCATTCAGGTCTGACTTGTACACTACCAGCATCACTACTAATCATGTTACTAGTTCTTGCAAGAGCACCTGGACCCCCACCACCCAAAAAAGAAAAAGAATCTGTCCCCCCATCAATGCAGTGGTTTGTCAGGTTGGGTTGGAAGCAAGGTATGAACCAAATTTCAGCTTGTCAATTTGTGTATAGTTGTAATAAGGTTCCATAAATTTAGGTAGCGGTGAATAAATTTCTTAGATAAGTTTTATTCAGTAGAAAAACAGATTAGGTTAGTCAAACTATACATTGGGTATACTGTCGCTGTCCCACAGCACCTGAGTTGGAACTGAACGCCTCACCATTCATAAACGTCCGTATGTGGCACTTTGCCATGAACATAGCACGTGGTGATTCAGAAATGAAAACAAATTCCTATCTGTGCTATTCACCAGTGTAAATAAGATGGTGTGCTCAAGTATGCAAACCTGAGAATGTAGAAGCCAGGCAAGATACAACTGCCGAGGAGATCTTTATTAGGTTTAGTAGCGATATATTGAATCCCATGTTAACCAATACAAATAGTAGTGGTAGTAGTGGTGCCCCTTCACAACCTGAACAGTTCAAAAGTTCAACAATAAGATGCTGGTTCAGTATGCTTACAAGATTTCAAGATTTCCTTTTACAAAAAAGGAAGTACAGCATGTTTACAAGTTTAACAATGCTTATGTGTTTTTAAATTCAAAATTAAGTACAACGTGTTTCAAAAATACAATGTTAAAATGTTGAAGTGGTCCATAAGTTCAATGTTGAATTACGAGTTCCCACAATGTTATGAGGTTCAAATCAAATAAGCAGATGAGACTAATTAAGTACAAAAATAGAACCAGTGCAAATTTCAGAAAACAAATGGACATAGTAATAAATTGTAAGTGACTATTCCATTTTTTACAGGCGTCACCGTGGCTAGGAAAATAGCATACCAGAAGACAGTGATCCCATATTTAAGAAGCAGGCTGCGCCATCTTTGAGATATGCTGGAAGTAGATGAAACGGAACTCCCCATAACTTTGACAGGAAAGGAAGCAAGAGGCACATACAAAGAGCCTGAAATGGTAATTTTATAAATTATGATGGATGTCTGCTGTATACTCCATGCAGAATAGTAGACAATAGGATCGTGTTCATACTTGATACGCAGAGCCATATGAGTTGACAACAAAAAGGTCAACGCCACCCTGGAGACAAAAGGAAGAGTATTGAAATAAAAAGCATTGAACAGACAGAAATTGGGGAAGAAAGGTTATCATCATTAAATTAGTGCTATCATGGAAAAAACTGATAAACACGGGAGGAAGTGAATACCTTCAGTTTCTTAGCAGCATCTATAAATATTATTTCCTGTAAATATACACATTCGTTGAATCAGGTAATAGCGGTCAACTAACACACAGTAACCAGTTATTTGCTTGATTAAAGTGGACTTGCTACCTTCAATACTGTATCAGCAGCTTGGAGAAAGAATGATATAATCATTAGTAGTGGCCACACAATTCCGGTACCTTTTAATGAAGCACCAGTGCCTCCGCTACACATGTCAAAGATTAAAGTTAGTTATTATTCTTGTCAAGCAAACAAAACACCAGTCAAAAGCAAGACTTCCGATTTGACATTATCATTCAGTTTGCTCGTGCAGCACAGAACAATTCCTTAAATCCGTTGCTACTGTCTCTCACACTATTGCAATGGCAAACGAAGTAACATTTAATATTCCAACATGATTCAATGCTAAAGCATAGTGTCAAATTCTCCATGCAGCTGAAAAACAGTTCCTTAACCCCGAACGCTATCGAAAATCACCTCTTACCCTATTGAAATGATAAACAAAACTATTTTGAACGTGTCAAAGATGGTTCTGAAACATGATTTCAGATCCTCGATGCTTAGGAACTAAGGGTGAAACAAACCATGCATGATTTTTCTAACAGCATGCCGAATTTCATTTCCAACGGTATAACTGATAAAATCTCTCAGTTCTCCCAACTATCAATACTCAAATATACTAGATTTAACAATGGAGACTGTCCATGTCTCATTTAAGACATAATTATCAGAAAGAGAAATTCCACGGGTTATAGCGCTGCAAAATATACTTGATCAGGTATTGTGAGACATACAACGAACTTATCAAGAGATTACCTACCTTGCTACAGTTATTATGACACCAACCGCCACTAGAAAGCATCCAGCTACCTCGTTGACTTTATATCGCCTCTTCAAGAAAATAGCAGAAAGAAGGAGCTGCCAGACAAGATAACTCTGCAGGGAAGTAATAGATAAATTACAGACATGCATTTAAATGTAAGAAAAATCAAGACAGACATATAATACTGAAAGTCCTCACAACCTGTGACAGTATTGGTATTGAAGCCCCAGAAAGAACAGCTATTCCAACAAAACAAAAAAAATAACATTGTGAGGGAAAGCTTCACGTATTACATATCAAGTACATTTACTGATAGAACTAACTATCGAGCCAAACTTTTTTGACGTAAATACAGCAGGGGAGGCCCCTATCGAGCCAAACTCATCAACATGAATAAGGAAGTGCATGTATAGGTGTGAACCAACAAAATGATTAGAACACTTCCCCATATTATTTATGCATTAGGTATTACTAGGGAATTGTGTAATAGCAACGAGATAACGGTCACTAGTGACTGAGTGCGTAATTTAATATCTACCGACTGAGGAGAATAGGTTGAATTTGGTTTGAGAAGATTACATCCAGCAGCCATTCCTGACGCTGCAGCAAGAGCCTCTAAGATTCCCACGGCCAGGAAAGGTTTCTTCGGCAGAGACAGCATCTCTTTGGTGACAATACCAGCTTGATAACGAAGATACAGGATCGAGAAATAGACAACCACATAGCTGCCAAAATAAAAGATGCACAACATATTATCAGTGGCCACCGAATGCTTCAACACGCATGCTTCTGCATTATATATTGGGTAAGTTATATCTGAAGCAATAAATAAATTAAAAAAATGTCAAATGAGACTGCGGAAGTTCGCCCACATGTACTAAAC
Organism: Eragrostis nindensis; assembly: GCA_012490785.1. NCBI lineage: Eukaryota > Viridiplantae > Streptophyta > Magnoliopsida > Poales > Poaceae > Eragrostis > Eragrostis nindensis. Next base: position 380,941 of record JAAXCT010000170.1, read on the forward strand.
GTAATAAAACAGGGAATATAGTCGAAATTCGACAAACTTAAGCCATTCCAAGTGCATGCCTTCTACTTATGGGGCACTATTACTGGTGCCATGTTATTCTACTTGTACAGTACAGTATTTTCAGAGTAAAACACTATGAGCAGTTAGTTTTATTGCAAATATCTTCACCAATTTGACAGAGCAGAAAATAGCACAAGAGGCCAGCTCATGAGCGCAGCCAGGAAGGCAGGAACCAGATAGGGAGAGCAGTTCGTACAACATCCAGATATTAAAGAACAAAAATATCTCGTCCTCATACACGTGGGACCCCAAGTCCCAAACAGACATGATTCTGGAGGCGAATCTCCGCTGTTCAAATGTCAGAGACCAACAAGCGACTCTGCTCGATCCAATCGTACGCAGCAACAAGCAACACAAAGCATCACGATTGACCGACAATGGTGGTGGGGCAAAATCAAGTGAGGGGAGGAGTACCCGAACGTGGCGAACTGCGCGAGGAAGAAAGGGTACTCGCGGAGCGGCACGAGCGCGAGCTTGTAGAGGACGCGGTTCCCCGTGCCCATGGCCACGACTGCCGCGGCGGCCAGGGCCACCTCCATCCCGGCGCCCCTCCCCACCCCAGTGCTCCCCGCGACCTGCCCAGCCGCCGCGCACCGCGTGGCGTCCTCCCTCCTGCTCCTGCTCATCCATACCCGCGCCGCCGCCCACGGCTCCGGCTCGATCGGCCGCGCGTGGCCCCGCAGCGCCAGCAGGGTCTCCCGCCTCGGCCCCAGCGCCGCGGCCGCTCCGCCGGCGCGCGCCGCCGGAACGCGGAGCAGCAGCGGCTGCCGCGCTGACGTGGAGGGGCGGCACGAGAGGGGGGGCGGCGCCATGGACGAAATTAGGAGTAACCGCAAGGTGGAATTGCGGCTACTTGTTTATACTGCCAGCAACGTGCGGTGCTTGCGGGAAATGGAAAGCCGAGACGGAGGGAGGGAGGAAGATTCGCAGTGGTGTTGTTTTGCTTCGCCTCTGCTTCGTCTGCTGCTCTTGGTTGGTTGAGGGACCGGAGCGGCGGCGGGGCCACGCGCTTATTGGAGAGGAGGGCTCTGTTTTCTTTGCATTCTGTCCCTTTTCGGTATTTGCGCGCAGGTCCTTGAATATGTATACTCCGTTTATACGCTGATGAAGGACTGGGTAGAAAAACATACTATTTTACAGTTGCCTTTTATTTCCATCCTATGAGCTATAGCATCCTTTCTTTGCTCACAAAAACCCCGCACATTAGGGCAGGCAAGGGGTCCGTTTCATCGACCTAAGATGGGATGCAACTGGTTGCTTAGGCCAGAATCAAACAGGGCCAAAGTGTAAAGCTTTCGTCTTGGGACAAAACTAAAGTTATTTGCTCAAATGTGGCAAGATTGTGCACAACTTACTATTTTCGACCCGTTGATGCCCCATATATCATATACGAGTGCAGAAAGCATTTTATTTTTCCAAAACTTTACACTAGGCGATGAATAAGGAGCAAAACTAAACCATAGAGAGGACTTGTATGCAATTTTCCTGTTTCCTCTTGAAAGTGAATTATACACATTTTTTAGTGATTGATGGATTTCGGAATCTGGAGACTCGGCGGCAAAAATTGAATTTATTTCCTAGTCAGTATGTAAGAAGAGAGTGTTTTCGTCATGCAAGACTTACTAGTACAGTATTATAAACCGGGTCCGGGTGCATAAACTATGTCCTCGTGTATGTAAGAAGAGAGTGTTTTCGTCATGCAAGACTTACTAGTACAGTATTATAAACCGGGTCCGGGTGCATAAACTATGTCCTCGTGGGAGGCTCGTTTCCTGCCATGTTTCGCCGGAAATTCGTTCGGTGTGGGCCTCGACCATGAATCATCATCAGAGAAAATAAGCGAGATCCACATTATTACCGGAAGCTCTTGAAACGGAGGATGCGGCGACCGGGATGAATGGAGCCAGGTCTGTAGAGAGGATACACGTACGCACTGTGGAGGGAGACGCGGCCACGCGAGAAGATCCGATGCAGTGGCTGGCCCGCGCATCTTTTCCTCGACAGCGAGAGCGCACGATTGGCACCGATCGAGAGCACAACAGCAAGAGGCCACCACCGCGCACGCATTGACAGGGGAACCTGAGAAGCGTGCGATATTTGGCCTGGCAGGCGGCGAGTGGAGTTCGGGAGCGGAGGTCATTGCTGAGGACAGCAACCACGCTCGCCGTCGTGACGTGTTGGGGTGGCGGTGCCCTCCCGCTTTTGGAGTAGCCCGTTGACACGGCTCTCCCACCTGGGCCCCTGCTTGATCGTGCAACACATGCGTATTTGCCCATTTGTCCATGCATGCCGCCTCTACCTACGTTCTCTCCGTCCGATTCCCTCCTACTAGGAACAATTTGCACTTGTTTCCAGAAAAGACAACGTATTATGGCGACAAACTACTACAGTAGTGAAACCGTATTACTAGGCCCTTATTTACAACATGTGCATATTTGATCATTTTCCTTCTGGGTTGGTGAAGAATGCTCATTCCCCCTCCTCATCTGTACCCAGGAGCAACTCAGAGCCTCTTCGACTTGATGAGATAGGCGACGGAGCCAGAGGTGGCCAGCGGGATGACGACGTCGTCCGACAGCCAGCCCAGCCCCGGAAGGATCCTCTTGGCCACCACCGCGCACAACGGCGCGCCGAACAGGAACATGGCCAACTCCACGGCCGCTTTGCCGAACGTGAAGCTCTTCACCCCGACCACATCCCTGGTGATCGCCACGAACTCTTCCTTCTTCACCTCGCCCTGAGACTTGTGATGCTTCTGCAGTGACGAGACAGGTGACGTTACTACTTTTTTCCCCTAGCAGCCACTCTGATATTATTCCATCTAATTCTATGCCAACTACATTTCAGACTTCCGTTTTATTCATTATCACTTACAGGTGAGTACATTTCAGACTTCAGAGGATGGAACCAAACAAATAGTGACTGGAATGGTGGAACAGATGTGCACTTGAAAGAGGTGATTGTGCTCTCAGATAGAAAATTAAAAAGTGCTTGTGCAAAGTTGTATTGTTCCTCTGGATTCATTAGCATGTCAGATAGGGTGGCAGTGGAAGATTTTCAGATAGGATGAAGAATTATGTCTTAAGCCCCCTTACAAAAGTCAAAAAGGATAAAAGACGGTTTACTCACTTTATATGCATCGAGAAGGGTTTGTTTCTCCGGAATCTTGTACTGGAACTGCCCACGTTCCTCGCAAAACATTCTGAAAAGGAACAACATTAACGTTACCGCATATTTAAACAAAACCTGTGCCATTAGATTGAAGGCTACGTTGCTTTAACTACAAGCAAGTGACATTTCCCGGTATCTAAACAAAGATCTCAGAGTTTTCAGAAGCAATGTAATGTATGCAACCCAACCGCTCCAACAAAGCCAGTCAGAGTTCAATTCTGCATCTTCAAATCAAAATCGTATCTGAAAGCCAGCATAGACAAACAAACTTACTCGATGAGTTCGAAAATGGCGTGGTAGAATTCGTCAAAGGACTGCACACCGGCAACAAACTTCTCATAGTGAGTTTCCATGAACTGAATAAGCTTTTTTGCGTCATCAGGCTTTGGGCCTTTCGATTCAGTCTTCTCACCATTCAGAGGGGTCTCGCTTTGATCCCCAACTGTTGGACAAATATAAAGATCATTAGGGGCATCTATAAGTCAAATCACATGTAATGTACAATGTGAACAACATAACGCGCAAAATCCTTTTTCATCTTCATGATTCAAAAGCCCATTAGACATATTAAGAAACAAACAATCAGCCACACCAGCATTTGCACACATACGTTTCTGATGTAAGGAAGAATGAACATGAGCAAAACGCTTCAGCATACCTTGCTTTGCCTGAGTAGCATCCTGTTCCATTCTTGAAATGAAGGAACTTGATCGGCTCCCTGTGATTATAGAACTTCTGTTACCTATATATGGCAGACTGATTTCCATGTTCCTTGAGTAGGACAGTAACAAGGGCATACCCTCTACAGGAAGCAAGGCCAGAAGGCAGACACAGGAATCTGGTAACCTTTATCTTAGTTTACAAGATATTCTCTATCTCCAATGTCAGCTTTTGAGGACAGGATCCAGGTAAGGTTCCAATATGGCTTTGAAAGTTTCTTTAAACTATTTTTTCCCTCCTAAAGCCAAGAAACGGAATAGGAGAATGTAGTGATGATTTTTAAATTTTTCTCTATCAGAAGTACAGTTCCAATGTTCAGGACGGTATATACTGATTATTCAACGCAGTTCAGTGGGATTTTCTTTTTCTCGTCTCAAAGAGAAGTACATATGCTGACGCTACGTTTGATCAATCGGAGAGAATTTTTGCAATATCGATAAAAAAATTAACAATGTCAGTTACCATAGTTATAAATCCCAAATGCCGCCCTTGCTCATTTACACTTTATCTTACCTTCCACCATACTTCCCTGCTCGTACCATCTTCACAAGCCATTCCACATCAAGCAATCCATTGTCAGCGTCCGTGTCCACTATCACTGCCATCAACCAATATCCATCACACAACTGCATGCCTGAACAGATTACTGAGGCAATCATGTTCTATTACATGCCCGCGGTAGGAAAACAGCCGTCTTACCTTACCCATGCCCTGATGCCCATGCGACCAAGCCATCCAAACTTGAAACACAGGCAAGCAATCCTCCCTTGCTCACGGACAACAACGTTGTAAGAGACCGTGCTCTGGAATGGATTGTGGCCGACGCCCATTGCTCAACCACCATCAAATCCGATTCCACATGGCAACGGTATTATAGAATGAGCCGAGGCAGCTCTGCGCTAAAACGACAGCCGCATTGCGTCGAGCATTTACCGCGCATCCAGTAGCACAGCTCCACGATCCTTGTAGTAGAGAACGCTGCTATCTCGACGGTCGACCGCCGTCTATCCTCTCGGATCCAGGAGGCGGTTGGCTGGCCGGTTGCATACCGGTGCCATGGACGTCGACGTCGGGCGCGCTGCTTGCGGGTTTGGGCTCGCCGGTGTGCATCCCGAGGCGCCCGCGCCATAAAGAAGGATCGTTAATACGTGCGGTACTGCGGCGGCGTTGCTGGATAGGTGGACAAGGGACGGCAGCCGAGCGGCCCGACGAGACGAGGAGCTTGAGATGGAGCCATGGAGTTGGCATTTGCTCGAGCACAGGGCGGGTCTGGGTTAGGTTGAAGACAGCGTAGAATAGGGTAATTTCCTTCGGCGGCCTTCTGTTCCCTGCCTTACGTGGGCCGCTCAACTGGACCGGACGGTGAAAGGTGGACTGATTTTGGATCGCGATTGTTATCCGCGATCCAAATTTGTATCGCGATTAATAGTCGCGATCCAACTCGGAAGCCGAATTGAAGGCCCAGGCTGGGCCTCTTGGATCTCCATCGGATGGTTTGCTGATGTCCCACGGCCCACGCGCGTAGACTCACTGACTCGGTCAACATCCAGACATGGCCCCCTGCTCTGTCGCGGCGGCGGGGATCGTCAGCTCCAGACGGTGCGCGGCGGCAGGGACGCTCTTCTTGCCCCGCCCGCTGTCAGGAACAGAAGATTCCGTCGCTCCGCCGCCGCCTTATCTGTAGGAGAAGGCGTTCCTATAACCTACGATCGCTATCGGTTCCCTAGTTGAACAGCGGGAAAAGAATTCCGTTCGCCGCAGATCATCGTTTCCGCCGATGGCCACGGAAGTCTAAAAAGACCTCCCACGTCAAGCCGGCGGTGGTGTTCTCGTACGCGCGGCCTTGTTGCAGGCATTCTGGTAGTGAAATTCGCTTCGGTCAGTCCATTCGATCCCTTGCTGCTCGTGCCTGAGCTCTTGAACTGCATTGCATCGATTTGTTACTGCAATCTTCATTTTTTGATGCTACAGCCAACGACATTGGTAACGGATTAGGTCGGGCTGAATTTGTAAAGCCATTTGTAACATCGCGGGATTGAGAAACATGAATCTTTATTTACTTTTGATTCAGCGAAACAAACAATCTGAAGAGAAAAGTAAGTAAATGCAGAGCACCTGAACCCAAACGATGAAACGAACACACCAATACACGTCTTTCTCTTACAATACAGGCGACCAAAATGAACAGATGCATCGACGCCGGCGGGCCCTTCACTGATCCATCATCGTCTTGAACTCGTCGAAGCTAAGCACTCCGTCTCTGTTGAGATCAAACCTGCAGATCATGGCCTGGCACTCGCCGACGTCCTGGTGCGCGCCGAGCTTGCTCAGCATCCGCTTCAGGCTCACCGGCGTGATGCACCCCTCGCCTTTCATCTCATACATCCGGAACGCTTCCTTCAGTCCCCTACACCTCTCCTCCTCCATGTCATCGTAGCGATCCGCGTCCACCAGCTTCAGGAACTCCTCTTCGCTCAGCAGCCCGTCGCCGTCACTGTCGACCGATGCCACAAGCTCAGCGGCATCCTCAGGGGACAGGTCCTCGCCGAGCGTCGCCTTCATGCAGAGGCGGAGCTCGGTTGCCGAGATCTTGCCGTCATTGTCGTGGTCGAACGATGAGAAAGCGCGACTGAATCACTGCAAGCAACCATCGTGGCTGAGCTTGAGCACTGGCGTACGTGATGATCTGTCTGTGTAGATGTTTCTGCAACTGAGATTGGCACGATGACAAGCTCCTGTCCACGCATGGTTTTTATAGATGTGCATCATGGCATGCACTTAGTGACCTTGCTGAAGCTGATGTTGAGACAAATGCATGATATGGCAAACTCTTTTTGGGCAACAAAATATTAGTCAAAGTACTCCACTCGGCCAAAAATGGACTCCATTTCATTCTTCTATGCCTCCGTGAAGTTTTTTAGAAAAAGTTCCTTTTTATTTTTTTTTAATCCCGTCTCGAGATGACTTGATTAGGTTATTCTAATTATGGTTGCCAACCGACAGTGAAACCTAATATGACTATGATGAAAGTGATGCTGATATGGTGTAGCCAAGATGCTGATGCAGCTAAAATAGTGTCAGGATGCGATTTAAAGCGAACAGCTGTTTCATGTATCCATTTTATTCAGCACTTTTAATAGTTTGTGCAAAAAAAAATCGAAAACTCAAGGTTTTCTTGTGTCAATATATTAACGATTGGATGTTTGGGGGCATATGTCTCTGTATTCATGAAATCCTCACTCGAATGAGAAGTGCACTTGCAGTCTGTGGATGTGCAATTCTCCGACGCTTTCCGTTTCTTTCTTACCGCTCATAGGAGGGGGCCGGTCGACCATAAATGTGACAGTGAAACCTAATCCCGTCTCCCACGCTTTCCGTTTCTTTCTTACTACACAAGAAAGGATATAACCATATGGAGTATACAATTAATTTCTTAGACTATTCCTTGCTTCAAAGTTAATTTTGTGCCACCTTCGTGACATGTTTAAGCTAGACTTTGTATACAATCAGTTTCAGTAAAGTTCATTTCATTGTATTAAATGCGTGGAACATATTATACTTGCACTGACCCTTACATTTGCATTTTGATCCAATATTTGAGGCAGATATCTATAAAATTGTTTGGCCCTTTTTTTCTTACGACGCGAAAATCCGAAGCTCTCACTAGACTGAGTAAATACCTTTGCAAAAAGAAAGTTAAAGGGAAAAAGGATAGGAAATGAAGGTCCAATGTCATTAACATTTTTGTATGTTTTTGGTTTGAGTTCTTTTGTTAAGATTCTTTTAAATAATTTGTATAACAATAGCAAAACTACAAATACTAGGACAAAACTATCACAGAAGCATAGCTATAGGTTAGCTGAATTTGTCACCCCCCCCCCCCCCCCCCCCCAAAAAAAAAAATTTTTCTTGTAAAATTAAACTATTTTCTGTGGAACTTTTGCACGATTCCTACAATTTTTATGTACTCCAAAAGGGGGCTTAGTGGTATTGATTATACCTGGCAAGTTGGACTTGCTTGAAGTCAATCTGGCTTAAATCTGTAGTATTACGTTTTTTTATCAAAGTACCTAAGTTTTGTGAAATTTATACTTACATACTTCGTAATTTTCGTTTGCATTGTCAGCAGAAACAGAGTAAGCCAAACCGTCCTCTCTCTCTTTTTGAAAATTGAAACATATGAAAAATATACATTCGATATATGATACTGCATAAACTAAAGAACATTTGAATCTGCCCGCTGAACAAACAAGCGGCTGCTACATCAAACTGCTACGCATCCATCATGACCTTGAACTCCTCAAAGCTGAGCACCCCGTCTCCGTTGAGGTCGAACCTGCAGATCATGGCCTGGCACTCGTCGATGTCCTGATGCGCGCCGAGCTTGCTCAGCATCCGCTTCAGGCTCACCGGCGTGATGCACCCTTGTCCTTTCATCTCGTACATCCGGAACGCCTCCTTCAGTCCCCGGCAGCTCTCATCCTCCTCCATTTCCAGCTGCACCAGCTTCAGGAACTCCTCTTGGTTCAGAAGCCCGTCGCCGTCGGTGTCCACCGACGCGACGAGATCCTCGGCGTCCTCGGCCGACATGTCCTCGCCAAGCGCGGCCTTCATGCAGAGCCGCAGCTCGGCGGCCGAGATCTTGCCGTCGTCGTCACGGTCGAACGCTGAAAAGACGCGGCTGAACTCGGAAGTCGCGACCACCATCTTCTGGCTTTGGAAGGTTCAGATTGTTATGCGCTGCGAGCTAGCCTGTCTGCAACTGCGTACACTGAACAGCAAGCAAAGCCGCTCTGCCTAGCTTCGATTATCTGATCTGGTGCTTAATCAGCCAACCAGGTGTCTATTTATACCGCAAGCCATGCATAGAAGCGTATGATGAGCCTGTGTTGATGGATTCAAGGCACATACCCATACGGAATGAGTCAGTTGATACTGTCAATGGAAGTTTTTAGAATTAACAGAGTGGGTCTTTCTTTGCAATAATTAATTGCTAAGATTGCAAGACTGCCGTCCATTCCGGCAGAACGGGAACTCGTCAGCTGCTCCTGATGATTTAATTATTTGCAGTGCGCCCAAAGAGTCTGACGTCTCAAGAATGGCGCGGATATAATAACCTGTTTCCAAGCCGGCAGCCGGCGATGACAAAGTCCTTGTTTCAGCTGTTCTGTTCATTCTGCTTGGTCTTTTCTCAGTTTCGAAAGAAAATGTTTTTTTTTTTTTTTGTTTCTGATCAAACTGATCAACTTCACTGAAGTAGGTAGAGGGTGCTCGAATTATCAGTTCCGTCGGAATGTCCGCTGGAAGCGATACTGTAGAGCAGCTTTTGTTTCGCCTTCCTGAAATAGGATGACTGAAGTGAAATCTGACCGACGAGCAGATGACAAATGGTCTAGTAAACACTTTTATCTCATCTGTAGCATTATCGTCAACTGTAGTTGTGTACACTACCGGAGAGAAGAGGATCTCGATGCCGCAGCAAACAAAATTTGAGGTACCAATCAGTAAAGAATTCAAGGACTTGTTTCACCCTAAAAGAAAAAAGGTACTACCTCCTCAGTCTGTTCAACATCCATGGGCAATTTATAATTGCCGCCCATTTCTAGTCAAAGAAGTTCATGTCTTCTTGTTATTCTTTTATAGTTGTTTGTAATTGCTAATCTAAGCAGTCCCAGAGAGTTGCTGATTACATTGAATCTCTACTATAAATACTGGTAGTAGTATTGAACTCTCAACGACCAGGCCAGGTACTGATTCAAGCAGTCAAAGCTCAGACCAAATAGGAGTACCAGCCAGGACCAGTCCTGAATTCCACCTGCACCAACCTAGCTTTCTGGTTTAGGTGAACGTCATCATGGTTGCCTCCGGTGAGTTCAGCCGCGTGTTCGCTTCGTTCGACCAGGACGGCGACGGCAAGGTCACCGCCACCGAGCTTGGGTTATGCATGAAGGCGGCGCTCGGCGAGGACATGCCGGCCGAGGACGTGAAAGCGCTCATGGCGTCGGCGGACACTGACGGCGACGGGCTGCTGGACGAGGAGGAGTTCGCGAGGCTGGCACGAGAGATGGAAACGGATCAGGAGCAGACGAAATGCAGGTGGTTGAGGGAGGCGTTCAGAATGTACGAGATGGAGGGCAGAGGGTGCATCACGCCGCTGAGCCTGAAGCTGATGCTCGGCAAGCTGGGCGCGCACCAGGACCTCGCGGAGTGCCAGGCCATGATCTGCAGGTTCGATCTGGATGGGGACGGCGTGCTTAGCTTCGACGAGTTCAAGACGATGATGATGGAATGATGCTGAGTTCTGGCGAGCTTTTGTTTGCCAGTACTGAGAGTACTCGGCTGCGGAGGCCACGATTTCTGGTGTTTGAATATGTCTTCTTCTTCTTTTTTGGCGAGGAGGTGTTTGAATATGTATAATCAATGCAGATTTGTTTTATAAATGACTAAATGTTTTATGCTGTTTATTTTATTATTCGCGGTTATACAATTTTTACTTTGGCAATAGCGTAACAAACTTACCGTGCTACTACATTTGGACCACCGCCAGACTAGAAAAAAAATGTTACTATCATGCGCAATTTCATTCTCTCAACGGTTAGAATTATCACATTATTTGGGGAAAAAAAGAAAAGAAAATTACCACCACTGACATCATGCCAAAAGTAGTCTAAAATACCCTCCATATAATTTTAGATATTGATCATTTGGAAAAGATAGCCTGGAATATGTATATAGGGATTTTTTAGATATAAGTATATCCGGGTAAAATTAAATGATGCCAGATCTAAACCATTACTATGTCACAATCAGTGAGATGTCATTCTATCCACGACACTCGGGGGCATATGCCCACCACTCATAATGTATTTTTCGTAAATGCATCCAATACAATAGTAGGATTTTTGTACTAGCCATACGGATGTGTTCTTTTCTGTTGTTTGTATGATTCTAGATTTGAAACATGGAGCAGCTAAAGAAGGTAATGATACCATCTCGGGACTCTACTGCGGCATCATATTGGATGCAGGTGGTCCTGATTCATGTGCATTGTCGTGTGTCCCGGTTGTTCGCAGTTCACACACGACCGCGGAGCGGAGACCGCCCCCAAAAGTGGCAGCCGCGACCATGTCATCGCGGCAACGGGTCCAGGTTCATAGTTAATAAGTTGTCATCTATATTCACGACATTTATAGGCATGCGCTCTTGCATTCACAAAGTATTTTTCGTAAACACAATTACTGTATTTTGTATTATTTTTATACAGGAAAGGCAAATGTGTTTTTGCACGGATGACCCCACTAGCTTATCCTATTATAGTGTGGCGAAAAATAAAATGACCATGTCAAGCGTGACTTTCTGCAGGTGCAAAAGTCAGGAGTTCCAGCGGATCATGAACGTTACCTTATACGCAGCATGGCCGCATGAGAGCTTCCTACCAGATCTTTTGTACAGAGTGAAGTCGGCTACCGACCTCAACATTGAAATCTGCATATCCTAATAATCCAAGTTAGCGAATGATACAAGTAATCTTTTTTTAAAAAAGGAATGTTACAAGTAAATGTCAACGTTGGAAAGTTGAATAAATCACTACTCAAATTTAAACTTTGGCGTGCTTCCGAATTCCCGTTTGTCCATTTCAATCGAACTACCTAGAAGCAAATTGTGCTAGAATATGTTTGTGAAACAGTTTCATGACGGCGTGCGCGTGTAGCTGGGTCCCACATAGGCGGAGAGCCGTGGACACCTGCGTGGACCAGCCAACCCAACCCACGGGACAAGTCAGACCGCCACACGCCAAGTCGCCAAGTAGGAAGATCCCCTGGTTTCTTCCTCCTCTGCTCCTTTTCGCACTCCAAGTCCATGGAATCTTCTTATCTTTGCCGAAACTGCACCACCCGGTTCTTACGCTGAAACATCATCTCATACGCCACGGAATTTCCAAGGTTTCCCATTCAAGCACACGCGACTTTATTTTTTTCCCAGTCCAGTATTATTATGCTAGAGTATTAATTGAAGTCGTCTCCTTTCTTGTCCCAACTACAACACGCGGCATCATGGCTCCGACGACGACCTTGCCGTCGAGCGTCTTCCCGCCTCCGTTGCCGTGAAGCTTCGAAATGCGCGTCCCACCTTACGTACAGGCGGCTCCCGTCTATATAAGCTCATGGCCACGCGAGAACGTTTCCAGCAGCACTAGGAGCCAAGGAAAAGTACAGGACTGTCTGTCGTCTGATTATTTTGAACAGAACAGCCACTCCACGCCGAGACAGACAACCTCGAAGCTAGCTCAACAACAAGGATCGCCGCCGGCCGGAGAAGATCAGATTCAGAGGATGGTTGCGTCGTCGTCGTTGTCCGGCGAGTTGGTGTCTCTGTTCGCGGCGTTCGACAAGGACGCGGACGGGCGGATCTCCCCCGCGGAGCTGCGTGTGTGCATGAAGGCGACGCTGGGCGAGGAGGTGTCGGCGGCGGAGGCGGAGGCGCTGGTGGCGTCGGTGGACTTGGACGGCGACGGGCTGCTGGACGGCGACGAGTTCGTGCGGCTGGTGAAGGCGGAGGTGGCGGAGGAGGAGCGCCGCCGCGGCCTGCGGGAGGCGTTCGGCATGTACGAGATGGAGGGGCAGGGGTGCATCACGCCGACGAGCCTGAAGCGGATGCTGGGCCGCCTGGGGTCGGAGCAGGGCATCGACGACTGCCGCGCCATGATCTGCAGGTTCGACCTCAACGGCGACGGGGTGCTCACCTTCGACGAGTTCATGGTCATGATGAACGCCTCCTGATCACTGCACTGCATCCAACCCTTCTTCAATTCCTTCCGTTGATAGGATTATATTCATTCATTTGCGTACGTAGCTAGTAGGGTGTTGGCATGGCAGTTATTCATTCATTTGTTGTAGATTACTATTATAGTATGAAAAATTGGCAGCTCTGTATATACTAGGAGAGATTGGTGAACTCTCTTGTCTGTCTTTGATGGATGAACTCGCAAGTCTGAATCAAAGTTTGTGAACACAAGGGTCAAAGCGCCATAATAAAAGAAAAGTCAGGAACTCATGTATAGATTTATACGTACCAAATCCCTTGTATACAAGGTATACACCAGATATATGAGACAACGCTAAGAATTACAGTAAGAAACACAACGACTGAACTCCTACAGAAACAAAAGACAAATACGCGGACTGGGCTCATCTTATCTTAGAAGAGAGTACTACATAAATAATAATTATAAGAAACCAAAGGGAAATTAAGCTTCTGAACCAGGCTGGGCTAAGAAATACTAATAAAGGCTCTAGGATTGAGAAGAATCGGGCACCGGATCTTTTTCCTTGGAAACATCAGTCACAGCACACAACCTCTGTAAATCACGGGTTAATTTGTTGATTTCTTCTATTTGAGCGGCGGCCCTTAATCTGTTGATATCTTGTCTTTGCACAGCGGCGGCCCTGAATTTGTTGCTTGCTTCTATTTCAGCGTCGATTTCTTCTCTTTGAGCGGCCCTGAATTTGTTGCTTGCTTCTATTTCAGCGTCGATTTCTTTTCTTTGAGCGATCATTGATTTGTTGAGTTCTTCAAGCCTCGGTAGCACCCATCCCCAAACGTAAATCAAGAAACCACCCGTGGCAGAGTAGAATAAAACGTTGCTCGCGCAGTTAAGTGCGTTGACAAGCTCAGGAGGGACTAAGAAGGCGCTTGCGGTTGGGCGGCGGGCCAGCAGTTCCCCTCATTGGCGGGAGCGCTGGGGGCCGGCCATGGAGGCCCTCAGCAAGCTGACGAGGCGTTACGGCGCGGGTGATCTTGGTCGCCACGGATCGAAGGAGAGCTGCCGATGCCATGACGATCCACGACTACCGCTGCTCGAGATCTTGGTCGACGTACGTCTTCCTCTCGCGATTAATATCAGAGAAAAAAACAACTAAGGATGTACCTTCAATTCTAATAGCGAGATTAATATATATGTATATATATTCGATGCAGGGAGTAGGAAAAGACGGAGACGAAGACGACCCTGACTCCCTGATCAGTCCGATCAGATCCGACCTCCTATACTACTCGACGACGTGCGAGAATCAGAAAGTATATACAGGCCGATGAGGAAGATCAGTCTCGCAGGGCCCATCACGTCGAGGTCCAGACATAAAGAGAAAGTACGGTCCGGCCTTTAGTATCTCCTAGTTAGCCGGCCGAAAGCCCAACTTGTGTCCTGACACGGTAGCCCAATTGCTCCATTGCAGTCTCCACATGGGCTGTGGTTAAAAAGATGAGCTGTGGTTAAAAAATAAATAAATGAGCTGTGGTGCTGCACTGCTGCTGCTGATCTATATATCTCCATATCTGGGAGAGACACCTTTGCTTTGCTGTTCGGTGGTGGCTAGACTAGCCAGTGTCTACAACCGTTCTAGCTAGACCTTACACAGACGTGCGCCGTGTCATATGCATGTTGCCACCTGCAATGCAACGTGCGAGAGCATGCACATACGTACGTACACGACGGTGCTTTCGTGGCATTACGTACGTACCGCCGTTCTAGCTTAATTAGACCTTACTCCTGGCCTGTAAGGAAGCACGTCACGACGGGACACGCCACCGTACTATACACACATATATATATAAAGGGTGTGATTCTTTGCTGCATATGTACACAAACAGGTTTGATTCTTCTCACATGCTACTTGTACTCAACTTTTATATATCCTTTCCGTAATATAATTCTTCGTTCCGAAGCTGGGAACAAATCATGATATATAGCAAAGCACGCACGCAACATGTCAATGTCTTTCACTACGTACCGAAGTTGACGCACCACCGAACGTCGTCGTACCCCACACGATAAATATATAGCTCCAGTATCTATGCAAAGATGCCGACAGAGACCGGCACGCTGCGTGCGGAAAAGGCTGAGTTGTGTTCAGACACTTCGGGAGGATACTGAGGGCAGTCCTTGCTCGAAGCAAAGCTAATAGCGACTGATGCGATGCAGTGTCATGCTGAGGGAAATCCATCGATGGAGCTGATCGGACTGATCATGCGAAAACGAGCCACATGATTACCTCCACGTAGCAATGAAATCCACTGGCCGGCAAAAAAAAGTATTCTGTGAGTGCTGCAATTAACAGTGAGATGCTGCGCACGCACTAGCTTCACTTTTCGCCTATGATGCCGGTGGACGCAAGGCGCCGCGGTACATGATTTTTCTGCATATATTTCCTGTTGCTCTGCTACTTCTGGTTTACTAGTAGGTAGGATCATCTTGCAGCTGCTAGTGATACTTCATTATATTACTCTTCTTTGATGTGGGGCAGAGTTTGGCATGATTCTTCTGACTGGCTAAGTGGGAACAGATCAGAGGAACATGCTCGAGACGGCGTAGAACGGCAGTAGTAGGGTGCAGCGAAAGCTACGAATTTTGCTGCTCTGTGGGCGCATATATTGACATCAGTTCGACCATACCGTACGTTCTGGTCCTACCTTCCTGACAAATCAGGCAAGAAAACATTTCGTGCACACAAGTAGATCGCCACTAGCAGTAGCACAGTATCCTCACAAAATGATGCGTGGTGTTCTGGTTGGACACCATTGACACCAGTCCTAAACCGTGACAGGCATATTGTACACTGATGAACGAAGCTGTCACTATGTTCATTGATCTGCTGGCCGGTTACCTGCAAAAGTATGTGCACACATCAACCGAGGCTTAACAAACCAGCACCGGCGGCAGCAACCCGTGCACGGCATGCAGCGGGCGTCGGCATGGGCTGGACGTGCCGTTGCATTGCCGTTGATAGCTGCGCACGAATGATGACACGAAAAGGATACGAGATCATGAGACCAAGGGCCTGTCATTCTGTCAGCAGCTGACCAACGCACACGAAAGGCATCTTACGGATCTTAGCAGCATATTTCTACTTAATCTGTACATTGCCCTGAATGGGCATGCAGTCTAGCTAAATGGGTGAGATTTAAAGATCGTGTGCTTAACTGCCCTGAATGGGCATGCAGTCTAGCTAAATGGGTGAGATTTAAAGATCGTGTGCTTAATTGCCCTGAAAGGGAAGGGAAAAAAAAGAAGAAGAAGAAGCTGTCAAAAGAGCGGCCGGGCTTCAAGTTGAGCCTTGTTTGTGCTCGGGCGGGCGGCGCTTTCGGATGATGAATTGAACGGAAGCAGGTGCGACATCGGCGGGGCACGCATGCATGGCTAGCCTTTGGGCACACATGTTCCCACTAGTCCCAAGCAGCAGACCACCTCGGAAATTGACCGTGAACATCGCCCACACTGCACCGGCTCTGGCATCAGTGACAGGCTGACAGATCCTTCCACTCAGTTAATGAGAATATCAATGTGGGATGAGAAAAAGATTTTCCATCTACCAGCGGGGAGATTGTGCCAACGAAGATCAGAGGAGCAATGGTCTATCTAACGTGATATTGTGTCTGCTGGCATTCACTGTACAATATTATGGTGTGAATTTATTAAGAGGATGAATTGTCCTTCGTTGGTACAGGAAGGCTTGAGGTTGGCACGTTAGCAGAGTAGTAGTAGTGTTTCTATATCTATAGAGGAAAATAAAAAACAGAGAGAAAAGCGTGGCAATTAATTAACGCGTCTCATGGGTTGACCGATTTGCAAGCTAAGAATGGATATCACTCTGAGCTGGTAGGATTCCATGATTTGCAGACTGGGTGCACCGCAGTAGAGAGTAGACCCCTGTCCACGGGCGTCCGCAACAGGACAATGGCCGCCCCACTTCGCACCCAATAAAACGCCACGCCATCACCAACACCCACATCCTCAAGCCATCATCTCCACACCACTAGGCGGCGCAGTCGCGGCAGCAGCAGTCACAGGCAGGGAAATGGCGGTCCGAGGCAACCATCGCGTCCCGGTGGCGGCGCTGCTGCTGCTCTTCCTGCTGCCGCCGCCGTCCCTTGCGGGAGGCCCGATCAAGACGGTGGTGGTGGTGGTGATGGAGAACCGTTCGTTCGACCACATGCTGGGTTGGATGAAGCGTCTGAACCCGGAGATCGACGGCGTGACGGGCGGCGAGTGGAACCCGACCAACACGACGGACCCGGCGGCGCCGCGCGTCTACTTCGGCGAGGGCGCGCAGTACGTGGACCCGGACCCGGGCCACTCCTACCAGGAGATCCGGCAGCAGATCTTCGGCTCCGACGACGCCTCCGGCCCGGCCAAGATGGACGGCTTCGTGCAGCAGGCGCGATCCCTCGGCGGCAACATGACCGACGCCGTCATGCACGGCTTCGCGCCCGACAGCGTCGCCGTCTACCGCGAGCTCGTCTCCCAGTTCGCCGTCTGCGACCGATGGTTCGCGTCCGTGCCGTCGTCCACGCAGCCCAACCGCCTGTACGTGCACTCCGGCACGTCCGCCGGCGCCACCAGCAACAACCCCGAGTACGTCCCCCCTTCCCCTTCCCCTTCCCTCCCTGCATTCACTCAACCACTCACGGAGAACTACTCTGTTTTCAAAGAATTCACGGAGTCACTCTTAAAATTCCGCACTACTGTTAGTTGGGAGTTACTCCATTGATCCATTGATTTGGATGGATGCTGCTGATTTGTTGGGTTGCGTATAGACGTGGAACACACTCGATCGTGCATTCCTGCATTCCTTCTGCAGCCTCCAGCCACGGTTGGTTGCCAACCTAGCTGCGTATTGATTGATAAAAGTATCCCTGTTGGTGATGCCAATTTTTCTGTTCGTCTTTTTTTTCTTTTTTTTTTGGTCAAAGTCACGTGCCAATTTTAAATGTCAGTCTACGTAGTAGACAATTTCAGTTGTCGGCAGAAGTTAGCCTGTGCTGACATAATACTTCGTACGTATGTACATGCAAGCATACTCCTTCTTTGCGTGGTACTTCCCTGACGAAATTCTAGCTAGAAGGAAGAACAAAGTAGAATTTTGTAGTCAAGTGAACACGAGCGTTCTAAAACTGGGCTTCAAATGCTCATCAGTGCCAAGTTTTCCTAGCGCCACATTGCTTTCTCCTTCCTTCTATATCCTTCTTTTGATGTAGTAGGACCGCAGTCCAACATCACCGGGTCACGGATTCTTTGTCTGCTTTTCTCCTGCCGGATGACCTACTCGACTTTGTCTCACCTGAACAATTCGCCAAAACACATTTCTTTGCTTCCTCCCCTTTTTTTTGCGGCGCTTCTAGTAGTACATGTCTTCCCTGCAAGAAGCGTGACCTCATGTCATGTTCACATATATAGCTAGTAACTCTCATTTTCAGAAAGACCCTAGAACACTACTCCAGTATTTATTAACGAAATGTCAGATTGATGGTAATGTACTACTCCAGTAGCTAATTGCACCCGTCCGTTCGTGATTGATCCGCACATCATAGGCGTGCTTTCAATGGGGACTGGTGCTATCACGTCGCTGGCAAAAGTTTGGTTAGTTAAATTGTGGCCCAGGGGCGCTGCTTTCTGGCAGCTGCCCGCTTCATCTGGAGACCAGATTAGTGCCCTGCGAATGATTAAGCACCGCTAGCTCCAAAAAAAGTGAAGTGACTAGTAGTAAAATAGTAATTAACCTGCTGTCCTAATCCACCGTCCATCTGAAAGGAGGAAACCAGAGGAGGTGCGCGAGCGTGGCTGGCACGCAACCTTGAGCGAGCGGTCCCTCCTTGCCTTTGGACTTTGATGAGAGACAGAGAGCACTGTAGACAGTGTTGTGATCTCACTCGTCGGTGGATGATCTAGCAGACCTCATGTCGGCGTTTGGGGTCATGTGAGGTGCCAGAAGATTCATAAACTCGAGCGCGTCCAGGGACAACATGCTCACATGTCGGCAGTGTTACGTTGTGGTGCATGTCTGCTGTTCCGCGGTTGACAAATATTATAAGTACTGTACTATACTCGTATGAGCATGGTTTATGGATGTTCAGATTTTCAAGATGGCCGGCTCTGTTCTGTTGGCTTTAGCAGGCAAAGGGCGAGACAATGGCCTATCAGCAGCTAGTGTCGTTCCCTTCCCTTCCCCTATGCTTTGCTTCGTGCCATCCAACAAGAGGGCAGAGAAAAGGAAAGGCACAAGGTCCCTTTCCCTTTTCTTTTGAGAGGATTTTTCTTTTTCTTTGTCATACACGAGGCAAAGAACCCCACTATGCTTCGGGCCTGGGCCGGTGGCTGGCAGTAATTAAATCGGCCTGATTTTTTTTTTGAGGATCCAAAAAAAAAAAACCCGCCGGTCCAGGGGATGGTCCAGAGCCCGACTTTCCTCTCGTGGTTGGTCCAGGCAGAAGCCCGGTCCAGTGGAACGATCTTACTCGTACTTCGTACAAATAAGAGTGAGTGCTAAAAGTGCTCAAAAAAAAAAAAAAAGAGTGAGTGCTAAACACGACACAAATTTGCCTATGCAGGCTGCTGGCCAAGGGTTACCCGCAGCAGACCATCTTCGACAACATCCACGAGGCGGGCCTGTCGTTCGGCGTCTACTTCCAGGACGTGCCGGCGGTGTACTTCTACCGCAACCTGCGCAAGCTCAAGTACCTGACCAACTTCCACCCGTTCCACTTCACCTTCCGCGAGCACGCCCGCCGGGGCGCCCTCCCCAACTACGCCGTGATCGAGCAGCACTACCTCGACTCCAAGCTCTTCCCCGCCAACGACGACCACCCCTCCCACGACGTCTACCAGGGCCAGATGTTCGTCAAGGAGATCTACGAGACGCTGCGCGCCTCCCCGCAGTGGAACCAGACGCTCATGGTCCTCACCTACGACGAGCACGGCGGCTTCTTCGACCACGTGCCCACGCCGGTGCAGGGCGTGCCCAGCCCCGACGGCATCGTCGGCCCGCCGCCGTACAACTTCACCTTCGACCGCCTCGGAGTGCGCGTGCCGGCCATCCTCATCTCGCCATGGATAGAGAAAGGGACAGGTACGTTGTAATTTCACACTGCCTTTGAGTGTCGCTCACTTGTCTTGAGCAGTGACTGAAAACTGAATATATATTTCGATGTTGTTTCAGTTGTTCATGGGCCCAACGGACCAACCCCGACCTCGCAATACGAGCATTCCTCCATCCCTGCAACGGTGAAAAAGCTGTTCGATCTGCCACAGGATTTCTTGACTAAACGAGACGCGTGGGCAGGAACCTTCGAAAGCGTCGTGCAAACAAGAACTGAACCCAGGACGGACTGCCCAGGTACGTACTAGGATACTACCCTCTTCTGTCAGTGCTATTACAACGTACGTTGTTTGGTTTGCTGTATTCAGTTCCTGACGTTTATTCTCCATGTGCCCTATTACAACATATAAACAATGCAGAGCAACTTCCGATGCCCACAAGGATCAGGCAAACGGAGGCGAACGAGGAGGCCAAGCTGAGCGAGTTCCAGCAGGAGCTCATGCAGCTCGCGTCGGTGCTCAACGGTGACCACCTCCTCACCAGCCTGCAGGACAGGATCAAGAACGAGATGAACGTCAGGGAAGGCATCTCGTACATGAAGAGCGCTGTGAAGCACTTCTTCGAGGCCGGCATGGCGGCCAAGCGGATGGGCGTCGACGATGAGCAGATCGTCAAGATGAGGCCCTCCCTCACCACCAGGATCGAACGCCCATAGATGCAGGGCGCAAAGCATAAAAAATGATAGTCAAAGTTACATACAACGGAAGAGCCAGCTCGGCCAGCAGGCTGTGCTAGTGCTAGATCCTGTACAAATGAACCGTTAGTTGATCATATAGATTGGTGTTAATTGTTCTTGGGCGATTTGCAATGTTAATCATCTCTTGTTACAAGAACTAAAAAGCAGACCAGGGCGAGCAGAATCAGAAACAGAGGGTCTCTTGGTGGTGGCTTTAGAAATGTTAGCACAAAAAAAGAAAGAAAACGAGTAGCCGTCTTGGCTCTGTTCAACACTCATATGTATCACTGACAACATATCCACGACTACCTATTTGCAGCCCTAGGTGCTCTCGTGCTCTGGCGGACACCAACGCGGCAGCAATAGTTAGCAAGCACATCGCAAACACCGCGGTGGATCGCTCGTCTGCATTCCTTTCAACTCATCATCACGGCGCAGCACTACCTCCTGCGCCCCGCAAACCCACCCTTGGGCGCGGACTCTCTCGCTTCGAATATGGTCATCATCATGCTCCATCCCAACCACCAACACAATAGACCAAGGGCACCGGAGTACAGGTTTTGTGGTGCGCCCTCTCTCGTCGGCCACCAACGCGGCTAGTGATCATACATGCAGAGGTGCAGGACACCAGAAACCACATGGTCTGTGAAGGGTTGATCAATGGTATAGGTGCCAATCCGATGCTTAGTTGCTTGCTAGTTAACACCGTAACCAGATCTTGGAATGAGTTCCAGTAGTCAACATTTTTCCGGACTAATATGCATATCCTCTGTGAAGCAACTCGGGCATGTAATGCACGAAAATTTAGATTTCCTGCGGTGTGCAGACCAGTAGGAAGTACATTAACTCCCAGCAAACCACGGCGTTTGTGAAATTGAATCGTGTGTCAAGGTCAACCTGACCACCAGGATTAAAAAGAAATGAAATGATAGGATGCAAAAAATGAAGCAATCCAATATAGTGCTTAAGGATCAGCAGCAAAAGAGATGCACCAGCACCACTTTTCATGAGTGGCGATGCAGACAATTTCATTATCAAGCAGCACACGCCTTGCCTTTGTTGTTGACAGACAGACCCTATAAATACACCACCATTTAACGTCCAGGCACATCCACAATCTCCTTCGTCTCAAACAAAGCAAGGGGCAAAGCAGCAATGTCATCGCTTAGAGCAAGGCCAATGAGCGACCACGCAGTTGTCGCTCAGTCGACTGCGAGCCCACGCCTGAGACGAGTCTATCCAACGCTGCGCCCGCGTTAAGTCTGCAGGAAAATATTATTTATTTCACCTGGGTTCCACCTCCTCTGCTGTGTGTGAGTGGGCAGTGATGGGCGTGGGCCTGATAAACTGTAGAAGAGCAGAAATCGTCGGTCGCGGCTGTCCGCGACAAGCGAAGGAATCTTTGCTTTTCTCTCTCCTCGGTAATAATTTTTTAAAGGATGAATCGGTCGATTCGCCTTTAGTTGGGCTTGCCCTTAGACGACTATCGTTCCTCCTCGTCGTTCTGTCCATCTTCTGGACAGCTGCATCATCTGCCACGCACGGCGCGACGCTGCACCTGGCCCGCTCTCGCTCCGTATCATCGCTAGACGCCGGGGCACCGATCTCCACATGGGCGGCAACCCTGGCGCGCAGTCGGCAGCCGACGCAGCACGCGTGGCCATGCTGCTGGCCTCGGGGCCTGCACCCAAGAAAGGGCGCCGCTCCTTCGTGCCGATCGCGCCGGGGCGGCAGATCCTGAGCATCTCCAACTACGTCGCCCGCGCACGGCTCGGCACGCCGGCGCAGACGCTCCTCGTCGCCATCGACCCCAGCAACGACGCCGCGTGGGTGCCGTGCACCGGCTGCGCGGGCTGCGCCACGGCGCCGCCCTTCTCCCCGACGCAGTCGTCCACGTACCGCACCGTGCGCTGCGGCTCGCCGCAGTGCTGGCAGGCGCCCGGCCCGTCGTGCCCCGGAGGCGCGGGATCGGCGTGCGCGTTCAACCTCACGTACTCGGGGTCCACGTTCCAGGCGCTGCTCGGGCAGGACGCGCTCGCGCTCGACAACGACTTTGCCGTCGCGTCCTACACTTTCGGGTGCCTCCACGTCGTCGTCACGGGCAGCGGCGGCAGAAGCTCTGTTCCGCCGCAGGGGCTCATCGGCTTCGGCCGCGGGCCGCTGTCCTTCCTGTCACAGACGAAAGACGTGTACGGATCCGTCTTCTCGTACTGCCTCCCTAACTACAAGGCCTCCAACTTCTCCGGCACGCTCAGGCTCGGTAGGGTCGGGCAGCCCAAGAGGATGAAGACGACGCCGTTGCTCTACAACCCTCGCCGCCCTTCCCTCTACTACGTCAACATGATCGGCATCCGCGTCGGCGGCAAGCCGGTGCAGATCCCCGCGTCTGCTCTCGCTTTCGACCCGGCGAGCGGCAGCGGCACCATCATCGACGCCGGGACGATGTTCACGCTGCTGTCGGCGCCGGTGTACGCCGCCGTGCGCGACGCGTTCCGGCGCAGGGTGCGGGCGCCCGTGGCGGCGCCGCTCGGCGGGTTCGACACGTGCTACAACGTCACGGTCTCGGTGCCGTCCGTCACGTTCGCGTTCGCCGGGGCGGTCGCCGTGACGCTGCCCGAGGAGAACGTGATGATCCACGGCTCGTCGGGCGGCGTCGCGTGCCTGGCGATGGCGTCTGCGCCGGCGGACGGCGTGAACGCGGCGCTCAACGTGCTGGCCAGCATGCAGCAGCAGAACCACCGGGTGCTGTTTGACGTCGCCAACGGCCGAGTCGGGTTCTCGCGCGAGCTATGCTCGGCATGAGCCAGCGACGGAACATATGTCTTGTGTACCGGAACTTTGATTTGTTTTGCCGCGTGTTTTCTACCGTTGCAGTGATCGTGCCTTGTTAATGTGACGATGATGGACCGAGATGAAGCATACTGGTGGTGCTGAAGATGAATGAACTCATGTACTGTTGGTCATCTAACATGACGTAAAACATTAAGCAACACGCCCGTCTAGCTCAGTCGGTAGAGCGCAAGGCTCTTAACCTTGTGGTCGTGGGTTCGAGCCCCACGGTGGGCGTTAGAATCTTTTGTATTTGTCTGGAATTCTCCTGCATTATTTTTTTCACTTATCCCTTTGCAATAATAAATAAATGTTTCTATGTGCAATCCATAAGTATTCCTTTTCAACATTATGTGTATTTCTTGCTTTGAATCTTGCGATGCTCTGCTTTCCTCCACATGCGTAAACTAGCCTGGATCGATACAATAATTTCTGAGCTACTTTTTCAGTCAAATTATCTGAGCTAGAGCAGTATGGTAAACGTAGGGGTGTGAATTTTGCATATCTGGGCCGGCCCCCCATAGTGTGTTTACGTATACTAGGCCGAAGAGCTTTACAGGCCGTGTTAGACTAGAATCTCTAGTTCACCTTGGGCCATGACTGCCGGCAGGCTACAAGTATTCTGGCTCGTGCTGCTTCTTCGTCTCCCGTACAGTGGTCAGTGACTTAGTGCCTCGTGAGGGAGGGAGTAGCAACGAAAGGTCCCGCGGAAGCAGTGCATGTTTTTTTTTTTTTTTTTTTTGAGATGAGCAGGGCATGGTCACGTGACGTGAGAGGAGACAGGCACTGAGGCATGTTATCATGGATCAGCGAGAGAGATCCCATCCGTATGGTACGACACGAAACAGGCTCAGCGGGAAGCAGGCCGGGAAAATAAAGCTGAGCAGCCCAGCAGCGTGCCGTAGGAGTCGATCGATCCATGTGCCTGCGCTAGACCCAGGCCCATTCTCCGGTCTAGGAAGGAGGACCAGACACGGCAAGCAGGCCGCTGGGTCGCGCAGGCCTGGTCCTCCTTTAAAATCGCCGAAAGAAAGCAGCGCGTGCCGCAGGCGTCGGGATCGGGCGGCGTGGTTATGTTTAGCCAAAAAGAGGGATTAAAACGTGGCCGATTTGAAGCTTTGTTGTTTTTAGCGGGGCGGGAGACGCGGGTCGTCACGTGACCGCGAGGGAACGGCGTGGTGCAGCGAATGTGGTGTTCGGGGGGACGGCGCGGACGTGTCGGCGTTCGGGGAGGCGAGCGAGGACATCCTCCTCCTCCCATGGCGGGGGGCCAGTGGAGCGCCACTGCAGCGCACTACTGCTGCGTCTCTGCGCCCAGCCTGACACTGCTCCAGGGTTTAGTTATTGTGGTCGCTGCCTGGCCGTGGATTAAACAAGGCAAAAGAAACGAAAGCGGTGGCAGCTGGTACGCGGCGCGGATGCGGCCGGTCCCCTCTTTGGGCTGCCCGCGCGGGGCTCGAGGCACCACCACCCTGCTTGCGTTGCGTCGGAAACCTCCCTTCTTCTTCGCCGAGCTTCTTCATACTGCTGCACTGGCACGTTTCCTCTCCGCTCCGCCTCCTGTCCTGGCGTGCCATCTGCGCCGAAAGTTTCTTTCCCCATGGAGACGGGCCCCGGGGTTGCATGCATCCCATCGGCATCTCTCCTGGGTCCTGGCCTGCATGCCTCCTCCACAGCACGAAATATACACTCCGGAGGATTTCCTTTTCGCCGGCGACAGGTAACAAACGTGCGCCTGCTAATACTGCCGTCGGAAAGGGCCTAATTCTAATGTCCACAATCCTTATATATCGTGCATTCGTGCTCACTGATCGATATTTTATGCGAAAGAGGCTTTGCCTCATGAGCATTCTATACATTCCATGCTTGTACGTATATTCCAGAGGGAAGAAGAATTGACCACTAGGGTCCGTCACGCGGCTCTCCTGACCTGACTATATTCCAGAGGGTAAAAAACGTATCGTGTTTGTTAAGCTACTATATATGCACGGATCACTTATGCCCAAAAGCTTAAGAACCGTGGTTCAAAACAGTCCCTTACGCTAAGCTCCCTCAGGCCTCAAACTAAAGAACTGGACATCGTGTTAAGCTACTATGTATGCACCGACCAATTGCAAAGTGTTGACAATTCACTTATGGCTCGACGTTGTCGACTAAAGATCAAAGGGCGCACATCATTTAGTATTTATTTATTTTTGAACAATTTAGGACAGCAGGACGTGCAGCACCACGGCAGATGTACTACATACGTGCAGTGTAATGGAAGCAAAGGATCCAATGCCATGGAAGCTTCAGTGGAAGAGAACATGATATATAGTACTTCCAATAATTGATGGTTTCCTTTCCAATTGCAGCAGTACTGTCCTGCACTCCTTCGCCGGTTCATGCATGCAGCCTGAGACCTTTGGGTGGTGGGTTGTGTTGTGTGGTTGGTTTAGTGGTGAAGCACAACAACAAATATGGGAAAAAGGCCAGCGCGCAGTTACCCTTTCCCGTCTCTTTTCCTCCCGGCCGGAGTGTCTTCCCTTTTGTCTTGTCACCGCGCGCACCACTTGCTAATCACAACTTTTACGACACGGCTGCACCGACGACGGAGTAATCATTTGTCGTCGTCACCCACTAATTTTGGCATCGCCCAGCATGCTCAGCGTCTATTTGAGCAGCACAAATTAGCTCAGCTCTGTGCACCTGCATTGCTTCATTTGCTTGCTGCTGCATGCCGCTCGCTGCGCTGTCAGTTTTGCAGGCAGGTGCTGCTCCACCATCCGGCGCCTTGAAATGTTGGAAAGGGGGCGCACGTCGAAATGGAAAGGAGCTCCTAGTTTTGTCATCGAGCGCGCGCCGCGGATGATCGTCGCAGTCACGCAGATGCCCAAGGTACGCTCGTCGTCAACCATGTCATGGCAGATGCGACGATCAAAGCACCTCGTTGATCGAAACGGGAGAGTCACATGCGTGAAAGCTAGCGGTGACCTTTGAGCAAGATGCCCGGCCGGGGCATGCAGAGCTTGCTCCTCCCATCTCAAAGAACTTTCAGCCGCAGCTTGCTGCCCCGGCCAGATGGACGCCACTTGTATATGCCTTCTCTCGTCTTTCTGATCCAAGTCCTCACAAGTCTGACTGAACCGGTTCGATCGAGAGAGAAAGTTGAGGCGATCGAGCGACCAGTGCCGACCCAACTAGCTGCGCGCGGCGGCGGAAGCTCCCTGTCCGGAAAGAACGGACGCGTTCCTCAAAAATATATACGTGTGGACCCATGGAGAATTTACAAAGGAGTGGACGTAGCAAGTGGCCGATTACTGTACGAATTACTCCTATCGGAGCCGTTCGCTGCTCAGCATATGGATGGACCAGCTCGGCTGATCGGGCCTTCAATTTTTTACAGAATCTCGATGACCCCGGAACGTGACGAGTTAAGCCCGACGGGCCACGCTCTGCGTCCGACGCTGATCACCTGTGTCTTTTCTGGCTCAGATTGTTAGGGACCAATGGGCAGTGGGATGATGGGATTAACGGGGCAGAAAGGCTCGTGATCCGTGTTGCAGGCTGCTATGCGCTAATAGCATATGACCCCACCATGCATACAACCTCATATACTGCCACTAGAACTAGCACTATAAAGGGAGCTATATATAGGAAAAAGATTAGCACGACGTTTTTCCTACAACTGGTACTAGCTGAGATTGCTCCTTTTTAACCGTCTACTACTACAAGCTCTTTGTGCGTTCTGGCTGGCGTGGCTTTTCCGCCGTCAGGTTGCGTTCTGCCTGCTGGTGCTGGGCTTTTGCGCGAGAGGCAGTGCACCCAACTCGATCGAGGTCCGCGTGTCATCTCATCTCTTCTCCCCGTGACGCGGTACTGGCCGCCACTCCGCCGCTTCTCTCATCAATCAGACAATCACGCAACTCTCTTCTACTCAAATCAACAGCAGGCAGAACTAGTGTTCGTGGTACCTCCCACTTAATTTGTTGGTTATTGTAATCAAATCAACAGGGCTAATTAGTACTACCTATAGGGCGATATATACCAGCATTTTCTAAGCAAGGATCTGCTCAGCATGGTGAGCGACTCTGATCTTGTAGTGCAAGGCATGTTAATTTTCAAACGGTACTTTGCTAGGGTTTGCTGGATAAATTATGGGAGGGTTGAAAAGAGAGGTTCGAAAGGAGAGGCCATGGAGGAAGGACCGATTAGGGTTGAGCGGCGGCACGGTGCTCTAGGTAGGGAGAATAGCATCGCAAGGAAGCGTGTACGTTGAGGAATCCGAAGTCCGAACAGAAGAAACGAGCAGTTTATTTCGAACACGTGAGCGACTAATGAGAGAGAGAGAAGCAGCAGCACCGGGCGCGGCGGGCCATGCCATGGATCGAGCAGAGAGTGGTGGAGGCGACAAGGCGGGCTAAGGCACTGTTCGTATTTTTAGGCCTAGAGGTCACATCAAAACTAATCTTGTTATTTAGACGTCTTAAATAAGTTTAATTACAAAACCTTTTTACAGATGTGGGCTAATTTACGAGACGAATCTAATGAGCCTAATTAAGCTATGTTTCGCTACAGTGATGCTACAGTAACCATCGTCTAATCACGACTTAATTACCCTCATTAGATTCGTCTCGCAAATTAGTACAAAGTTCTGCAGTTAGTTTTTTAATTAGACTTATTTAAGACGCCTAAATAATAAAATTAGTCTTGATGTGACCTTTAGACCTAAAGAAACGAACACCCTCTAAATTGACGGAGCCAGCTGCACCGACCTCGCCGTCCGTCCGTCCCCCGCGGGTAGGAGGACTACTACGTACCGAAGGCGGAGCCACGGCCGGCGCCCGCGACGGCCGCGCCCCACCAATAATAGTTGCCGCGCGCCACCGATCCAACGCAGGTGCAAATGGGATGGAGGCGCACATGCCGCGCGACAAAGCGCGTCGGCGTAGTACAGCTGGGAAATGGGAAGCAACAGTGCATGTGCTCGGTGCAGCGGCGTGCACAGCCGGCCGGCCGCCCGGGCGCGCCGAGGCGTCGCTTTTTCCTCGTGCGCGGCACGAGAATAAACTGACTCGATCGCCGAAAGCAAGCAAGCGCGCGACGCCGTGCCGTGCGTACGTACGTAGAATCGCACCGCGCACTGGCTGGATTTCTTCATTTCGAGTGAAACGCGCCTTGTTTCTACTCTATGAATCACGTGACCCTCCCGGCCTCCCTCCCTACTGATGGATGGATACGTAGCCCAGGAATATACGAGCGATCGAGCTCCATCAATAATTCTACTTTCCATTACGAGCAAGCTAGCTAGGCTCGGGCCCTCCAGCGGCCTTGTCGCTTGCTGTATGCTTGTTTTATGTCCACCATTATCGCAAGCTGCTCCTGTAGGGAGGAGGGGTACATCATGCATGCATGCATGCCCTGGACCGACGCCCCCGACTGAACCATTGTACTCGGCAGCGTGGCACATCATGCCGGCTTCCCGGCTTTCCTCCTCCATATGCATGGCTAATTACTTGTGCTACTGGTACAAACAACACAGCGATCTCTTCTTATCGAGATAGACAGAGACAAACCCTGCCCCCCCAGCCAGCCATTGCACACCGAGCGCTTGCTTACGTGAATTGATTTTGCAAGCAAAGCTGGTTTGGCAGCATGGCAGTAACTCCGATCCGGCCGATCTTTTCTTTCTTCTCTGGGCAGGGGATGCCGTTAGGCGGGCAGGCACCGGCCGCAGTAATTGCACACGCCACTAGCGAACAAGAATCCAACGGCCCCGGCACTCGCATCGCTCAAAGCCTGCCTCCTCTCCTCTCCTGTCTGTCCTGCCAAGCCGTACGCACACCAATAATTCCCTCGCCTTGTATGGATGCATGGCGCTACACGTACTGCCTGCCATACGTGACCCACCCAAAACTTCCAATGTTTCACCCCGCTAGTTTCACCGCCGCGCGCGGGTGTCATGTGGAAGCACTTTTAGATGTATTTACTAGATCTTCATTGTTTATTATACCATCCATAGTACTTTATATTTTATTGTTTTTTCAAAAAAAAAAGGAACTAGAGACTAGTTAATGTGGTATCAATTTAAATAGACCGTCAATTCATCCATGACACTTTTTGCTCACCATAGGGTGCCATAGGCAGCTGTTTGCATGCTTTGCATGGTCAACCTCTTGGGCCTATTGGCTGCCGATATCATGGTTACGTTGTCTTCTGCTGCTTGAAGTTCTAGAAACTGGAAACTGCCATAACCAAGTTAATTTACGAGTCCATAGATAGACTAACGTTGGTTTCGTCTTCAAGGCTTTTAACCTCTTCGTCGCAAAAAAAAAGGCTTTTAACCATAAAACTGGCAACCAACTAAAACCGCCATGAGACATTATTGAAGAAGTAAAGAGGGCATGTCAGAACCAGCCGAAAGTTAGATTTCTGGCTGTGAAAAAAAGAACAAAATTTGTGTTTCTCATGATCTTGCACAACTGGCGAAGCGCACGACCCGGCCTTGAGTGGGCGAGTCCCATGTTGTACCGAGCATATGATTGCTTAAGATTGTACGCCAAACTTTGAGTAATCTATAAACGTTCGCTCTTTGCTTGAAAAAAAAAATGCAGCCAGGAGACAGTCACGTGACCATCCCATGAGCTCTGTCACTGTCCGTTGTTTGGTGTGATTAAAATCATCAATTCTATCATTCAATCTAAGCATCTCTAAAGTCGTTTGCAGCGTCGTTTTCTGCAACCTACAATGTTGTGCGATTTGATCATCTAAGTGGGATTACGAACTGATAAAGTTTCTGTCAGCAAAAAAAAAACTCGTGTTCATCAACCACAAACTAAGTAAGGATGTGCGTACACTTGAGCCGTTGAGCGTGACAACTTTAGCTAGCAAGTTGCAATCGAAATAAGCTTTTAACCCACGGCACGTTTACCTTGTTGGCTCATGGGAAACAAAAGCTGAGATGAGGCGAGCAACCAGGGATCTGCATGCCTTGTTGGGAGTTCGCTCGAAAGAAAAAGGGTAAATGCTTTGCGTCACGTTTCGGGACCGCGCTCGATCATTTGTCACATTCGCAGCTGACTCGTTCGGCAGCCTTCTTTGACATCTATGTAGAACAAAACGAGTTCTTTGCTAGGTCGGCATCATCCTTGCTTAAGCGTGTAAAAGACTAGCATGTACAAACAGCAGCTCGATTGGCTTCTTGACCTTTCCGCCGTACGTGCCGGATACCGTTCCGTTGATCTACTAGATGCGTTGCGTTGCTTCTACCTCAGGCTATGGCCGATGCATGCCCCGTTTTCCTTGCTGCCGTGCATTTCCAATGCCTTTTTGTGGTGGGCAAAGCAGAGGCGGCGGCCGGGACCGTCACGAGGCCAACGGTGGGAACTGATGCATGGTCCTGCGGTGGAGTTTTGGGCGCGCGCATGCAGGCATGTAAATAGCGTGCTGCATCGATGGGTCGCTTTGCGGCTTGTTTTCACATGCTTATTGCTGTGATTGCTTCCAAAAGGCTGGAGCGATCTGCCTGTCGTTTGGCCAATTAGGTCACTATCTTAATATCTCTTTATGAATCGGACGAGCTAGCGCGTTTCCATGGCTTTAATTTGGAATGCGGAGCCCGCCCTATCATGTATACGTACTCTTTAATTTGTTGCTTTCAAAAGCCATGGCGGCGTGTGATGATGTTCCTGCGGGTGGTTTGTTTTTCACGATATGGCGCACAATGGATGGCATCGCCGAAAAGCTGAAACGAACCCAGCTGCCTGACCGAAGTGCGCAGAATGTACTATAGCAATCTGTTCTACTCATGTGGCTCGCTAATGTGTGAATTTTGTGGAACGAGTGGTGACAAATTGACGATCAGGGGTAGGAGGCCAGTAGCTAGGCCACCAGCCCTGCCAACAGTGAAAACAGTCAGCACTCCCCAATCATCAATCGTGACGCGCTGTTTAAACACGGTTTGTTACTACTACTACTGTGTTCGCCAGTCACCAACGCGGCCATGACCAGGCATCGCATTTACCAGGCATGGACCGACGCACGGTGGCGGCCTCTGATTTAATTTGGTGTGGACACTTTGTTTCAACTGTGAGCCACATACGTACGTGACCACGCCGGAGCAAAATGCAAACACGCATACATCAGCAAACTTTCAGTGGAAAACAGACTTCGGAACACAATTTGCGTGGGAAAATTAAAGTATATTAAACATATCCGTAGATGCCACGCAGCAAGTGTTTTTTTCGCTCTTCAGAATTTATAAGTCACCGATGTTCCCAACTTGTTTAGTGAGATAGTTTATATGATATTTTTCACGAAGATCTTATTATTGCCTGTTAGATAAATTGAACAATATCCAGAGAAGTTCTCACGACATTTCTGCATTACAAATAGAACACCATATATCATATATCTTAGACGGTTATATCTTTTAGAAGTATGGGCTACATAAAACTACGATTTGAAGTACAATTTGCAGAGAACCAACAACTATCTTAGCGTCATATTGTAAAAACAAACTATGAGTTTCTCAAATGTTGAACACTATCCAAAGTTCCATGCAACGACAAGTTGAATTATGGCCAAGGCCCATGGTGCCAGCAAGTTAGAAAGTTGCAATCTTTAAAAACATGACGCCAAATTACTTGCCGATTTCTATGATTTCTCTAGAATATTAAAACTTTTTGCAACTAATGAAAAATTAATTATTGTTATTTAAACTTCACTCTACATTACATACACATATGTAAAAACTGGTAGTGTTAATTGTATTGGAATGTGACCTAGCATGAAGAATGTTCTAAACTTGTGGTAGAAAATGGATGACTCCGCGTTTTTAGTGTAAAACGGGTATTTGGATAGCATAAGTGCAATAAAATTTATAAAACTTGTAATTATATTTGCCTTTACTAAATCAAACACCTCTTCTTTTCGTCAGTCGTATAAAACTATATTTTTCTTAACTTAAATATTTTAGATTGTTTTTAACTTGAATAAATTTTGAAATAATATTACATGTAAATGTGTTACTCAAGTGACACGGTATATCATGTTGCATTGAAAAAAATATAAAGTTGGTATTTGAACTTGGAGGAACAACAACAAATTTTGGAGGTTATACCCTTGTTCAACAAGAGCAAGAATAATAGTACGATGCAATTTAAGTTTAAAAGCATTTTCTCTGTTTATTTTCATCTTTTCAAAGTACGGATTGGAAAGATTTATTATGTACATCTTGTGAAACATAATTCTAACAATTGTAGAGTGGGATAATGCCATGGCCGGGGTAGTAGTTAACAACGTGAGAAGAAACCAAACGAGGGTGTATGGAAATCGCTACAGTGGTTGGTGACCCAGCGTGTGTGGATGTGTGGGATACCGATGTTGGTATAGGCGGCAGGCTAGATCCCAGGCATCAGCGCTTAGCTTTTAACGCAGCTGCAGGATCGGCAGGCAGCAGAAGAAGCTCGTCAGGATGCAGTGGGGCTCTGCAGCTGTGGCGAGAGGCGAGGCAGAAGGGCAGGGCGAGGAGAAGGAAGAGGACAAGGGGCCAAGAGAGAAGCCAATAAAAGGGCGTGCCGTCCCAGCGCCAAAGATGGATAGATAGGGAGTGATCGAGAAGATTGCACAGAGGAATTTCAGTGTCCCCACACCACCACTCGCTTAAAATCTTCTTGCTTTCTCCCTCCTCCTTCCCCGTCCTTTCTCGCCGCAGCCCGCAGCAGCAGGCCTTCTCTCTCTTCTCTTTCCTGCCTCCTCATGGGAGTATCCATCCATGTCACTCTCCTAGGCAGAGGCATACACACTTACAAATCATAAAATAAATTAGCAAGTGACAGAGAGAAAAGCTCCCCACTAGCAGATCGATAGGTGCATAGCCTAGTGTCTTGGAAGCTCTTGAGATCTCGTGGTGGGGAAGAGTAGAGGAGTAATTAAGAGATCAGGGATAGAGACAGGGCACTCTACTCCACCACGGGAGGAGAGGAGAAGAGGGAGGAGCAGCAAGAGCTCAGCTCAGCTCAGCGAAGGAGATTTTAAATCGAGTCCTCGCTCCTTTTTATCTGCTGCCTTGCCTGCTGCTGCCACCGCCGCCTGCTCCTGTAACGAAATCTAGGCTCTATCTACAGGCTCACCAAGGGAAGAATTTTGCCGAATTTTAAATCGAAATTCCGGGGCTATAAGTGTGGCTTCGGGACGGCGCTTCCCATCCGACACCGGCGCCTTCGCGGACTGGGTCGCTTCCTCCGCCGCCGCCGCCGCAGGCCGCGGCGACGACCTCTCCCTCGGCTTCAATGCCAGCGCGGCGGCCGCGGCCGCCTCCGGCGCCTCGCTGGGAGCTGGCCTCTGGGGTCCGGCCACCTCCGCGGCCTCCATGCGCCACCAGGCGGCGGCGCTGAACTATGGCATGGCCGACGTCGGGATGGTCGTCGTCGCGCCCGCGGCATCCTTCCACCACACGCACCACCATCACCACCACCACGAGGCCGCTGCGGCGGCGGCGGCCGCCGATCCCATCTTCCCGCTGCTCTCCGCCGGCCCATGCGTGCTTGATCCCGAGGCGGCCAGGTCGGGGGCGCCGGCCAGCAGCGCCATCCAGTTCTGGCAGTCGCAGGCGCCGCCGCAGTCGCCGTCGTCGGCAGCTGGTGCGAACCCTAACCCTAGCGCCAGCGCCTTCGCCTACCTTAAGAAGCCGCTCCCGATGCTGGACACTGGCGGCGGGTCGTCCGGCTCCGGCGCCACCACGTGCCAGGACTGCGGAAACCAAGCGAAGAAGGATTGCAGTCACAACCGGTGCCGCACGTGCTGCAAGAGCCGCGGCTTCGACTGCTCAACCCACGTCAAGAGCACCTGGGTCCCCGCCGCCCGCCGGCGTGAGCGCCAGCAGCTTGCCGGCTCCGGCTCTGCATCGTCCTCCCCCGCCACTGCCACGACCACGGCAGCCGTCGCCTCCGCCTCCAAGAAGCCCCGGCTGCTATCGTCGCAGACAACCACCTCGCACACATCCACTTCCAACGCCACCACTCCTCGAAGCTTCGACACCACCTCCAGCCACCAAGGTAATCAACCGGCAATACCATCTCTCATGTGCGGGATGCGTTTTTTACACTTCAGGGTTAGATGATTTACCAATAAAGCTTTGTTTCGTTTTCTCAATCACGCGCAGACGCGTCGTTCAGGGACAACCTGCCGAGGCAAGTGCGCGCGCCGGCGGTGTTCAAGTGCGTGCGCGTGACGTCCATCGACGACGGCGAGGACGAGTACGCGTACCAGGCCATGGTGACCATCAACGGCCACGTCTTCAAAGGGTTCCTCTACGATCAGGGCGTGGACGATGGCCGTCACGCGTCCACCAGTAATGACGACTCAACTGCGGGAGTGCCCAACATGTCCGAGCTTCACCTCGGAGGAGCATCTACCTCCGTTCCCGGCAGCAGCGCCGTCCGGGAAGGCGGCTCCTCCATGGTGCCCACGGAGTTGTACGGCGGCGGCGGCGGCGGCGGAGGCGGAGGGCAGCACATGATCGGCGGGTCAAGTTATGGTAACACCATGAACTGAGTTCTTTACTACACTGGAACGATGTGAGAAGAGTAAGGTTACATCATTGCCATTCTTTGATTTTTCTCTTCATTGCTAGCGGAGTTCAATTTTCTCTCTTCCATGACCGTGTCTGTTCAACTTATCTCTTTGATGGCGGTGTTATTGTTTGTTGGTGCATAATAACATCGATGAATTGTTTCTAGCTGTACTACTATAGCACTGTACTAGCTCCTTTTCTAGCTGAGTAGAGGAGAATAATTGTTAGCAACTGAAAAAGAAGATAGTGCAACATTATCATGTCCTTGATATGCATAAGATATTGCCTGTTGGTTTTTTTGCCTTTGTTCATGTCCCCGATGCCTGTTGTTCCGTTTCCATATTTGGGGATGTGTTCAGGATCGATCCATGGCAAACCGTGTAGGCCGTGGGGGCCGGGTCACCTCGAGCCGCTAGCTAGAGGCCTGCACTGTTCTGCCTCGTGCTAGTTTGTGAATGGTTGCATTTCTGAGCTGAAATGTTTGACTCTTATGTCATTTATCTGGCCCTCCTCTCTTTGCGTGCTTCATTTGGCCTCCACAGCTGTGACCTTGTTTTGCTGCAGTCTCTCATCTCCTCTTTTTTCTATGGGTAGGTAAGGAAGGCAAGGATTCCTTCCTGCCTTGGAATTGTGCCGTGTAGGGCATCTTCTTCATATGCATTGGGACTTGTATCCTGGAGGCCAATGTGTAATATGCATGTGATGAGATAATCCTTGTGCTTATTATAAACCATCTCATTCGCATGCATGTTACTCTTATGTTAGCCTGACCGCTGATGCCGCTGCTTTTTTTGACACGTTCGTATGAGAGGAGGCAGGATCATCGTGGCTTCCTGCTCCCCTTCTAGTTTTTTTGTGCAAGCCCCCATATTTATTCCTTGTGCCGGATCCCATCGTGGATTGACAAGATGTGAAACGAAAGAAAGCTGGTGGTAAAAAGCAATGCCATGCACATGATTTTTGGGGTCGGGGTGCTTGATTTGGTTCGTTGCCTTGGATTGCAGAAGTCTATTGATCTGGCACTGGTCAGCTTTGCTTTGATTTGCTTTTTTGCCAATGACTGAAAATTTTCGGTCGCCTTCCATAGGCCTCTTTAACATGTTTGCAGTAACTCGGTAACGACACAGGTTCACGGCACATGGGTTGGGTCGTTACGGCAGTCATGAGCTGTTGATAACTTTTTTAAATTTGGGATTGACGTTGTTGGGCTATCTTGTCATCATCAAAGCTGTATTATCTCATGTATGTAATGTGTGATGATGACATCGGTCCATGTCGTCTTGTCCACTGTTGTCAACCTTTGGGGAGCACGGTTACTGTTCGGTTTGCTTCTTTATTCAGTGCTGTGGGCGGTAGGCATGGCGTATGCGTAACTCTCGGACAACTGGAATTGTGATAATCTGTTAGTATCATGTTACTAGTTGAACACTCACTGAGTCATGCTTGCTTTGTTTTTTTGTTAGGGTGCTTGACAAAAGGTCTCTTGATTGGACCTAACTGGCATTAGAGTATTCTACCAAATGGCATAAAACTCGGGTAATTTTTTATTGCTATTGTTTGCATTTTTGTTGTTGAGTTTATCTTTTCGTTGAAAAGCGGGGGTGCGTGTGGGAGGGGAGGTTTTGTGGGTTGGCGTGTTTGGCCATTTGATCGGTGCAATTAATAGCTTTGCATGCTCCGTGGATGTATCCACAAGATACAGATTCTCCACATGCATAAATCTGCTTGCTGCTAATAGCTTCTCTCCTTTACGTCTCTTTATTCAACGAATGCGATGTATCTAGTAATGTGGACAACGTTTTGTTGTCTTTTGTAATTATATGCAAGTTCAATTTGACTGGTCCCAACCATCAGTTTAAGTTTGTTACGTAACAAAAAGGACAATATTCAGGTACCATTTGAATTAAATTCAAGTCTGAATTTATACTGCTTCATGCGTCCAAAAGATAGTATTATGTTCTTGTTTATGCTGAGATGACAAACGTTTGGAGTACTGAATTCTCATTGATTTCCATTGTATACTCTGTTGTGGAACTAACTTTTCTTGTTTTGTCCCCGGATCTCAAGGGTTTTTGTATTCTTGGTAGCCAGCCTGATAATGTGACCATGAAAAACCAAGAGTTGTTGTAGCCATATATACTGCATCAACACAATGATGATTGATAAATTCACCTCTTGAGAAAAATCAATGTGTACTGATATGTGTGCCGCGAGTCATGGATTTTTGAATAGTTGAGAAAATTAGCTCTTGCTGGATCTTCGGTTCACCATTTATATTTTACAGTGTGGCCTATGGTTTCTTAATTTCAGTGTGGTTCATACAGATTTTGCTGTGATAGATTAATTTGTGCTGAACTTGTTCGACCGGATGCTGTCCGTCTGGGCTGATGAAGTACTGTATAGCAATTTCTTGCATATTGTAAACTTTTATTAGATTTAATGAAACAGTAGGCCATTTGTGCACCATATGTGCTAAATTGCAATGAACTACTCAACCAAATATAGTGAAACTGTAGGCCATTTGCTAGCAAACTGTCGGGGAGCCAATCAAATCTTGTAGTGTTGGTCGCCCTCAGTAAATAATTTTAGATGACCTAGTGGACCATGGGCGGGATGATGCTACTGCGCACCATATGTGCTAAATTGCTTCCAGTTTTTTAGGGCTAACTAGCTGCCCAATTTTGAAATGTCAAAGATAGTTATACAAGCTGGCAGGTGCCTGATTCGGAAACACCGGTTGGATTTTGAGCAAGTTTGTATTCAAATCATGTTGTCTACTCGGCTATTTATAAACATGAATATAATCAATAATGTAGTTTCAATTACATTGCATATAATTCCATTTTATCACGGATTGATCGATGCAAATTTATTGGTGCGGTTTTTTCCCCTGAACTTGAAGCGTGTTTGTCTGATTTATTCAATACAATTGCCTCTTCTGCTTGTGTCTTGTATTTTGTACGTAACCCAGGTCCCTAATTCTATGTGTTTCTAATACTGTCCTTTGTACTACTTGATGCTATACCACTTTGAGCGGTAGTCCCTTGAATTTTCGGTGTCAGCCATTGTATAGTGAAGCCCAGTATGTGCGTGCCTGCATCCTTTTTGGCTCTTACAACCTCGGTTTAAATTATAATTAGCCTTTTTCGTGCTGTCATGTACCGACTGTTGCTTTAAAAAGTCATGGCAACCCTTTTTAATGTATGGCTGATATTCATGAAATGTAAAACATCTGTTGCGCTGGCAGGTAAACATTACATAAAGCCTTTTATTTAAGATGTTCGCAAAATTCTGTCTCGTGCGTGTCAAATGGTGCAGAAAATGGCTTCCAATTTGTCTGCAGGCAGGATCCTCCATACTCGCCTACGTGTTTGAGTGAACGAAACTTTTACGGGACCGAACGAATATCCGGACAGCTTTTTTCCAGACATTATTATTATAGCGCCTTTGCTTGCTGTTTACTGCTCGTCATTGGGAATTACTCGTAGTATATGGTTGCCATTTATCTTTGCCCTGTATTCTATTGCATGCTTCTGACTTTTCGTTTCCCTTTAGGCGCCATGGTATGGCTTCCGCAGTTCTAGCAAAATTGTCCGGTGATGAGTGATGGATGGTTGCAGAGCTCAAAAGCAATGGTAATGATGAAACGATCATAACAGGTAGAAAAGTAAACGAGATAGATTTTTCACTGTTTCACTATCATGCCACCAACGAGCTTTCCCGTGCGTGCGATCGCCTTCGCTTCGTTTCGGTTACTGCTTGCAACAAGGAAATATCGATGCGGTATCATGTCAGTGCCAGGTGCATGAGCCAACAGCTTGTATGATCAGCTCGCTGAAGTGTGCTTCTTGCCTTGTTGTACATCTGTTTCTCCCGTGAAGCTCGATCAACAGAGAGAAGAGAAGCGATATACTAGTAAAAGGTGAGGTAAAAGGCATTGCCGTGGCGTGCCATCCATTCGATTGTCCTGGCTAGCTACTAGCTAGGTGTCATGGAAACCCTAGGCCGTAGGGGCAAAAGCTTTTGCGGAGATGGAGATGTGTGCTTCCTTGTGGTACAGGACACAGGTCCCGTCACGAGTGTCACCTTTTGTCACCCATGTTCATCTCGTCGTCCTAGAACTCGAGGATGCAGCGAGCTGAGTAGCGAGTCCTACGGTTCGTGTGAGCCAAACGCCCGTGGCCACCAGTTTCTGTTGTTGGCACTGGCCGGGACGAAATATCTGGAACAGTGTTGAACGCAATGCGTGTCATTTGTCCGGCGAAATGGCATGCGTGCGGTTGCAGCAGCAGCAGGAAGCGATCGAGGATGATGACAAGAGTGTCAAGCTAGGCCTCGGCACCGTGCGATTGTCTCGATGGACGGAGCCGTGGAGTGGACGCTACTGCTGTTGTAGGACGGGTACGCTACTGTTCCGTGGAGGCATGCTCCCCGTCGTACAACAGTACAGGTTCGCGGATAATGCATGCGGTGAACAAGACGCAATTTTTATTATTTTTATTTTTTTGAGATACAACAAGACGCAATTACGACTCGTCATTCCATTGTAACGGGTCGGCCCACCAAGACCAAGGTAGCAGAAGGAGGATGATACAGTATCTAACGGGCTGCTAACCGGCCTATGCGTCTCTCTCTCAAAAAACAAAACCCGGCCCATGCAATCGAAGGCACCGAGTTTTTCCACGATAAATTTCGGATGCCATCAAAACACAGACTTGAAACCTAGGGGAACCAGATCTTCCCCTCCAAGTCACAAAATCAACTCATGTAAAACGATCCATTCTTGGGATGTAAGACTTGCAAAACCATAACAACATATTAGTGTACTTGTTGAGCAAGGGCGAGAAACATCAGAACATGAACTTGTCACCACACCAGACTGCATCATTACATTGCCACCGGACAGTGCTTACATTGTCGCAGTGAGGAATAATTCCTCGCCTCATTTGCAACATCCTATCTAGGTGCCCAGAGTACATGTAAAATCAGCACAGCTAGCAATTGCATCCTCTAAGATAACTGAATGTAAAAGGTACCAGTATCGGATAAACTGCTTAGCTGCTTCAGTGGTGCAGATGCCACTGGCAGTGCATCGTTCTAAAGAGTGATAAGAAACTAAAGTACTGTACAATGCGGCAAAGTTGCCATGATACCAAGACCACGCTCCACGTCTTCTCAACGGAAGATTATTTTGTGGCACAAGGGCTGCATACTTTCACAGCACCATTATCTACAGCGGCTCATGAATTACTCATTGACCTGAGGACCAACCTCTGCAGCAGCAGGCACTTCAGGTGTTTTACTGAGTCCCAACCTCTGCAAGTGCTTCAAATGTTTTTCTGCAGCTGCCTTATCTGCAGCTTCTCGCTTCTGAGCCCTTTTCGCACGCCTTCCTGCCACATCCTTGGACACTGACGCAGACCCAGACGCCGATGCCTCTTTCTTCTTGGGAGTCCTGGATGGTACTGACCCTGACCCTGACCCTGATGCCGCTGCCTCTTTGTTCTTGGGGGTCCTGGATGGACCCGCATCAGCGGAGTCATTCTGAGTGGGGCGGGGCCTTGCTTCTCTCCTGCCGCCTCTGATGTACCCATTGTCACCCCACCTCCTGTTCCCAATTCGAATGCTCGGGGACCTGCTCATGTAATAACTTTCCTCGTCAAGATCATCTTCATCGTCATCATATTGGTATTGGTGGTAAAATTCTTCTTCTTCCAGAGCCTCTTCATGAGCCTCTACGAGTAGAGGTTCAAACCAAGTGGCCCTCAGGAGAAGGCAAACACTCTCCTCAAACAGGTAGTCATGAATGCTGAACAAAAGAAACAAGCATCAAGCTCACAATCTACCTGAAACAGATACGCCCCCCATATTACGTGGAAACAAGGGGTTACCAGCCATCGAGTGAACGGTGCACGCTGAGGAATTCGAATGGATGCTTGCATTGTGGGCACAGAGGAGTCTGCTTGTAGGATGCCCACCTCAAAATGCATGTTACACTGCATGCACAAAATGGATTGAAGCAGAATTAACAATCATCAATTTGCAAAAGCAAAAATCTTCTGAAATAAAATACATGTTTCCATTGCAACAATGCCAAAGCATTTGTAATTAATTAACCATAACTCGTCTCTCACGGCATCCATTGTTCTGAATACGGCTTAGCAAGCAGCATAGCACAAAGTAAAACACTCGTATTCAATCTAGTGACAATTAACATAAGAGTTGGTTAAATAATAATTGAATTACAAATATGGTTGGTTGGCAACCAGAGAACAGACGCACATGGCAACTGCTATGATGAAAGGAATCGATAAAGCTGACTTTGAGCAACCAAAGCATAGTCCCATTCAAGGTACACATGGGGTCACAAGGATTTGCTATATCAATTATAGGGTCATTGATACCGAAGATATTCCGTAAGTATAAGATACTGGAATCAAAATTAAAATTTCAAAACAACAGAACAGAATATCAGCGTGCGAATCACATGCTAATAGACAGGCCAACCACCAAAGGGGCACCAAGTTAGAGGGGTTCGATCCAAACTATCAAACTTACAAATCTAAAATTTAGACTACTCGAGATAAGCAACATGTATCGAAAACAAGGACAATCCACAACAGCCTAGCAAAATAATATGACTGGTATATAAGACGGAGTATTCCGCAGTAATTAGCGGCGGTTTTGCAGGTGGGGATTCGAGAGAAGAGAACGCACCAGTAAGCGTGGTCGCATCCCTTGACGAGGGCCGTCTCCTGGAGCGCGATCTTGTCGAGGCAAATCGCGCACAGCCCGCAATCCGCCGCCCGGTCGCCACCGCGCGATGCCGCCGCCTGACACGAAGAAAAGAAGGAAGACTTAGCCACGGTATCGGAAGAAGAGATCGGGCAGATTCGCGCAGATCTAGGATTCCAGGACGAGGGGGCACCCACCTGATCGAGGGGAAGGGAGTTGGGGACGCCGAGGAACTCAGCGGATGAGGAACCTGCGGCTGAAGCAGAAGAGGCGGCGGCGGCGGCGGCCATGTGGGCGGCGGCGGGCGGCGAGAGCTTTTTTTCCTCTCTTTGGGTTGGGTCGGTGAAGGGAGCGGATGGGCGGAGGAGGGGCTTCGCGAACCAGCGCGTCCGGGGAAAAAGAGGAGCATCCTGGCGTGAGATGCCGCCCGTTTATTCGGTCGCCGGCTCCACGCGCACCGCGACCACCACCCTGTTTTTCCCCTTCTTTTTCTTTCTTTTTGGGGAAACGTGGTACCCAAGTTTGTTGTTCGGCCTCAAGGTGAAGAAAGCCCAAGGCCCAGCAGTGACGAATGGGTTGTTCCGCCCCCATTTTGGGCTGTGAGGGAGGTCCTCCATGTTTGCATGGAACGGTCCAAAGTACAAACACTCCAAGGTTACAGCCATTCAACTGGAGCTTCTGGGTGGACTCGTCAGCAGCGGAGCTGAGGCTAGCCGTGCACCTGCTAGACACCTGACCTGACGCCAGGGAGGGATCGGAGGAGACAAAGCACGCCGCACCGTACTTGGCGTCTTCCCCTTCCCGGCAGACGAGACCTCAGTCCTGTCGCTGCCGCTGCCTCTGCCTCCACGACATGTCACGCCCAATTCAATTATTGAACGTGAGCTTCTTCTCCTTCCGTCTCCTCCAGAGAGCAATGAGATGACGAGAGGACGGACGCTCCCCGTCCACGCGCTCCTCGATTTGTTGCATGCCGATGCCTTCTCGGCGTCGCGCGGCCTGCCCGGATCACGCCAGGTGCATGCATCTTGCCGACTGCCTTGGATTCGCATGGCCTCTCTTGGACCTTTCTACCCAGAGAGAATCTATCAGTGTTTCGACAACGTTTTACACGAGCGGAGTTCTTATTCTGCTAATTGATAATTTCTAAGTGGACCGACGGAAAGCCAAGGACGAATCAACTGAGCCCTTGGTGCCTTATCGTAACTTGCTTTACCTCTACCCCTAGCACAATGGAAGCCACCCATTACAATAATGTGGGATTTTTTGTCGCTTAATTTTGTGGGTTTTGAACCGATTGAAGCCAAGTAAATAAAGGGCCCTCAACTTGAACCTGATTTCGTAATAAAACCATCAAGTTCAGATGGCATCTTCAATCGAATTCAGATTACCTCCATATCTGTCTGCAGGGCTCCTGAATTATTGAACCTCATGCTCGTCCGTGCATCTAATTTGCGTACGACCAGATGGCCGGCCCTACCCATGACGGAACACACTGCAACTTGCATGTTCAGGCGCCAAATTGTCCAACACTGATCACTCACACTCATGGTTTGCAAAACCGTCGGTAACCTGTCGGTTATCGCGGTAACCGACCTTACCGGTCCGGTTCGGTTTCTTTGATTTACCTGTTTTTTATTTTGAATTTGAAATGAATTTGAAATTTGACGAATTTTATCTGGTTTTCATTGGTTTTGATCGGTTAACCGGTCCGGCTCGGTTGGAACGGTTGCATCGGTAAGGTGACCCTTATTTCTCCCCCTGCGTGATCTGCATCACCATGGCACCAATACACCAAGGATGCACGGCTCAGTAAACGGCCGGAAGAAGTTACAAGTACCTCCCATCCCTAAAGCCTCTTTAGCCTATAAAAGCCATGCGCCCCTAGCTCACTCACGAATCACGAGCACTCTGCACCATCATGTGGTACTAGTTACATTATCAAATCTAGCTTGCAGTAACAGGAGTAGATTCCAACGTGCCTCAGGCGCCGCCGGCCATGTCACGCCATCGGCGGCAGCCATCTCGCGCACTTCCTCTCGACTTCAACGTCAACGACGACGGGCAAGCAGCACCTAAGGGCGCCGCGTCACTCGAGGGAAGCCAGATCCCGCGTGCCGGCAATGGCGGTGGCCGAGGAGATGGCGGCAAAGGGCTAGAAGGGCAGGGTAACAAGCAGCCGCCGGCTACTGGGGGCAGGACGTCGTCGGAGGGAATAATGGGCAACAAGTCGCACGACGACGCCACGGCCCACGGGTAGTCGTTGGCTACAGCGCCAGTCAGATCAGATCGATGTGCCGAGCGTTCTTCACTGATGTATGTTTTTTTATGTTCCTACGTAGATCTCCAACATATCTGTTGTTACGAGTTTTTCGCCAATCCATCTGCGCCTCTCATTTTTCATAACTTTGCTTGAAAAGGGTATCCTTTTACTTCACTACTAAGAAGTAATACACGTGCAAAAGTATGATCTCAAATAAAAATAAAATATTCTGGTACTAATGTTGGTGTGTAAATGCACACAACTAACACACGATGTCTTGTGCAGCTAATCCATTATATGCCTCATTAATCCATTATATTGCTACCTTATCATCATTATTTTTGGGTGGACTATGGAGTTGCAGTGTTCGATCACAATACTAAGAGCAATATTTGTCTACTAGAGAAATGATACGTTCAAGCTCGTCGTTATATCGTATGAAATCTAACTTGTCAGCTTCACCACTTTATGAACAAATGGGTGCAGCAGCAAGGAATTAGGTATTCAAAAATCAAATGTTTCAATGAATTGCCACCATAAAAGATGATCCATGCGGGCGGCCGGGTGCACATTATTTCTTTGGAAGTCGCGCAAAATTGTTCCGAGGCATCAACGTCTTTACCCGCTACAGACCACATTGACATTTGGAGA
Source organism: Eragrostis nindensis (assembly GCA_012490785.1). NCBI lineage: Eukaryota > Viridiplantae > Streptophyta > Magnoliopsida > Poales > Poaceae > Eragrostis > Eragrostis nindensis. The sequence goes on from JAAXCT010000170.1 coordinate 425,532, forward strand.
GTGATGATCTTCTCAGAGAATCATATCGAGAGCCATCAGTTCCCCTGCTGAGAGTTTGCAGATTTCCCCTTGAGCCTAAGCGCGAAAGCTTGCAGTGACAGCAGCAGCTTCCTGAGCTGCTCTTTGGTCTCCGGATCGATCAGGTTGCCGTCGTCGTCAAACTTTTTCGGGGGCTGGTGTGCTTTGGTGAACACCTCCGGCTTGTTGATGAAATGGATGTCAAGGAAAACCCCCACTTGCCTGATATGGTACTGCGAACGGCTGCCACCGGACCCGCCCGATGCACTTAGGATCGCTGCTGCCCTGTCGGCCCAGCAGTTGGGCGGCCGTGATCCCCAGTCCAGAGCGTTCTTCAGAGGGCCTGAAAGTATAGACATCAACTAGTTGAACATACAAAGTTCAGAAATTACTTCATAAAAAACCATAATTCAGAAAGAAAACAGAAAACTGGTGGAGACGGTCTATATAATTGTTTCTTTTGCTTCACTGATATCATAGGCTAGTATTACTAAACTCTAGATGTGAGCGGTGGTACGAATTTTCAATCAAATTGCAAGGTACAGTAGTAGTATATTTCAGTTATTAACAGTTTGGCAGAGTTCAGACTTCGAAATGCCAAGCGTGGGATGTTGTCTTGCAAGCGCGGATTGGAAAAGGGATGTTATCGTTTTGTTCCTTTACTCGAAAGAAAGGGAAAAGAAAAGATTGAAATCATTCTGTCTTGAGTGGACTAAACCAGAGGGTAAACCATCATGGTAGAGAGAACCTGCAGGCAACCACCAGCGCTCTGCAACTGCAAGTGTGCCATGGTCATAGTGACAGGCGAATCGAATCGGGTACCTGAAATGGAGTAGTTGTACTCGGGCGAGGCGAAGAGGAAGCAGTCTGCCACGCGGATCTTCTCACGGAACGCCTCGACGGCCGGCGGGAACCCGCCGTCGACCTCGAGGTCGGTGTTGAGCAGCGGCAGATCCGAGATGTCGACGTGGTCGATCTGCAGCCCCGGGATGGAGTCCTTGCAAATCTCCGCGGCTTCAGAAACGCAGGCGGCACTCGAACAGTCAGCAGCCACACACACACAACAGGGACGCGCGCTGAATCATGATAAGACAGGGGCCCGGCCGGAGTGATCGAGATTCGAGAGGAGCTGCTTACCGGCACGGACGAGGGCGGTGTTGGCCGAGGCCCTGCGGAGCGAGCCGGAGATCGCCGCCACCCTGAGGACGGTCGCCGCCGCTGCGGTGGTGGAACCTTCCATGTGTTCGAGTTGGATTGGGTGTTGTCTGTCCTGCCTGGCCTGGCCGCCTTACTACAGCGGTACTAGTATATGTAGTACAGCAGTAGCAGTGCACAAATCCATGTGGAATCATCTTGTTTGACTAGACGATGGAAACACATGCCTTGTCTTGGCGCTTTGAAAACGTTCCGAACTTTAGATTGGGGGGAAGCTTCTCTCAAGGAACACGTGCGGCCATTGGGCACTCCAATCTCAATACCGCCCTTTTTTTCCAAGCTGACAGAGATGCTTATGGTACCTGCCACGGAAATAATGATGAAAATCCTGCAAATTTCGCCGCAGATAGCAAGTATAAAAAGACTATTTGGGCACTGGGCTAATCAAAATCGTTCTTTATTTCTGACGAGTACACAAACCATCTCTTTCGATCTTTTACAGTCTACTATTGGCTTTGGTTTGGACAAAAGTAATGTAGCTGGGGTTCTTCCTCCTGCTCCGGCTTGAAAACCTTGAATTCTTCTTTTGAACTCAAAAACCCTGAATTCTGAATACTAAACCAACAGAGCAGTCGTAGGAGTACTGATCTGATCATTGTCTACCTTCTTCTGGATCGTGGGATGTCTGAATTTGTCAACTGGTGGGCTTGGCAAGGCTCGCCTTCAAACCAAATAGGCCCAATAAGGACATGGACCCATTGGAGCATGGCCCATGCAACATTGACGTCGCGGTAACGGCTTTGTCGCGCGCTCATTCGAGAACGCAGGCACAGAACAGAAGCCACTAGCGTGAGCCAGGCAGCTGCCGAGAAACACATAACAGACCCGCACATGCAGGTTGCTGCACGCGACGGCGAAACCCATACTACCATGACCATGAGAGGCATGAGAGGCAGTAGTAGTGGAGTGGCCTCCTCTCTTTTGAGGCCGGCCGCGCCTGCGACGCCCACCCACGGCATGCCAAACCGTGCAAGCATGCGTGCGTGGTATCTTCCTTTTTCATGGTTCGTGCTTTGGCTGCCGTGGCTCGCCGCATCATAAAAGCTGACCACAGCGAGAGAAGCACTAGCTATTGTGGTGCGCTCGTCTGCGCCCGGCAGACACGGCCTACGCACACCAGCTAGCTAGTCAATGCCAACATGAGCAGCCGAGTGTAGTGTTCTGGCCGGGCTTGTTTTGCAAGGTTGAGCTGTGCTCTCACCCGCATGGCAGTGTGGGTGGGCGAATGGTAGTACGTAATACCAATGGTAGTACTAGTACCGTGGAGCATGTGCAGCATGTACGTACGTAGTACACACTACTGTCCCGGTGCAAGTAGAGCAACGATCCTGCCCCTGTCGTCTCGCCAGCACCACTCCAGCTTTACGCCTTGCATGGAATGCATCGGAAACTGTGCAATTTCGCGCGTTCCCGAGAAAATACAGCAGCACGCACATGCAGTATTCTTCTCTTTATCGCTGTGCTTCGCAGCTAGGGGTACCTGCCTATACGCAGTACTCCCTGCTCGATCAGCATGCACTCAGCAGCGGTTGCACCTAGTAGTATGCCCTCCGAAAAAAAGAAAAAACGGTTGCGCCTAGTACCCGTCATGCATCACTGGAGCACCCACCAGTCGTATCCAAGAGTACGATTATCGCTTCCTATAGGACCAAAATGTATAATTGAGGCATGGATACCAAGTTGTCAGTATTCGACTGAAGAAAATGGAGGGAGCTCGTGTATTCAACTGAAGAAAAAATGATCACGCCGGCCTGCCCAGATGTGGCCAGTATCTAGTATATCATCTCCAGATGTTTATTTCCCCTGTTTCTACGAAGAAAAGCTTTGTGTAATTGTGTGTCCTGGCCCATTCCAGATGTGACAACTCGTACAATACTAGTACATGTTAATGCAACGCACAGGCGCATCCTTGGACAATACAGCACCAGAAACAGCACATTGGAGGCAGAGCAGAACGGAACGGTACGAAATATTAGTACTACGATAGAGCGATACAAATGCCATGCATGCACAGTTAGAATTTAGAAATGATGACTCGAGGGCTGGATCGGTCCGCGAGTGGATGACGGCTGGGCCCAGAGAACCATCTGAGGCTGCGGCTGGTAGTGGCCCACATGGACTCCGCTCGCGCCGTCGTCGCCCAGCCCCGCGACTCCACCGCCACTGTAGCCACTCTGCAGTCCGCCGGCGCCGGCCGCCACCGCCATCGGCAGCTGCTCACGTTGTGGATGCGGCTTATTCCCCTCTTCAGGATAACCACCGCGTCCGTCGGCTCCCTCATCTTCCTCGTCAGCCGCAGGCAGCCGGTGCACCTCGGCCGCGCCGAACGTGGCGGCCACCACAACCATCCCGTCCGCCGCCTTCATCTCCCCGGCGAGCGTCCCGCCGATCACCTGCCCGCCCGCCCCGGCCAGAGACACCGAGAACGGCGGCTGCAGCACTGGCCCCTCGGAAGGCAGCAGCACCGTGCCGGACAGCGCCAGCACCTCGAACCGCCCGTGCAGCGTCACCGTGGACGCGGTGGTCGGCGAGGTCGGCAGGCGCAGTGTGACGGCGGCGACAGCGCCGCGGCCGCAGAGCACGGACACGCCGACGCCGCGGCGGCGTGCGAACGCGGCCACCGCGGTGACCACGTCGCAGCCCGCGGCCACCTCCAGAACGACGGTGCGCATCGCGGCGTCGCTCTCCCGCGTCACCACCACCGGCGGCTTGGGCTTGTTCTTCGACCCCCGCGGCCGGCCCCGCGGCTTCCTCGCGGTCACCGGCGCCGGTCCCGCCGGCGAAGGCATCGGCGGCGCTGGCGTCGGCTCAATCAGCTCGGCTCGCGGTGCCCCCTCGTCGGCCATCGGATCAAGGGCAAAGCGGAGCGCGGAAGCTTATATACGAAGCACGCTTTTAGCGACTACAGTGGTATGAATAGTAAAATAGCTTCAGCTCTTGGCTCTACCAGTAAAATATGCGAGGGCTATAGTATTTGTAGAGGGAGGTCGAGAAGAATGGAAGCCAGGCAACGAGGTGGTGATCGGCACCGTCCTTTTGCCCTGCTCACGGCTCTCGGTCTCGGGTCACCATGACCGAGGATGCGGGCGCGCCGAGACGTCCAATCGGAAGCGTTACTTGGGCCCCACTGCGGCTTTTCGCCATGGGTCTCGCGTCGAATCAGGCGACACATGCAGCGGCAGCAAATCAAACAGAGATGCTGAACGTTGTAACAGTAGGCGGGGTGACTCCAGGATTTGTGTGGTCAAATGCAGTTACAGGTTGTGTGATTGGTCGCCGCGTGAACCCGGCCGGCATATGGCTGCGGTTTCTCTCTTTTCTCCCAGGAAATGGGCGCCATTCCATTCTCGCTTTTATCCGCAAGTGCCGTTGCGTCCAGGATGCTGGAGATGTTCCTGTAGATTGACTGCGTTTCTCTTCTAAACTTCAGTAAATGTGTTTGAGAAATGTTTTAGTTTTAGTATTAAGCATAGATTAGCATCACAACAGTTGATTGATCGATGGAGATTTCGAGGTGATGTGTCCGGAAAGAATCAAATCGATCTCATGCTCTGGGTGCTGCACGCAGGCAGCTTCCACGCGCGGTCTCGTGGGTCTGCTGCACCTTGAACAACGCTAGTGTCTCCTTCTCCTCGTTGGATGCTACCAGTAGAATTACTTCTCCTCGACGCGCAGTCGGCACCCAACCGTTGGTGGCATCTGCAGGTACGGTGCCGGGTCAAAAGTCAGTGAAAGTTGAAGAGAGTGATGATGAATAGTACTCCAGTACATGGTGGAAACATTGAGCTGCTGTATAAAGACCAAAGTACATGGTGATACTACTACACGGTTGGGTTCTCGTTGTTCAGTTTGGTTCTAATATCTGTACTCTAGTCTTTAAGGTGTATAACAGCGAACTAGTAGTATGTGCATACTTATGCATTTGTGTCGCTGCTACTCTCATGCATCGTCCCGTGTAAATTGCTCCCTGGAAAAGTCACGTTGTCGCGGAGAGAATGAGACATGTTTGAATGCTGCCCTGAGCAAGATTTGACTGAGCTCACGCGTGTAAGAAACTGCATAGTATAATTAGTCGCATCTTTTTTCCGGGCATGAGCCGCATGACCTTCCAAAGTTCGAAACTGCATAGTATACCGTTGGTCCGATGCAAGACCGGGCCCAACCATCTCTCAAGAGTAACTGCGGGCGGCCCACCAAACCATCGGGCTGGGCTTAAAAGCGACACGATCCGCTGCCGTCATGGCTCAAGCCCATGCATGCTCTCAAGCCTCATCACCACCACACTCGTTAGTCGTTACCTACTTCATTTTGCTCAAAAATCACCCCAAAAAAAAAAAAGGTACCTTCGCCGGAACTTTTTTCTGTTTTGTTTTTCGGAGGGCCGGCTTTGACGACTTGTGCCGGCTCCGGCTACCTACCAGACGAGGTAGCAGCCTCTGCATCTTTGATAGTACGTTGACACGAGAAACCAGCCTTGGACAGGCTTGCGAGCTTCCTTTCTGATAATATCTATACTGGGAGTATTAGAATTTAAAACGATTTTCTGAGTTAAATTGTACTCCGTACAATAATTTGCCCAAAGAGACGCACTCACGTTATTCGTCGCTGTATGCTTTGCTGGCAGCCGGCGGCTTTCATCCGGCCCTGAATTTATTGGGCTTCAACTTGCCATTCCCCGCCGAGCGGGGAACGGGTCACGGAAACTCGCAGCAGCAGCAGCAGAGACCGAAGCGAAGGCTGCTGCAGCGAGCGGGGAGCCGGGGACCATGGAAGCCGCCCATCCTCCGCGTGGCCGCCGTCTGCGGCTCCCTCCGCAAGGCCTCCTTCAACCGCGGACTCCTCCGCGCCGGTACTCTGCTCTGCTCTCTTCGCTTGTTCCACTCCCTCGCCGAGGCGCTGACTATAAACCGTGGCAGCCGCGGAAGTGTGCGAGGACTCCATCCCGGGCCTGCGCGTCGACCACCTCGACATCTCCGACCTGCCGCTCCTCAACACCGACCTAGAGACCGACGGCGGCGCCGGCTTCCCGGCCCCCGTCGAGGCCTTCCGCGGCAAGGTCCGACAGGCCGACTGCGTCCTCTTCGCCGCGCCCGAGTACAACTACTCCATCGCAAGTATACGTCGCATTCCCCCCTTTTCGCCTCCTCCCTCCTCATGTCAAATCTCCTGTGAATACCGCAATTCCGCGCGCAATCTATTTCTGCCCAACTCAATTCATCACTCGTTACCGGATTGGATTCGATTTCGTTCCCCTGCACAACGTCCCTAACACGAAGGCTAATTAGCAGCGTGATGAGTTTTTAATTTCCAGTTGAAACACAGGTTAAGGCTATGCACTGCTGAGATGAACTGTAGGATCCCCATCTGGTTGGCATGGTGCACGACTTTTTAGTTCCAATGTTGCGTCACATTTTCTTATCATGATGCACGAATTGGTGGAGTGGGTTGCTGCAGTGATGATGATATTGCCAACACTAATTGGAAAAAAGAAAACAAAGAGGAATATTTAGCCTTTAGCAAAAGCATTTATCCATTGCGGCTTTTCCTTTGTTCCTTTCTTGAAAACCTTATCAACAACATGTAGATCACTTCAATTCTTTATTACGTAGAACATTCTTATGATTCCAGTAAATTCAGTGACTACATCCTTTAACAGAAAAAAAGAGGCCCTTTCTAATGAGCTAGTGGGCATGCCCTTTACCTGATTACCTCTGAACTGAAGAACACACATTTCCTGGATGAAACGTTTATTGCATTTCATTGCTGGGGCACAGCAAACTGACAAATTCCAGGTGCATAGTGCTCAAGATGCTTATTACTGACATCTAATGCTATCCAACTTTGGCACATTATCATGCTTGTTATTATCACCAAGAATTTATAATTCCACTACATTCCTTGAGATGATTATTATTTTTTAGAATAATAGGGTTTTACCCCCGGTCCATTATGCAAGAGCAACAAGACCTGTTCAGGTTTACAGCACAGATTCACCAACACACTCAACATTACAAAAACAAGGCACCGCACTCTGTTAAGAATCAACACGCGTGAAACCAGTGCGACAGCACTCCTACTACTCTTCGCTCATCAGCTTGCTGGGCACCCACTTGATCTCAGGCGTCCTGACCTCCCATGCTTCCATGTTCAGAGTCTTTCTGGCCTTGAAGAGAAATCCTCCAGCAGCATTCTGTTCTGCTGGTACTCCTCCACATGTCTTCCCGGACAGAGGATCTCCCAATTTTTCAGCATCAGGATGATCTGCTTCCATAGAATCCTCATATCCTTCCAACTCCCGTTCTGAAAACAAAAACTATTTCTCAGTTTCCACACACCCCACATAGCCGCTGCTGACTGCTGTGAACATATTATACACTACAAACTTCTTACTACTTAGCCAACATGTAGCCATTTGCTGGAAACTACTCACGGCAGAGAAATCAAAAATCACAGATAGCTCAGCCCAAACTCTTTGAGCAACTACACAACTAAAAAACAGGTGTGTCACAGATTCATGTTCACAGCAGAACAAGCAAGAGGGATCTTCTACTTTTCTTCTTTTTGCTAGATTATCTCTAGTCAGCAGTTTATTCTTCGACAGAAGCCATAAGAAAATGTGGACTCTAGGGGGGATTTTAAGGCTCCACGCTGCTGGGGTGTATCTGCTGCTACTGCTACTACTGCTACTATACAAGCAAGTGAGATGATTATTATTGTCATTGGTATACCTGCTGCTACTGCTGCTAGAGATTTGACCATTGTTTAAGCTTCATTTCAAATTAAATTATCAATGTCTTATTTTTCCAGCACCATTTGCGTCCATTTCCTCACATGGCAACCTTTAGCATAGAATCTTCTCTCCAACCAATTCTATTATGGTACTGCAGTATCGGCTGCGTATTTCTTCAGTGTGGACAGTACTACTGACGCAGTAGATTCATATTGATTCCACGTCGTTATTTTACAGTTGTATGAAAACTTCCGTTTTCCCTATTTTGAGTGCAAATTTTTATGTTTTCGTTAATTCCATTAGTTTTCTGTGCTGTGAATAGCACTTGCCTAAAACTTATTTGAGTACTATTGTTTGTTGAATAGCGCGGAGTATCTTGTTGAAGTAATTGTTGAAAGATAGTTTATTTTATCGATAGTGCTATTGCAACCCGTAAGATAATGTTATTGGATAACATCATGATAAATGACCCCAATGACATCGCTTGATATATTTTCTGATTGCTTTACATGCTTTGTGTCAATTTTAGGCCCACTGAAGAATGCACTTGACTGGGCTTCTAGAGGAAAGAACTGTTGGGCAGACAAACCTGCTGCAATTGTCAGTGCAGGAGGTGGCTTTGGAGGCGGTAGATCACAATACCATCTCCGTCAGGTTGGGGTATTCGTAGATCTTCATTTCATCAACAAGCCAGAACTGTTCGTCCAAGCATTTCAGCAACCACCGAAGTTTGACAGCGATGGAAATCTGATTGATGCTGAGATCAGAGAGCGGCTCAAGCAAGTCCTCTTATCCCTTCAGGCCTTCACACTCAGGCTCCAGAAGAAGGAATGAATAGATTCAGCACCATCTTATTGGGCACTTGCCTATCCTTAAAAAAAGAGAGTTAACCGGCGCTACCCTGAAGAAGTATTTAAGATTATGGTTATCAAAATACTATGCATTTTAAACATTGTGGGCAATTTGAAACTTGTAACATTTCCCTTGAGAAATACTTTCCTGTTTTATCTGTGTTACGATTCGATCACATCTATACGAAATAAAGGTCATGATTTCCTTTCCTAATAATGAGCATCGACACCTTTGCTTTGGTTACAGCAATTTCAAGGGACTTGTCGTATACTCAATACATTTTTCTAATGTTGACGTTAAGGCATGCAACTTAGCTAAAATTTGTACTAACATCTATGTCCTAACGTCAACAATAAGAGAACAGAGGCAGTAGTTCATAAGAGGCGTATTTTTATATCTCCCTTATTTTTAGTAATTCTGTAGGAAGTTTGTTTCTTAATTCACTTCGTAAATTCGCTATTTCCGTAATAATACAACGAAAGCTACATGAAATCTCATCTGAATAGGCTCGTCGTTTACTCTCTGTATTGTACATTGAATCCCCTGTTTTTATTTCTGCTATGGATTAACTGTTTTTGTTCACATTACGTGGGGGGGAGGCTGCCATACTGCCGGTGCCTGTGCTATCAACCTTAAAGGTATGTAACTTTTTCGACGGAAGTCACAGTTGTCCCTTATAGTTTTGCTTAAATTGATTATAAGTTTACTAGTGTAGAAGCATAACGAGGAAAACGCTAAGCCACATATCGATGTTGATGTATGCAGTCTATGTGTAAACAAGAAGCAACTCAAACCCATATCAGATGAACTGCAATTCCTGCAAATATCAAGAAACTGTCAAGATTTGACAGTGTGATGGCATGAGCTAGGTACGATATTGCAGTAAAGATATGTTGTCTACAAGCTACATGACTGATTTGGTTGGCATTGACCATTGGAGCTTGCGCGGCGCAAACAATTGTGATTGTGAAAGACTGACGGGAGAAAGTTGCCTTGATGTTTAGTATTCGCATGTAGCAATAGAATGGTGAGAAAATAGTTGGGTAGGGATGCTGTACCTTTTCCTCTGGCTTATTGTATAGATATGACCCAAGTTTTATACACGGTTCAGTTTAGGGATGCTGTACCTTTTCCTCTGGCTTATTGTATAAAGATGGCCCAATATATATACATGGTTCAGTCCACAAGTTTCAGAGCACTTCTGTCCATCTCCATCAGGAATCTCTGATATAGCACTTCACAGAAATTGGAATCCTTCACCAATAGTATCAGCTGGAAGCCTGGAAGCACTGCTGGGAGGAAAAGAGATGACAGAGAACCCCTTTGCAGCCTCAGTTCACGAAAGACCACGACTACCAAAGTGGCTTCAGGCCTAATCCAACCAAACCCGTCTGATTTTGTGAACGTGACTCTTCACTTTTCGAACTCAGTTGGACTTGCAGAACACGCAGCGTGGTGTGAACAAGCGTCACAGGCACGCTGCACACACGTAGGACTGACCGACCAAACCAGACCATTGGACAGGAAGAGAAAGATGTTCTGTTCTTGGTGTCCATAATGGAGAGTAGACTATGAGGGGAGCAAGAAGCTCCAATTCCCCCCAAATTTCAACAAGGTTCATACAGAAATGGATGGTAGCGTAGGCTCCAACACAACAGTCCGAACGAGCTAACTGGCAGGGGAGACCAAGTCCGTTTATCATTTTACAAGTTGACAGTAATGAATTTTCAGTCGCATCTTTCATTAAAAAAATACATCAATCACCTTGATACATTGGCTTCAAATCGGACATTCTTGTGTCGCGATTCCTGAATTCATAAACAAGTACACGTGGTGACCGCGTTAGCTATTTGTCAAGCTACCATGACGGCGGCTTCACCGCAACCACTGCAATCGCTTGAGATTTGTTATGACTGTAGCTGCAGCTTTTTACTGTAGCAAACAAATCATCAAAACAGCGCAGCCTCCCGCAGCAATCTGAACCGATCGCTGCCGTAGCTTCGGAATGAGTTGAACTGTGACCCTAATTTCTGGCTGCACCCCGTCGTCTTAAGTGTGTGAACCAGAAAAGTTTTCCCTGCCTGCTGTCCTAATAAGATCTTTTACTTGTGTTTCATGCCGAGTTGGCGTCATAAGCCGCGATATTTTTTCACTGACCGAATCAAAAGGATGGTGGAGGGTAAGAGGGATTGGTGGTCGTTGAAGAGGAAGCATTCCATTGAGTAGCACTAATCGTTTTCTGAAAAGGAAGTGAAGTAAAAGCATTGTAACGTCATTAGTTTTTCCTCTAACGATCTTTTCTGATGCTCTTCTGCCTCAATCCCAGGGAAATGCTGGTTTAGTAGTAATAAGCTACCAAAAACTTTCAGCTGCCAGAGTTTTCAGATTCTGAAATGCCAAATGAGACGGTTACAAATGCTTCACCTGAAACTACCCGTCAGTAGATTCCCCTCCACTCCAGCATGTGTGAAAGTAGCATCAGGTTCTCGTATGGCTCGTGTTGCAGATGATGTTCCTGCGTACGCCGTTTTGCCTGACTGACTCGTCGGTGGTTGGTGCTGGTGATCATTAAGTCCGGTTTGGTGCCCTTCACTGTCGAGCGTCAGTGTGCTCCAGCCAATCGAGTTGACAAACGAGGTGATTTCTACGCACTTGGGATCACTCACTTGTCTGCACAGAAGCCCAGCCACGTCGCCGAGCGCCATGCACGTACGGGCCTCGTCCGTCCTCTCCGACGTACGGTCATCGTTGCGCCGGCGACGCAGCTGAGACCAGACAGAATACGCTCTGCCATCAGCCACGCACGCATACAGCAGTGTCAAGTCAAAGCTGTGATACGGATACGAGCCCTGCAACGTACGGCACTATGTCGACTGGATTGTGCGGTACTTGGAGGCATGACAAAAGATGTGGCGACAAGGACTTGGCAGTTTGAGCTTCTAGAAGGCGACAGTATGCAATGTGAAGATGCAGTTCAGAATCCATGGTTGCATGTTGACCCCAGCTCATCATAGTCGTCAACTAAGCCATATACTACTTTCCAACAAAGTTGGTTACTTTTGTGCGGAAACTTTCTGAGGATGGCGTCCATTACTTGGAGCACCAGCAATCTTATCCTAGGTCTGTTTGGTTCCCCCTCAACTTATATAATGACCTTAACTGACAAGTTCGGAAATCAGTTTCTGCAACTGCAATCATCTATTGCTTCGAGATAAACAAGTAGCACAACCACTGCATGATAGTGAAACCGATGCACAACTAACCAGGAGACGAATTTAGGTGCACGGGTGTGGACAAGAAGCAAGGAAAAGGAACGCAAAGCGGATGATGGTGTGTGAGCTCGATGATGTGCACTACCGGTGGTTGGGCCTCTCTCTCTCTCATGTGGGCCATGGCACCGGGCCATCTCACTCGTCTCGGCGCGAAGCCGAGCCCTGTCTCGTGCACATACACACCGTCCCCTGTTTTCTTCACCACCTACTCCCCCCTAACTTTTGGAAGCTGAGAACACTGAAACAAGAAGCCAAGGGGGCACAAGGTCATCATGTGCTAGCATATGATACTAGAAGTTACGGTCCAGTCTTTTGGAACCTGTTGGTTGCCTGCCTGTATGTAGATAAAGACATACATATACAAATACACCTGTCAGTTGGACCTGGTGTGGAAGCAAGGCATCATCCTTTGGAAAAACCTGACGCACAAGGCTTTCCCTCCGCCTCTTGTAACCACCAATCCACAATGCTCTCGTGTGCACAGCCCCTATGCGATTAGGAAGCTACAAACACTTTGCGTCTTGCTTCACCCGAAGCGAGTAGGTGCTGCTGTTTTTCTTCTTCTTCAAGCCTGCTACTTGTAAGTTGACTCACTTGTCGTGTTGTTCTCTGCATACCGTTGCTCTCCTCTAACTTGATGATACGATCGTCTGAATTGTTCTGCACGGGCAGCCGCAACTACCTGATTTCATTTCAGCGATGGACTCGGCGAGGTTTCGGTACAATCGGCCGGATCATGGCGGAGGAGCAGAGGTGGAGGAGAGCAGAGGAGGGCAGGTGGAGGAGTACCTGGAGGTGCCCTGTTTGCTGGACATCTACGTGCACCACGCGCGCAACCTCCACAACATCTGCATCTACGCCAATCAGGACGTGTACGCCAAGTTCGCTCTCACCTCCGCCCCCGATCACGCCCCCGCGCTCTCCACGCGCGTCGCCGCCGCCGCCGGCGCCAGCCCGAGCTTCGACGAGCGCCTGCCGCCGCTGCGCGTCCAGCGCGGCCGGCTCGGCGTCGACGTGCTCAAGTGCGAGGTCTGGATGCGCAGCTGCGCCAAGCCGCTGCTCGAGGACCAGCTGCTCGGCTTCGCGCTCGTGCCGCTCGCCGCCGTCGCGGCCGCCGACGGCGCCAGGCTCGCGCGGGACTTCGAGCTCTCGTCCACCGACCTCCTCCACTCGCCCGCGGGGACCATACGGCTCTCCCTCGCCCTCCTCTCCGGCCTCCCCGGCGACGCGTGTCCGCCGCCGGAGCCGTCGATCACGTCGGAGGTGGTCATCCTCGGGCCCGCGCCGCCCGTTGACTATTCCAGGATCGAGTTCCCGGACCTCAACGTGGTGAAAGAAAACCACGACATGGCTGTGCAGTACCTGCCGTTCTTGCAACTCGGCGAGGCGCGGCCGCCGGCGGGGACCGTGGAGGAGGACTTGGAGATGAGCACGAGCCCGCGCGGGGACGGGGAGAAGGCGGCGTCATCGTCGGACGGCAGCAAGAACGCCTCGACGACTACCACGGCCAGCGACGACAGAGTGATCTCATGTTCGGCCAAGGCGACAGATCAGAAGCCGCCGCCCGACGTCGACGAGTCCGCGGCGCCCATGTCTTGCCGCTCGCCGGACACGCCGACATCCAGCAGCAACGGGAAGGCCGGCAAGGAGAAGGGGGACGTGTTCACGTCGCCGCTGGGGGACATCGACATCGACATGGACGCGGAGCAGAGCGAGATGCAGCGCCAGATCATGGAGATGTACGTCAAGAGCATGCAGCAATTCAGCGAGTCGCTGGCCAAGATGAAGATGCCCATGGAGCTCGGCGGCGGTGACGGGGTCGTCGTCCAGAAGGAGGCGAAGCTTGAGAACGAGGTGAAGCCACAGCAGAAGCAGCAGCAGGTGAAGAATGATGGAGCAAGGGTGTTCTATGGAAGCAGAGCTTTCTTCTGAACTAAATTTGCAGAGTGCATGATCCCTTCTTGCTGACATATCGACACAATTCAACGTGCGGTTTGATCAATAGGTACGGTTTTGCTTGGTGTTAACTTAATTCCTTAAGTGGAAATACAGATTGCATAATGCAGTAGAGTAATAGGCGGACTAGAATTGCCCCTATGCCGGGTTTCTCCATGATCTGTGGAGGCAGAGAAGCGTGAATTTAGAGCATTACTAGATTGTGAGATGACAAGAGATCAAGGCAATTGTTTGGACATAACTCTTCACGTGTACGTATGAATGGATTGAGATGTCAGCAGATCGTGACCCTGAAGACTACAAGAATTCCTCTTCAGGTTACAGTACGAAACCAAAGTGTGCCGCCCGCGTCAGATGGAAATGATCCCATGTTTTTGTTTCGGGAGCAAGCAACTGGTCCATATTTTTTTCGTTGTTATCTCACCCAGCACAAATCCTCAACTTGTGGACGCTAATAGAAGGCCGTTCCATGAAACGTTCCGAGCAGAAAAGAGCAGATGTTTTCCAAAATCACATAGGTTTTTTTTTTCATTTCTCGTTTTTTTTCGAAAAACGACAATATGTAAAGGCAATCATGCAAGTGAACTAGCCTATAAGCACACGTACGGGAAATGTGTTTCCACTCATGAATCAGTGAAAATCATAGCTGAGGTTTCGTGTGGTCGACGTGAATGCGACTGGCAACAGTTGCATTTCCTGTCGCAAGAGATTATTTGTTCAGAACTTCAGATCATCAGATGCCAGAAGTCGCGTCTTTATCCGAAAATGGGCCTGGTATGGGCTGGGCTGAGCTTCATAGTCGTAGCACTGCATCTTCTGAGCCGTAACGTTCAAACTCCAAATGCAAGTTAAAGGCTCACGGGCCTGCAATGCACCCGGAATAGGTCGGGCTACATTAATTTACCTCAACAGGTTCATTTGAGAGGTTCAAAAACAGGTTCATTTCTCCGCCCAATTAATTGACAACACTTTAGTTTCTCAGCCCGTTCACAACCAACACGACCGCACAGATCAACTCACATATGCATTCCTCGTATATAACATATTAACATGTCAATATAAAAAAGATCCAGAAGAAAAATTCACATGTGCATCGAAGTTAATCAGGAAAAAAGTAAACCTTAATTTCTTCAAACTTGATACAATTTGTACCTGATCTCTAATTTATATGTACATGGAACTTACAACTAACTAATAAATTGACTTTGTATTTGATCACTTAGTATATAAATATTGCCCAAGTAAAATTAGAGTTTGAAATTTATTTATGAGTAATTTCCCCCCACCTGCTCTTCAACATAAAACTAGAAGGTACAAATTTCCATTTGCAATTTTTCTACTTCCAAGCGATATTAAGAGAGTACTGTATAGAGATTATTATGCCTCGGTGGCAGGTGTCAAGCCGAGACGCATCTGACACGAGAGAAATCATCTTGGCCACGAGGTGGCACGTGCATGCATCCCAGTAGCACTACATTTTATTTATAGAAAAATGGGAAAAAGTATCATCGTATTGCTATTTATCAAGGTACAATAGACTTTACATAAGTTAGGGTTGGCAAATTGTACTGAGAAAATTGAAAATATTTATTTCTAAATTATATTGAAAAGACAATGATGTCTTATATTTAAAATAATGATACCTAGTTCACTTAGGTAATGAAGAGTCAATTTGATTAAAAAAATCAACGATGTCATATATTTAAAAACAGAGAGAGTATATCTTTGTTCACTTTGTGATGTCAAGCAGAGATGCGGCTCGCACGACGGCACAAGACCGGCCTGCTGGCCACAAGCAGGCACGCTCAAAATATATGTCGCTTTATGATTCAAAATTTAAATCACACAAAGTGTGTCACGCTCGCTTTCTAATACATCTCTCTTTTCTCTCCCCTCATCCACCCCTCCTTGTTTGTTGTACACTCTCTGCCTTTTCATCACCTTACTTAATTCTCGTATCCCACTCTAAAACGACAACTATTTTAAGATAGATGAAGTGGTCTTCAGAAAATTACTAGTTAAGCAAAATAATACTTGTTCCTGAGACTACAATAAGATTTCTCATAGGTATTAGTTAGGATTGACAAATTATTAGTAAGCTCTCTTTGGATTGCGAGGATTTTTCCTCCTTCCTGCATTTTTCTTGGAAAGTTTATATACTATTCTTGTGAAATTTTTACATCACTCTTAAAAAATCGAAGTTAAATATGTTTATTTTCACCTTTTTTTAGTAATAAATCTGTGAAGTACTGTGGCGCGAGTGACAGGTGTCAAGCCAAGATGCGTCTCGCACGAGAGTTGGGTTTGCCGGGCACGCGCTGGCACGCGGCATTCCCGTTCCCTCACGTTGAGCGTGCGTGTCACCTCTATGTCGACACCCCCACGCTACGTGGGAGGAGATCCAGCCACACTCCCCGTCGCCGAATGCCCCCCATACCGTCCACTAGGCTAGTGTCCATCACGGGGCATCACGTACTTTTAATATGCGAGTACCCTCAATAAGATATGCTGCGTACTGCGTAGGCTCATGGGTAGATCCCCCTGCTGGAGTCCTTGGCCATTCATTTGGCGCATCCTTGCTACTAGTAGCTACCTAGCTTAGATAAACAACCCTAGCTATCTATATAGGCTAGGCTGTCATCATCGTTACTAATGACATAGCTAGGGTTAATTTCTTAAACAATAGTAGTTCTGACCTGAACCTAACCCAACATCATGTACTGATAACATAGTTTCTCTTTTAGTTTCGCACTAATCAACGGTCAATTACCTTGTTTTCCTCATGAAAAAATTAGGCAGACATTGCTTTTTCTTAAGAAAACACAATGGAAAATAGACTCAACCTGCACAAATGGTAGATATAAAACGTCGCATTTCAGAGTTTATTTTATGCTTAGTAGTATTACATTATCGTGCGAAATATAATTTTTCCTAAAAATCATAATCATGCACCAGTCTACCGTCAATAATCTGAGCAAATCATAATAATCAATGGAATATAGTTTCTTTTGTTTCTTCACGCACTTACTACCGTATATAGCCACACACGACTTAGGGCGAAAAGATAGAACACCGCCTCTTATTGTTCTCATATATAGTAGCAGGAGTTAATTCGTGACAATTTGTCTGATGAGTAGTACACATTGACAAACTTTCGGGTGATGATACATCAAATGTCAAATCCCGAAGTGTCATTTGATGGATTGTAAATTCCGAACAAGCTAAGGGTATCCGTTGCTCGTAGCACTTATTGCCAATGTAAATAAAATAGAATTGTAGTACAAGTGAGCGGACGCATAGTACAGTCATATATCGTACATAGATGGGCAAATGTGCAGTACAACAATAGTACACCGAGCATAAAGAAGAAAATACAGGTTATCAACACATACAAATATACAATTTGCACGAGCAAATGCATTTCAAGCAAACTAAACTAACGTACCAGAATCGAGCATATGTACATGTTATTTATTAATGTCAAAACATTTAAAAGACTTAAGTTTAAAAGCAGCACCCTAGAACTCCAGCATTCTACTACCACTCAGAATGAAACTTTTGAAATTAATAACTTTGACTTCAAATGCTCTTTTAGGCGTCTAGAGTGGAAACATGCATG
Organism: Eragrostis nindensis; assembly: GCA_012490785.1. Classification (NCBI taxonomy): domain Eukaryota; kingdom Viridiplantae; phylum Streptophyta; class Magnoliopsida; order Poales; family Poaceae; genus Eragrostis; species Eragrostis nindensis. Next base: position 443,194 of record JAAXCT010000170.1, read on the forward strand.
AGGATCACATGTTTATATTTGTCTTAATAGTAGCAAAATATATCGGGTTTATTACTGTAGATATTTGTGATCAATTGTATTGAGACCATATGTTCATGCCTTCGTACAGAACGAAAAGTAGTTCTGACCTCTACCCACCATCATGCTGGGTGTCCACTAACGGTCCGTGTGTTGTTTAGATATGTACTCCCGGATTGCGACAAGCTTTAAAGCCATAACAACATAACTTCAATATATTGTACTAATTAATTCAGAGCATAGTTTTTCCGTTACATTTTGAAGCAAGCATAATATAATTTGTAAAATCGTACATCTGATCAAATGTCTTATTTTAATTGTTGTTATTATTACGTGTCATGGGGTTTTCGTTATTGTTTACCTAATAAATTGATTACTCCTTGTGAAATTGTCATCGTACGTATGTGACAGTGACAACCACCATCTCACCCACTTATAAATAGGGAAGTCATCTCCCTGGAACTGGCACAAGCTAAGCTATAACTTGATCAAACTCCATCCAGACTAGTTAATTCAAACCACCATCCAAACAAAATTCGACAGCCACAGGTCCCGTCCCTACTGCTTGCATTGGTTCGCAAAGAATAATCTCGTGGGCTTTCCTCTTCCGCCGTCTCCTCCCATCCTGATATCCCTCTCCACGCACGAACAGCAGGAGGAGCAGCCGCAGCAGCTAGCTTTCAACACGCACCATGGACCACCATTTGTTCGACGATCCATTCGCAAGCAGCATCTCATCGCTGGAGGCGGACATCTTCTCCGGCGGCCAGCTGCCGTCGCCGCCGTGGCCGGACCTCGACCTGGACGACGACGACATCCAGGGCCTCTCCCCGCCGGCCGCCAACGCCACCTCCTCGGGTGGCTACGGCTCGGGTGGTTCCGGCACCCACAGGAAGCTCAGCCACAACGCCTACGAGCGCGACCGCCGGAAGCAGCTGAACGAGCTCTACTCCTCGCTCCGCTCCCTCCTCCCCGACGCCGATCACACTGTAATTGAAACACCAACACGTCCTCTCAGTCCTGCACTTTGTATGTGAATAAGAATCAAGAACTACCACGAGATCCTCACGAAATGTGCGTTCTTCTCTTCTTGGTGCTGCAGAAGAAGCTGAGCATTCCCACCACGGTGTCTCGAGTCCTCAAGTACATCCCGGAGCTGCAGAAGCAGGTGGACAGCCTGGAGAAGAAGAAGAAGGAGCTGACGAACGCCAGCTGCAAAACGGTAGCTCTGAACACGACCGAGAGCAGGACTCCGGTTGTCTCCGCTACTTGCCTCAACGACATGGAGATCATGGTTCAGGTCAGCCTGCTGACCAATGTGACTGCCACAACCCTTCCTCTCTCCAAATGCATAAAAGTGTTGGAGAACGAAGGCCTTCACCTCATCAGTTCATCAACTTACTCCACCTTTGAGAACAGGACATTCTATAGCCTCCACCTTCAGGTACATGACTTGTACTTCTCTGTACTAGACGCATTCCTCCCTTCCTTGATATGCTTACTTGATCTTTGGCTTATTAATTTATATATCCTTTGCTTCCTATTACAACCTAACACCTCTTATATAATGCATTTATTTCTATCAATCAATCACGCGCATGAATATACCTTATCTAGCGACCTTTAAGCAGCACCACGAAAACCCACAGCTTACATATAGGCCTCGTTTAAATGTAATTTGTGGACTATATTCATTTGCCTTAACTCCAATTTTATTGTTCCGATTGTAGCCTCACTTAGATTTATTTTTGAATATAACTGGATAAACACTGTACTAGATTTGAGATAACTTAAATCACACAAGATCTAACTAAAAAGCCAAGCTCATAGGTGGAGCAACAACTAGCTCTTCTATCAGAAATACAAGAAGCTCACTCTTGTAATCAACATGTAACTGTAATTTTGTGATCAGCGTATAATTGCAATTAATAAAGGAAAACAGAGATAATAGGACAGCTAACTTTTGGATCCACAGTAGGATGAGAGTTCCAAAAATCTGTATTAAAATTCAACCCGTTCAATTACGAAATAAAAAGTTTCAAGCTGCAAGGTGCACAGATCATGAATTCTTTATTTGTGTGAACATCAATTAATGTAATAAACCACACTATCCCTGTCAAAAGATATGTAACTCGATCACTCAACTCTCACTCTCATGCTCATATGCTCACAAGATTATCTGTTAATCACACTAGGTAAATGGTGGATTCCTCATGCCACGTGCGCACGCATATGCATTTAGTTGGGCATGTAGTAGATCTCACACATGGCTTTATTTTCAAGTTGTATTGTATTTCATGCAATGAGAACAAAAACGTTAAAATATATCACTTTTCACCGTTTTATTGTGCCACATATAAGAATCAGAAATGTATAGTGTGCCACATCTAAATTCTACACAGTTGGAGTTGTGGTGGCCAAAGTCACTCTTTTGGAGTGTGCTAGAGCAAAAATTGTGAAGTATCAATCGCATAGAAGAGAAGTATTAACAGTCAAATAAAACATGGATGCACTGCTTGATCCATTAATCGTATTAGGAGTGATCATGAGGAGAGTTACAAGTAATAGGGTCTACGATCATTGATCCTGTCCCCATCTAGTTTATCATAAGGCCTCTAGGTTTTTTTTTGATAATAAAGAAGAAACCACAAAGTAATATTTTGGGAAGTCTCTCTTCCTCTTCCAGACTCTACCCAGCAGTCGCTTTTTATATTCAGACGGATTCAAGTAGCCTAGAGCAGAACCTTGCAATTTAGACTCATCAGGAACCATGCATTATCATAATCCACAATGAAGGCCCCATTAGCATGCAGAAACAATATGGGAAAAACATGTGCAATCACATTTTGCTTTCACAGGAACCACAACGTAGATTTAATTTGCCCTCGACAAGTTTGATGGCTTGGAAGTAATTCATAACAGGTTGTGAAATTATCTATATATAGGAGTACATATGTTAGGCTTCATAAATACTTGCACGAATGCAACATTTTTACCCTCTAGCAAGAAATGCAGTATCAGAACAAAAAAAAAACATTAAAACTATTTACAAACAATTGTAATAGTTATTGATTCTACAATTTAGACTGGCAAAGAAAGCTATATAATAATAATAATAATATTTCGAACAATTTAGAAGCAGCAACCTACCTCCATACTTAATACCACATATGGCTAATACTAGGATAGAATGTAATGGATGTTTGTTCTATGGAATATGTCTGATGAATTCATTGTGAGTGTGCTGATTCCCTGATGGAAAAACTAACAGTTTTCATCCTCTATATATTGCTCTGACAGAGAAGTCAAAGAACGATGAACAAGGAGTGTCCAGCATTCTGTGATGCACTTGAGAGAGTCGTCAGAAAGAAAGCAGGAGCATAACTAGATACATCCGCGTGTTTCGATCACGCATGCTACGTACGTACACAGCTGTAAGACAAATATAGTTTGTATAAATGAGGATAATTGTGTGATTTTTTTTTGAGCAAAGGATAATTGTGTGATGGACCAAGTTATTATATACCGGGCCACAACTATGTCAAGCGATCAAGGCAAGTAGTATTACCTAGTAGTAGTATAGTACACTAATGGATATGCAGGTGCGTGATAGTGTGCCTCCGTTTGTTTTCTGCAGTGTGTCGTCAACTGCAGACACACCAACGAATGTCTATATGATATGGTGCTCCCATATATAGTTAATTATTCTGGTATCCACTATACATTATACATATCATCACCATTAATGCATGCATGACGTGATACATATCAGTCTCAGTTTCATATATATCTTCATGTTGTTGCGTACTGTTGCCTATATGTGATTCTATTATGTTCAGCTTTCAGCCTTTCATTGTGCTGCCTTTGTATTGGTTATTAATTTGGTCCTTCCATTTTATTAGCGAGAGTTTTTGCTCAAATAATAAGAAAAGGTAGAAGTAGATTATTATTTTTAACCTGTCAGAATTAACATATAAAAATAACAAATGGGACTGCAATTGCTAATAAGGTGAGAAATATTGAAACGGTGCATGCTAGTGCCTCCTCGCTTGTCACAGCCTAGATCGATCCTGGTAGTCTGCTGAAATAGATAAATGACCGAAATAAATAGATTCGTCACCGCCTAGACCAAATATAAACGATCTTAATTGGTACTCAGTCGTATCATATATTGTGATAAGTAAGAAAATAGAATAATTTGAGTATGTTTCCTCGCAAAAGTATTTGCAAGTAGAGAATACGTTTCGTCGCATGTTGCTTGCCCTTGAGTTCCTGGCCCAACGTAATCAAACCCAAATGTAGAGCAGAAGACAAGCCCATTCCATCTGGGCCTTCGTACTACGCAATCCGTTGCCGTCGCCACAGTCCCGCAGAGTAAAATGCGGTGGATCCTAGGCGGGCTATGGTTAAGCTTCGATAGAACGGTGTTTGAGATTCGTACAACGGTTCAGATTCGCGCAGGTGGAGAAGGGGATGGCTGAGAAGCTGCCACGTGTCGCTCTCTGATTGGGGCGGGTGAGAGGTGGGAGAAAAAGAAACGAATTTCAAACTTTAAACGCATTTTTCTCCTAAACCGTAAGTCCGTTTTCGAATTCGTTTGAACCTACGTGTTTGTTACAATTAATTCTACAAAATGAGATCCAATATGAATATTTTTTGAATTTTTTAAAATTTAAAATTTTCGTCAACATTTTAAATATACTATGTCAACATTTTGTTTATACTATATCAACATTTTTTTATTTGTGGTCAACATTTTTTATAAAAATGTTGATTTTATTTTAAAAATGTTGAAATAGAACTACAAAAATGTTGACTCTTCTGTTTCAAAATGTTGACGCTCTGACTTGGGCTGGGCTGTTCAGATTTAGTGGGTTATTGGGCCAATCTATCGTATGTTAACCATAGGACGCCCTGCATATAAGAGGTCCCGTAAAATGCGGCACAAATCCAATCAAATCAGCATGTTAAACTTTGTAACCATTAGCGAGAGTCCGCCACAGTGGCATGTCAGAGGCTGCAGAACTGTCGTCATGTTAAAAACTTTGTAATTTGTAATTAGTGGCTTAAGCGCTTGTGGAACTCTCGTCAGTCTTGTTTCCATTCATGATTAGGAAAACGAGTTTGTAAAGGCTATAACAAACAAACTAGAGTAACTTATAACGGCAACTGTCTCATTAGGATTTTTTTTGGGCTCTAATCTTATTGTGAGATGAAAGCCGGGTACTCTTTTCCCGTTATCTTTAGAAAAACCAAAACTGCGACGGTGAAGATATGTACATTTGGCGTCACGCCCATGATTCTAATTAAATAGGTAGATCTGCTTGCTCTAACTAAATGGCTATCGCGAAGACAAGAGCCTCGCCGGCGACCTTAACCACTTGCTCTTGTCACACTCCGCTATCGTCTCCAGCCTCGGCGACCACTGCTGGTTCCTCGAGCCGACGAGCTGCGCGTAATGCCGTTTCAGCTCCGGCGTGCTGCACAGCTCCGACGACGCCGCCGCCACCGCGCCGCAGGACTTGCTCCCACCACGCCTGCTGTCGCAGGTGATCACCTTCTCGATGAACTCCGGCAGGACCCTGATGAGCGCGGCGCCGCCGGCGCCCTTGACGTACTCGAATGGGCACTGCCCGGGGCCGGCGAGCGGCACCTTCGCGGGCGCCGGGGACAGCGCGGCGAGCGTGGCGGCGGTGAGCACCTTGAGGGAGGAGAACCGCCCCGCGGGAAGGACGAAGTACGTCCGCCCCGGGAGCAGCTCCTCGCCGGGCGACATGACCGGGATTGGGAGGCCGACGAAGAAGGAGTCGGCAGGGCACACGAAGTGCTCGGCGGCCGGGAGCTCCGCCGCGACGTCGCTGGCTGTGACGACGCACCCGTCGTCGTCGTCGTCGTTGATCAGCCTCGCCTGCCCGCCCCAGTAGACAATCCTCACTGTCGCGGCCGCCGCCGGCGTGTGCAGGCACGGGGCCAGACCGTTGCCCATGGCGAAACGAGAACGACGAACGTCTAGAAGTTTCTGGATTCTCTTTGTACCGCGAAGTGAACTTGCAAGTAGCTAGATGAAGCCGAGATCGAGTTGAAGGAGCGAGGTTTGGTTTTGAGGGCTATGTATATATGCACTGCTATGAGAGTTGAAGGAGGTTGACCTTGGAATGTTCAAAAGGTGTTCCATGTGCGAGTTGGCTGGGCTGGGCTGGCTGGGTCAGCAGTCAAAGGCGACGGCCATTTCTAAGACTTCCGAGAGAAGCACAAATGGCCTTGTCCTCGAACGTGTCGACTGCCGACTGGTGGGCGAAGAAGCTGCTGCCTGCTGCTGCTTCGTCGTCTTCTTTCGGCTGCACATGCGCGCCAATTGATCTCGTGGCCAGCAGAGCAGTGAGTGGGTGGTGCGCGTGCGGATCGTTGGCGCTCGTCAGCTGAATCCTCTAGGTCCGATGTGGCAACACGATTTGCCAGACATTTTGGTCGTCGTCTCTGCCCCAACGCCGACATCTATGCGTGGTCTGACATTTTCTTTTGTTTATTGCAAATCTGCTTCCAGAACTGTACTACTAGTATCCATGTCATCCTCTCCATTTGTAACTTGCCGACATCTGGAGACTAGCGTGCAACTCATGTCGTTGTAGCTAGTTTCTTTAGGACTTTGGTTGTTTCCTTGCTGTTGACTGTTGCATTTGATCCTATCCACATCCTGCGTAGTTCGTCTCACCAAATGTCAATACAAGTAAACCGTGGGCACTGGGCATGCTTGCAGCCTTGTATTTTAATTCCGGTGGCCACAAGTAAGTTCCAAATCGCAATATGTCAATACCTATACGTACGCAGTGTCAACAGAAGTTCCAAAATTACAACGGGCGCCGGCGCGTAATTAACCTTATTGACATGTGGATTGCCGCGGGCGCCAAGAACCTAGTTAGGTTGCAAACTAGAGCGCTTAGCGCATAGTTCAGTTATCCTAGCAGCCAGTACTGGTTGACGAACCTTCTCTCTTAGATTCAGCTACCAAATTCTTCTAATCGGGTTTCTTGTAAAACTATTTCTTCTTCTTAATAGAAAGATACGCAGCTCTCCTGCGTATTCTGCCGTATATGCAGTGCCTAAAGTTGCTGGCGTGAAGTCCGAAGCACCGCACAATGCAGTCAAGGCATTGTGTGCTGACGACGGATTGATGGTCGTGTCTCATAATGGTGGAAAGTTGGTCGCTGGAAGACGTGTTTCGTGGTCGCGTAGGGCAAAGAAGAGGCATGAAAGCAAGAGAAGGCGAGCTGGACTTCGGAGTTGCCCATGGGACACCGGAGCTAAGGCATGTTCTCCGGTCTCTGGCGAAAGGATGAGTAGGGTAGTGGCTTTTTTTTTCTCGTCGTTGTGGGTTGTGTGTGTTTTTCTTTTCCTTGTGTTGGTCGGCGGTCGTGTTTCATGCCGCGAGTAGTCTCTTTAGGTCTCTTTGTGTGTTGCCACTTGGTGTCTGTACCAAGTTTGGCATGTCGGGTCGCAGAATGACATTGTAAAACTCTCTTCTTCTTAATGAAATACGTGCAATGCACGTTCTAGAAAAAAGCTCTCCTGCGTATTCTTGAAAAAAAAAGTCAAAGCCAGAAGCGGTCTTTATGTGGGCTCCGCTTCTTTGCTACTAGATCAACACCGACGTCATTTTGTTCAACTATGTACTGTCGTCATACAATATAATATACTAGCACGTGCCACTTGCTGCAACAACCAGTCAGCCATAGAATCAACATGTGTGCACTACAGCCGTTTGAAAGTTACTCCTACCTCTAGCTCTCTCTCTTTTAGGCTAAGTCGCAGTTGTAATATTTGCCGGTTCAGGTAGAGTCGGCTACCGATGCAAGAATGTTTCAAATCAGGGTCAACTGTTAGTTACAGATTGGATGTACTCATGTACAGTCAAGCAACCACCCACTTAGCACCAGAGTCGGGCTACGCTAAATTCTACTTTCTACACGCTGTATTGCTGTGTATCCGCACCTTCTGAGCGCTGCAGTACAGAGCAGCAGCCAGCCCCTCAGAGATCATGGATAGGCCAGCTTGCCACTCACGTACGTCGCCAGGACATGCTCCGGGATATCGTTGGAGAACTCCTCCCATGAAGTTGAAGGCAGCACCACGAAATCGGCATATTTCCCTTCTGAAAGGCTGCCCACGATATGGTCAAGGAAGCAGGCGTATGCAGCAGATATTGTATGCCTGTTTGTGTGAGTCAGAGTCAGAGACACCCATTACCAGGCAAATCAATTTTCAACAGCCTATATATCATCAATTGTTCAAAAAAAACAACCTACATATCATCACAATGGAAAATTTAACTGCGGAGGGACTTACGCTTTCAGCGATTCATCTAGCGACAGGCGTTCTGCAGGGATCCAGGGGGTCTCCCATCCAGGAGGCTTACGGGACATTGCAGTGCGTATGGCTTGCAAGGGATTAATATCTGAAACCTGAAAAGCATAAACAATAGCCTCAGTAACTAGCCACAGAATGAACTGATAACAGATTTCAGATATTGAAGAATTTTCTAGAATCACGCACAGGCCAATCAGAACCAAAAGCCAGCCGCGCACCACCAGCTAACAACGATCGAAACGTATAGGAACTTCGCTCGGCTCGTTCTCTTCCAATCTTCTTTCCAGCAGAGTTGGCATCATCTAATAAATGATCTGGCTGTCAACAATAAGCATAGCTTTCATAAGATGAAGATAGTAGTGTAACATTGTAAAGCATGCTATTGTTCATCATTTAAGATAATTCTAAGTAACTGAACAGATTATTCAGCACATTATTATAGACTTGCTTAAAGCGCTTCAAGATATTGTAGTGAAAATAATATTCGGCTGACATGTTGCATTGTCATACTTCAGCAAATGAAACTATTTTTGTCTTTGTGGTACTGTAGCTGCACTTGGATGCCTTCATCATAAGATCCGATATATTTTGGCTACACATAAAAAAAAAATATTCACAGGCTGTCCTTCATCCTATTCTAGTTTTGTCAGTATCAAAATGCAATCATGGTTCCATTAATTTGAGAACCATCAGAATCTGTAAACTCCTGCAAGGAGGTGAAAGGAAACTTTCATTTAAAAGGAAGTAAAGATCATTTAACATTGGACAGAATAATGAACCTGCACGGATGCAATGGTATCATGTTTGCCAAAGCGGTTCGCTGCACCCGGAGCCAGATGTTGGGCATGCTCAATCTGGTTCCATATGCGAGATACAGTTAAAATTCTATTAGGCAGAGTGAGAGGGAAAGAAAACAATTCTGAGGCATGAAATCGGAACACACCCGGAATCTGCGGTCCCTCATTCCATTCAAATCAACAACCTTGTCCGACAGATCCAGCAGCATGTCGTTAGCTTTATCCCCAATTGCATGTACTGCAACCTGGATCAACAAAAAGAACATTAAACTTTCTGGAATGACGGTGGTTAAACGAAAAGGTAGGTTCAAGTGAAAAACACATACCTGAAGACCAACTTTGTCAGATTCTAATGTTGCATTGAGAAGAATATCCATATCTATCACTTGGAGACCACAATTATCAGTATCACCCTCATAAGGCTGCAAAAACTCACCACATTTAAAAACAAGAATGGAAAACTTAAGCGGATGTATATCAAAAAGAGAAACCAACTATTTACCTCATAGAACAATGCACTTGAGGAGCCAAGCGAACCATCAAGAAAAGCTTTGACACCACCTAGATGGATCCATTGGCTTAATGATCGACCATTTTTAGTAATCAGATCCTGAAACAAAAAATGCATATACAACATATATTCACCTGCTAAGTACATATAACACATATGAGTTTGATATACTTCATTAATCATGACTTACAGAAACGCGAGACCATGTGGGCATTGGGAAGAACAAGCAAACTCTGATAATCATTTTCTCCACAGAATGGGCCCATTTGTAGACAGCTGTAAAGTATAACAATACTCATGTTACAAGTTGGAAAGTGGATCCTTTCAGAAGGTGCGAAATAAGCATATAACATCTTCAGGAATGCTACAAATAACCAAAATAAAATTAATTAGCTTTATTTAAGCTTCCATTTATAGCTCTTAACATATTTTTATAATTCAAATTGGCCATGCAATACTTAATCCTTGCCAAAATGTCTTTCGGACATATAGCAGAAAAAAAGCTCGACTATATCATCATACTGGCTGGTTCCTCAGTAATACAGACATGCCTAGAGCATTACAGTTGTGATATAAAATATGTTTGTTTTCACTTCTCAGGTAGAGCATTACAGTTGTGGATATAAAATATGTCGGTTTCACTTCTCAGGACAGTTCCAGAATACCTGAAAAATCTTGCCATGTTTTCTCAGTCGAGCTCCCAGGGAAGTAACTCCCAACATCAACAACAGTAGTAACTCCTCTCTTTAGGGCATGTTTACTAGCTCTAAAAAGAGCCTCTCTTCTTTCTTGGATAGATACTTCTTGAATCACATCAAATACAAGCTTCATGGCAGTATCAACTAGAAGGCCGGTAGGCTCTACAAGTAACAATAATACAAGCCAGATTCTTAGCCTAGTGGTTAAGACTCTTAGTAGCACCCTCAGGGTCCTGGGTTCAATTCCTGTTGGAAGCGAATTTCAGGCTGGGGTAAAAAAGGTCACTCGTTGGTTCCCCTGGTCGTGCACACGAGCCGGACTGATCTGTGGGGGGCGGATCCTTGTGTAGGGGATATGGGGGCTCAAAGCACAAGTAAAAGATCTGATCCATAGAGGGCGGGCCCTCGTGTTGCAAAGGGGGGCCAACTTTCGTGACCTTTCTCGGCCGGGCTCCGGTTGAGCTCTCTTATAATTGAAAACCATGGGGGCGGTCTTTCCCCCGCTGGCCGAGTTTTTTTTTTTTATTATGGTCAATTGAAACCAATTTGTGAGAAAATAAACATATTCATGTGAAGGGTATGAATAATAGAAAAGGCGAAAAAAAAGGAACATCCATATCATTGTCCCATAATAACCTTTAACGGTATCATAAATACGTAGATCATGATAGTGCTGGTGAAAATTATATAAAGAGCGTCCTATAATTTATTATAACTTTCAAGAATTTAACTGATTTTTTGTTTTCCTTTTTAAAAATAATGTTAATGGGAACTTGATACATGCTCACAAAAGATGTATACTTTAGTTCGGTATTTACTTTGCAAAGTATTTTTGGGCCAGTAAAGGGCTCAGAGTTAATTGGTTGGGCTACCTCCTTCTGGTGTTCTCATAATAGTTCCACCAACTGGATCGTTTGTACTTTTGTTGATCCCAGCAACCTTCATAGCTAGTGAATTTGCTATTCCCATATGACCATCCATGCGTGAGAGCCAGATCTGCGATTGAATAAGTCACTAGTTATTTGCTAACTCTTTTGTCATGGCTCCTCAAAAGAAGCTCAACTCACAAGTTTGAAAGCCTACTGGATTGTCAGGTGATATATCATCCAACCAAGCAGCAGTAGGGAAGTCACCTCCCCAAACATCATTGTTCCAACCCCCTCCCAAAATCCACTGTCCACTATGCTTATCTGTTTAGAAAATGAAGAGTGAAAAATATTGATAATATTCAGTCTATAGAAATCTTTATTAATGATAACGAATTTCATGAAATTGATGTAATTGTGAACAAAATATGCAAAAACAAGCATTTTAGTACACTGTCACACATGACACAAAGATAGTTCCTGAAATGAGAAATTAGAACTCGAAGCTCGCCAAACCAGATGAACGGTAAAACACCAACAGAGCAAGACTCCAATCAGAATCTTTCTTATATTAGTACCACATCGATTAAGATCACTTTTTGAATTGAGCACTGGAATCCAATACACTGTGCACTAAAGCAACATATATTGTATCATCACGTCATAGTTTAAATCAAAGCAATAAAGACCTAACCAAGGAATGAAACATATTTTTGACAAACATATTTCAGAAAATTCTAGCTGGGCTGTCTGTCACAAGAAATCCTACCATGCTAAGCAACCAGATGTAATTTAGAGAAAAATAAAATAAAATGTCACCTCTAACAGCCTCCTTGACTTTGCTGATGAAGTCATCTTTGCTTCTAACACCACGAAGCGGCACCCTTGCCAACTGCATAAAGTTCAGAGTAAACTAGAAAGCACACATACTGAAACCCAATTTGAATTTAGGCTTCCCAGAAACAATATACATTTGTAACACCGCAATGGCCGAGTGAGGCGATGTCGATTGATAATGGTAGGTAAGCAAGTAGTAGTGTAAAACTACCTGCAAGCCGCCATCAATGAAATGCACATGGGAATCGATGAACCCCGGCAGCACAACGTTCCCACTGAGATTCAACTCAAATGTGTGGCGACCTTTCAGTCCCTGCATATACAGCTGACAGCGTTAAGCTGAATACAGAAGATTGAAGCACAGTTTATGCAACGGTGCAGTGAACAGTGAGAATTTAAGCTCTGAACTAAGAGTACATGGGGAGAGGGAGTAGTGGTGGTGGTGGTAGTAGTAGGGAAAGCGGCGGCATCGACACAACCTTCACGGACTCGTAGGTCCCGACGCGGAGCACGCGGCCGGCGCGGACAGCCATGGCGTCGACGAAGGGGCGGTTCGGGTCGGCGGTGTAGATGGTGGCGTTGGCCAGTATCATGTCGGCGAAGCGGCCCCGCGGCGTCCCTGCAATGCAAGGAGAGACAGGTTAATCTTCCACTGAGCGCGAGACGAAGGAAGCTGGAAGACTACGGCTAGCAGCGCGCGTACAAGAGAGGCGGGAATCCGGAGGGAGGAGGAAGATGGCGGTGGCTACGGCAATGGCCGCCGCCAAGAGAGCGCTCTGGGCCGGCATGATGGGGGGAATCTCTTGCTCTCTGTCTCATCAGCCAACAAACACAGCGTGGCGCTCGCGGTTAGGTTCAAGCAGTGTTGTCGGATCCGAAAAATGAAAAAGAAAAAGACTCAAAGACACAAGGAGCGCTGTCAGAATCGAAATCTCAGGATCTGGATATTAAAGGCGTATTTGGTTTGGCTCCTAGGTGCTTGGTCTTCTGTTTCTGTCTCCGTTGTTTTGTTGTTGATTTGGATAGGGGAGACAAAAGGTGCCTCAAATAAATATTGCAGTGCTGGCGTAAGAGGAGCTGGAGCCAAACCAAACTGGGCTCCAGTCGAAAGGGTCATTTTCGCTTGAGAAGAAATTTCTTCAAAATCTACTACTGTTTTGTATCAACTGCTCTTGCCACCTGCAGTGGCGAACTGGCGATCGCATACGCAAGTCAGCTTTAGGTTAGAGTGTGTTTATCTTGACCTTTTGATTTCCTAGTTCTAAAAGTTATACTTATCGCCTTCCTTTTGAGTACAAAATTCAAGTCCTTCAGCAGTTCGGTCATCCGCATTCATATGCGTCTCCATCAGCAGTCAGAATCAAGATTCAGGACAGTGCTATCAGTAATTAAGTGGTCAAACGAAGGACCGCAACAATATCACACCAATGAACCACAGCTTCGTTTCAAAATTATCCATCAACAGATTCAGGATCTATAACAGGTACATCAAGAGAACCAACCCAACTGAGCCCAAGCTCCCTTGCTTATTTCCCAGCGGCCAACAACCCTAGCCATTGCGGGAGCGAATGCATCTCTGCGATATTTCACTTATTATGATGTCACATGATTGAATCGCTCTCCCATAAGATCGTCAGTTGGGGAGCTGAGACCGGTAGATGTCATGGCAGGATGACGGCGGCAGCAGGGGGCAGAACCTCATGGAGAAGGCGTAGCGCGTCGGCGGCAGCAGGTATTGCTCGTGTGCACACGGCGACCAGCTGTCGTCCCCGCCCAGCCCCATGTGTTTGTGGTCAAGATGCACCTGCAAACACAAGCCGTTTCACCATCACTCTCCCATCCGATCAGTTGGAACTCATACATAGACATGAGAAGCGAAAGACAAACCTCGATGTCGCCCCCCTTCACCAGCTTATGGACATGGGTCGCTCTGTCCAGCTCCTCGGTGCCGTAGTAGCTAGCACTCATCTGCATCGGCGGGGACTCGCCGTGAACCGACGCGTAGAGGCCGAAGCCGTCGGCGTTCCGGAGTGCCATCCACCTGACGTCCGTGCGGCCGCCGCACTCGCCCGGGACAATGTACGGCACATGCAGGTCATCCACGCTGCTCTCATACACGCCGACGTGAGCGGAGGCCTTGCGATCTGGGTAGCACTCGAACGGCCCCCTCCCGTACCACGAGACATGGCTCAATGATTTCTCTGCGTTGAACACGACGCCGACCCGAGGAAGGGGAGGGAGATCGGCCTTGGCGTTTACCTCGTACTGGAGAACCATGTCGCCTGACTCGTATATCCGGCAGCTCATGTTCACCTGGAAAAGAACAGACTCGGAGGCATCTGAAAGAGCAGCATCGTCGGGTTTCGCTAAATGCCCAGGAATACCATAATAGACGGTGGATAATTCCACTGTATTGTCTGGAGATTCCTTCACAGAAAACTGCCTGCTGTAGAACGAGATGTTATCCAAGAAAGCTTCTCGCCATCTTGAAGCATAGGGCTTGGTGAAGAAACCTCCTTTGTCATTGTCAGTTGGCGCACGCCAAAAGCAGGGAAGTATTCCCTTGCTCATAAGCTCAACATCGTTGACCTGTCGTGAACAGAATTATCTTGAGTTCCCGATTTTGATTCATTTTAAGTTACAAATTTTGTATAAATGAGCGAATATGCTAATGGTTGTAAAATAGGTTCAGATCAAATTATAAAACTTGATCGAGCTTGACAAGAGTAATATGACTGGTAAGCGGTAACTACTGGAACACAGTGAAAACAATTAACAAAATTTAGAGAGCAAGTTTGACATATTTTGGAAAACAGGCACCTATTGGAGAGGACAGCCCATGGCAGCATTTATTATTTTTAATAAAAATTAACGTGGGATGAAATGGCAGTGCTCATAATGAAAGGAATAAATGACACAAGTAAAAAAGTCATCTTGCTAAAAGCTAAGTTTTTTTTTTTTTGAAGTGGAAACAGCAGGAGAGGATCCCACGCAGGAATTTATTAAAACCAAGAAACCAAAAACACTGTATAAAGGCCCAGAGGCCCAAAACAAAAAGGAAGGAAAAGACAAGGAAAACTAAAACTATACAGGGGAGCCAGAGGTAGAAAACTGGGGTGTTACCCCATCCAGCCAGGCGAGAAGATCTCTAACAGAGTTATTGGTTCTCTTAAGTTGGAGATAGTCTTTTGCATCCTATAAAATCTGGAACCTAATGGATGGTGCTCTTAAGTTGCAATGTGCACTCTGTAAAGCCAGTTCATACTCATGCCTGTAGAAAAACAACATTGTAACATTGTGGTGCCCCCCCCCCCCCCCCCCCCAACCCATCTCGCATCAAAGAATATTAAGAACAGAAACCATATTTAAATAATAAATACCCACAGCGTATACTATAACAAACAATTAGGCCACATGATTTACACCTGCTAACCCAAAACCCCCCTTCCCCTGGCTTTGAACCCTTGCCTCGGTTATTACTGCCGACATCTATTATTGCCTCCTGTACTATCTCGACAAAGGACAACCAGATACATGAACAGAAAGATAAAACAAAGAAAGTAGAAAAGCTTTTCCAGTCCACCGTGAACATTGCACCTACCTTCCAACTGTCAATTGTTCCCAGTTGATTGTTAACTTTGATTTGCCAGGTGTTATCCTTGCTAATGGTTACATGATCACCGACACGTTCACAGACCAGAGGGCTCCTTGAAAGTGATACCAACTGAAGATGACATTAAACTGTAAGACAATTCAGAAGAAACAGGATTGAACATAATTAAGCTAGGAAACCATACATGAGGGGAAAAGGCATTTTTCTGAGGTAAGCAAAGCTGTGCTGAAGCCAACAGATGCCCCTCTTGAGCCCATCGTGTTTGGTACCTCTGTGTTACATTTACAGACAAAAATACTTCTCTCGCTGCACAAGTAATCCAAAGAGGAAACCAAGGTGATAACTCCATGCTGATAAGTTGGCTACTTTGCGGTGGTAAGGTTGGAACACTCAATAAACCAGAGCCCAAGATGCAGCCATCTCCTTGAAGAATCCAACTGAACTCTAAAGCTTCTGTCGTCGTAAAAAAGTGAACATTTTCAATCTGCGTAATAATAATGGAACTATTATAGATGCAAAAGCGTGCAACTGGCATGATAATCTGATCTGAGGTTAGTTACCTTGAGCATGTTATCGGTTAATGATATTTTGATAGGCTGGTAAAGGTATTTAACTTCTGCAACCAGAATCGGTTTGGTCAATTAAGCTGAAATCCAGAGGCTTGGAAGACAAAGATACATGGTTCAAGAAAATTGATACATTAGGCAGCAAAATGGTTTTCCCATGAGTGACCAGTATTTCCAATTACCATGAACAGCTGGGTGAATCGTCCGATCAGGCCATACAATGCCATTAAGGCAAAAATTTAAGTCATTTGGAGTATCTCCAAAGTCACCACCATATGCCCAAAATTTGGATCCACCTGCATCATCCTTTAATAAACCCTGAAATAAAAAATCGAAAGGATAGCGTTGAGAAATGAATTACGTAATTTAATGAGAAAGATAGCATCAACATTGTGTATGGCATTTCATTGATGGTGATGCTTTTATTACTGACAGACTTTATGCTATTTAGTTTTATGTAACCTCTATTCAATAAAAGAAAAAGAAAGTCAGCCAGCGACGATCATTTTTTTCTTCTGTCTATTAATAAAAAAATGTCATAACTCATAAACTGATTGATTTAGTAAAACAGATAAGGAGACCTTAGACACTAGAATCATGCTAAAGTCACGTATAAACATGCAACACAACTTTGCACTGCAAAAAGAAAGTCTAAAAGCAAAATGAAAGTAAACAACCTGATCAACCCAATCCCATATAAAACCTCCTTGGAGTCCAAAAGTGTTGTCTATGGCCATCCAATATGCATCAATATTTCCATTACTGTTTCCCATAGCATGTGAATATCTGGAAAACAAAAAGGAGTGGAAAGGTTCTTTTAACCATGCTGATATAATGAATATAGACAAAGTGAATTGAGTCAATCTGTGAGGGCACAGTTAGCATACTCGCAAAGAATGAGGGGCCTATTTTCAGTTGGGTCATTTGCTATCTTAACAATATCCCAGATACGCATATACATGGGGCACACAATATCTGTGGAGGATGTTCTGGAACCACCTCCTTCATAATGGATGAGCCTTGTGGGGTCCCTTTCCCGGATCCAACCTAAAAGAATGTTACAGTTAGATTAATTGGAAAGAAAAAGAAAAAATTAAACACCACAGCGACTAATGTTTTACCAGACATGGCAGCATGATTAGGTCCATATGAAGATTCATTCCCCAAGGACCAAATAATAATGCAGGCATGATTCTTATCTCTTTCTACCATGCTAACAAAACGATCAAGCATTGCATTTGCCCAGATGGGCTCCAGTGTAGGGTGTTTGAAATGGCTAGAATCATCAAAGCCATGTGTCTCGATGTTGGTTTCATCAATTACATAAAGACCAAATATGTCACATAACTCATACCACCTTGGATGTTGGGGGTAATGGCTATTCCTAACAGCATTGATGTTGTTTTGTCTCATCAAAACCAGATCCTGTCACAATAGAAAGATCATAAAGACCTGAAGATGGCAGCTGAAAAAAAAAAACTGGGAGTCTGGGACATTATCTTAAACATGCCCTCGGATATGATAAATGAAGAGAGGAACCTTGATCATGCATGCTTCTAAATTTGTCTTTCCAACCCGGGGATGATGCTCGTGCCTGTTGACACCTCTTAGTACAACAGGAAACCCGTTGACAAGCATTTGCTTGTGTGCCAAGACCACATTACGAATGCCAACTTGGCATGATTCACACTCAATAAGCTTCCCATTGGCATCTTTAAGGAGAACAACTAAAGTGTATAAGTTGGGCTGTCAAAAAAGTAAAATTAGTTAAAATGACGTGGTAATGATAGTGTTTCACAATAGAATGTCCTTATAGTTAGACCTCTTACATGCTCGCCGGACCAAAGTTTTGGATTTTCTATTTTGCCACCAAGAACATAACCATGAAAACCTAAACGACCTCGTACTAATTTTGTCTTCGGCTTCAAATTTACCACATTAGCAGATAACCGATTAGCATCAAAACCATCAGATAGTCCAGAACTATCATAGAGTGTTGCCTCGACGGACAAAGTTGAAACATGCTCCCGGTCTTGCTTGTGTGAATCGATTTCCACCTCAACCTGACATTGAACAACCTCTATTAGAAGTGAACTGAACTACACAACAGTATCAGAAGTGTTTCCTTGAGTAAGGCAAAAACACCATCTGAAGTTTGCTATATGAAAACAACATACGAAATAAGTGGCTAAGCAAATATGTTGCCCGCAGTTTGATGTTGAAAATTGGGACATGCAAATCTAAAGTGGATAAGGACAGTCGTATCTGTCGTGATAATAATATACTTGTCCATCTGAAGTTTGCTATATGAAAACAACATACGAAATAAGTGGCTAAGCAAATATGTTGCCCGCAGTTTGATGTTGAAAACTGGAACATGCAAATCTAAAGTGGATAAGGACAGTCGTATTTGAGCTAGACCGTGACAACAATTTCAGAATGGAGTAATATTTATAAGTATACATCAATGTTAAGGTCTTTCTTTGGTTCAGTAATAAATTGATCATGTGGTTCTGAATAGTGGCTAATATAATACAAGTTTGAATTGAAGCTAACATTAGCATTTCCATCCAAAAGAAATAACATAACAGGACAAGAATTTGTCTGCAGAGTTCAGTTACTATTTTCCAGTAGCGTGTGTTCTATGTCATATATCATGAGTGCATAACCCTGCGATGGCAAATATGATTACCTCAATATCAGCTACACGGAAATTATCATCCAAGGTTGCTTTGAAGAAGTAATCTGTAATAAAAATCTGCAAACAAAATTTAGCACTTATTAACCAAAATTTCCATGGAAAATCAGTAATATTTTTTAAAAGAAACAAACAGATAAATCAAACGAAGAATGCCAACCGCAGAGTACATGTAAGAGTCTGATAAGTAACATGTAGTTTTTGGCTCAGAGAAATAGTAAAGCATAATATGAGACCTACTATCAGTATGATGCCAGTGGAACTACAAGCATTAAGTTCAGTGATCTCATCCTCCCTCGGTTTCTTGAAACTTTGCTTTTGTGAATCAATAGGATCAAGAAATAAGCATGTTTCCCCTTTTAAGTGAAAGAACAAACCTGATGTGAATATATATATTCAGTCCTTACGGATCTGGGTCTACCAAAGTATCATAGTTCGCAAATAATTGTAGCTAGACAATTGATGCCTTCTGAGTGTCAGCATGAAAAGGCGTTACGTCTATCACTCTACCTTAGTTTTATGGGCATTGCTGTCAGCATAAATTGGCAAATTATACACCATATTTTGATTTTGACGATTTCTCAGTCATAAAAAGAGACCAATTACGGAAATTATTTGTAACCTGTGGCTTTGATAGTAATAGTACATCCCGGTGAATACCAGACAACCACCAGTGATCCTGATCTTCAAGATATGAACCATCACTCCATCTCATGACTTGGACAGCAAGAACATTTCCCTTGTCTGAATCACATGGATGGCAGCAATCAGTAACTTCAAACTCAGCAGGAAGCCTACTGTCCTGGCTGCATTAACACATAAATTGGAAAATATTAATCATATGATTAGGACAAATCGTGACTTCTTGCAAATAAAAAGACATGCTGGTATGAAACGTGTTTTAATTTACTGAAGCGCACTATATGTACAAAACAAAGAATAGAATTTTAGCATCTCAAATGACAAACAGTTGATGCTTGCTAAAATTCATGTACTCAACTTTACTGTAAAAGGGAGATTTTTAAGACAGCATGCTAGCATTGAAACTTGAACTCAAATGCTCAAATTGTCATAAAAGAGAACAAGATTTACAGGATCCGACTGTAAATAACCAAATATGTGAACAGGGAACTAGTTTACAGTCAACATTTAACATGTTTAACCTGATAAGTGATAGTATACATAAGATATTTAGACAGTACAAAAAAGGAGAACAATGCCATGAAGTTCATTCTGCCATACCTATAACCAACTGGTATCCCATTTATCCAAGCAAAAAAAGCTGAATCAACAGCTTCGAAGTGCAACAAGATCCTTCGACCTAACGTAATTCAAAATCAGAACAGAATCGTTTAAACTTCAAAAGAGAAGTAGAATGGTGGGGACGCACAACAGTTAGCACAACATCCGTGTCAATATCAGAGACAACAATGTAACGTGTCAAAGAAACGTAACAGGAGATAGCATAGGAATATTGCAGAAATGAATAAAGAGAGTAAGAAGACATATATGCTGTAGCCAAATGAGAACAGCATGTCCAAAAGCTAACAATGCAAAAACTAAGCCCAGTCACAAACTCATCAAGATTTGCATAAAAAACTGGTTTAGGGAGCCCTAGATAGAAAATTTGATAAAAAGATTAATCCGGTCAGTGTTTTTTTTCCCCCAAATAAATCCTTTCAGCATTCTTTGGTTGTTCGCACAAAACAAGTATCAATTTAATCAGCCAGGTTATTCACGTCATAATTGGCAAAGATAAACAACTTACTTGAGGATACAACCACTTTAAGTAATCCTATTAGCAAAATAAGGTTAAGAGGATCAGAAATAGAGTAGTAATGACAACATACCTTTCCACTCTTTTGGGATGTGAAATACTGTCCTGTAACAACCTGTCGGATTATCAGAAGGCACAAATGGAGGATTCATTGGAAAAGGATAAATGGTGTTTGTGTAGATTGGTCGATCAAACCCATGCATTTGCCAATTCGAGGGAACTGCAATCAAGTTTACGTCAATGTTAATTTGAGAACAGATTTCAAATGATGTAAAATAACATTATTCTTCTTGTCAAGGTCTAAATTGCAAAATGTAAAAGATTTGTGATGGAACAAAAATAACAGCGAATACAAAAATTGTAAGTGAACGCAAACTAGATAAGAAAAGGGGAGCACTGTTGCAACTAAAAACCATGTCAAAACAATAAGCAAAGTTGTAGCACCGTACCTGGCAATGCCTCCCAATTTGAATCATCAAAATGAGCATCATAAAATTTCTCTGGAACATTTTCTGGTGAAGGAGCCAGAAGGAACTTCCAATATCCACTCAGAGATTGAGCATATGGTAAGCCCTTGGACCATAGAGCAGCACTTTCCAGAGCACCACGGACCGCGTCATCATTCCAGACAGCAGAGTCAGAATTAAGATAGTTCACATTCCTCCGTTCATGCCAATACTTGAGGGCACCTATTGATAGTAAATAAAAGAAAGCAGATCAATCAAACAGTTTAGAAATTACTATAAACGTCGTCCTGACTGAATCTGCTATTCGCAGAGCGTTGACTTGTGCGGCCTACCTTCGGGTGTATCCTGGGAGCGCAATGGCACATGCGCTTCCCTCTTTCTCCACTTGAAGAATGAAGGGTCCTCCCAAACTTTATGTGAAAGGTTTGATGGAGGAAACATTGCACTGGCAGAAGTTAATGACATTCTGCTCACACAAAGGTTTGTCCGTTCTCAATACGAAATGTCACATACACATGTCCGCCTGCAAAACCATATCATGAAGTGAGACGAGATAAGAACGGAAAAACTGTCTCGCTTGAGAATGCAGCCCGGTTGCCTGAGTACAGGATTCAGGATTGCGCTATTTAAATTATATATACGAACTTCAAAACGCCATTACTCTCCCCTTTTTCCAACAAATCCAATTTGATTACCCAACACAACCCGACTGAATCTGATTAAAACCGATTGAACTAAGGGGCATTGAAATAAGCTTCCTACGTGGCATCCATTCGTTGCTCCTCACAATCGCTCACCCGAACTCTCGCCAACCTCGCGCCTCCTATGTCCTCCTCTCCGAGCACCAGTCCGAGCTCGTCGCCCCGACGCCGCCCATGCCCACTGATCTAGAAAACTCGGCGAAACCCATCGCAAGTTGGTACTAGATCATGATCCGGTGACTGGCCCTAGATTGATCTATGGTCAACAACAAACCAGTAAACGAATTCGAGGAACTGAACTTCTAAGCCGAGAGGAGCTGAGAGCTGGCACCTGGAGGCACGGGAGAAGGAGCACCGGGAAGAAGCGATCGACGAGGAGGAAGAGGAGTGGATGAACCGCAGGATCGGAGTGGAGTGGGGGAGTGGATGACACGGACTAGAGTTCCACTAGGACAAGGAGGAGTACTTGGTTGGATTAGACAAAGACAAATGTTTGCAACGTGGCGACGTCACTGTTGCGTCGCAAGAACGAGGGAGCGGAGCCGTCGGTGTTTGGACGGAGATGGACCTGGACCATCTCGGCGGCCTGGGGCAGATAACTTCGGCCCATACATGTTCATTCGAACCTGGGCTGAGTCGATCTCGAGCGCAAACCAACATATAATTGCCTATTTTTATTTAGATAAGAGGATGTTTGCCTTCGTTTTTTTTTTTTTTTTTGCGAATGTCCTATCTACACGTTCGGTGTATTTGAATACGATGCACTCAAACCCATCCCATTTCAAGCATCCAAAACGTCTAAATTTGTATCCACCCCAAATTCAATGAAAAAAAACATCGACTCAAATATAGGGAGAAATTATTCAAACTGATCCGATCTGTTTTCATCCCTGTATGGTGTGGGCTGCTTTGGCACGCCATGTAAGGTACGAGCTTATACGGTCTGCCCTCGTTTCTATCATATGCACCTTATCATACCAAGTGCTAAAAAAAAAAAGGAGTCCAATTGGCACGAGTACATAACAGAGATTTGTTTTACGCGCCCACAATCTCATCCCGACTGTAACCCCAACCCAAAAAGGAGGCAGCGTCAACAAAGCGCGAAACGACAAGCGTGGTACGCCAAATCTTGGAAGCAGTTGCCTGCCTGCCTGCCCCCCATGCAATCTCTCTCTCCAGCAGCAAAGCAAGGCTGTCATCACAAGCAAGGCCCGCCCGGACCACACATGCTTGCACACAACTTGAAGCCGGACGGAGATGCGCAAATGCAACGCATGCATACCATGCGTCCTCCAGTCCAGGCCAGGCATGGGCGTCGATTTAATTCAGGGTACGCGCGCCTTTCTTTTTAATTTGAGCCGGTGCGAGAGTGATGAGAGAGATCTCCGGATAATACTAGCTTATTCGATCCGGGGTGATCCTGCCGGATCCTGCCCAATTCTCAGCCAACCACCAGTCGTTCAGTAGTTGCTTCGATGCTGCGAATCGCGTAATAATGTATTCATGTGATGCCAGTATGGCACACGTACGAAACAGTGCTAATCGTCCATTATTTATCATAATATGAAAGCAAAATCTAATCCTCCTTCCTGTACAGGCAAGTACAAACATTAGTACTCACCACATTACTGTCTCTAGCTAACAGTAGATACTGTTACGGTCCAATAGTGTTGGACTTTTCAGGTCAAATTCAAGCAAACAAGAGAAAGGAGATCTCTCGTTTCGTTTGAACGCAGATCTGTCTGTCATTGAAACGCTGATCTGAGTGGGCCACTAGTTATTTGCTGGCACCGTCAACCAGAAATGGGAAAAGATATGCACACTGCACACTGGACAAGAAAGATACGGACGCGCATGGCACATGTTTATCTTTGCAAGGAAATGAGCCAAAATCACATCAATAATCCATCAGTAGCGAAGACCAATCAATCAATCTGTGCAACAACCATAACAGGTTTGAGGTAGTCAGTAGTACTGTAGCATGATAAGCCAGTAGTAGAATTAAAATTAGCCTAAACAAAAGCATCCAAGGCGCTCCTGCTGCCTTTTATCTACAACTTCCCCCCATTTTTTTTTTCTTTCTGACGAACGCAAGGGTGTCCTTGAGCACAACAAAATTTGCGTACCAAAGCAGCTACTATACGAGTATGTAACTGTTTTCACTTAGAGCTAAACCCCCAGGAGCTGACGATTCACTCCATCATTAACCCCTCCATAAGAACCAGCAAAAGAAAGAAGAGAAAATGCTTAGTAGGGGGATCCCAACTAGTAATTAATTCGGTATCAGGTCTCCACTGCCAAGCTGCTATTGGACAGTCTTGGCTTCGTCGTCTCCGGCGACGACAGGCCCTCTTGCTCCATTGCCGCCGCCTTCCTCTTGTTAACCCCGCTGTCGTTGCAGTCGCTGATGGTTCCATCATTAACCCCGCTGTCGTTGCAGTCGCTGATGGTTCCATCCGCAGTTACCTCTGCCGCTGCTTCCGCCTGCTTGTTCGCCGCAGCCGGTTCTTCAACCAGCTCAGCCTCTGGCCGTATCTCCGGTTGTGCCTGAGGCTGCTGGGGCTGCTTCCTTTTCAGCAAATGAGACTTGAGCTTCTTCATGTCAGCGAGCTTGACGGGTTTCAGAAAGAACTCCTCGGCACCGTCTTCCAAGCACCTGAAATTTGAGCAGTCCAATTCAAATGGGGAAACAGAAGATTGCGTGCAAGGGATCCTTCTCTTTTCTTCCCCCCTTTGGTTCCTTTGCCCGAGTGATCACATCACTCAAAGGACATGTCAGAGATCTTTGCCATCACAGGGAAAAGATCTGGTCTTTCATTTCAGGGCCTTTTGAGTTTTGACTCAGCCCCAGCGCTTGATTACTTTAATGCCCACCCCAATCTTGCACAAATTTTTTGACCCAAAAATGCTAAGAAAGTGACCACAAAAATAGAAGAGAAAAAAACAAATTTGCAACAAATCTTTGCGGTGTGTCTGAAAGATTTCGCGAGATCTTGGCCACCACCACAAGGCACTGAGAGGAACCTTTCCTATGCTTTACATCCCTGTCACCGAGATATGCGATCTATGCATGAAAACACGACGCATTCATTGCCACCCCGTTCCATTACAGCAACATCAAGGGTGCTGTTCCGGGGAATTCCTGGACTTTTCTTCCGTGGCCCATCAAATCACAATACTATACCCTTCTTTTGTTCTTATCTGAAGGATCAAATCTTAATACGTTTGGCTTCTACCAGGTTTTTTTAAAATTCACTGGCGTTATACAGAAACGTTTAGCTAGGCGGTAACTTAAAAAGTATTGTACTATAGTATGAAGCAAACCTCAAATCAATATTAGTTAAATATTCAGGGAGTACTTACAGAAACGAAAAGATGGTAGTAAAAAAATTTGCTTGTTTGCAAGCTTTAGACCTAACAGCAGACTAGCCAGCCTTTTACCATTTGAAGGCACAAAATTCAGGGAGTAGAAGAAAGTAGCAAATCTTTTGGTACTCCCTACAACTTAAGAAATCAATCCCAATGGTTGAAGAAACTTTTTGGCAACCATTAGTAAACAATCCCTCGGGCATTCATTCATTAAAGTCTTTTGGGCAGAACTAGTAATCTGGTATGATGGCATTATATTCCTTCTGCTCCCAAGACCACCCCCCACCCTTTCTCCATGACATGTACCATGTCCTAGTACACTGCTAAGTTCAGAACAAGCCAGAGACCAGAACAGTAAAAACCCAATCATTTTCATCTGGTACCTTGGCACTACAGACCGATTTCCATTTTTTATGAACGAGTACTTCTAAATGTGGCCTTGTTAAATTCTTTTGCCGAGTGGACAATCAAAAATTTTGCAACTAAAAACTGAAGATGAGATAGTAAAAGGAAAGCGTAATGAATGGAGTTTCAGCTCACCTGTTGATCCTTGCAGGCACATTCTCTGAAGACATGATCACCACCGGAATGTCCTTCAACGAGGATGACCCCTGAACCCCCGAATTCGACAATCAAAGAAACAATTTTTACTCGACTGTGGACCATGAGTATCTATGAACGCCAAAACAGAGAGGGAATTCAGGGTCCTGTTGGGAAATCTCACCTTGACCCTTTTCAGCAGATCGTATCCTGTCATGCCAGGCATGCAGTAGTCAGTGATGATCAGATTCACATCAATCTCCTGCAACAAGAGTACAGGAATCACAATCAGGAACAGAACAGAGACCTATCGAAACGGGACATGAACAGTCTGTAAGCCAACCAACAAATTGGTAGTACCTGATGGTCAGGGGAGGAGGAAGGCGATGACGAGTCAGACTCTCCGTCGTCTCTCAATCCCAGCAGCTCCAAGGCCTTGCTCCCAGAATCGACCGTAGTCACTGAGGAAGAAATTCAGACGGAGCAGATGAGAAAACGAGTGTGACCACAAGAAAGAAACATTCAGTTTTTTATTTAGAGATTGAAAAAGAAAGAAACATTCTGAGATTGAGAAACAAAACGAAACAAGCAATTGGCTAGAGTACCTTGGTAGGACGAGTTCTTGAGCAGCATCTCGATGAGCTTCCTGTCGATCACGCTGTCATCCACCGCAAGAACATGGAACCGGGACTCGGCATCGACCACCGTCATTGCGGAACGCGAAGAGGATGGATTTCTTGCTTGTGGCCGCGGGAAGAGAGGCGGAGCAGTTGCTTGGTGGCTAATGCGGCATCTCGGCGGGGGTAGGAGGAGGAGGATATAGGGCAGGCCAGACACATCAGAACACCATCGCCTCGGAGGAAAGCAAGATCCGACCAGATCACGCGCCCGAATCTCCACAGCAAATCGGCTCCATGATTTCTTCTCCCTTTTCCCTGTGGTCTCTGCCGCCGATGAGTTGTTCTTGGCTTTGGTGTGGTGTGGTGTGGATGGCAAGCAAGAGGGAGGGAGGGGGGAGGGGTGTTTTCGTTGGCTGCTTCTCGCACAGTTCCGGTCGCTTCCTTTGGGTCTCCCTCTGCTCTGCTTTACCCCACCCCACTCGCTGCTTCTTATGCCCCGCCTTGGTCTGCGGTTTGCAGATCCTACGCACGGCGCTACGTCGAGATTTGTGCGCGAAGCTTTAGGCCGAGGCGGCCTGTTTAATCAGGTCATGATGTTCCAAATTAGTACCAACGCAGTTCCTAATCTATTCGAAAATCAGCCGGCGAACAGTACATTCGGATAATCATGTGCTATATGAACACGGTTTATTACTAGTATCATCCGTCGGAGTACTCTGTTTCGACAAACTCTCTCGAGGGGGTATTGACATTTGCGGGAGTGTTTTGCTAGACAGTTTCAGACCGAGTATATTGACTGACATCTGTGTTCACAGCACCATACTGTGAAAGTTCGTCGTCTGGTTCAACGGTCTTAACCGCGGCGGAAAGTAATACTACTGTACTGTAGAACTATTGGGCCGGTCTTGCAAGCAAAGGGGAGAGGAGGGAGCCATCTCTCGTGTCTGGTCACCGTCACCCTCATGGGCGGGGCCCACGAAGATCCCGGGCCGAGATCCGCTGACGTCACCCCGGGCCAACCCCTTCTCTACCGATGCATCGAAGCGTGGGAAAGCTCGTATACGCAGCGTACTTTCTCATGCGCTGGTCGGCCCTCGCTACTCTCTCTACAGTACTCTACTCTCCCTTCTACGCTGGCTGGTATGGTAGGGCCGGGTCGTAGAGTACTCTACTCTTTCTTTCACCTTTCTCTCCGCCAGGTGGGTCCATGTGACACGCTCGAGATTCCGTCCGCGCTGTTTCCTGCCACGCGCCGGCCGATGCGAGTCCTCATCACCACCGTCTGCTCGAGCTGAGCCTGGAAATGGACGGATGCGATCGCACAGGTTCACGTCCGTGCGTTATGCCGGGGAACATCCATCATTTGCAGCGTGGAAACCCGTTTCATAAAGTCTTGAGAGTCAGTTTCTCTGTTTCATTCAGTTCGGCAAGAGACTTTTTTAAATTTGGAGAGGATAACGGGTTTATTTAAGCGAAAGGTAATGCGAGGATAACATGTTCTCGTTGACTTGTTATTCTTCAGAGGAGACTTTCTCTTTGCAAATGATTTGCCTTTTTTTCTAAGGCAGTGAAAAGAATGTGTTATCAAGAACCTTAAATAGTCGGGTCAGTGCTGACGAGTAGTACTCTCGTATAATTTTTATGTAGTAGACTAGATAGATTCCTCAACTTACATTTTCCTGTTATTAAAATGCATACGTCGATGTCATGGTGTCCTCCTTGAAAGGGGCAAAAAGACAAGGTAAAATGTGAGGAAACAGCCAGAGGTTAATCGTTAAAAAAATGACACATTTCCAGCTTGCTTGGAACACACCAGTTTCTTCAAAGTTTTACAGGGAGGAGGAGGAGAAAAAAATGGTTTTTGACTAATATAAACCGTTCCTTAGTGCAGGCAGTCCCATAGCAACTGGCTTGGTAGACTAGTCAGGATTAGTTTATGAGAAATCTTGTTAATTGGCTCTTGCTTGCAGCACCTCAGGTTTCAAAAGGCCCGCGCAATTAGGAAGTGGAGATAATGTTACCACTAGTACTAGCTTTTCTTACGCAGTCAATACTCGTGCTTACGCAGATGGAAGATACGGACAGACGCACCGAATCATACCTGCACAGAAACCTCGAAGCGGCAACCATTAAAAACTGGCAAAGATTTGCGACGTGACCATGCAAAGACGATTCGACGCGATCGAGACGAGATAAAAGAATCGCGATACGATCCGATCGATCCGTCTTATCTCGCTCGGAAACGTACTACCGTGCAGTGGTACTCCTCCCAATTTCATTTCCCGATGGTGATGAACAGTGGGCTTGACAATCTCATCTCGACGTAGCGGAGCGGAGCAGCTGACGTGATTTCTTGTCACAGTATATGAGCAGGTGTGTGATGAAAATGAAACCGCGCTTGTGCACAGGGGAGGGGACATAAATGATCCTGTACTGAACCCGCTACACGTCAGATGGCGATGCTGAAAATTCTGCAAGGGTAGTTGTGTACTCTATCGAGAATCCGATCCAATCCTCCTCGGGTGAAAGTGAAATTGATCAAGCCAGTGGAGGAGCGCCGCTAAGTATAGACCAAATCATCAGCGTCACCAACTGTATCTGGTACGGCCGATTTGAAAAAGATTTGGGCACTGTAAAGATGAGGGGTCGGATGCACTGTACCTTACCAAGCAGACGGAACAAGGAGGACAAGCGTGCCTGCTTGCCTGTGCTGCTGAGGTGACACCTCATCAGATTCCTCGGTGAGATCCATCTGTAGGAGCAGGAGTACATCAGTGATCGGGATTAATAAAGGAAACCCTTGTTTCCAGTAACAAAGGAGAACAAAATCGAAGGATTCGTGGTTACCCAGGTCGATACGTCGAGTTTCTTCCTCTCGCTCAAAATTTTTCCGGTAATATCATATCAAGCTAGTTAGCTTAATTTATCGTGCATGTGTCTGGGTGATGGGCTTAATAAGCGAGTGTGGCCGCGGGGCACGCTGACTCCACAGATTCGGCGGATATTTCTCACATGGCTTGCGAGAGTTTCGTCAAACCGAACGGGAAAACGCATCCAGACGCATTGGAAATCGCGTCTGCGTTCCGTGCGTTTGACCAGAATCATGCATGCGTGTGTATCAAACCATACCTAAGCTAGCTGCGCACGCCCAGTCTTGGACGGCAGCAGTAACTTGTTAAAAAGCTGTACTGTATCTTTTAGCTGTTGAAAGAATGTTGATTAGCAGCGGGAGCCTTTAATAATCTTTTTTGTTGTTGCTGAAATCGTTCACTATTTTTCGGGCGCGCACGCATCGCACTGCATCGATCAGTAGCGTAAGCCACATATAATCTCATGACCGGCCTCGTCCTCGCCGCGCGCGTTACGCAAGAGATACCGCGTGTCGTTCTTCAGTTGAGCGCGACCGTTTCGCCGCGGCTGGAAGGACGGATGATCCCGCCATTGCCACCTCCCCGGGTGGTGATGATGCAATACATGCGCGGCCAAACGCTCGTCGTCGCCGGACGGGAAAGCTGCGCTGGGGTTATAGATGATACCGATCGATGGAGGCTGCGGCGTGTAGGGAGCGCAGGAGACCACGGGATCGACATAACATAGAGTGGCCGCGGTGACTCGGTGCGTTCACGCCTCCGCCCCGCGCATCATTACTTGCTCCTCAAGTCCTGATCGAGTGAGCTCGATCGCACACCTCCTCACAACAAGCAGCAAAGAGGTCGGAGAGGAAAAAGAATGGGAATAATCCATGCCGGTGTGTCGCGCTCGATCGATCGGTTCATGAGTGATCTACCCATTTGTTTTTGCGCTTTGTGTCTACCGCTAGCTCCTCGCGTCGCAACGCAAGGAATGAACTGCTGGCTGGCGCCCCACTATTCTATTCCGCATGTTGTCATGTACTGTAGTATGGGATTATTCATCTCGCTCCTTCTTGCCTGTCTGTCCATCGACAGTTTTGCTTTTCCTCACATGCCAGGATCTCGGCTGCTGCCTGCTGAAATGGAAGGAAGCTCGATTCGATCGTCCGCCACTGCCTGGATGGATCACTGCCAAAAAATATACGTAACTTGTGCATGAACCGGTCCGTACCAAATCATCGACCGATTGCTAAAGTTCCAGACGTGCGTGGCTACGTACATTGCACTGGATGAAGATTTATTTTCTCAAAAAAAAGAAAGATGCATTCAAGCCGTACAAACTGCTCTGTCTGTGCTCGCGCTTCTACTAGTACTAGTCGTATGGCGGGCGTGGGCTGCACCTTCTCCATTGCCACGTAAAGAAGCCGTCCACGAATACGATCATCGCCGGGACCAGAGGGAGAGAGGGATCCGAGGAGCTGTTGAGCGTGACAGACACAAAAAGTCGCCATTCGTGTGCCTACAGGCTGGCGTGGATGAAAAACGGAGCGTCCTGGCAGCCAGCCAGCGCTTTTATTGTGCAAGCGAACCCTCATATATTTTTCTTCAAATGAAGTTTGTATAGGAGTACCTTACAAATCTTTCATATGCTCTGCTTTCATAATTTCTAAGCACATCCACTGTCAATGTGAAGCAGAGTGTTTGTAGTTTGAATAATAATCTCGTGAAACAAAGTTTGGTCTGGGCCGCATGCATGCATTGTTAGCCCAATGCAACAACACAATAATGGGCAGGCCTAATGTAGGTGGCCCATACCGTTCATATCTCACTCAGAACATACAGCACAGCACAATGGGCCTAACCACCCATGGCGGGCCGGACTCAGAAGACGTGGGCCAAGCGATATCTCGAGTACCATCTCCAATGCCATGCATGCGCTCGTCTTTCCCTCAGAAAGAAAAAAAAGCATTCCACTTGGACAGGATCGATTTTGCTCAAAAAAAAAAAAAAAACTTGGACAGGATCGATTCATTCCACCAAGGAAAGACGAGCCATACTAGTAGTCATTTCATGCGGTCCTAGGCGGATTCTGAGGCGTGAAATCATTTGACATGAGATTTTCGCTCGCAGAAGCACTGATCTTTTGCCTCAGACTCAGAGCCAGAAACGACATGATTAACACCATCATAGAGTCCCTGGAACCTTTAACACTAGCCCAGTGCCCAACAGCTTTAATTTGTGCTACATGGAGCGTGAGAGCTACTGCTATAATGGCAGCCTCATCTTGTCCACCATCGATTTTACTCCACCATCTGGCTTGTCATCGAGAATACATAAAAGAACAGATGGAGACAAGCTGGATGTGAGGGCTGATCCTTCATCTGCTTCATCGGTGTTTCGGTGGAGCCTCTGATAGCCTGCAGGAAGCTAGCCTCCTAGTAACAACCGCACTGCAGCATGAGATGGTCGTACTGTACTTAAGCGTGCAACTGGCGGATCAAGTTCTATAATGACATGTTCTGTCAATTCTCAGTCGTGATCACACTAGAATTAATGGTATGATTAGTCTTCTTTTTTTTCATATACTATGCCGCTGACGCGTTCGTGCATGCAACACGATGCAAGCTTACTTAATTCCGCTCTAGTAAATCGATTTAATTGCTGCTCTACGATTTGCACGTGAAGGGGCCGGGGAATGACCGGCACTCATATCACAGAGATGGCCCAGCGAGTGCTTATTAAGCCACGTATACTCCCATTCGCATGGACTTAAGACGGTTAGGTGGTTTAGTTCGGCGACCCGGCGACCAAGCCAACATGGCTTCCTGTCGCTCTTGTCTTTGTTCGGTGCTCTGCACACAACCTAATGGGTGAAGCCATGCTGGAGTTGAATGATCATTGTTCAGTTTTGTCACTTTTGGGCCGCGGCATCAGTAATTGCCGTGCCCGATCGATGAGGCATCGATGCTTCTTCCTCTGCGTATTCTATCTCCCTGCCGGTGCTGCGACGGTGGTGAGCACGCCATGCTACGCCTGAATCTGCATTCTGCAACGCAGGCCCAACTGCAGATCTACTCGCGCGCGCGTGCAATATGTCATCGCGTCATCTCGGCCAGCTATGGTGCGCGCACTGAAACTGCACATGAAGAGAGCTCGGCGAATTATGGTGGAGTATTTGCAAATTTTCTTAAGCTAGAGGAAGCAGAGTATTTTCCATTTGCAGCTAGGATATGGATTACTTTACTACTGCAAATGATTCCTTGGGAAAGCGGTAATTAATGAAATCTTTTGTTTGCTCCATGATGCACATGGAGATGATGGAGCCGGGCGATCACTTGTGACGCACGAGGGTGGACGACGACGTAACGCGGCGCCGTTGTTCCCGATGACAGAAACGGATGATGACCCGGATTTTCTAATCTACTGTACTAGGGTAAACATAGGATAAGCAGTAGGAGTATTTTAGTACTCGTGCATCATCGTGAACTGAAAACTACGGATTCTTCCGTGACGAGGCGCTCGAAGCAGGGTTGGATTCGGACACGAGCCTCGCGTCGTGCGGTGGCCGGCGTCGCACGACGCCGCTGCTAATTGCTTCCGAGCGACGCGTCGAGCAAGGCGACATGCGGGCCTCGCGGCAGTTGGAGGGAACGGATCACTCAGCTCGTGCGTGCCCGGTGCCCCTACTCTTCTCTGAATGATTTGCATCAGTCTCGGGTGTTCACCGCAACTTGTCCATCGTCCACTGCTCTGCTCGCCGGAGTTATCAGGCGGTATTAATTATCTTGTGACAACGTTATTCATTTCAATTTGAACTGAGAAGTATTGCTCTAATACTATCATATACTACTCCTACTCCATAGTGGAGTGTCGAACAAAAATCTGACGAAGAAATGATCTAATACTGTCGACCTGTCGTATGGAAACACGGGGAGAACCACTCCTATATAACACCAGTGGATGATCGATCATGTGACGAAATCCCACTGCTGAGGCACTCACCAACCAACCAATGCGATAATCTGCATGAATCTGAGTACAAACCGTTTTTAATTAGAGGAACATCGATCCAGGAGACTAGAGAGCGAGCACATGACGGCATCAGGCTGCACTGGAGCTGATAACACGCGATTAGCTCCGTGCTTAGGCAGCAGGTGGCGAGTAAACTAGAGACGGACGGACGGACCACCGAATCCAGGGTTAGGATTCGGGCAAGAGCCTTGGCATAGGCTGGCCTGTCGCGCGTTCCGACAAACCCGGCCGGGGCGAGGTCTGTCTGTCACCGATGAGTGACACTAGGAGCCCCTAAAGTACATTACACGTCGATGAGGCTTTGGATTGGCTCGGCCAGTTGTCATGACCAACGCGTACTGACAGCGATTAATAAAGCAAAGGGAGGGAAAAGGCTCACAGTTGCGTCCATGTCCTGCGAAAAAGGCACCGCGCAACAGTGCCCCGCACGGCCGGCCTCCAATCTCGATTCTCCTTTTTCTCTCTCTTAATCTCGGTGGCCAGGCCACTTTTTGCCGCGGCAGTTGTGCCGAACCCGGATCAACTTCTTCTTCATTCTGCACGATAACACAGAGCCTACTACACTAGGATGTGATGCTGCATGCTACGCGTCCTATTATTTCGTCCACTGGCCTCAAGATAAGATCGCTACAATCAAGGTCGCAAAGCAGATCTTTCAACGTCGATTGGACACGAACGCTCGTCGGTTGATCGATCTGGCTCTCGATTGATTTTGCTTGCAGAGCCTGTAAATCATCGGCTGGTTGCCCTGCTCGTCGCCGAGAGAGGAGAACAGAGTGGGGTTGCTGCGGTTTGGTGCACAGCCCTCGCCGTCCGTCCGTGGAGCACGAATATCCTCCGCTTTTTTACCTTCTGGAATGCATGGTGGTAAGGAAGAGAGAGCATCCATGACGACACTTTCTGTAGGCAGGGAGACGGAAAGTGAGATTTGCTGCATGCCACCATCAAACCAAGCAAGCAATGGGTCCTTCGCCAAGTGTCCACATCCATCTTCCTGCCCCTGAGTGAGAGAGTTTGCTTGCTTGCTTGGTTCGATCGACCGCCCCACAAGCAGCAGATCATTCATCATCAAGTGCCCTGCTGGCCGGCCTGCCGTCCTCCCCTACGTACGCAGGCAAGCAACAAGTTCCAACCAAAGAGTGACCTGGCGGCTAGCTTGGACCGGGAGGAATGATCTAGTACTAGCTTGCATCCATTTTTTTCCAACTAATTAACCATGTAGTATATGCCCTGTAAAAGTAAGCCGTTGTCTCGTTTTCGTAATTTAGCAGAAGAGTATATTCGTTCATCCAAGATTATACCTCGGCATTTGATAAACTGCTGCATGCATAGAGATCAGAGTATGCTCCTGGACGCAAATCTGCCTGCGCGCGAGAAAGGCAATGCACTCTCTAGTGGCGCCCGGACGCTGATGTCCCTTTCGCCATCTCGCGGGCGCAAAATAATGCCAGGCCCCGGCTTCACGATCATGAGCTGAAACCGACCTGCCTGCTCTCCAACATACCCCGTAAATTCGAACGATCGGGTCATTTTCCGCACCAATATTATTTCCTCGGCGGCGTTGATCGCGTCACGTCGACAAACGCATGTTGTTGTTCCCGGAATTAGGCCGTCGTCACGACGACAAGAGAAAGTCCAGAAAAAGCATGTGAGCGGATTAGTTAGCTCGAAAGCTGTTTTTAATGCCGAGGCGTCGTAAAGTCTGGCGATTTCGGTTGCAGGGATGACAACGATGTTTAAGTTATCTCCAACACTTTACAGTAGTGTAGTAGTGGTGGTTAGTGTTAGCTAGCCCCACCTGTAACTGTGCGATAGAAACGGGTTATTGGAGCAGCACTGCTTGCAAGCAGAAGCTCTCCTCCACCACGCGTTGCGAAATGTCTGGTGCGAGCGCGACGCACAGGCAGCTCCAATCCGATTCCACACGAGTGGTTCAAGCAGCGTCCTTGCCGAGGGACCCTCTGTCTCTGCAACTGGGTCCTACCGTCCAGAGGAGTACTGTAGCTGGATCCTCCATCGTACTAGTACGACGGTCGTAGGCAGGTTACCCATCCATCGTCTACAGCTGTCTGAGCAGCCGTCAAATCGCCGTAACGGTATGGTACAGTATTGACCGCCGCCGTTCGTCCTCGTCCGTGTGAATGAAGAGAGAGAGAGAGAGAGCCGTTCCCAAATCGCAATGGCCGAGGCAGCCAAAAAACCAAAAAAAACCTCTTGCTCATCAAAAGCAGGCAGGCGAACCGAATCATCAGCCCCATCCCCAACCAGAACCCAGACCTCCTCGCGCTAAAACAAATAAAATAAATTTTGGGTGAAAAAAAAGAAAAAGCTTCATTCCTCTCTCTCACCCCCTGGTTCCTCCTCTCTCCCGACTCCTCCACCTCCGCGTCGCGATCTCTCCCCCTCCCTCCCCGAGCTGCCAAACCCCTCGCCCTTCTCCGCCGCCGCGGCGCTCCGATCCGATCCCCCGAGGGAGCAGCGACGCGCGCTGCGCCCGTCGCCGAGAGAAGCCGCCGCGCTTCGCGAGCTGCCTGGAGCCGCGCCGCAGCTCGTCGGCGACACCCGCCCCCCATTGCCGCGCGCCGCGCCGCGGCACCCCGCCCGTGGTGCCAGAGCTTGCAGCGAACGCCGTCGGTCCGCGCGCACCTGCGGTTTCCGGGGTTCCGTGATGGCGCGGTGGGGCTGATGCGGAGGCCGCGATGTCGGACGCCTCGTCGGATCTCGGCGGCATCCGGGCGGGGCCCGTGGAGCGCGACATCGAGCAGGTGCGTGCTGCGCTAACCTTCGCTCCATGTAGATTTCTCGGGGCGGCTTGGTTTTCAGATTCCTTTTAATGGGGTGCAACTTAGGCGCCGGGTAGAATCTGATAGACACATGTTTCCTCTGCTCGGGTCGCGTGTCGGGGAATTTCTTCCGCGTTGGGTTCTGCTGCTTGTGATTTCTAGCCGACGAGGTGGAATGGTGGCTGATTCCGGCGGAATTCGAGGGAATAGTTGCTACCGTTTCGTGTTTTTGTCTCCTCGTGCACTTGGATTTCAGCGTTTTGGTTGAGCTCGGGTTGGCCTGTTCCTCTGCTGCGATTCCGAAAGCTCTAGTTGACTTGCTCGACTTCTATCTGGCGCTTAGTTTACGACCTCAAGTTGGGGATTGGGATTATACGTCCCATTTCCCATTTCGGTGAAGGGGTCACTGTGCTGAGCTGCAGATTTACTTTGGGAGGACCGGCAGCTAGTGTAGTTTTTGACTTGCGTGAGTTTTCCTCAGTGGTTTGTTGGCCTTCGTAAAATGCTAGCCCATTCGTTGTCTGTTGTCAGTGCTAAATGAATTTTGATGGGATTAAAATTGGAATTCTGAAAAATGGTTGTCAAATGGATGTAGCGCAGGGTGTCTATGTGGATTTCAACTACTGTGCATTTCGAGCGAAATGTCTAACCACACGAAATTCATATGGACAATAATGTAAGCTTACTCGACTGGTATAGTCCTCTTTTTGGCTTTAAGGAGGGTCTTTTGCGGCGTAGGACGCTTGGACTCAAGTGCAGATTGATATATTTTTTTTGTGCACTCTCCATATTCCATTTGTGGTAAACCTGTTACGCAGAAGAGCCAAAATGTTTCATAATAGCGATGCTCGATGAAGTCACTCAAAACGTTATGAGTATGATGCCTTTAACTGATTATGCTAACAGAAGTTTGGATATTTCGTTCGTGATACACTGAATGGTCGTGTCTTCTGGTTTTTATGGGACGACACGTTTTATTCGGATGATGCGTAACGACCATTCAAGGTGGCTGATCAACATGGTGTTTAAGTTATGAAGTTTTTAGCAAGATGCTTTGTCAGCTCCCTTCCACTTGCAACTGACAAGTTACTAATAATACAAAGTAGTAAGAACAAAATTGATACAGGAAAGGGCAGTGCATAACTGAAGGTGTCGCAGTCACCAACATCTACGTATCAAATCAACAAGCTCAATGGCTGCAACTGCGTTCATCATTGGGGGACAAGTATAAAGGCAACACAAACGTTTTGCATGATAGGTTATTGTTCCTTATTTTTGGGGAAATCTTATTATTTTGGTTGCGGGTAAACCAAGAACATGAAAGCAAGGCACACACATCAGTCGGTTGCTTACTGAAAAATTTCACTGTGAAGAATAAGCTGTACGGAATATTAGCTATCAACAAAGGACAAATAGTAGAAAACACTGGTTGATCTTGTCTATCATAACTATTTCTCAGCATCCTTCTTGCCTTTATGTATGTTCTATATTGGTGCTGTTATCCTTTTAGAGTATAAATCCTGACATATATGTCCT
Organism: Eragrostis nindensis; assembly: GCA_012490785.1. Taxonomy (NCBI): domain Eukaryota; kingdom Viridiplantae; phylum Streptophyta; class Magnoliopsida; order Poales; family Poaceae; genus Eragrostis; species Eragrostis nindensis. The sequence goes on from JAAXCT010000170.1 coordinate 480,839, forward strand.
GTAAATATGACTGGAGATTTCCGTAAGCAATAGGTAATTTTGATTTATGTTGTATATTGTCATCAGTTGAAGAATTAGTAGACCGATGATATTTGCCTTTACATATGTTCAGTATTTATCCTGTTAATGCTTTCAGAGTACAGAACCTGCAATTACGTCCACAATGCATCTAAAAGTTCTTAAGCCCATAGAGTTATGTTAATGAGTTTCACAGAGCCGGACATATAATATGGCATACGGTCCTCTTTATTGCGTTGCCTGTAAATTTATTGTTTGAGCTTGGAAGTTTATTACGAAATGACTTGGTTGTGTAGACAGTCTTGTTGATTATTCTGTGTGACCATGTTATACCTTTTTTCCCATGCATTATCTAGAAGTTGCATAACCCTGATGACTTGTCTTTTTCTTTCCCCAAAAGTGTTGAGGTACTATTGATGCTTGACACTATCTTTTTTGCTTCTGTTTTCTGCAGGCTATCACCGCTCTCAAGAAAGGAGCTTATTTGTTGAAGTATGGACGTAGAGGAAAGCCAAAGTTTTGTCCATTTAGGTTATCCAACGTAAGCTTTATTTGCACTATCTAATACAGCTTATTTTCCCGCATAGTCTTTGCTCTGATTTGGTGTATTGTCTGCTTCTTCAATCCTTCAGGACGAATCTGTATTGATATGGTTCTCAGGGAAAGAGGAGAAACATCTGAAGTTGAGCCATGTATCCAGGATAATTCCTGGACAACGGACTGTAAGTTAATGTTCCTAAGAGACTCATACATTTTAGAAGATAGTCCTGTCTTGGTTTTAATGCGGTCCTGCCTATTATGATAAATTGTTTTGATGATAAGCTTCGTTGTTAAAATTCCCTTGGCTTGCTGTTAATTTTTTCTTGCCAGCTCATATGAATGCTTACTTTCTGGAATAAATAGCCTTATGCGATGAAGATATAGCTCTAAGAATCACTTTAAAATTTGATTAAACTATAAACCAATAAAAGCTCCCAAATTCTGTAGCAGTATAACTGTTAGTACTTCTGAGCATTATACTGAGGTGGGATTTTCCATTTTTGTGAGATAACAAGATATAGTCAGAAGTAGCACCAATTTGCCGTTGTGATGAAGATGGTGTATGCCTTTTACTAACCAGACCTTTGTTCCTTTTTTTTTGGATAATTCAGGCAATTTTTCAGAGGTATCCACGACCTGAGAAGGAATGCCAGTCTTTTTCTCTAATTTCCCATGATAGGTCATTGGACATTGTAAGTTTTCCAGTTCACTTATTGTGTTCCATATTTGTTAGTTCACTAGGTAACTTAGGTTTCACTGTTCTTTGTTTCTTTCTTTTCCCTTTTCTTTCATTTTTAGTTTCAAATAAAGTTTAATTTTCACATATGACCATTTTATTTTATTCAATAAATCAGATATGTAAAGATAAAGATGAAGCTGAGGTATGGTTTGCTGGGCTGAAAACGCTGATTTCCCGTAGCCATCAAAGAAAATGGAGAACTGAATCAAGAAGTGATATCCTTTCCTCTGGTGCAACCAGTCCAAGGACGTACACACGACGCAGTTCTCCATTAAGTTCTCCTTTCAGCAGCAATGACAGTGTCCACAAGGTATTATAAATTCTTATCAATCTCAAAAAGCTGTTGGAAATAACCTCTGAGCTTCATCCCTTAATTGTGCTCGGCAGCCTCTTCATCCTGATCTTGTTTTTTCCCCTGTTTGTTGACTTATTTATTTGTCAGGCTTCAAGGTGATAGACATTTCTTGTATGTAAGAGTCATATTCACACAAAATCGTTTGACAAGGAGCACTGGAATTTGATAATTCAATAGCAGTAACAAGAAACATGAAGTTTGATTGTACTGTTATGAAATCTTTTCTTTCATAATGCCATATTAAAAACTAGGATCTGGATGACATATCAACGCAATCATCATACCATGGCAACTGGTCATGAAAGTACCTTGCCATAATGGCATGATCTAATGGGTCCAAGTAATAATGTTTTGGGGATGATGTATGTTTCACACACCGAATTACTGACACGCATAGTCACTCATAATAATCTCTTCATTGGGGCGCATTACTGGTTCTAGTTATGGTGTTTCTTGTGATATTACCATGTTTAGGCAATGGTCACTGATGATTTTCTTCATATCAGGATGGCAGTGAAAATTACCGGCTTCGAACTCCATATGGGAGCCCACCAAAGAATGGCTTGGAGAAGGCCTTTTCTGATGTTATGTTGTATGCAGCTCCTCCCAAGGGCTTCTTCCCATCAGATTCTAATGCTGCATCTGTCCATTCTATGTCTTCTGGACACTCAGATAACACAAATGGGCACAGCAGAGGCATCCCAATGGATGCTTTCCGGGTCAGTTATTCAAGTGCTGTTAGTTCTTCTAGTCATGGGTCTGGTCATGATGATGGTGATGCTTTAGGAGATGTTTTCATATGGGGAGAAGGAACCGGAGAAGGAATTCTTGGTGGTGGTGGTTCTAGAGTTGGAAGCTCCTCAGGTACGAAGATGGATTGTCTTGTACCAAAACCACTAGAATTTGCCGTGCGACTTGATGTACAAAACATATCTTGTGGAGGAAGGCATGCTGCACTTGTCACCAAACAAGGAGAGATATACTCTTGGGGTGAGGAATCAGGGGGACGGCTTGGTCATGGTGTAGATTGTGATGTGTCGCAACCAAAACTCATTGATGCTCTTTCTCATATGAACATTGAGCTGGTAGCGTGTGGTGAATACCACACTTGTGCTGTCACACTATCTGGAGACCTTTACACATGGGGGGATGGTGCCTTCAAGTTTGGGCTTTTGGGTCATGGAAATGATGTCAGTCACTGGGTGCCAAAACGAGTGAATGGACCATTAGAGGGTATACATGTGTCATCAATTTCATGTGGACCCTGGCATACAGCCCTGGTAACTTCGGCCGGTCAACTTTTCACATTCGGAGATGGATCTTTTGGTGTTCTAGGCCATGGAGATCGTGAAAGTACAACAGTACCCAGGGAAGTTGAATCCCTCAAAGGGCTCCGTACAGTCCGGGCGGCCTGTGGTGTTTGGCACACTGCTGCAGTTGTAGAAGTCATGGCCGGGAATTCAAGCTCTAGCAATTGCTCATCTGGCAAGATATTTACATGGGGTGACGGCGATAAAGGCCGCTTAGGGCACGGTGACAAGGAACCAAAACTTGTCCCAACCTGTGTGGCTGCTTTGGTGGAGCCCAATTTTTGTCAGGTTGCTTGTGGGCATTGCTTGACTGTGGCTCTTACGACTTCTGGTCATGTGTATACAATGGGCAGTGCTGTCTATGGTCAACTTGGGAATCCACAAGCAGATGGTATGCTTCCTGTACGTGTTGAAGGGAAGCTTCACAAAAACTTTGTGGAGGAGATTTCCTGTGGCGCATACCATGTGGCAGTGTTGACCTCTAGAACCGAGGTGTACACATGGGGAAAAGGCGCAAATGGTAGGTTAGGTCATGGTGACACTGACGATCGGAATACTCCGACATTGGTTGAAGCACTGAAAGATAAACAAGTCAGAAGTGTTGTTTGTGGAATTAACTTTACTGCAGCCATATGCATTCACAAATGGGTATCTGGAGTGGACCAATCGATGTGCTCAGGTTGCCGTCAGCCGTTTAACTTGAGGAGAAAACGTCATAATTGCTACAACTGTGCTCTTGTATTTTGTCATTCCTGCAGCAGTAAAAAATCTATGAAAGCTTCATTGGCTCCGAACCCAAACAAACCTTACCGCGTCTGTGATAGCTGCTACAACAAATTGACAAAAGGGCTAGAGGCAGACATGCATTCTTCAGCAAAACGGGGCGCTACTGTACAGGGATTCAATGATACATTAGAGGAGGAGCTGGAAACAAGATCAAATGCCCAACTCTCAAGATTGTCTTCGATGGAATCTTTCAAGCACGTGGATAGTAGATACTCGAAGAAAAATAAAAAGTTTGAATTCAATAGCACTCGTGTCTCCCCTGTTCCAAATGGAAGTTCACATTGGAGCGGACTTAATATTTCAAGATCATTCAATCCTGTTTTTGGGTCTTCAAAGAAGTTTTTCTCAGCATCTGTTCCTGGATCTAGAATTGTGTCTAGGGCAACATCACCTATTTCAAGAAGAGCAAGCCCTCCACGATCTACAACACCTACTCCTACTTTGGGGGGTCTAACATCTCCAAGAGTGGTTGCCAACGACGGCAAACCAACAAATGAAGCACAGAGCCAAGAGGTTCTAAATTTGAGGTCCCAGGTACTCACTTTGCTGCATCCGCTCCATTTTTCTTTGAGTCTGTTTGATCAGTACTGATGATGTACATATTTTCCATTCACTAGTCAAGAACTTAAATAAGGTGGAAGTTTACTCTTTATCAAAAAAAAAAAGGTGGAAGTTTACTGCCATCATAGCTTATTTCCATCCCAACCAGACAACCGTAGTGTATTTGGCCAAAGAACTTGTGATTTGCTAAAAGAGGTTCCAGCGCCCCTGGTTAGTGAATTCAGCATGTTGCAATGCTTTGAAAATTCATTAAAAATATCATGTAGGTAGTGCAGATGAAGTCAAGTAAACCTGTGAAAATTCAGTATTGAATTCATCCTATAGATGTGAAGATATAAAATAAACAAAAATCAATCTGGCATTGCTCACTTTGTGACAACAGTGCCACTTTAGATATTCTAGATATCAAAGACGAAGTTGGAAAGACGTTTTTGCAGGTTTATTTAACTCTTTGTGTACTACATCCATGATTTTTAATGCATTTTAAAAAACAGTTCAATATGTTGGATTGTCACATTTTCTCTTATGAGGACACCAGTGAGTTTGCCCTGTAAAAATATAACAAGGTGCAAGCTATTCGTTGAACAGATATACATTTGATAATATGTTAGTATGGTCTTGATACTAAGTACTACTTAGTCAACCTGTTAATCTTTTTGAGTTCCAAGATTTGGATCTCCTTTTCTTTTAAATCTCTGTGTCAGAAAGAGAGGATTTCTGGTTGATATAATTAGGTTGTCACTTGCAGGTAGAGAGTCTTACCAGGAAGTCTCAACTCCTTGAAGCTGAATTGGAGAGGAATACGAAACAACTAAAGGAAGCTATTTCCATTGCCGGGGAGGAGACTGCAAAGTGCAAGGCGGCGAAAGAAGTAATCAAGTCGCTCACCGCACAAGTAAGTTTATACCAAGTCAACATTAGCACTTTTAGCATTTAGTGGGTGCCTGTAAACTATTGTTACAACTTTTGTCTAAGGCCTGTCATATTTTATTTTCTGTGATAGTTGAAGGTGATGGCAGAGAGATTACCTGGTGGAGCAGCCAAGAACAGCAAACTACCACACCTTCCAGGAATTTCTATTCCAAGTGACATATCATCTCTGACCACGGAAAGTTTGGGCAGCCCAAGTAGTGCCGGTGAACAAACTACAAATAGTTATAATGGTATGCTTGCTTCTAATGGACCAAGTTCTATTAGGAGTAAGGCAGGTCATCCAGAAGTTGGCAAGAACGGAAGCAGGCTACCTGACACAGAATCCTGCCAAGAGGCCGAATGGGTGGAGCAAGATGAACCAGGTGTTTACATTACTCTTACTGCCCTGCCTGGAGGCGCCAGGGATCTCAAGCGGGTTCGTTTCAGGTACATGTTTTCCTGCTTAGATGACAACTTTTGAAGCTACTGCTTAACTTATTCAGCTTTACAGCATATTTGTGTTGAATGCTTATTTGGTTTGTCTTATCTACGTAAATACAGCCGTAAGAGATTCAGTGAAACGCAAGCGGAACAATGGTGGCAGGAGAACCGGGCAAGGGTATACCAGCAGTACAATGTTCGCGTGGTTGACAAATCAACCGCCAGCGTCGATAATGACATTGCAGCTCACTGACATTAGATTGACCTGGACAAAAAAACACTTGATTACAAGTGGAGCTGAAGCCATGCACCCAACGTGAAGGCGCACTCGTCTGTCAAGCTCGGTTGCTGAAGTGGCTACCATTTTACATAGCCCCTGGAAACGAGGAGGTTTCTGCTCCCTGGATAAACAGAAAGGCGGATTTTTCGGCGTTACATAATTCTTTACTCTTACCCTCTTTTCTTCTTTCCTTCCCCTTGTGTGAAGTAGAGTGCTTGAGCAGAAGTAATGTAAATGCTTAGTAGCAGCAGGCTAATCTATCTTGTAAATGCATAAGCAAATGCATCGATTAGAATGTCTCCGAATATCTCCCAAATTTTCCCTGATATCATGGTAAATGCAAGTTTACACGCCCTTGTGACCATGTTCCGTTGATGGCTACGGTCGAGTAAACCGGTTTGCGACGCTGATGTACATCAAGCTAACCTGTCTGTTATCAAACGCAAGATGGATCAGGCCCGGAGCATGACGACAGGATTGGTTGACCGGTAGTGGACGACTGCTGTGTCAAGTAAAACAGGATGGTTCACCAGGAGCAACAAAAGAACTTGGTCCATTAGAGGGTGAAGCTACTTCTGAAGCAAATGCCATGGTTGACGATATTGGCAAATGACACTTCGAAATAAAGAAGCAAGTGACCACGAGCAACAAAAATCAGGATGAATAGCCTTCTATGTGATTTTATTTCTACTGCAAAAGAATGATTTGAAGGACCTAGATGTTCAGTTAATGCCATCATCGATACACGGCGCTGCGTCAGATCCCTATCTACACAAAGCGGAGTTGCGCCAGATAGCTGCTTTCAGCAAAATCATGGAGGCTCCGATGAGATCGGCCTCCTTCACTGTCAGGGCTGCTTGTTCCTTTATTCACGATTTTTCTACAAGCATTTGAATCCTGCGGACCAAGCAGCAGTAAATATACATTAACTGTCAAAATTATTACCAAACTTGTGAGCATTGCGATGCAAACAAACCTGCAGAAGTTTAAGCATTTGGTCTTCGATGGTACCACGCATAGCCAAAGTTTCCACATGTATCGGTTGAGTAGCACCCATTCGATGTGCCCGACTAATAACTTGTTCTTCCATACTGATCACAACAGAAAAAGACAGTCCGGCCATCAATCATACGTAATAATGAAATTGTGACACTAGGAATACAATGTCAATTGCCAGCTGCCGCTATGAATACAAAATAGGGCAATCATAATTGGTAAATATTCTGTGAAAGAGTCAGATTACCTCCTATCCCATATTGGTTCCATGAGAAAAACATATGTCACAAAACTCAAATCAAGGCCCAGTGCAGCAGTTCCATCCATGACTAAAGCCATGCACGTTGGATCATCTTGAAACTTCACTAGTGCACTTCTCTGTATAGAATTGTAGCAATATCCAGATAAGCTTTCAAACATCTTTCAGAAATATGCTAACAAGCGCGTACTTTATTTTCATTATTCTCAACGAGACAGCTATTTCTGTAACATGTAAAGGACGGTATGGACAACCGTGTTAGGGGGGAACTAGGAAACAATTGGGGTCATGAACTGGTAAACATCATGATACTGGGAGGGACGGATTGGAAGGTGATTAGGGCAGATTGGTTTGGATAGTTAAGGAGTGAGATGGAGAAACGTGAGATCAGGTTGGATACAGTACACAAATAAATAAATTGAAATGCATAGTGTGGACATAGTGCGACAAAAGAGTTCACAAGGCTATAGAAACACCGAACACGCATGGTTTCCAAATACCTCGTACGACTTGGTATCATTTACCAGGCCAGCAGAAAGAAGAACAGGAACAAACATACCTTACTCCCTAAAGGCATGGGACTATACATTCCCGCATATGTTATACCAGCAATTGTCAGCTGAACAGAAACGAGATAAGTGAACAACTAATTCACATATTTTGTTTAAGTAAAAGCTGCAAGATGAGCATTTCGAATTACCTGCTGCTGAATCACATGAATATGCTCCAGGAACTGAGAAAATATTATAACTTTGTCCAGCTTTGTCTGTGGCTGACAAGATGGTTCACTAGAAGGGCCAGCACCACTGATTATGTTAGTACAATTCATACGATTCATGTCTCTTTCTCGCAGATTTCTCAGCTTCTCAACCAAATAAGCAACTTTGCTGCTAGATGTTGATTGCCAATCTGGATCCCAGTCATCCTACATAATATAAGGGGAAAAAAGAAATTACTTTTCAACAACGCAGAAATAATAGAGGGACAGAGAGAAGAAACCACATAGGACAGCACAGCTACACACCTGCTTATACGAAGGCTGCAACTCGATTAGATCCTTGGGCACTGGCCATTTAGGGTTTGGATTTTCTGGCCTTGCAAGTGTCTTAGGAGACTGCATTTCATAATGATTGCCACAGCCAGGCAATGTGCATCTCTCACTATCAAGAGCTACACAATCAAGGCACAAGAGATGTCGACACGGTGTAATAACAGGCAAGCGGCACCAACCTTTACACCTGAAAGCAGTAGAAATGTTTGAATCAGCCAAACAATCTGATTGATGGATACTAAAATTTATTTACTGAAAGATTTTGATACCTGACACAACTGGCACCATTTAAAAGAGCATATCTTATAAACTGATATTCCTCTGAAGAAGGATCAAGACCCAGCTGCACCAATGCATCCATTGTTTCCTGTATGTCCTGACCAGCCTCGGCTATTTTGATATGCCCAGCAACACAGCAAGATAGACGGACATTCTTTATAGTGGTGGCACGAAATTTCCACTGCTTGGGGTTCAGAAGGGATTCCACATGAGAAGGATCATTCCAATCAGCCATCAGTATATTTCTGCGAATAGTTACAACCAGTTCATTGTAACTTTTTGCATGCTCTTCATTGAAGTCTAGGAAAGTTAATTTTTTGATGCAAGGAGGAATGTTTTTCAGATCTGCTTTTCTGGCACTAATCATAGTTCTCTGAAGAAGCTGCATAAGACGAACACGTCCCTCTTCCATTTGTGCCTCAAAAGGCCTATGGATTCCAGAGTCCCATGACTGGTAGTTTTCACCATAAACTTCGTCATGAAGAAACTTGAGCATGGGGTGAAGATGAGCAACCTGACTAGTTGGTGTGTTTGGTGTAGGTGTACCGGTTAATATCCATCTATTTGATGCCACCAAAGAAACAGCCATCTGTAATTTGTTTGTCAGGGCAAGGCTGGAACCTAACGTGTGCCCCTCATCCAATATAACCCTGAACCAGTGGATCTGCTTTAGTGCACTTCGCTTCCGAGGACCCCATTCTGCACTTAATCTGCTGAATGTGGTTATAACGATGTCATAGTCCCAAGCAAGATTGTGAGCAGATGGCTTCTTGTGGTCTCCCCACACATAAACATTAAGGGTGTTCGAGGACACATGTCGTTGTATCTGTGTTGTCCAGTGATCAATTAAGTTAGAAGGTACCACTATCAAGGTGGCCCTAGATAAATAAAACCTGACTAAATCCAGCGGTTTTTCAAGGGCAAGTCCAAGTGCAGCCGAATCAAAAGCTAGATCTTCAAGCACAGGGGGATAGTACCACCGAGTCACACCTTTCTCAATCTTTCTCACAAGACCAAATGCTTGAAATATCTTGAAATATGGGCGAGCACCCTTACCCATGGTTGCACGTGTATCTAGAACTGGGCGAGTCAAACCAACCGATTCCATTTCGAGATGTTTCTTGGGAGGAAGGTTTGCCAACCATATCAAAGCTTTCTGAGTTTCTGAATTGATTATAGCAACATTGTCTTTCAATATGTTTGCGAAAAATGATACATTTTCCTCATTTCCGGGCAAAGTATTTTTCTTGTAGAATCCGGGCAAGCATGTTATTCTTTCCTTAAAATCCCAGGATTCCTCGGAAGCAGTGCATTTCTGTCGTGCGGGATCAGGGTTCATGCTACAGAACCATACTGTGTTAGAATCAAGAACAGTTCCGTCTGGTAACCTCCGCCACTTTCTGCAAGCATCACACTGGGCCCAAGTCTCACTTAACTCAGAGGTGGTACTTCTCTTCCGTTTCTTGCTCACGGATCCATCGCTGTATGCATCAAGGAGGTTTTTCCTAACTTGTCTCGAGTTTTTGGTGAACTTCAGTACAGGAGTAGCTGGTGTTCGATGCACTTCATTACTGGATGATGGCATTGGAGACTTGTCACTTGCAGCATGCGACAAGGCCAGAGTTAGATTAGGGTTCACTAGTCTGCCTCTCTTTCTTGACGATCTGGTACTGCAAATAGAATCATCATTGTGTAGCAACCCACTTGAACAGAGATCCTCTCTTGCCACACCCTTTCCCGAAAGCATTTTTGATCCTGACGGAGAGCAGTTTCTGTTAGAAGAACCGCTGGCACTTAGTTCATAATATCCATACTTTTTATCAGTCTTATGCATGCACCACCTCATATCCACCCCTTGTGGAGGGTTTGCCAATGTTCCTTGCGTTTTCAGAATAAGAGAGAGTGCAGTTACTGTCTTCCCTAACCCAGGTTCATCACAAAACATACCTCCACAGAAGTCATTAACAGTTGGAGCGTTTCCGGTGGATATTTCACCGGAGGTAACATTTATGTAGAAAGGGAAACCATCCTCTGTGTAGAAATCCTTGTACAGAGGATGTTTTAAGATCTGAGAGTGCTGCTCCCTCTTCAACATCCATTCAACAGCCGCCTCTTGATGGGGAAAAAGCTTAAGTTTCATGCAAGGCATAATAGAGGCAGCAAGAGTCCTCAAATGATGACAAGTGCCCGCCACTCTTACCAAATCCATGGGTTTAAGCCGAATCAGTACTTTATTCAATATATCATCAGGGACAGACCAAATACCCAGCTCCAGTGATGCTGCATCTGGTGTTATTCTTGCTATTTGCATGCTCCTCTCCATCCTAAGACTAGGGAGGTTTTTGAAGATTTCATGCAGGTCGAATGACTTCTCGTTTTTTGATATAGATGCTATCTGATGGTCCTCGCAACCAAGAACGTGACAATCAGCGCAGCTCCAAATATACCCGTCATCACAATGTGGATTGTCATGAGAAGTCCAGTCAAAAGCAAGCAATGTATTCCTAGCATCCCAGTTGCAACTGCCAAGAAAAAAAAACTTATTCTATGTGGTGGCAGGGGAAAAAAATTACCATCGCAATGAATAGCTGCCGTACCGTCCAACTCAAAGGCATAATATGATAGTGAACAAAATGTATCAAAGCAGAATAAGAAGCTATACTGACTATTTTGGCAAACAATGAAGGGAATCCATAAATGCCATTGCCACAGTTTGTCAAATTCACATGATATCCATGGCTAAATACACAGGCTGGGACATCTAAAATGAATAGTTACTAGATATCTTAAAAGTCTAGCTATTTACAGCAAAGGCATAATTAACAATGCAGGGTTTGAAACGTTACAAATTTGGAATTGCAAGCTTCCAACAAACTGAGCACAGCTTTAAAAGCCCTGAATGATCAGGGGTTAGGAAATGCTTGGACAGAAATGACATAAATGTATATCACAAAATATTTACCAAGCACAGTCCCCAGAAAGCAATCGTAGCACCATACAACAAGAAGAAATACCGACATGCATCTGTCCCGAAATAGAGCGTTATATGGAGAGCTTTACTTTGCAAAATGACAGACATCTTGATCATTATCTGAACGGATGGATCTGTTGCGATTCTAAGTTATTCCCCTCCCCTAGAAAAAATGTCAAACCCTTGCACACTACAAGGCCTAATATTTCCTCCCCAGCGCTAATCCATCCCTATGGCCCCCTGACCATCTCCCAATCCCAATGCTTAGTCCCACCAGTCCTAGGCACTTGCATCCCTCACTTGCCAAAGCCCCCTTTTGTTTGTGCGTCCGCTTAGGGCAGGGATTGGCAGGATCATTAACATGAGAAGGCACAGCCTGTCCTGGTTGAGCCGGCAGCTTAATTATATCTGAGATGGTTGCCACAAGAAAACAGCCCCAAACTCTGATGTCGCTGGCTCGATGCATTCTCTCCTCTGACTTTTTGTCATGTGGGGAAGCAGCCTGTAGTCTGGAGGAAATCATACAGTAGTACACTAGTGGCATTTAACGTTACTCACTATAGGTATAAGATCATGTATTGCCATCTTAATTCATATTTGGATGTCCTTAATTGCTAAAAATTCACTGCACACTTGTTATATTCAGATATCCTACGACCCTCTATTCTCTAAGTTTTATTAGTCGATGATTGAAAATTCATATGTACTGAACTCTATATCGGGAAATCAGTTGCAAGTTGCAACCCATACGAACTTGGCTAGTAGTTAGGAAAAATCCCAAAAAGGAAATACAGCTTAAGGTCGAGTAGGATAGACAGTTTCTGACACAGACAGATCACAACTATCATAGCTTTAGACGCTCAAGACGACGCAGCTGAACTATCAAATTTGCATATCAGAGACCTGTAATGTAATCTCCACCATGACACATCAAATGATGAAACACTGACCACAGGTAAATTCGTCGCAGAAAGGTGCCGCCCTGGATCGTGAGGTCACACGATCGGGGCGACAAAATATCTCCCCGCTGGAAGGCAATGCACAAATGAAAGAGGCTACATTCATCAAATAAATAGAGGCACACCTGACATGCTTGAAGACCGCAGCGGCTGCGGTGCGAGAGCGCGGGAACTGCCACCCGGACCAGGCGTCGACGGGCAGGTACACGTCGAGCAGCAGCACCGCCCTGGCCTCCACCGCCCCTTCCCCCGTCGTCCTCGTCGCGATCCTCAGCACCCTGGCTTCCACATCGACGCACCGGTTCGCGACGAGCGTCCTGAGCATGCGCACGACGCTCCCGCCGCCGCCGCACGCCCACCACTTGGACCGCGCCTGGGGCCCGTCGTCGGGGAGCGGCGCGAGGGGCACTTCGCCGCAGGAGGAGAGGGAGCACGGGGAGAGCGGGGGGATGGACGCGGCCTCGGCTGCGTTCCCGGAGGGGAGGGAGAGCACGGCGCGGAGGTAGCCCGCTAGCTTCCGGTGCGCGGCGTTATCCATGGAAGGCGACCTAGGGTTAGGGCTCGCGCTAAACCATTGGAAAGGGTGGGTTCAGGCCTCGAAGCATGCTCTCTCGATTGGCCCGGGTGATGGCTGAATTGGGTTGCGTGCGTTCGGGAATTGGAGGGGACAAGGGGCGGGGACGATGAGGAAGGAGGAAGACGACGGCGCGAGCGCGATGCCAACAACAACGGAGGGAGGATGCGGGCGTTAACGACCGAGCAGAATATGCGGGCTGTAGCGTCCGCAGTTAACGGATCCGATCTGATCCGTGCCTGCATGACAGGTGGGACCCACGATCGTTGCATGAGATCGTGTTTGACACGCAACTTGGGCTTCTTTGTTTCGATATATGGGCCTTGGAGTGTGGGCTTATAGCAAACGATGGGCTTTTCTCAAACGAACTCTGAGCCATTGCTACCGATTGTAATCTCTCTGTTTTTTTTTTTTTTGGTACACGTTTATAACAAACTATGGGCTAGCATCCTTCGTCCCCAGAGTTCGTTTGAGAAAGTTTTAATAAGACGGGTAATGCTGATGACGAGAGTAGGTACAGTGAATGCAGCATGCAGTACACTGAACAAACCAGAGGTAGGTACATCCATATATGCACGTAGTACAATAAAAATGACCAAATAAAGCAAACAAAGCATGAGATCGATGAAGGGCGCCGAAATCACACATCCGGGGCGGCATTATCATTGCACCGCACGTACGTCCGGTTACTTGCAATACGGGACTTTAAATAATTGTAAATCATGACGATGATCCATGTACGGTCCGCCGAGCGCGAGCATGGCCTACTTGGGCGGGAACTTGGCCTTGATGTTCTCCACCACTCCGCCGTCCACCTGGAACGCCCGCGCCAGCACGTCCGTGGGCACCGCCGGCGCGGCGCCGAACAGCGACGCGGCGACCGTCTGCGTGCCGGGCAGCTGGCTGTCGAACGCCGAGATGGCCACGGCGCGCGCCTCCCCGACGCTGCGCTGGTAGTGCACGAGGCCGCGCGGGAAGACGAACACCTCGCCCTCCGAGACGGTGCGGCTCAGGAGCTTGCTGCCGGCGGCTGTGACGAATGTTAGATCAATTCTTAATAGGATCATCTAGTCAGAAGTAGATCACACCTAGAACTTAACAGATCAGATGAAACTTAACCTACCTGAGCTTAGATTCGCCATAGATGAGTTCTTGGCGATGCAGATCAATTAGATGATCAGCAACTTGATGTAGATGTAGAAGAACGGCTGCAGGTCGATGTAGATCAAGGGCACCGCGCTTCCACGACTTCCAGCACCTTAGGGATCGGTAGATTAGGGTTAGGGTTAACCCTTAGGCTTAATTTCGTGGTTAATCACGGATTAGGGTTGACCAGGGTCTCCCCTTATATTTATAGTGCTGTAGGCGCGGGGCCGGGCCCTTAGATAGGCTGAGTTTTGCCTCCCGATCAAGGCAACTAATAGGGGCCTTAGTTGGATTCGGATTGGGCCTTTTGGGCCACATGACCGAGGTCAATAATTCCAACATTCTCCCCCTTGACCGAAGGTCAATAACTAATTCTTTATAATATTTATATTATCAATCACGTGTAGGTGGATATACACAGATCAATAATCTTCCACTTAATCGAACAAGCTTAATCTTAATATTAAACTTATGTTCGCATTATGTTCACACTCAATACCATAGCAAAACCCAGCGAATGGGTCGACAGCAGCGTAACAGCATACTGGGACAACATTAACCAAAGTTAACTACAGTATCTTGATAGAACACTTATTAACTGATTTGAGAGTTCATTTATTCGGCCTCATCCAGAATCATATTTCAGGTTAATCACCCAATCCATACTAATTTCGCGAAAAATAGGATAGGAGATAAAACCCTCAATTAGTCATGTTGCTAGCCATTTACTTAAAGCATTATAAATGACTTGATCCTGGGACCCTTCTTTCATAACACTATTGTAGTTGCCAATGGACTTGACACCATCAACTATATGTCATTACTTGAGAGGAATACTGTAATCAAATACAGCGACATTGATTATAAACAATGTAAATCTTAATAATAATAATAATACCAGAATATATCTTATATGCCTGTCTGAATTAAAACATGCCATACAAAATCAGCTTTAATAATGCTAATCTTGTTTTAGAGCTTTCTGCAGAATCGCTCATATCTGTAAGAATGAAGGACATAAAACTTAATTGTGCACATTTACATCCATACACCCTCACAGAATCTCATCTGAATAGTACTTAATTAAATAAGCATGTTATATGGTGCCTTTAACTTTAAACACCTTTTCCAGTGGACCTCCCCTGGACTAAGACTAATAAAATTTTGTCAAGCATTCCGGCTTGTCATGCTAAGTCAATGTCTTATAGATCTCAGCATATAGCTTCTATCTGAAGCTTTAGGAACGTCTTCCTATTTATCTTATTCTTAATCTTATGATAATATTTGCTACATCACGCAAAACGATACAGGCATAATTATATTTGCATTCACATAATGTCACTTCAGAGCCTCTCTCAACTTTTGTGCTTGAATGACAATCCCAATACTCACTTTGGTCCCATCAAAATGTCATACTCCCCCAGAACTTAGGAAAGCGTCACCAGATGTATCTTATGATATGATGAAATCATTTCTCCTTTCTTCGAATGCATGCTCATTTCTTTCAACTTACGGAGAAAATAATCACCTTAGAGTATCAGGATCTTAATTAATCCACCTTAAACTTTATAAATCACGGTTGCCCATGATACATACAAAACTCGTAATGAGTTATGAACTTAACATCTTAGTTTCTTTTGGAATCACTCCTTCAATATCTGCAGACCCATTACAGTCTACTGCTTTGACTCCATCAGAATCAGAAAATTGCTATGAAATGAACTATGCTTATGTTCAAAATTCATAGACTCTTTTATGACCTCTTTTACATAATCTTAGGAATAACTGAGGCTTTTACTTTTGTGCCCAAAACACTTAACTTATCATTAAACATTACATGTCTCTGTTATTGTAGTACGACTAATGCACATCCTAAACAGAGATAGGAAAAATATAACGGAGGAGTACTTATGGCACGATATATATGAGAAAACATATATGAATGTATATACATCTCATCTTAAATCATCAATATAGGAAAACTTATCCTATATCTCAATAAGATTTCTTCTCCCCCATTTCTTTCCTTCCTTATGAGCTTCCATTGAATCTCTGAATAATCAGAATATTAAATGTGTCGGCCCATAAAATAATTTATAATGGTAGCTCTTCAGCTTATCTTGGCACGACATTTACTATACCACTGATCAGCTTCCTTTGCCAAAACTAGAACACATCAGCGGTGGCCAGAAAATGAACTAGAGTAGCAAAGTTATGATTAAATGTCCACAAAACAGCGGTGGCCAGTATCATGAACACAATCATACTTCAATCATCTCTGATTCCATTGCACCAACCCACAACAGCGGAGGCCAGAAAATGGGTGACACAACACAATCTGTGACAAAATATCCCGTACCCAGCGGAGGCCAGAATAAAGAATAAAATCACACTTATTGGGACAATTGGTCTTTATAGAGTATATACTCCCTTCACAATGGTAATCATATCTCGCATTATAAGGCTGTCCTTGAACTTATTCTTAATGGAGCAGTAAAAATATAGCGAGTAAATTTGTCCTTAAAGCTTATGGACAGAATATCATGGAGAGAATTATTACTTAATTTTCTGACAAGAGCAGATCTGAACTAGTTATTAACTGGAGCGTCTCCTCTTAACTGATGAGACATTCCATTCTCCCTTTCGAATTTGTGGTCTAAACGTGAGTGTGCCACATATTCGACAAGGTCTCATCTCTTAGCTTATAACATCTAATTCTCACATATCTATACTTATTATAATAATAGATACTTAAAAGGCTTGATGACATAAAAGATATTTCTCAACTCAGAGATAACACACTTATACTTATATATATATATATATATATAGAAACAAAAGTTTCGCTAAACTACATTGAATCATCAAGCTAAAATGTTGAGTTCACTAACTTAATCTAAAGGAACAATATGATAACTCAACTCATTTCCATCAACTAATTTTAAGAGCAACTCCCCTGGTCTCATGGATCTCATAAGGAGACATTAACAAAATGATCCACACATGAGTCTGAAATTTGCAATCCAAAAGCCTTAAACTCATGGGCGATGTCCCACATGCGACTAATATGCAATAGTAGTCCACCTTGCCCACCTTGCCCGTCATAACGTATGGTAGTTAGTCTTTTAATGAGGTAACTTATGCAGACTTGCTTATGACTTATCTTAATGAAATATAAGAATTCATTAGCAGTCTTGTCCTCATTTGCAGCAAATGCTCCCCTTATGCCTTGTGAGATGGAGCGCATTATGATCCTTTTGGCAAGCTTATTATCCCTCTCCCATATTTCTAATTTGAAGTGATACTCATTCATCTTCTCATCATAATCCTCAATGCCAGGAGTAGGAGGAAATGGCTTGACATTGTGTAGCACATAATCAAGCTCCAGAAACTTGAGAATGTCTTGCACCTTCAGTTTCCATAGAGGAAAGTCAATGCCATTGAAGGGCTTAATGGTCTGTATGTAGCTTTCAAGACCATTGTCTGAAAATGACAAAAGTGAAGAAGCTTAGTCAACTTAATCAATGCAACTTATGCATCTCTTATCAATCTTAAGGCTTAAAATGATGATGATGGAAAAATAATAAACTTAATAAACTTAAGTCTGGATCGTTAATAGTACAAAAAGATGCGCTTAATTAATAGCACGAAAATAACCCTACGTTGGTCTGATTACAATCATGCAATAAGAAACAACTTGCATCACCGTTGGGGAAAAACAAGCGAATCTTATTCTAAAACTCATAATTAAAACAACGTTGGTCAGAATTAATTACAAGTGTACTCTAGATGAACTTCTCGTTGGTTCCATTCAAATAGAGGCATCTTAAAAGCACTTGATGAATAAATGAATATTCAACTTAACTTATATGGTAAGATAAAACTTAATGATGGACAAAACTTATCTTAAAAGACTTAGAAAACATTTTAATGGCAAGGCAAATTGCACCATAAAATTAAAATGCTCATAAGAACTTAAAACTTAAAACTTTATTATGAGCGCGGGCTTATTTATCTGAGGGACGGAATAAGCATAAAACTCCATTTAAATAAAGTGGTGCAATGGTAAATAGAACTTAATTTGCACTAAATTAATGAGCTGCTTAAAACTTTATAACTGAAGCTAATAGCTTAAGTAATCTTAAACTTATTCCTTAAAAAAAAAATTATTATGCTCATGAAAATCCAAATATTGGATCATAAAAGCTAATAAAACTTAATATAGTGTATGAGCATATATTCTCAAGATGACAGCGGAAGCTTAAAAGAGCAAATAAAAAAAAATATTGCTATAAAATAATCTTGAGAATTTAACTTAAAAATAATTCTCAACTCATATCTCATAAATAATACTGAACTTATTTCTTAATTACTTAGGCATCTCAAAAAAAAAATTATATTGATGGATTTAATACTTAAATAATGAATTATCTCAAATAAACACCATCAATATTTAAACTTAAATATATACTGAAAATTATTTCATCTTAAAACTGAAAATAATGACACTGAAACTTAAAGAAAATGCCACAATAATTTATCTTAAAAAGGGACTGAAAGAATTTTGGGCAAATTTTGAACATAAAATGCTTAACAGAAATGTTTAAACTTAAACAAAACGTGCGCGCGGCCCAGCGAAGCTTTCAGCCCAGAACTGAATTGCACGCGGCCCGAAACTGAAGAAAGTGCGTGCTTGCACGAATATTAAAGCTGCGAGCGAGCGGGCCGGAAAAGCGGCCCAGCGCGGCTCCGCGCGCGGCGTGAAAATGCGCGGCCCGGCCCGGACGCGGTTCGTTCGCCCCGGCCTGAATCTGAGCCGTCGGATCGAGGAGGAGAGGAACGGACGGGCAGGATCGAGTCGGCGCGGAATGAAACACCCGGCCGAAACCCTAGCCTCCACTCCCTCACTCTCTTCTCCTCTCTCGCCTCACTCCACGCCGCTCGGTCCGAGCAGGAGCTCGCCGTCCCGCGCCGGCCGGCGGCCCTGGCGTCATGGGGTGCTGCTCGCCGGCGCACGCGTGCGAGGATTCGCGCGCGGCTCCGTCGAGCTGCTCCACCATGATGCCCTCATGGCGAGGCCCGCGTGGATCTGAGACGCCGGAGCAAGATGACGCCGGCGAGCCGCCGCGGCGCCATGGTGAAGTGCTCGCCGGCGCACGCGTGCGAGTAATCGCGCGCGGCACCGTCGAGCATCTCCGCCGTGGTGCCCTTAAGGCGTGCTCGTCGCGCGCAGATCTGAGGCGCGACGACGGCGATCCGGCGGGGAAGGCGACGGCGGCGACCAGGCTTATGGCGCCGGCGTCGTGCGGGTACGCGCGTGCGGCGGCTTATGCCGCACGGCCGGTCCGGTCCCGGCGGGGCGCGCGCGCAGATCTGATGTACGCGCCACCTCGTCGGCAGCCGGTGGGATGGAGAGGCGTCGTCCATGCGCGGCGACTCATGCCACGACGGTGGCAACGGCGCGAGTCCGTGCGCCTGCCAGTGTCTGCTCGCGCTTCTGATGTGCGCGGCCTGAGCTTATACCGGCGAGGTGTTCACCCATGGCTAGGTCTAAAGCCAAGGTGACCTCGTCGGCGATTGGAGAGCGTCGCCGTCCGCGCGTGCCTGAACTGAGTGCACAGTGGGGCGGCGGCGATCAGAGAGGTAAGTTCCTCTTAGACTTAGGGTTAGGGTTATGGTTCCGATTAGGTGTGCGTGAGATGCAAACTAGAACAGAAATCTAGTAGATCAAGACCAAAAGGCTTAGCTTAATTGTGACATTGAGTGCTTAACAGATTTGATCGCCCAACCCTAACTGCTTATAACATGAACAAATTGCTTAATTACTTACTGATCTGATGATAATCTTACTGCATGGACTAAAACTTGACTAATCATGAACATTAATCTTAAACTAAACATTAAAACAGATGAATCTAGATCTGAAAACTGAACTGATCTTAATCAGGACTGCTAGATCATCGAAAACTTAACTGAAAACTGGCTAGTTAACTAAACATGATAGTCACCTCTGATGCAAAGCTAGATCATCTAAAACTAACTGAACATGATCGATCTAGTGCATAACCAAGACTGAAGACATGACTAGGGGATCTAATCGACTAGTTATGGCAATCTGATACCAATTGTTAGATCAATTCTTAATAGGATCATCTAGTCAGAAGTAGATCACACCTAGAACTTAACAGATCAGATGAAACTTAACCTACCTGAGCTTAGATTCGCCATAGATGAGTTCTTGGCGATGCAGATCAATTAGATGATCAGCAACTTGATGTAGATGTAGAAGAACGGCTGCAGGTCGATGTAGATCAAGGGCACCGCGCTTCCACGACTTCCAGCACCTTAGGGATCGGTAGATTAGGGTTAGGGTTAACCCTTAGGCTTAATTTCGTGGTTAATCACGGATTAGGGTTGACCAGGGGTCTCCCCTTATATTTATAGTGCTGTAGGCGCGGGGCCGGGCCCTTAGATAGGCTGAGTTTTGCCTCCCGATCAAGGCAACTAATAGGGGCCTTAGTTGGATTCGGATTGGGCCTTTTGGGCCACATGACCGAGGTCAATAATTCCAACAACGAAGCCCACCTCGAGGGCGCCCTCCACGACCAGGAGCATCTCGGTGGCGCGCGGGTGCACGTGCGGCGGGTTCACGCCGCCCCACGGCGCGTAGTCCACGCGCGCCATGGACACGCCCAGCGTGTTCAGCCCCGGGATCTTCTCCACGTCAGCCGTCGTCACCGCCGACCCCATGGGGTTCCCGGAATACACGTCGCCCGCCTTCGCCAGCCCGTCGAAGAAGAAGTCGTCCGCCGTCACGTTCTCCGGCCTCTTGCAAGGGAACCCGTTCAGCCTCATAGCTGCATGTATGTATGTTCCATGTGTTATCTATCTTCTTAGCAATCCATCAGTTACATATGTCACGTGTCGATGTTTTTTTTTTAGAATACATTATGCATTCTCTCGATCTAAACTGAAGTTGAATTAATGAAACACAAATGCAGCAGCATGTAGGGTATGGATCACTCACGGCCCTCAAGGGATTTGTAGTCGGCGACGCAGATGTCCTGGAGCATGTCGGGATCGCCGGCGAGCAGCGGCGCGGCGAGAGCCAGGACGACGGCGCAGGTGGCAAGGACAACGGGGAGAAGCTGCTTGCAGCTGGGCGCCATCGTTCTCGTGATGATTCGTTGGCTTTCGTTCCTAGCTTTCTACCTGAAGCGGCGAAGCTAGTTCGATCGATGTACGTGTGAGCTATTGATGATGAGAAACCTTTGCTTTGATCGAAAACATACGAGGGAGGGAATCGATATTTATAGATGCATGCATACTGCGGTTGCATCATCAGCTTATATTAATTAAGACGACGTGGCGTCACCAGTTTGCTAATTGATCGAGTGCGAGAAGAGCAGGAGAGAAGCCGTACGTTCACGTACCTTAAGTGATGTGAAAAGTTGCGAGAGTGAACAGTGTTACTTATCACGTCAAGCATCAACGGAGTCGTGATTGTTTCGTGAAAAGTGGCACGCTAAATCGTTCATCCTGTTAACTTGCCCTGCTTATTAATGTTTCCGGACTGTACCTCGCGTTTTTCTAATAACTTGTACGCTATATTACTGTGTGTGTACCCATGCACATAGACATTCGCGTGACTCAAGGTACCTGAAAATGACATATACTTGATTAAGCGGGTGCATGATGAACTCGGCACCAGATTCATAATGTGCTTTGCGAATTTGAACTAACGATTGTTTAGGGAAGGTCACGGGTGAGGCCACCGCGTTTGAGAAGGTTGGGCGGCAAACGCGCTGCATGCAGGTTCATGTTGCCTCACCAGTAGGACTCTAAGCCAATACAGTTACGAGTTTAACACTACCAAACTTGACAAATGTGCACAACTAATAAAATATACATTCATTGATCTGCAGTATTGCACCGACTCCCTGGAGATGTACTATGTATTTGCGTGCATGTATGATGTCAGCCCTCGCAAAAAAAAAGTATGATGTCAGCCAAATTTCTTTAAAAAAAAATTATTATACATTTTAAAAACAGTATTCTGTGAAGAATAGAATAATTGTGTCAAAAATATATATTAATAGAGTATTTTGTGAACAAAAGCTTGTCCAAACGATATACCCCATCCATCCCACAAAGAATGACATTATCCCATTCAAAACTTGTTCCACAAACAATGAAATTTGGGAGGAGGGAGCACTATTCCCAACAATAGATGTCAATAAGGATACCCACAATTGAACATAATAATAAATTTCAATTACTAATAATACACCTAATAAAATTATAAAGATATCACAAATGAAAAATAATATAATAGACAAGCTGAGCCTAGCTTAATTAGCTGGTTATCTATATGGGGGAATTAACCTGCCCACGACATGCTAACATTTACTGCTAATTTCCTTCTATAATAGACGATGTGCCCTTCAATTAATAACGAGCTCATAGGGGTAGAGGTTGCGTACATGTGTTCATAAGGGTAAGTACTCATGCGTGTTTGTGAGTGTCTGCTTTTGTACTTTGTTTCACAAAAATAACAAGGTGCTTGTGTACTTCGTGTTGAGTATCATGGCCTAGTGATCGGAAGCGTTTTATGGGGTCAAGTTGTGTGTGCCTTCAGTGAGGTTTTTGTGCATCCGTATATATGAGAATTTGTGTCCGCATCATGTTTTGCAAAAAAAAGAAAACTTTATTTGAAACTTACTATGCTGACATATTATTAAAAAATCAGCAAAAAATGATTATAGGACTAGTAAGCATCGAAGGCATAAATTAGGGATTGCGTCAGTGTGCTAAAGCAGCAATAGTAACAGGTTTAGGATTATTATTCTCAACAACTAATTATGCACATGCACCTGGACAGTGTATATGTCTGTGTATATATTATTTTTAGAGTAAATCTGTGTATATATTATTTGTGTAAGTCAAACTAGTTGGGCTAACAGGTTTACCCATAAACTCTCCCCAACTTAATTTTTAAAATTAAAAAATAGAAAAGAGTAACTGGACCTCTATGCCATTACCTTAAGCTCTTGCTGACGCAATTTATTACTGTTGCAAAATAGGACAGAATTTTTCGACCTCGGGGTCAGACACTCCAGAGTTCATCCGTAGAACTAGAATCTCTCTATATGATTGGATGTTTGTTGGTTTGTGCTCAACTTTTACATGAACTGTTAACATTGTTGCACGTTAGGAAAACAACGGCCCACGCACAGTAGCTTTCGGAGGCTGCATGGAGAAGTAGAAATCGGACGGCGATGGATCTATTTATCCCAAAAAAGGAGATCGAAAACGATGGAGCATTAATTCCAAAAAAGGTGCGAGGATAGGTTCGAGCTTGATTTGCTACCAAAGTGTGAACACCTTAAGGACTTTCCCCATTGTCAAGGATTCTGGTAATCTCAATTGTGAGTTCATTATGTATGCGGCATCATGATTGAGACAAATTCAGGACATTCATTTTGTTTGGAAGAATTGACAGATACATATCACCTTGCACCAGTGGTTCAAGAAGAAGAGAGAAACCAACAACAGTGAACTGACGTGCTCTCCATGATATATATATATCACCCAACAAAGTCATCCGACACAAAAGTTGGAATTGACCAATCATATATAGCATACAAAGTAAGTGATCGAGTTAAACAAACAAATTAAAAAGCGAAATAATGCAAATTAATCAAATCGCACACTCTTGCATGATGAAACTCGTTATTACTGGCGGGCGGACGTACGAACGAACTTTTTCCCATTTGATGCATGATTGATGACGCGTGCAGGTGCAGTGATAGCTGCAAAGAACGTCTATTACTTGGGCGGGAACTTGGACTTGATGGCCTCGACGAGGCCGCCGTCGATTTGGAACGCCCGGGCCAGCACGTCGGTGGGCACCGCCGGCGAGGCGCCGAAGAGGGTCTCGGCGACGGACTGCGTTCCAGGCAGCTGGCTGTTGAACGCCGAGATGGCGATGGCCGGCGAGTTGGCGTTGTTCCTCTGGTAGTGGACGAGGCCCCGCGGGAAGACGAAGGCCTCGCCCTTGCAGACGGTGCGGGCGACGAGCTTGTTGCCGGTGGTGAGGAAGCCGACGTCGAGGGAGCCCTGGACGACGAGGATCATCTCGGTGGCGCGCGGGTGGGTGTGCGGCGGGTTGACGCCCCAAGGCGCGAAGTCGATGCGCGACATGGACACGCCCAGGGTGTTGAGCCCCGGGAGCTTCTCCACGTTCGCCGCCGTCACCGCCGCGTTGCCCCCCGTGTCGCCGGCCTTCGACAGCACGTTGGTCCAGAAGTCGTCCGCCGTCACGTTCTCCGGCCTCTTGCACGGGAACCCGTTCAGCCTCAGCGCTGCATCCATGCATCGATCATATATATTAATTATCATGCGCATGCATGCATGCAACAAATGGAACTGCATGTGACAGAGAACACTTACGGCCCTGCAGGGATTTGTAGTCGGCGACGCAGATGTCCTGGACCATGTCGGGGTCGCCAGCGAGGGAAGGGGCGGCGAGAGCCAGGAGGACGGCGAAGGCAGCCAGGAGGAAGGTGGTGAGCTTGGCCATGTTATGTGGGCTGTGGAAAGAACTGCTCGTGGATCGATATAGCTAACTGCTTATGGTTGCAGGCTGCTTGGTCTGAGTGGGAGCTGGAGGGAAGCTGGTATTTATAGAGAAAGCACGTATAGTAGTAGCTTAATGAGACTTGACGATCGAAGTTGTTGCATTGCATGCGCATGCATGTGAAGAAATTAATTGAAAGAGGCAAAGAGGGTCACATATACATAACGTATACAGTGCCTCCAGAGAAGGTAGGGACGGCAATGCCGGATCTTTGTCCACCCGCTGTCCGCATTACTGTTCCTGGATAATTTTGATGATCTAGTACTAGGAAGCTTATCCTTATTTGTTCATACGAGCTCGAACGCGTGCACGCAGGGATAAAACCTGCTGGGCGTGTCTCTCTGACGGTGGATCAAGGTGGATGGCAGATCAATCCAGCCGTTGGTGCTCTTAATTTTCTAACTGCAGAACGCCCATTTCCTGTGACCAGCAGTACGTAGCAGTTCGAGTACTAGATCGTACCGTACGTCATACCGATCGCCCTGTGTGCCTTTAATCTACCTATTTCGCGTGACGCAAATTAAACGGGATCCGCAATAACCTGATCAGTGCGTGTAAGCAATGAATAACACCATCTTTTGACCACTAGTAGCTGGGATTAATTGGACGCCGACATTGTGGCCGAATTGATATGACCATGCACGTCTCCACAATTTTCTACTACTACGTACAGACTATTGATCGCAAGAGGCCTCCTCCTGTGCTACGTACAAGTGTAGTAATGGCATGAACGACATGCCGCGAGGCATAGACTAGACCCCGGCAGCCACCAACCAAGATCGATTTCCCGGAGTTATTCGCGTCACCAACTTCAGAGCTGCGGCTTCTGATTGCAGACACGAATTCAGCCCGGCCTGGTGATCGAAAAACTACTTGACACTAAAAAGCAGTGAGCTGATGGGTAATATTAAGCTGAGCATGCAATTAAGAGAGGCGTTCATGCATGGATCACTTAATTACTGGATTAGATCGATCAGGAGCGTACAGTACGCAATATGTCATGCAGTGACGTGTAGTACATATGCGGGTATATGGGATATTTAACCTCTAATTGTAGTAGCACAAGTAACTGTCTGCATGGCTGCACCAACGAAGATGAGACGTACGTAGTACATCTCCGGCGTATCGGTACAGTGATCGCTGCATCTCACTTTCGCGTACTGGAAAACGCACGCATAAAAACATCCGCCGCGCGCGCCTACAATCCCTAGATATCGAATACGTTACGTTGGAGATGCATCGATTCGATGGAGATGCACGAGACGCATGCACCATCCCAGCACGCATATATAGTTGTGTTTCACTCACAAGTCACAACGATATATCGCATTTCTGCTGTTGCTTACGTAGTAGTGTTTCACTCACTGTATAGTCCCATACAAGCACGAATAATCCACTGCAACTATTAATTTATTTATTCAAATACTGAAGTCACACATATATATATAATATAATGCTACTCAAAATAAATTGCCTTTCGACGACTTCAACGTTAATGAAAATTTGGTTATATTTGAAATTTAGCCAGTTAACTGAACTCCCTTGCTTTTGCTAGGCGTAACTCATTGAGCATAGATTAGCTTTACCTCGATTTCGCCAAATCAATCCAGTGGATCCGTACTGACAGTATAGCGCCAACAACTATATAAACGCCTATATATGCACAGATATAGGCGTACTGACCGTCCTTAAGATATGCAAGATCAAGTCTTAATGCCAACGAGTGCAAATAATTGTAATTAAATGTATGTTAACTAATTAGGTAGCGACTTTGGTGCGCGCTTGAAAAAGAGATTATGCGTGCTTGAAAAACTTGGATGCACGACAGAGGCTAAATTAAAGCACTAAGCTATTTAAGTTCAAAAAGGGAACCGCAAAAATAACATGTACTACTTCATTGTCATTTCGAATCTCTCGATCGTTTTTTTTTTCTTTTTTTGCTAGCTACTATACGCGCGGTCATATCACGTATGTCACGCACCCACCAAACATTATCATGTATACTAAAGATAAAGAGAAAAAGCAAACTAAACACTGTATTGCACTCGTACGCCTACAGAATCACGTCAAGCTAACCCCAAACCCCAGCCACAATTTCCGGCCCCTATTAACAATGAGGTGCGGTAGTACAGTCCTCTCGTGATGCATATTACTCGATTTTTTTTTTGCAAGGGATATTACTCGAAATATTGATGGACGACCCAAGCAATAGTAACCTTACACGCTAAGACATCTCCCGTCACAACAAAGAAATAACCAACGTTTTTCATACCAACCCTAAGAGAGTTCTGATCAAGAGAATTTGTTTTGTCTTATATGCTCGTGTAGCTTAGTAAATTATAATATTGCATTTAAAAACCTTTTTGTTTGCAAAACATTTATCATGTTTATATGAGGAAGCCAAATATTTTCAATAGATACATACATGGCAGTTTAAAATATTTATACTTTATAGGCATTTCAAGAAAGACACATCAGTTAATTTTTATTACACTTCAGAGGTATCTAACACAGAACCATTCCCCGTGCAGAGCTAAATGTATTGCTCACTCCACCGCAATAAAAAAAAGTGTATTCCTTACTAACACAAATTCCTACTTGTATTTTTTGAAATTGTTATGACGCCTCATCATTTCCAGGAACCTTCATGGCATTCTTTGGGCGCGCTCAACAGAGAAGGCTGAACATCCAGCACGGAA
This sequence comes from Eragrostis nindensis, assembly GCA_012490785.1. Lineage (NCBI taxonomy): Eukaryota > Viridiplantae > Streptophyta > Magnoliopsida > Poales > Poaceae > Eragrostis > Eragrostis nindensis. The sequence goes on from JAAXCT010000170.1 coordinate 508,354, forward strand.
TCATGCCATTGATTGGCATTTTTTTCATTGGTAAGCAAAGGGAACAAAACCTCCTATCTAATTTCCAGGACAAGCCATTCACCAATTGACCGTACGATATCATGATAGTTGCCGATATTTTATACACAAATATTTTTTCTCAGGACACTATCAAAAACCTTCTTGTTTCATGAAACTTTTCAATGAAAAACACTACAAAGAAATGTAGGTGACATTATATTGCAGACAACTTGTTTTGGAAAAAAAATACTTAAGTCAATGCTGGTAGGCCCAGGCTTACATGCCATTGAACAATGCGATTTTCATTGTTTTTTTTTCTTGGGTACTATATTTGCCCATTGCGTTTGTTCAGCTCAACATCTTATCCCTCTCTCTGTTTCTCGTGTGGGCCTGATTACTGTTCAGGTTGTAGTTGGTTCTATTAAGATCTAGTAGATTAAGATCGTCTATTGCCTGTCCAGCTGTAGACTAGAAGTACATGTTATACATAGGCCTAGATCTTCTTTGACATTAAAGTGATGGTTTATTATGCCTGATTTTGCATCCGTCCAGCTATGTGCCTATATATGTGTGTAGTGAAGGTAGCTCTGTGTTAAAGTACACAAAAAGGTAGCTTTGTTTGATATGAACCGGAAATGCAGCTATGAATCACAGTGCCTAATAATGGTGCGAACTGCTCCCGAGTCCTGACCTTATCTGGCAACACAAGATCATAGAGCAGCAGCAGGCTTTTTTTTTATAAAAAAAAAAACACCAGGAGATGAGGAGGCCCCGCATCTTTTTTTAAAGACCCGAACATTACCGGCATATATTAATAAGAAGGAAGCAGTTTACATTGTGCCAGCAGCACAACTATGAGCTTTGTCAGATCATGCTTAGGCGTGGCCTTACTCCCCAACAGATAAGTTTGCTAAGGAACCAGTTACATAGAAGATTAAGTTAACAACAAAAGGATTATGCTACTTGAGGTAGTATCTCCCGAAGCTTCTTTGCACCAGCCAGCATCCACATTTTTGCTTCATCCTGGATAATCATAAGTAGTCGATGAGGCGGCAGGAACCTGCTATTGAAAACTCGGGCATTTCTTTCTTTTCAAATCATCCATATCGTCAGGATAACAAGAGACCTTACTCCCTTGCTGTTCTGTGCATCTGAGGCTAAGGAGATGAACCAGTCTTCTAGCAAACTTGCATTTGGCCAATTGGTCGGATGCAGCGATGTATGGCCTGACCAGACATTAACCCTCGTCCAAATGTCTCTTGTTGTTGGACAGTCGCAAAAAAGGTGCTCAGGCGTCTCAAGGTTTCTCTCACACATCTGACAAAAATAGCAATTTTCCCATTCCCGTGTCATCAAACGGTTAGCCGTCCAAATCCTGTTCTGCAGCATGAGCCATAAGAAGAACTTGCACTGAGGTGGTGCCCAAGACTTCCAGACATGTTTGTGTTTTGCGCTCTTTGTGGAGCTCTCAAACTGCAACCAGTATGCAGATTTTGTCGTGTATACTCCTGAGGCTGTGAGTGTCCACACGATCTCATCTTGCAGAATGGAATTCGTGTCAAGTTGGGCGTCGTCAATCAGAATCCAAAGAGCGATGTAGTCCAGCAGTAGCTCCGGTGTGAGGTTGTATGCTAGGTCTCTGATCCATGTGTCATTGTGAACTGCCTCAGCCACCGTTCGTCTCTTACGGCAACTGTGGGAGAAGAGCTTTGGGAATAGGGTAGCCGGCGATGTCCCTTGTTGCTAAGAGGAGAGCCAGAACAGAGCACGCTGCCCGTTGTTTACTGTGACCCTTGTCGCTGCCGTGAAGAGTGCAACATCAGTCTCATCCGCATCACCGCCTTGCCTTCGAGCTTCGGCCCGGCCGTCTCCTCGCATTTTCTTTCACATGTTGGAGCTGGTGAACAAGGACGAGAACCAGCAGGACCGCTACCCCGTATGTCAACGCGGTGCACATCACGCCTACGTCAACGGCTTCCTCCACCTCACCACCGCCGACGCCGGGGCGTGGGTTCGCCGGGAAAACAAGTGGTGGGGCTACAAAGTCGTCAGCTCCGGCCACCACGCCTACGTCAACGGCTTCCTCCACCTCACCACCGCGGACGCCGAGTACGTCCTGGTCGCGTCTGTGGACACACCAACCACGGACACGACGTGGAGGGTCACCCCGCGAAGCTCGGCGCCAATGGAGACTTTATCGATCGGCGTGTCGCATCGGTCGCGCTTGAGCGGAGCGGTGGGTGTTGAAGTAGCGAGTCAGAAACCTACATCAAGTGCTCTGCAGGGCGGAATTTGGTTTGGGAAGCACCACGCCGACACGCCGTGGTTGGGATCAGGCCACCCGGCCCGCGCTGTTGTCTTCCCCTTTGATAGCCGAGGCAGGAGGCTGCTGGCCTACGATATCTGCACTTTCACGGGAGCCTCACGCAAGTACCACTTTTCCCCTAGGTTCCTTTCTTTGCACTTGTAAAAGGTAACATCCCTGTAACCAAGTTGCACAATTTGTTGAATGAATTTTTTTTTTGAGATTACACAGTACAACTCAGACACTCACAACACACGCACACTCACCCCTATGAACACACGTACACAAACCTTACCCCTATGAGCATCTTCGAAGACTGAGCTGGCAAATCTAGAGATACGAAGTCACCACTGGCGCTTCGCTGTCGACAGGAGCATCGCCTACCACTGAAAGCACAAATGCCGTTAAATCCTTGAAAATTCGCTCCCACAGGGATCCGAACCTAGGACCTGAGAGGTGTTACTCGGATGCCTTAACCACTAGGCCAAGACTTGTTGAATGAATTTAGAGGTGTGAGGTGCTGGTCGTCAGTTAAAATGTGTATGGAGATCATCGCGCAAGCTCAGCAAAGTATTTGTTGAACACAGATGTCACATCAATTTTTGTGTTACTTAAACATTTCATCCATGTTCTCCCCATTCATTAGCGAATCAGCCCTTTCGGAACTTTTGATGTAAGTGTACCAATCCATTATTTCGGTTCAGTTCTATCTGTGAAAGCAAATCTTCAATATATTTATATATATATATTTTCTCTGGTAGTAGAATAGAGGAATTCAGTAAAACCATGGACGGACCCAATGAGGTCTCTCTGCACACTTTCTCAACGTACGCCAGATGACGTACACCATCCTAATAAAAGGACATCATTCGAAGATTATCACAACCCATTATAGCTGGACCATGTGCTACTTTGTTAAGTACATTATTTGATATTACCTACTGGTTTGTTAAGTACATTATTTGATATTACCTACTGGAACCGATCAGTTTCGGACCAGTTTTGAGAAATTTGGTCAAGTTTCATTCAAAATTTTCAAATACAATCAGACAAAACATGGCTGATTTTCGACCATTTCGGTCTTATCGGCCTGGGCTGGTAATTTTTTAGTGAATTCAAAACATTGGAGGCTAGAAGTGGAACAAGGGGGCTTGGGCCCCACAATTCTTAGCATCCTCATATGCATTGAAGAATTTATCATTTTATTGATAACAAAATAATTAATATCAGCCCTCTCTCTCCTCATCATACGGGTTTCATTCTATACCTCTCTCATTTTAACTTTGATTTCGGTGATTCTTTCGCCAAAATTCTTCTAAAATCATCCTCTATCCAATTCTATTAGAAACCTATGTCCTTGGTCTCCATTTGGATTTTAACTGGTTTATTGCTTGTTTAATTGATTGTTTGCGCGGTAGATTAATTTTGTCGTTGTTTACTTTTATTCGATAGACGATAAAGCTTTCGAGGAAGGATATGAGGACCCAGATTACGAAGATGTAGAAGAATAAGACTTTTGTGAAGGCAAGTCCCCACTCGCTTAGTATCCTAATATCCTAATAGAGCCTACTTTACAAATAAATATGCATGTTATTTACATGTGATTTAAATGCTTAGTGCTTGCTTATTGCCACACCTTATTATTGCTTATCCTGATTCTTTTGTAGACCTAGGAACCAACATCATTAATTCTTTAATGATATGTTGGAATGATATATTGCTTAGAACTTGATTACACTGTGTACTTTATTAATCTTGCTACATGCTTTTGAGTTAAATTGTGAGTACTTGGTGGTGTGTGTAAATGTGAATTTGGGTGTGATTAGTGACAATGTGCAACTCTTAGTGAAGATGATGTTTTGACGGGGTCATGCAAGGTAGATCTTTTGGGGAGGCTATCTCTGGGATGTGATTCCTCGTGAAAAGGGCTTGGGCCCCCCTATGCTTGGCATCCTCATATGCATAGAAGAATTTGTCATGTAATTTAACAAAATGATTAATATCACCCAACCTCCCCCATCCTCATCATATGAGTTTCATTCTCTACCTCTCTATCGCCGTGGATTTTGTGATTGTAGGTGACTAACTTTGTGAAACTAGAAGAGCTCAACTATGCATGGGGAGCGCAGGCAAGGAAACAGCCTACAGGCACTAGTAGAGGGGGGGGGGGGGGGGGGGGGGAGACAGATTGAAAGAGTAATTAATGAAGTTAACATTATGCACTATTATTTAAGAAGGATTTTAATCAATTAATTAAGAAGTCAATGTTATTTTTACTGCAGGACTTCAAGCCCTGTTTATCTCGACCTATTGCGGAGTACATTCCTCTGCTGATAAAAAAGGCTAGCGACAAAAATCGATGTACATGGGCTTTCACATGTAAGATGGCAAGGGCCCAGGGGTGGAACATGGGGGCTTGAGCCCCCCTTATGCTTGACATAATCCTTATCTGCATAGAAGAATTTATCATGTGGTATAACAAAATAATTAGTATAACCCCCTCTCATCGTACAAGAGTTTCATTCTCATGTTCTATAGAACCTTATGAGATACCCTGAAAATTTGAAGCATGTTGATCTGTACTTAGGATGTCCTGTCGCTCTAGATGGAAATCTCAACAGGTACCGCAACTGTGTTGATCTGTACTTAGGATGATCGAGTCAAAAGCCATGTAGTTTAGCAAACAAATGAATGAACCAATAAGGCCGGACCGGATTATTCCACGTTCTTGATCGATGTCCTGTCAAAATGACGAAGTAATCTACGTGGACTCCATGTCGTCTGATCCTTAATTGTTCTTGTCTTGACAGCAGCAAAAAGCGTGGTGGGGCGACGATGATCTGCGTTGAACGTATCAAAGGACGAACCGCGGGATGGCGGGAGACAATGAAAGGGAAGTCCAAGGCGGGTGACGTCACCCGCCATCTAGCGCGTCACGTCTTTGAAGGGGTCTTCCTCACGAAACTGAAAAGCTAGCTTTTGAAATTAAAGAAATAGGGGTGTTGTCGCCACGGTTGGCTGCACAGTCGCCGGCTGGCTGTTGCATGAACTTTCTCCTACTCTTCCCGGCCTCTCACGACCGATCGATCTAGGACTACTGGATTGGAGTCAGCCAAACGAGTTCGTACCGGCTGCTCTGCCACGCGCGCACTGAGAAAGCTCCATCGATCACATGCGCATGCACATGAAGTATGCATATCTTCCCCATGGATCATGCAAAATAAATAAGACGTCCAATTAAGCGAAGCGTATGCGTTCAAGTCTCATTCCTGTCGCGTGGCGCGGGGCTTTGAACCATATAGAGCACGAGCGAGCCAGCGCCCTGTCAGGGGTCAATCTGTCAAAACATTGGCCTGACCGGCCGCTCCTTTGAAATTCGATACACGACTCCCTTTTTCCGAAGAAATCACGCATTGGCGCCACCTTATATAATGGCACCCGCCGAGAGCCATCGACATTCACCAATAGATGCACAGACAGAAGCTGGCATAGCCCAGTAGCTAGCAGTGATTCGTTCCATCCATTCAGCTGCTGCTGCAAGCACATAGTACATAGAGATCAACTGACACACAGACATATACGGCCAGTAGAAAAGCATTCAATCCGTCCAAAAAAATATATATATTGATGGCGTCCGCCGGGCTGTCACGCAGCTCCGTCGTCATGGGCCGGTCCTCGGGGCTGGAAGATTCTTCCATGGCCTTCGAAGGGAAGCGCAGGCCGCAGCGGGCGCCCATGGCGGCGCGGCGGGTGGTGGAGCACGACGACGACGACGACGACAAGGCGGCGAGGAGGTGCCGGTACGACGTGTTCATCAACCACCGCGGGGTGGACACGAAGCGCACGGTGGCGCGGCTGCTGTACGAGCGGCTGCAGCATCTGCGCGTCCGTTCGTTCCTGGACAACATGTCCATGCGCCCCGGCGACCAGCTGGAGGAGAGCATCTTCGGCGCCGTGCGCGACTGCGGCCTCGCCGTGGCCATCTTCTCCAGGCGCTACTGCGACTCCGACTACTGCCTCCGCGAGCTCGCCGCGCTCGTCGAGGCCCGCAAGACCATCATCCCCGTCTTCTACGACGTCGAGCCCTCCGACCTCGTCCTGCCGCCGGAGCTGCTCCACTCCGGGGAACACCCGCCGCGCGACATCGAGCGCTTCCGCTTCGCGCTCCGCGAGGCCAAGCGCACCGCCGGGATAGGACTCACGTACAACCACGCCACCGAGTACGTGCATCGATCAGTGCATGCCTTAATTATATGCTGTTATATACTTCGATCAGCAGCAACTGATCAATTTTCTGCATTCATCTTATCTATGACATTGCCTTAATTATATGTCTCTGCATGCAGTGATCTGGCCGAGCTGGTGTCGGCGATAGCCAGTGCTGTGATGGAGAGGATACAAGAAATGGAGAGCGCGCGACAGCCACAGCAGATGATCGTTTCCAGGCTCTGATTAATTCTTAACGCCTGGTGGATGCATGGCATGGCTAATAATTCATTCATTGACATGGACGAGGAACTAATGATTCATTTTCTTTTCTTTTCAAATGTAATAACGATTCAATTTGTTTTCGTTAGATTTTTTTCCCCGGGTATAAATAGAATTAAAGCTAATATACGACTGGCCAAACTGCCGTCGCCAGTATGCTGTTTTTCGCAAATAATTAATTTACACAGGCACACATGTACATGTTCCCAATAAAATTGTATAAATGATGATTTTTACAGACTGCCACCGCGTGCGTTGTTGTGTCACTCGTTGCATGGCGCCGTTGGATTTTTCCCCAATTTTCCTTGCTTTCTTAAATGCGTAAGCAATCTGGATATACTCAGATTTACAGTGTGTTCCAGGGAGTAATATACTCCTCTCTGGAATTACATTATTCGATTGCCCAAATGGGAAACAACCTTATAAATAGTTTGGAACGTTGGATATGTCTTCACTCTGAAACAACATATGGATGGAAATACTAATCATATCTGTTCTTACAAATGCGTTATTGCTATCTACTCCTCACAAGTATTAATAACTGCAACTTGTATTGCAGTAAAATATGGATGCAGTGATCTGACCGAGCTGGTGTCGGCGATAGCCAGTGCTGTGATGGAGAGGATACAAGAAATGGAGAGCGCGCGGCAGCCACAGCAGATGATCGTTTCCAGGCTCTGATTAATTCTTAACGCCTGGTGGATGCATGGCATGGCTAATAATTCATTCATTGACATCGACGAGATACTAATGATTCATTTTCTTTTCTTTTCAAATGTAATAACGATTCAATTTGTTTTCGTTTGATTTTTTCCCGGTATAAATAGAATGAATAATATACGACTGGCCATAATGCTGTCGCCAGTATGATGTTTTTCGCAAATAATTTACACAGGCACACATGTACATGTTCCCAATAAAATTGTAAATGATGATTTTTACAGACTACCACTGCCTTGTTGTGCCATTCGTTGCATGGCGCCGTTGGATTAATTTTCTTCTCAATTTTCCTTGCTTCCTTAAATGCGTAACCAATCTGGATCGTTTGAAGTTGTCGTCTAATCAGGTTTCATGTTCCAATTTATTTTTCTTCGGTGAAGCTCGTCTTGTTTTAGTTCACCACTTCACTGTCAGTGTCACGTCTCAGCTACATGTCTGGCTGATTTTTCCTGTTCTATATTAGAGTGTCACCGTGCACTATATTGACTCGGATTTATAGTGTTCCAGGGAGTAATATATTCCTCCTCTCTGGAATTACATTATTCGATTGCCCAACCTTAAAAATAGTTTGGATTAATATTGGATATGTCTTCACTCTGAAACAACATATGGATGGAAATACTAATCATATCTGTTCTTACAAATGCGTTATTGCTATCTAGTCCTCACAAGTATTAATAACTGCAACTTGTACTGCAGTAAAACTGCATTTCAAGCAAGTTCAGCTAAGTATTTGTTATGGTATGCACGTATATTATATAAATCCGCATTCTTACTACAGGGAAGGAAACTCCCATAGAAATTCGGTTGAAGACTATGTCCATATTGCATGGTTTCACACTCTTACTTAAACAATGGTATATTTTCATAGGCTGTGGACGCATACATGTTCTGATGGAAAGTACCTTTATCAACCTACGAAGATGACATAGCGGATCTCGCTCTACTGGTGGTAACTGGTAGATAGAACCCCTAGCTATGTTATTACAATATTACTTGCACAGATATAGACCAGACACTATTTTAGTGAAAGAAATCCCCTTCAAAAAATAGTTAAGGACCAGGTCTACAAAGATGGTTTGCCTAGCCTGTGAATGCGTGCGGTGCTGATGGTTTATATTGGAGAATACACCGAGTTTTGAAACCCATGTCCCCTTTTGCGTGTTTAGTGCTTTTTTTTAAACAATCAAAGACTGTTGAATTCTTGACCCTGAATTGGAATAGTCCATGCCAGTATTCCATGGCTCATTGACAGTATTCTTATATTCTAGGATTCCTTACGTAGGTAAGTGGAGAGCATCGATGATCTACCGCGCATGATTAACTGGAAAATGCATGAAACGCCAGTCATTGGTAACTTCTACTAATTCACAATCAGTTGATATGCCAGGGAAAAATACTGAGATTGTGTTAGCTGAACAGAACAGTACTCGTTAGTGATAAAGAAATGGATGTGTTCTCTGGCCCATCAGTAGGCAACAAGAAGTTACGCGGCGCCACTCCTGTATACTCAGTCGTCAAGATTAGGGCAGGTGTGCTTCATGCATGCTTTCAGAAACTTTTGGCGGGGAATGGTGCTTTTGAGCTGATGAGAGGCACGTGATGTTGAAGTACGCATGCATGCGTCCTAATTACAGCAGACAAGCTCGCGGCAGCACACACGCGATCGAAGACCAGAACCGGATTTTCCGTGCCTTTTTCAGCCGTCGCGGAACCGGCATTAGTTGTTCCTGATTCGAACAAGATCGATGAAGTGCTGGAAACATAACGCGGTGTTATTCTCCACAATCAATTCCAAGGAAGGTTAGTGCTCAACCATCATTTCCCGTCGTTCGTGGTCAAGTTGGCTGACAAACACGTACGAGCTCCGGTCCAAATCAGATAGTAATTAAGCTCGACCAGGCCCGGACAAAGATTACATTTTATCCGACGACTGATTTATCTCATAAATTGCAGCTGATAGCCTGATACTTACTCGGATGCTGCCTGCAGTTCCGGTCCTAACAGGTCACCAAGGAGCCTGAACTTTCTCGGCTAGCTTCTATGCCGCCACAGGAACCGCAAGACCTGCTGCCTTATCGATCGTCTGACCTGACGACCCGAAGATTCAACAGTTCTACCGCAACAATCTTCCTTCCGTGAGACATCATGATCGATCATGTGTGTTGATGGATACTTGAGTTTAACTTGCGACGCAGCCACAGCTTGAAGATCGATGGGACTTGACTTGGATCGTCACTGAACACGAGTCAGGAAGACCGTCAGAGGCTCGGAATTGACAGGCCCAAGGGCAGCCAAACCCAAACGAACAGTGTACGGAACATGGGTTTTTGGCCTCGTGTACCTTGTGCAGCTCTGCTTCGAACGAACCTTCTGATCGAGTTGATCCGGCAGTCTATGGAATGAAGCCTCGATAAATTGATGTAGTCAACTCCAGGTCTTCGATCATTGGCGCTTATTTAATTTTGGGATCCGCTTCCGTTATGTTGACAGTGACTTCCTTTTCATCTAGAATTGGTCTGATCGAAGATGAAATTGAAATACATACGTCAAAGATCTTGAGTTCAGTTCTTAGCTTGTTCTATTGATTTCTTCTTTTGAATGTTGAATCCACCTCTTATTTCAAAAGGAATGTTGAACAGGAATCAGGAATGTTGCGAATTTAAAACAACAAGCAGGGTCGTCGGGTCCTCATCAAGAGCAAAGGTCTTTGAGTTTTTGTTTTTGGGTCCAACGGCCCATGAAAGAGGCTCAAAAAAAGATTAGAAATTCAAAAAATCGCAATAACCTAGCGAGAGCGTAGTATTAAGAAGCAAGCTAGTACGAGATAGTTGCTATAGTGAGAGACGCTGCATGTGGTGAGTGGAGCGGAACGTACGGGAAGAACGGGTAACAGGTATACGAGCCCAGCGCTCTTGTGAAGGCGCAGGCCACGCTTGTAGTCCGGCGATCCATATCATAAGCTATGAGCTTCCAGCGCACGCGATCGAAGAGGAAGACGCGATCGCAGTCCTGATGGACGGCAACCACGGTGAGGTGCTTCCCAAAGCACAGACCGTCGGCGCGGTGGTGCAAGGACCACCGCTGTTCGCCGGCGTCGAGAGCGTAGACACGGAGGCGGCGGGCGCGGTCCGGGCCGACGTCCACGTAGAGCAGCCGCCCCTGCGACCGGCCGATGAAGCCGGCGTGCCCGAACGACGACGCGCGGAATGCTGGCACCACGCTGGTCAGCCCCCACGCCTGGCCCCTGGTGTCCACCGACGCCGCCGCACCGACGCCGGCGCAGAAGTAGAGGGCGCCGTTCAGGAACGCGAAGTTGCCGCCGCCGGTGTAAGCGACGTGGCCGCCAACCCGCCACCCGCTGTTCCTCAGATCCCACCTCCCCGTCTCCGACGAGTAGATCTCCACCGCCTCGACGAAGTGATAGCAGCCCAGGTTGTTCAGGTCCTTCTCCACCAACTGGAAGACGTGGAAGTGCGAGGAGACGGCCGGGTCGAAAGCCAGAGCGGCGGAGCGCGTCCTCCTCTTCTCTTGTTGTTGGTCGTCAAAAAATGCATGGCTCGGCTGCGGCAGCTCGACCGACTGCCGGGTGGTGGGATTGCACACGACGTAAAAGTACCCAGCTGGAGTCGGGACTGACGCGCTGCGGTAGCCGCGTAGGAGGAGGAGGCCGTTGCAAGAGTCCAGCAGCTCCATGCCGGGCAAGAAGGCTGGATCGATCATGGGAATCGGCAGGTCGCTTGTACTTGTACTGGCCATCGCGACGAAGCTAGCACAAATAGGAGTACGTTGTCGGCGATGAGATGACGCGGGTGTGACGGTGTAGTAGAAGAAGCCCGACACGGTGTGCGCGAGCTTGCCGCGGTGGTCGGGGTGGCAGATGAGGTCGCGCCAGTACCGGGAGACGCCCTGGAAGCGGAGCACGGACCTGGCTGGTAGACGCGACAGGATCTCCACGATCAGGTCGTCGGAGAGCCAGGCCGCTGCAGAGAATTTCCGTGGGGAGCCCATCCTAGCTTGTTCCTCACGGCTGCACGGGGTATCAATCTGCAATAATCCGACGCCGAGATCGACCTCCCGATCACGTACGATATCTCAAATTGCTGGCGGCTTCCGATCGTGCAGCCCCTCGATCTCCCTCTCGTAAGTATATAGGACAGTGCAGCATGATTGGTAAAAGCACAGGGGACTCACCTGGCCAGCGTTGCATCTAGGATCAACGGCAGGGACTAGGCATTGCAAAGTTTGCCACACTAGGAGCAAGGATTGTAGGCCAAGCCGCCAAGCGTCTGAGAGTCGTTGCCATTCATCCGAACTGGAAGCGGTTTATCCTCTTTGATAAAGTTGCAGAGAACGCTCTGCTCTGCGACTGTTCTCTGCACTCTCCCGGAAGCGTCAGACAGTTCATCCGTCTTCCCAAGTTCAAGTCGGATCTCACCTACTTTTCAACCCACATCTTCTCTAGAATTATTGTTATTTCTTTGTAGAAAACTTCAATAGAAGTGTTCAATGGAAATCTTATAGTATTCAATAGAAGTTTTCTGCATCCAGGACTTGCAGGTTCCATGGGAGGTTTTATCTTCGAATGGAAAAGTTTAACAGGGGTCTCCCAACCTCACAACAATCGTCAATCATCAAATAGCAAACAGACAACACAAATATCTTTCTGTGCGATAATACATCTGAATGACAGTAGGATGATGACCTACCGAAAATGCCCATACGTAACAACCATGTAAAAAAAATATACACATATGGACAGTCGCAAAGCAAGCTAAAGCATGGAGCGCATACGACCTTGCAAGCAGCATAACTCAGGCCATGTACAAAAGAATTTGACCTATAAAATTTGCAAAACCAACTGGCCACAGAGAAAGACCAACAATAGAAACCCGTGTTGCTCAGGATCATGGCTTCAGAATAGATCTGCTTTTCGTTTCTGTAGTTCTTGCTTCCAACTTGGCTGTTTGTAGAATGCATCCTTAGTCATGCCAAAAACACTTTGGAATTCACTGTCTGATAAGTATGCCTGCATAATCGACAGAGCACTCAAATTAGAATGTAAAAGTAAACAAGGACATTCAGACAATAAAGAGATAAAAATCAATTCCAGTTTGAGAACAAACCTCTCTACGTTTGTAATCTATCCCGCGAACCGGATCGGTAGATTTGGATATCAAGCGGTCGTAGCTAAACGTTGCTTCACCCACATTCTCTGTTGTTTCTTCCTCTGGGGCCTCAGACTCTGCTCCATCAGTCTCAGATGGTGCTACATCTGCTGCAGCATCTTTCTCTTGGTGAAATACAGAGGATTCCCCAGCTTCAGAGTGAGGAGAAGACGCACCAGATGGTCCGGATGGAGTTATTACGACCCTGTCGACCTCTGCATGATTAAAGGAATCATACTGTCAAGTAGGAGAAAATGACAGCAAGTTGGTAAAGATGAGAAATAGAAAAAAAAAAAAGGGAAGGTGCGGGTCTACCAGTCTTATCTGCTGTGCTGCTAGTCTTGCTAGCTCGCAGATTATCTGAAGATCCAGATTGCTCAGCAGTCAGCACCGAGGAAAGTGCAGCTACTGCAGCTGCTCTTTGAGAACCTTGACCTGAACGAGATGGTGGTGGCGTTTTGGGTTTTGAGGATGGATTAAATGCATTAGATAAGGCAGCAAGTGCTGAGGCGCGCTGAGTGGGTCCGTCGCCCGTGCTTTTAGGCCTCTCGTTAGACTGAAAAGGGATCAATAAGCGACTTACATACCTCCACCAATGTTTCCTAAAAAACGTATCAATTGTTTACGACCTACCTGCTTTTGCTGGGAAGATGGATTGAATGCGGATGATAGAGCTGCCAATGCAGACGCCCTTTGAGTGGGTCCACCATTACCAGAGCTCCTAGGTGCACTCTACAAAATGAATATGATGTTAATATTGTACTAGCTTGACATATTTTTTTTACGCGAAAACAGTTTGACATATATCTGTTCCAATTCACTGATTCTATGAAATTTTTCTTTAGTTTGATGAATGGTTAGTATGTTAAACCAAGAGTAAATTTCGTAAAACCCCATGTTTTATATGGTTCTTGTCTCAAAAAACCAAATGTATTTTGGTGTGTGTCACTTAACCCCATGTTTTACGGTTATATTGTCTCACAAAACCTTGTTAATGTACAAAAAGCTCATTTCAAGAAAAATGAAAAATCTTATACACATACACTTAACTTTGCACTTCAATTTGATCTCAGGCTTACCTCAGAACGCAGTCCAAAAAGTAGGGAGAGTTTCTTCTGGAACGAATTTCCATGAACCTGTATGAAACATACATATTTGGTATGATCATGCAGTCTGTACAAAATGCTAAGCACATATAGCACATACGAATGCAGCTAAACATGTCCAAGAGAACATGGAGAAAATAATGAGGACTGCCTTACAGCAAAGTATACTTCAGTAAAACACCCTATCCCTCATAAAATTTGTATCAAATGAAAAGAAAAGGCAAGATATAACAGTATGATACATCCAAAAGCGTACCACGGATTTTGTGTTATCCCAAGAGAAGTATGCCTTGAAGAAGCTTGGCTCATTCCCTTCTGTGACTTTATATAGTGGTACATATGGAGACAGATCCTCAATAGAATTTGCATGCTCTATGTATTTCTGGACAAGAAAGTAACTATCACATTCTGCAATATGGTCGCCCAACAGAAAACCAAAATAATAAGGTCCAGGCTATACCTGGCCAATATCAAATGCCTTTTGTTTCTCTTTTGGTTCCACGCACTGGCCAATCCAAATGAAGACCTCACCATGTGTGTCAAGTATCATCATGTCTTCAGGCAAGAGATCATCTTGGGAGAAGTTGAAGATCTCAGTAACCTACAAAAGGTCAAACAAATCACATACCCTGAACTGTGCAATAAGGAAAGGATAGATCTAACAAGAGCAAGTACTATAGGACCAACCTCCAGTCTCCCTGATCAATGATGATCATAAACACATCAAACCAACAAAAAAGATGATTAGGCCAAAAACTTGTTCAATATAGATGTTTCAAATACATGAGAGGAAAGAGAAATCACAACCAGATACAAACTGGATGAAAGGAAGACATCAACAACTAACCATTCTTAAATGAGAAAGCATACAAGTGAGGCTCTCTAGCTATAATATCCTGAGCAGCATTTCTGTTTGTATAGCTCTGTTTTCCACCAAGGGCGAACCAGAAAGCAGAACTCTCAGTCCCCTCCTTGCAATGCTTCACTGCAACTCCAGGCTATAAGATTGGAAATATCAAATCTTAGTAAGGAATGTTACACTGGAAAAGTCAGGGGGTTCAGAAATCTTTGAAAGATAAACAATACATGGACAAAACAATGTGATCAAAATTAGGATTGATATTCTATGAACTATATACATGGATCCTCGTACCTTCAAAAACTCTGCAACTTTTGCAGCCCACTGCTGCTGCTCATAAGTGCTAGAATTCCCAAGCCAGGTAAACATTGCATTTCCGGATTGCAATATGAAACATTCTGTAGAGCTTAGCGAAGTTGCCACCTATAAAATAAATAAATAATAACCGGTCAGGTCAAGGGAAAAGCAACTGCATTTTCACTAAAGCCCTTCGTCTATATTGTTCCCCTCCATAACTGTTGAATCAATCTATTCCATACCACACTAAAATGATGCATTCACCGCAGATTTAACGAGGATATTTTGGAAACACACATTATACTCTGTTCTCAGAAGTTATCAGACCTAGCCTCACCCTATATATCAATAAGAGTAGCAGATAGAGCTAGGTAATACCGCGTCAACTTGAAGTGTCTTATTGTTGTGGATTGACGTCCCAGAGACTCGAATCAGAGCTATGCCTTCAGCAGAATAAAATTCACCAGTCATGCCCTTTTCTTCTATGAGCTTCTTGTATCCAGATCCGATTCCACCCTACATGATTTATTGAATTACCAGAAACATGTTATCCAACCGTACCTGGTTGAAGAAAGTAAAATAAAAAGGAAGCAACAATTCATGCTTGGCAGGCTAAGCATGTGTACCTTCAAGATAACCATGGGCTGGAAAAGAGCAACAACTTGTGGTGGCTCCTTCCCTTGATAAATACGGCCCTACAAAACAACTGTTATAACTCAAAATCTTCTTGTATGAATAAATCATAGGCGCATATGTAGAAGTTGCAGCACCAGAACAGGCCGTCCTTTCAAGGAATTCCACATTGTATTAGCTAATTGAGACGCCATCACTTGATCATCCTGAAAAGCATAAACCAAACATAAAATTATAAGAATACAGATCGAGCTTGCTTGTACTGGTGCAAAATTTCTGCAAAAAAAGCAAAACAAGTACACCCGAACTTCAAAAGAACCTAGGACCTGAGTTTAGCAAATGATATATCATTCGTCTGGAAGTCTTAAGAAATGTGTCTCGACTAAAACCGTTAAAATTTATCAACAAATACTCTGCCAATAAAACAATAACTGCCAGATAACTGAGGTAAACTGGTAAAGTGGTGATCATGCTAAAAAAATTTAAGCATGGCAACAGAAACGCTTGCAGGGTGCACAAAACTGTTTTTAAGAACATAGACAAGTGTGCTAGCATGCAAATTGTTATTACCGCCAAGCTATCCTTCCCAATCCAGTAACTGAGATAGCATTCTTCTCTTTTGTCGCCCGAATGATAGGTGTAGAGAATGATGTAACAGTCTCCACTGTAAAATTTGCCAATGTCCTCTTTTGGCAAGGCACTCTTAGCATTGCCATCAACGCACCATACCTGAATTATAAAGTTGTGTTTGTGTAAGGACATGCACACTAAAAGTAAGTTATTTTTTATTTATTTTCAAAAAACACAGCTCACAAAGTAGAACATTGATCAGCACAACCTCGAGTTTCCCACCGCCTTCTAGCAAAGGAGGAACTTCCTCATTTACTGGAGCGCTGCTTTTTGCAGCTCCTTTGACATCGACGCCTTGTTGCTTCAATAAAGCTAAAAAAACACCAGAAAGATTACCAGCAGTAATCAGAGGGGAAATTTCCTTATCCTCGTAACTGAATGAAATATTCCAATACCTGCAACTTTTCCCCGCCCTTCCTCTGCACCAGGGCTCCCTGCTGCATTACCCACTGGCCATGATTCAAACTTGGACTTGAAAGCGTGACTCTCGTAACCTTGAATCACTTGAGTCACTCTTGTTGTTTTAGGCCTTTTTTGACTGATAATGAACTCCTGCAAAAAGCACCACCATGAAAATGTCACGTTTAAGAAATGGAAGCAAAACACATAAGAGAAAGAAAAAAAATAATTAAAGGGTTTACCTCAACCGCCTTAGTAGCAGATTTTCTATCTTCCATCTGTGTTACCCGGCCAACCCATACATATATTTCAGCCCCACAGTCGAGTAAGAAACATTTGGTATTCTCAAGCACAGCCTTTGTAAGGGCAGTGTCTTCCAACTTCAGCTGACCATCATTGATGCTGCAAGTAGAACATTGAATAATGTTTTATAGTGAAATGCAGGCTAGGGGACAGAAATAACTTAAAGCATGAAAGAGTCAGTAGTGGCATATTTAACTTCAAGAAACAAAGATATAACTTTGTTGCCAACTAAGCCATAGCATGGACTCAACGGTTTCTTAAGGAAGCATATGTTTCCAACATCAATAGTCACCATCAGTCCCTTAACAATTCACATGTGATGGCTTAGCAGCGTGGAATAAACAATGAGGTGTCAATGAACATAGTGTACGGCCAGTTTTCAGTCGCAATGCTGCATTATGTTGTAAAATTTGCCTATTAAAGAAAGCTGCGTCAATTCGACTAGGATTCAATACTGGTGGCACCAAAAGGTTATGCTCTCAAATAGATATGGTAGTAGAAATACTTTATTGCGTATTAAACCAAATCAATGCCAATTGCCATCTATGCTACCAACTATGTGATTTTCATGTCAATATGAGAATGTCAGGAAATACCTGTAGAGCTTTGGTGCTGTAGTTTCAAGTACAATATCATCATCACTCACAGTTTTTTTTCCAATGGGTGCAAAACCTCCGAAAAGGACCCAGAATTCACCAGAGTCACCCTCTGCTTGTAATTTCCCATCATCTAGCATCAAAAGGTTGAACCGTAAGACCAGATAAAAGAGTGTGCTGGACCTGCTGGTAGACCAAAGTGCAACTATAAGTTCAGATGTCCACTCACCGACGATTGCAACGTCACATACACCCCCATGGTACTTCTCCTTTAAATGTTGGATCACTTCCAATGCTTTGGCCCTTTCTTGGATATTGGAGTTAGCACCATTAAACTGATATATCTTATTTTCAGAATCTAAGATAAATACATCATCATGATTTAATGACGAACGAGCAAAGGGAACCTGAAAAAAAAAAAAAGGAGACATTCAGAATTATTGAAATGAATACCGAAAATGATGTACAGCAACGGACATGAAAATCTTCCGTACCTGTTTAACCCGAATACCTCTCTTTCCTTTGCAAATATACAACCGTGTTTCAAATTTTTCCTCCTCGGGCTTTTTAAACCCAGAGGCGAAACCACCCTCCATAGGTATAATGCAAGGCTTGAAGTATGACAGGAATTTGTCAGACTCGTAACCTTGGAGTTCCCTATGCTGGATTGCACGACCACCAAGGATGGCATCAAGTTCAACTGTCTTGATGGCTGCAGTCCCAGCCTCATCCTGCAATATAGACACACGGTCACAAGGAAGGCTGGAAATGGTAATTCTAGAAAATGCTGATATTGAGTTCACAAATGCATACTTGACTTGAATCTTTCCCAATCCAGAAGTGGATATCGTAAAGATAAGCACCACCTTTATTACAGGTCGTCTGCAAAAAGAGAGACATAATTTACAACTTTTTGACATGTGGAAGAATAGAAAGATGTGTCAACGGAAGTATGAGAATAAAAGGCAAGCAGGCACCTGCAGAACTATGTATGAATCTCCGCAGTAGAATTTACCGTAATCAGATTTTGGCAACTGAACTGGCTTAAAATCTTCAATTCGCCATATTTCTGTCCCACTAAATCATGTTAAGGATCCAAAATAAAAAATACAAATAGATAATAAAGGTCTAAATTGCTCTGTCCTAGAAAAATAAGTATAAGATAATTGCTCAACAAATCAATGGAATAGACTGGCAATCGTGTGAAAGGATACACTTTTTGGCCAGCTCCTTGAAATGCAGGATCCAGCACTTTTGTGGCTGACATGACGAAGCAACTTTAACTAGGACTATTATGAAGGAAATAAAATGATAGAAGATGGGCTCCGCTGTACAACTAGTGAGCTGAATATTAGAATCACACCAAATGCTGAAATGGAAAAACGAAAAAGAAAATCAATTAATAATCAATACAAGAATGTGTGTTTGATTAACCTAGTAACAAAAACATACCATAATATCCGTTGCATGAAAGACAAATAAAGAAGCTTGAACCAGATATAAAAATATAATGCACAAAGTATGAATCATTCTAATGGTTTGGCATTATATCTTATCTTGATAGAGCTCTAATAATAAAGTTATAGATTTCTCATTGTTCTCAAGATGTCCACTAATGAGCATTTTCCGATGAGAACCTCACTCTTCGCCAAACCCCATAAAGAAGTCTCATCCCACCTAACCTCCTTAACGCAAAACTCGTCTCCCTTTAACACATACGAATTTAAGGTATTTGGCAGAATACGTAGCGGAATGTGAGGTATCATTTTGATTAAATTGATTAAGTTGCAAATGAATTTGCATTTGGGCCTGCTCTTCCGATTTCTTTCCAAAACTTTCTTCAGATATGGTCCCAGTTAACGCTAGTCGACAAAATGTATTTAAAAAAACACTAGAAATGAATGTTAATAAGCCATGGATTTCTTTTATTAAATTGCCTTTAGCTGGTCCAAATACAAGCTATCATAACTCGGAAGGAGGTGATGATTTGTATCCCATTCTCTTAACAGGAAATGTACAGTACCTCATACCTTTAGTAGTTAGTCCAGTGAGTTGCATAAGTATCAGTTAACAGTTTCAACAGAATGCACTGGTAGCGTGGTGCTAAGATCTTCGAGTGGAGGGGGCCAGCCAATGTTCGGGCCCTAATTCTCGAAAGAAACTAAAAAAAAAAGTGTGACCAGGGTTGGGCAAGTAAACCGGGAAGTAGGAAATCGGTTCAGTCAGCAAAAACCGATAGCTAATGGGTGGCTGACGTTTGAGGGCTTTCCTCAACCTTTAGCACAATACCTTCGGGTTATATGTACCCTTAGGTCGGTTCCCTTTTTTCAAAGGGAAAAAAAAAATCTGTAATGCAACCGGTATGTGCAAGGAAATCCAACATGTTCCTCTAAGGAGAACTAGGTGCTATCATCTAATGTTGCCCTTCCCCTTTGACTGTTGAAGAAAAGCTTTCAAATGACTGTTGAAGAAAGAGGCGTTCGTCATACTTTGGCATATCTGTGCTGCTCTTGTCCCGTTCCTCAAAACTGGAGCTGTATGATAGATTTTGTTTCCATCCTAGGGGCATGTGTCACACTCACTCTTGTCTCTGATAGCCTTCGACACTTTGAATACCAGAGGAAACAGAGCTATTCAGAAAGCGCTTCAAAGCTTCCCCTGTCCGTGACAAGGTAGCAAGTACGCCTAGTAATGGATGCCGATGCTAATTACGCAATTCGCTTTGCTTTAGCGAGACAGGGTGATCAGTAAAAACTCCCAAATTTTCAAATGTTTAAACCAATTTTAGTGTGGTCGACTACGCAGCAAAAAAAAAATTCGCGACAAGATGGATTAACGATATTTCAGCGCTCGCAGCATAGAAGAGATCGCGCGGACCAAATTTGCAGAAACCCGTCCAAGCAAAGCTGGGGCATCCCAACACGCAAAAGATGGAATCAACTGAAGCAGAGATGGGTCTCCACTACGGAAGCGGTCGGGGGACGAGAAGGACGGCAGCGGGAGGATGCGGGAACGTGCAATTGGGAAGGAATGGATGGTACCTGGATCTGGATCGACGCGTCGCCGGCCGGCGCGTGGGGGGCGGTGGGGGTGGTCGGATCTGCGCGCCGGAATAGCCACCGATCGCCGGATCGGGCAGAGCGGGAGGCGGAGAGGCGAAGGCAGTGATCAGTGGTGGACCACGCTGCGAGGGGAAGGCGATGGAAGGAAAAAGGGAGCGGGGGAGGAGGAGCCACCTGGAACAGAGTGGCAAGCGTAAATAGCGATGATGAAGCAAGCAAAGCAACGGGGACGACACAGTGCCTTGCCTTGCCTCCTAGGCTGGTTCGTCTCGCCTCGTCTACGTAACACGCACGATACATCTGCCTACGAGCTTGCCGCTTTTTTTCACCGGCCCACTCCAAGTCCAACACATGCCTGGCCAAACAGCCGTAAACATGTCGCAAATTAACAGAGTTCCGTTTTGCTTCGAGCGTACAGTAAGAACACATGAATTTTACGCAAAACTGTTCAATTCACGTTCAAGCCTGCCTTTATGCACGTTCGCTAATAAACAAACCTACGGCGGAAAATTAAAAGAGGCTCGTTCCCTAGTCGCAAGAAAGCATCAAGCATGGCAGTACCTCCTTTTACGACACAAGACTAGTTTAACCATGCCACCACAGGGGGCAATAATGGGCACACAACACTGCAGATCGATCCATTCATTCATCCCAGCTCATGCCATTTCATTTCGATCGGACCCACGCCCCATCAGCATTCAAGCAACAGCAGCAGCATCACACTTAAATCAACTCCTAGCTAGCAAATCTACTGGTTGTACTGGTACAGCGAGCCAAAACTGAGATGGCGTGTGAACGAACAATTGAGCGGAGGTGGGGCGCCCGTCGCTCGAAGCTTTAGGCATGGGCGGCGTCGATCGCCGGCACGCCATGTGCCGCCACGGCTGCTGAGTCGGGTCGGCGGCAGGACCCGGTACGCCCTGCCCTCGCACCTGGCGAACCGGAAAGCGCCCTATAATGGAGACCCGCCCTTGCATTGGTTGGGAACAAGACGATGATCTTGTTTGCTTCCGGTTCCACTTCGTTGACATGACATGATGTGTTCTGCTTCGATCTGCTGGTACGGTATCAATGCCGCCGAATCGCTGCTTCTTCTGCATCTTAATTTGGCTCATGGCGACAGGCCGGTAGCGTTCGCGTACTCCTTCTGAAGATACTACTGCTGCTTGGCTTGGCGGATGTCAAAGTGTCGTGGAGCACGCCAGCACGGTAGCCTGCAGTGAGTGCCATGCCGGAATTCAGCCGTTATTTGGTCGGTAGGAGATAGGTACCATTGCATTTTATGGAGACCAGACCATCAGCTGATGAAGGTTCTCTCGCTTTCGGCCAGCCGTTCACAGATGGGAGTGCAGGACCATTCATGGGTACTGGGGAGTAGGAGCACGCCAAGATACGTCCAACGCAATGGTCGGCGCCAACCATTGTGAGAATCAGTCAGGTGTCATCGTTGTCATCAGTTTTCTGCGTTGTACTTACAGGACATTAATTAGCAGAGAAAACAGACCGGATAATCACCAGAAGTTCTGATCAAGGGTCCTGTATAAGTCCTTCTATAGCTGGACACACGAATCTCCTGTCAATCTGTACGAGGAGATCCCACCTAATTACTGTATTTTCATTTGGAGGACTCCGATTTACTCCAAATCAGACTGCAGTGAGTGCGACACTCTTACTATTGTCGATCTAAATACTGGGGAAATTTGCTTCATCGCAGCTGCTGTCTTACTATTGTGCCTGTGAGTTGTAGCTTTTTCAGTAGCCAGTTCAATGGACCACCTGAGCTGACGCACTCCTCTGCTGAATCTGAAGGTTCACCAAAAGATTAAGAGCACAGTTTCACCAAAAGTTTTTTTTATTAATCTTTACCTCATTGCAGAAGATGTTCGTTCAGTCGTCAGTTACCAGCAAAAGTTGTTCCCAACAGAAACACAATACTGATGCCTGCATTTTCATAGACAAGAAGCAAAAGGCGCACAAACATTCGTCGTTAATCAGGAATGAGACAGTTGGGCTGTAACATCACTACAGCTAGAGTCCCTAGCAGACTGGTTCTTGCCTGAACTAGGCAGCTAAACCACATGTTTCATAGCAAACTCGTTCTTACGAAAACCAATGCCAACGCGCATGCTGCATTCTGAGTTTCGTAGGCCTAACCATCCAGCGGGCTGATTCAGATAAAACCAAGCACTAACCATCACGCAAACCAGAAAATCAGACCACATAATTCGCCGACCAAACCTATCATTTTCGCTGACAAAGCCATTGTTTTCTTGCTTACTTGTTGCAGACTGCGGCGGCTCGTTCAGCTAGCTGTTCTGCACCCGCACGCAAGTTCCTGTGGCCTGTCTCGCTTCTTCCTCTTCTTTTTTCCTTGTACCAATAAGAGGCTGAAATTCCGTGGAATGATTCATTGTTAGAGCATCTCCAGCAAGGCCCTTACTTGGGCCCCTACTCTATTATTTAGAGGCTTGAGTAAAAAAACCAACTCCAGCAAGGACCCTACTTAGGCTCTCATTTTGCATGCCCTCTCAAACTCCATCTCCAAGCCCTCAATCCTGGGGTCCTCCCATCCTCCCTCTCATTCGTGGGTCCCACCATTTTTCTTTTCTTTTTCTTTTTTTTTCTCTCTTCTCCCTCCTCCTCCTCCCGCACGCCATTCGGATCTCGCCGCCGCCGGACCTCCACGCCGCCGGACCTCCACGGCCGCCGGACCTCCACGCGCCTCCTCGCCGCCGGGCCTCCACGCGCCTCCACGCGCCGCCCCTCCACGCGTCGATCTCGCGGCGGACATGCTCGAGCTTGACGTCGACGCCGGCGAGCTTGACGTCGATGGTGCTCCCGACGGACGGCGCCGACGACCACACGCCGCCGTACGACTCCCCAGTGACCTCCAGCAGCGAGTCCCTGACCCTGTCCGCCTGCACCGCCACCTCGCTGTACCTCCTCTGCACAGTCACCAAATCATCCCATGAATGATGAGCACGTGTGGATTATCAACGCAAAGATTATACATGGCGGCTGCAGGTAGGAAGGAGGAGGACGTACGAGGACGCGGAAGACGTTGAGGACGAGCGTCTTGTAGGATGTGACGTTGACGTTGGTGACCTCGAGTCCCTGCGCGTTGACGGCGTCCATGAGCTGCACGAAGCGCCCTGGCTTGCGCTCGCACAGCACCTGCAGGAAGAACTCGTTGGCCTCCACCTGCCGCACCTCCACCTGCGGCTCCATGTCGTGCCCCTTCTCCTCCTCCTCCTCCGCCGACCGGGGCCTCTTGCGGACCGACTGCTGCTGGCTCGTGGGCGGCGACTCGTCGTTCTCCAGCCCGACGAGGCTCGCCGGCGGCGGGTGGTCCAGGGGCACGTCCGGCGCCGGCGCGTTGTTGGGGTCTTCGAGCTCGTCCTGCAGCGCCTTCACCTGGTTCTGCCCCTCCACGCGAGCTACCACGTCGACGCTCCTGGAGCACCTCGCCGTCACGCCGACTGCGGGTGCTCTGCTGCGCGCCGATTTGGGTCGTAGGGAGCAGGGGAGGAGGAGCACCGGCGTCGAAGCTCTTGGGCAAGTCGAAGCTCTCCCGCAGCGTCTTGAGCACCGGGATGCCTGTCGCCCACGCTCGCCGTCGATCAGATCGCCACCGAGCCGGAGTCCAGCGTCGATGTGGAGCTGAACCGGGGTTGCGGCACGCGATGAGCTTGTCCGTGGCCGCCGTGGCCGAGCTTGGGGAAGGGAGAAGGGAGAGGGCACGTCGCCGCCGCCGCCGACGCCTTGCTCTCCTCGCGCGCCAGCTGCCGCCTCGCTCCCTGCTGTCGCGCCGCCATGGCTCGCCTTGCTCGCGGGAAGGAGAGACCGAGAGGATAAGGTTGAGGAGCCGGTTCAATGACACGTGGGTCCGTTAAAATGAGAGCTGAGATTTGGGAGCCATTGCTGGAGTTGATGTCAAAAATTAGGACCCTAAATTTACATTTCGGCCTCTAAAAACTTTTTGGGGGCCATGTTTTGAGGGCTATTGCTGGAGATGCTCTTACACCCTACACCATCAAGAATTTTAATGGGATTTAAGGTCGCCGGTTCCACCGGCAAGTGGGGATTAGGATTATCCTGTAATCGCAGGGTGGTCGGTGTTTCATTCACCGACAAGGCGACCACCCTGGGCAAATTTTTTGTTTCTCACTCTGAAGATCGCATCAGAACCCGAAAATTTGTTGGATCCTAAGTATATCCACTAAGCAGCTGCACGAATTTTTGTACGATTTTAGCACTGCTCTAGCGCTCGAAAACGAGATTTTTTAATGCTCCAGGGGTGGTCGCTGTTTCATTTGGCGACCACCCCCTAGAAAACTTTCACTTTTTCGTTTCTTCATCTGCTGATCACATTAACGCCTGAAATTTTGCAAGGCGTTGCGGCTCTGCATTAAACGACTCCATGAATTTTCTGGCATTTTTTTCGCTCCTTATCTGCCGAGGAAAAGAGACGAGGTAGGACGCCCATGCTGGGCACGGCGGCGGCCATGACTTTGGGGGCTTGGTCGGGCGCCGCTTCGGTAACAAGGAAATTCGCGACAAGACCCTTACTTTTATTTTTATTCAACGTTAGCTTGGTTTGGATCGCGATTAATAATCGCAATCCAACCTTGGGCCTCCAGTGACCGCTAGATTACACAGGCCCTTAGTTTGACCCATGGGGCTTAGTTGCAGCCACGGGCCCACCAGTCGCCCCCCCCCCCCAACCCCCCCGCCCCCCGGCCTCTGAAGACTGAAGCACAACCAGCCCCCAGTTGATCTCAAAAAACAACAACCAGCTCCCAGTGAACCACCTGTTCACGCCATTTTGCTCAAAAAAAGAAAAAAAAAACTGGACGCCGCTGCTATGCCGCTCCTCTTCCAACTCCTCGCCGTCGCCGTCCTTCTCCTGCTGCTCCTCCGGCGCCGCACGACCGCGGCGAGCACGGGGACGCGCAACCACTGCCCCTACCCGAACCCCGTCCTCGGCAACACGGTGCCCCTCATCCGCAACTTCCACCGCTTCCTCGACTGGGCGACGGACCTCCTCGCCGCCGCCCCGGCCTCCACCATCGAGGTGCGCGGCCCGCTCGGCCTCGGCAACGGTGTCGCCACCGCCGACCCGATTGCCGTTGACCACATGTTGCGCGCCAATTTCCCCAACTACGTCAAGGGCGCGCGCTTCGCGGTCCCCTTCGCTGACCTCCTCGGCCGCGGCATGTTCCTCGCCGACGGCCGCCTGTGGAGCCTCCAGCGCAAGCTCGCCTCCTACTCCTTCTCGTCGCGCTCGCTGCGCCGCTTCACGGGCCGCGTCCTCCGGGCCCACCTGCACCACCGCCTCCTGCCGTTCCTTGCGGACGCCGCCGACTCCGGCGATCCCGTCGACCTGCAGGACGTGCTCATGCGCTTCGGCTTCGACAACATCTGCAACGTCGCGTTCTTGCCTGAACTAGGCAGCTAAACCATATGTTTCGTAGCAAACTCGTTCTTATGAAAACCAATGCCAATGCGCATGCCGGCGGGCTGATTCAGAAAAAACCAAGCACTAATGGCCATCACGCAAACCAGAAAATCAGACCACACAATTCGCCGACCAAACCCATCATTTTCGCTGACAAAGCCATTGTTTTGTTGCTTGCTTGTTGTAGACTGCGGCGGCTGGTTCAGCTGTTCTGCACCTGCACGCAAGTTCATGTGGCCTATCTCGCCTTTTCTTTTCTCCCTGTACCGATCACATAAGAGGCTAAAATTTCGTGGAATAATCCATTGTTACACCCTACACCATCAAGAATTTTAATGGGATTTAAGGTCGCCAGTTCCACCGGCAAGTGGGGATTAGGATTACCCCGTAATCGCAGGGTGGTCGGTGTTTCATTCACCGACAAGGCGACCTGGAAAAAAAACATTTTCGGCCTGTTCGGCAGGCTGTTTTGCAGCCGTTTTACTGTAGCGGCTGCTGAAAAAAAAAACTGCGAACACTGTAGCGGCTGCAGAAGAAATAACTGCGAACACTGTAGCGGCTGATAAGCAGAAGACCAGGCGAACAGCCTGTTTTTGTTTCTCACTCTGAAGATCACATCAGAACCCAAAATTTTGTTGGATCCTAAGTATAACCACTAAGCAGCTGCACGAATTTATGTACGATTTTAACACTGCTCTAGCTAGGGGTGAAAGTGGTGTGGATAATTATCCGATCCGATCCGCTCCGAATCCGAATTTTGAGGATTTGGAGAAGCGTTTTACATATCCTAGAGGATCCGATCCGATCCGCATCCGATTGCATGCGGATGCGGATTAGGATACGGGAGTAGCAAAATCTGACGAATATGGATTATCCGATATATCAAAGTGGATTATCCGAAGCTCAAAATAGGATTATCCGACAATATTAGTCAATTTTTATTTGTTTTACATGCTTTCATAATATTCTAAACTAAGAACTTGTAGTTTGGGTTGTGGGATTTCTTTGGCTAGTATAATATTGCTACTAGCTAGTCTACATGCTTTGATGAATTGTCGATCAACATATAATTCGCTACTAATAGATGTATTAAATCCGATATTTAAATACCGCTTCCGATCCGCTTCCGATCCGAATCCGTTCCATTTCCGACATCCGAAAAAATCCGTATCCATAACTGCATCCGCATATTATCCGCTCCACTCCGAATCCGATAAAAAAATATAAATTAGGATATAGAAAAGGTGTTATTCGCTCCGATCCGATCCGTTTTCATCCCTAGCTCTAGCGATCGAAAACGAGATTCTTTTAGTGCTCCGGAGGTGGTCGCTGTTTCATTCCCGGGAAAACTTTCACTTTTTCGTTTCTTCATCTGCTCATCACATCAATGCCTGAAATTTTGCAGGGCGTTGCGGCTCTGCATTAAACGACTCCATGAATTTTCTGGCATTTTTTTCGCTTCTTATCCGCCGAGGAAAAGAGACGAGGCAGGACGCCCGGGCACGGCGGCCGCCATGGCGTTGGGTAATTGGTCGGCCGCCGCTTCGGTAACGAGGAAATTCGCGACAAGACCCTTACAATAAGCAGCCCTGGCTTGGGCCTCCAGTGAACGTTAGATTACACTATGCGGCCCATATTGAGTCTGAGTCTAAAAACTGGCCTGGCCTTTTACATAACAGGCCCTTACTTTGACCCATCGGGCTTAGTTGCAACACGGGCTTGCTAAAAAAAAAGAGTTGCAGCTACGGGCCCACCGGTCGCCTTCTTCCCCACCGGTCTCTGCATACTGAAGCACGTGTTGGCATTATCCAAAAAAAAAAGCACGTGTTGACGCCATGGACGCCGCTGCTGTGCCGCTCCTCCTCCTCCTCCTCGCCGTCGCCGTCCTTGTCCTGCTGTGCCTCCGTCACCGCACGACCGCGGCAATCGCGAGGCCGCGCAACCACTGCCCCTACCCAAACCCCGTCCTCGGCAACGTGGTGCCCCTTATCCGCAACTTCCACCGCTTCCTCGACTGGGCGACGGGCCTCCTCGCCGCCGCCCCTTCCTCCACCGTCGAGGTGCGCGGCCCACTCGGGCTCGGTAACGGCGTCGCCACCGCCGATCCAGTGGTCGTTGACCACATTTTGCGCGCCAATTTCCCCAACTACGTCAAGGGCTCGCGCTTCGCGGTCCCCTTCGCGGATCTCCTCGGCCGCGGCATGTTCCTCGCCGACGGTCGCCTGTGGAGCCTCCAGCGCAAGCTCGCCTCCTACTCCTTCTCGTCGCGCTCGCTGCGCCGCTTCACGGGCCGCGTCCTCTGGGCCCACCTGCACCGCCGCCTCCTGCCGTTCCTCGCGGACGCCGCCGACTCCGGCGAGCCC
This sequence comes from Eragrostis nindensis, assembly GCA_012490785.1. NCBI lineage: Eukaryota > Viridiplantae > Streptophyta > Magnoliopsida > Poales > Poaceae > Eragrostis > Eragrostis nindensis. The sequence continues at coordinate 536,741 of JAAXCT010000170.1, forward strand.
TTTGACCTGCAGGACGTGCTCAAGCGCTTCGGCTTCGACAACATCTGCAACGTCGCGTTCGGGATCGAGAGCTCCACGCTGGTGGCCGAGGAGGCAGGGGATGATGGCCGTCGACACGCGGCCTTCTTCAAGGCGTTCGATGACGCCGTCGAGATCTCCTTCGGGCGCATGTTCCACCCGACCACCGCCGTGTGGAAGGCGATGAGGTTCGCTGGCGTCGGGAGCGAGCGGCGGCTGCGCGAGGCCATCGGCGTCATCGACGACTACGTGACGGCGATGTTGGAGTCGGAGAGCCCGCAAGGGGTGGGGGACTGCGACGGCGAGGAGCACCTGCTGTCGCGGTTCAAGGCGGCGATGGAGGAAGACGGCGGCAGCGAGCTCGGCGCCATGTTCGAGACGCCGGAGGCGAAACGCCGGTTCCTGCGCGACATCGTGGTCAGCTTCGTGGTCGCCGGGAAGGACAGCACGTCCGCCGCTCTGACATGGTTCTTCTGGCTCCTCGCCGCCAACCCGCGCTGCGAGCGGCGCGTGCACGAGGAGGCGTCGCGCCACGGCGGCGACGACGGCTACGACGACCTCAAGGGGATGCACTACCTGCACGCCGCCATCACGGAGGCGATGCGGCTGTACCCGCCGGTGCCCATCAACTCGCGGGTGGCGGTAGCCGGGGACGTGCTGCCGGACGGCACGACGTTGCGCGCCGGCTGGTTCGCGGACTACTCTGCGTACGCCATGGGCAGGATGCCACTGGTGTGGGGCGACGACTGCCGCGCGTTCCGCCCCGAGCGGTGGCTCGACGAAGGCGGCGAGTTCCTGGCCGTGGACGCGGCGAGGTACCCTGTCTTCCATGCTGGGCCGCGGGCGTGCCTCGGAAAGGAAATGGCGTATATGCAAATGAAGGCCGTGGCGGCCGCGGTGATCAGGAGGTTCACGGTGGAGATGGTTCAGACGGCGAGTATGGAGGCGCCTCCGCCGTACCAGATGACTGTGACGCTGAGGATGAAGGGCGGGCTCCCTGTGCGGAGAAGGGGCAGAGGGCCACGGGCAGGGCGGCAGAAGCTGAACATGGAGTACCATAACTACAGGCTGCACAAGAGGGCAACTTCGATTGGGGTGAAGCGCCCAGAATACCAAAAGCACGTTGCAACAACTAGTCACGAATACAAGGGAAATATACAGTTTGATAGACAACAGAAACACGTTGCAATAAATACATATTTCCACAATCGTCGTGGGAAGCATCCATTATGAGAGGTTACATGATTCAACAGGAGTAGACATTCGGTAACACAAATATCACCAACTCTAGCACATAAACCCGGCTACAATTCGGCAGTCTTATTACCAGTTCTATCATCGAGGACACAGAATCATACTGATATCACTGCGTGCGTGTGGACGATGCTCGATACGTATATGGAACACAGCTGAAATGGGGGCATACTCATTGCAACAATCTACTGAATGCCCATTGGTTACATCTGGAGGTCCTCAAGGCAAGCTGGATTGGTATGCCTGCCACCCTTCGATACGATACTGCCTTGCAGTCTCTGCAGGACTATGCGCCTTTATAATACCTCGTCCGACAATGATTATATCACTGCCTCTGCCATTTATGACCTGTATCGCACAGCAGGATCGCAGGTGAGATACACACTCAAAAGAGGATTGCAACAACAAAAGAAAAGCCTAAAGCTTTCAGGCTCAAAGTATATATGTATTTCTGCCTGCGATCTCGCTTTAATTTTTGTAGTAATGTTGTTGGTCATAGACTCATGAACGATTGCATTCCCTGATTCTTGAAGATAATTTTTTTAATCTCCATCTATAAAGAAAAGGCACGCAATCCGGTACATGTTTTGTGGGAGCAAAAGGTGTATCCACTTTTTATCATATAACTTTATCGAGATTCAGAGAGAAAGCAAAGGTTGGAGTATGAACAAATAGTCAAATACAGGCCCCATGATAGTTTCAAAGATGATGCACTTAAATATACTTATAAGGCTGAATTTCAACTCCCAAGACACATTTCATACTAAGAGGGTGTTTGCCAATTATTTCGGTAGAGGGGGAAAAAGTGTATATCAGTTCAGTCGTGTGGTGCAGTTTATAATCCAATGCAATCTCCTGGAAACTTCTTTTTTGCTACGATAAACCTCATATCAGAGGTTCATTAACAGCTAGTCAACCAAGCAGAAAGTAACTTATAAAGGCTTTAGTTGGCATTCGATAGAGATAATTTGGAAGCCAATTATTTCTCAGTCTGTATGAAAAGGGATACTATCTTCCCTATAATACAAAGATACGCAGCTCCCTGCGTATTCGAGAAAAAAAAAGGGGGTACTATATCGTAAGATAGCAGAAATATATTTATAGCAATATCTGCATGTGGTGTTGCACAACTACCATCATTTATAAAATATCAGTCTCTAAGAAATAGAAAGATATTATAACATGTTAGGACAGTGTAATCCAAATGAAATTTCATATAGGCAAGACGATAACAAGATATGTAAAGACACTAATTGCAAATGCAACATAATCCTTGAAGAAAATAATCATAAATGGCTAAGGAAGACTCACAGAATAAGGAGTGTTGTATTGTTGCCCAAGAGCATCTCCTCCAGCGATCATCTGAACTCCAGGAGTTGCATGGACAAATGCTGGACTCGATGGTGTGGTTGGCCAAGATGCAGGGTTTACTGATATGAATCCGATCACAAAGTCAGAATGTTGTTCAGCAATCTTTACAGCTGCAGCAGTGTAGTCCCCATTAGCAAGGTTGCCGGCTGAGCTCATTTCAGCAAGCAAAAGTAACCCTCTTCCTTTAGGTAAACCCTTCAATGGCATAGCACAACAGTTACTGTGATCACTACGCCATAAGATATTAGTAGCAAGAATACCAGCTCATTAGTTAAAAAGACCGTAATATGCAAAGCATAGTGTACCTTCAGCTTCAAGCCATCCAAGATTCCTGGTCCTGGAACTACATGCGCGTTAATAATATCAGCCCAGTCTAATATCCGGAAGATTCCTCTGAACCAAAGTTAAAAACGCTAATTATAACAGGGAAAAAAGAAAAGAAAAATTGAAAAATATAGCTCAAAATCCTTGCTCTCACCCTTCATATTGCATAGTTACTGTATTTCCAATGTCAGCAAACTTTCGGTCTTCAAAGATCAAAAAGTTGTGTTTCTCAGCAATCTTCAATAAAATGTTAAGAATAAGTGAATAAGCTATGCAATAACAGGGTGAGGGGTACGGCTTTAGCATCTTAGACAACCAATACCAAAGCTACCTCTAGAACTGAATCAAATAAAATCAGGGTTAAGAAATCAAGTAGAATGCCTAGATAGATAGATTTCGCCTCAATGGGAATGGGGGCAAAATGTATCATAATCAGTGTTTAAAAAAGCGGAAAACAAAAGCGGGTGGTCAGCCACTGCCTAGCGCCTAGGCCGCTTAAGCGGCGCCTAGGCGTTTTAAGCGTCGGTCATTAAGCGGTGACTGTAGATGCAGACAAGGAAAAAAAAAGGAAAGAAAAAGAGGTTAAAGAAGAGAGGTTGCTGTTGTTGTGCTTCAAAAATAATGGCCCATCAAGCCCAGCAAGGGGCCATGACCCGATGTCGACGGCTTCCGGCAGAGGAGACCACGGCGAACGGGCGGAGCCAAAGCAGAGGGCGCAGATGGCAGAGGCGGAGCAGATCCGCGGCCAACAGCGGCCAGCGGCGGGAAAAAGCGCAGAAAAGCGCCGCTTTTTAGCGCTTTTGAACGCTTAAGCGTTTCCCCGCTTTTTTTCCATTGATTTTGTGAAAGCTGAGCGGTGAGGCACCGCCCAGCGCCTAAGCGCCGCTTTTTACGGCTTTTTTAAACACTGATCATAATTGTGGGAGTGCTGCTGATCTTCTAATAAAAAAAAGAGAGAAAAATCAGACGTGCTCACTAACAGGACAAGATGAACAAAAACAACTCATTCTGTGATTAGACATAAAGATCCTACATCTACTTACCAAAAACATCCAATATCTGATCTCTGACTAACAATATAAACATTACATTATGTTTGTGAACACAAAAACAAGACTTACTATCTAATAGAATTATAGGTAATAATAAAACGATAAAATAAAGATCCTGACATAAATGAACATACATACCGTGCGAAGCTTGGCCCCAAAATCTGGTGTAAAATCAGACAGTATATCAACATGAGTTTTCAACATGCAAATTTCTGGACCAACCTATACAAAAGTGGGAGAGCCGAATTAAATAGAAAACAATATAATCGAGGGCTGAAGCGAAATTCAATATTCTTAAAGAGAACACCAATGGAAGCGAAAATAACCACAAGCAATGAGCAAGAGAATTTACTGCTATCATAAAGATTGACAGCGCAAACGAATGGAACAGGATTCTGAAATGTAATTTACAGGCTAATCCAACTCAATGAAGAAACTGTAACACTTCGCGACACGTCATGTGAAAGAAAATGACTGCATCCAAGCACAGAAAATGTCATAAAAGTGGAAAAGCTGTAAAAAAATGGGTACTCTGACAACTAACTTTAGATGACATGGCACCACTCACATCAATTTGTTTCACTCACAAGGGCTGTAGCGTCCCTTCATAAACAGAACAAGTGCCAAATAACCCAAAGGATTATTCACATAGCCCAGAACTTGCTTCTCAGGAACACAAAGGCCGGTTAAGGCTATCTCAGGAGAAACCGCATTCAGATATACCTATAATGTAGGATTGCTCATCTCTATGCTAACCTTTAGACATTGATCAAAACTAATTCCCCTAGTGATCTACATAAAACTATCAATTATAACTCAAATGCTAATTTAATTCTAACTAATTCCTCTAACAATCAAGTTTCAGCAGATAAATAGACCCTAGTACCTTGTCAGCAAGCTCAAGGAGCTCCTCTGCTGTCCCAACATCCGCAGCTACACACAAATTGCTCTGCTTCGCTTCCATCAGCTCGAACAGCTTCCTCCCCATCGGATTCACGGCCAACCTTCCCCTATCAGCAAACGTCTTCCTGGCAGCCTTGGGTTTCAGCTGCACCCCAGGCACCGCCACCTTCCTATTGGCGTCAAGGAACCGCTTCACCTCCTCCACCTTCTCCTCACTCACCTTCCCGTGCTTCAGCAGCACGGTGAGCATCTCCGTGAGGGTCATCAGCGAGTGCAGCGTGACCCCATTGGCGGCGAGGTTCTCCCTCCCGCCCTGCTCGCGGTCGATGACGACCACGGCATCGGCGACCACGAGCCCCTCGGCGCGGAGCGGCGCCACCGTCTCGAGCACGGAGGCGCCGCTGGTGACGAGGTCCTCGACGATGAGCACCGTCTCGCCGCCGCGGAAGGCGCCCTCGATGGACTTGTTGTCGTAGCGGCTGAGGAGCATGGGCACGGCGTGGGCGACGGAGAAGACTGCGGCGAAGGGGAGCGCGGTGTAGGGGACGCCGCAGAGGAGGTCGTAGGGGCGCGTGGCGGGGAGGGAGTGGAGCAGCGAGGAGACGGTGGCGAGGAGGCGCGGGTGGGAGACGAGCACGCGGAGGTCGAGGTAGATGGGGGAGATGATGCCGGACTTGAGCACGAAGGAGCCCAGCTTCACGGCCTCGACAGCGTGGAGGTCAAGGATCAGGGCCTCCATGGCGCCGGCGTCCATGGCTAGGATCTTGGGCGGGATCTGTGTCAGTGTGACTGTCTGAGCAAGACTAGCGGGGAAGAGAGGCGGCTAAGAGCTTTTTGCCATGTGCAAATATGGATCATGACGTGGTGATCCACTTTGGAAAAAATGTTGCCAGAAAGCAATGACTATCGTTTCTTTGGTTCGTCCTGACGCCACGAGCTCTGCATAAGCGAGAATAACAGCACCATTTCAACGCCGTCAGTTACTCGAGCTGCCTCTGCAAATCAGGGGGGACGACTATGCCGACTTGCAAGTCTCCCAGCAAATACACAAGGGGATGCGAACCAGCAACCCAGTTATCAGGAATTCACGTATTCCGTGGGCACAAATGGCATGCAATTGCTCTGGAAACCGTATATCAAGTAGGCATTCAGATTATCTAAGCCAGCACAGGCACCACAGGACTCGAGAAATAAGCACAGAATGAACAGAAATGTCATTTATTATAGTAAATGATGCATGCCAATTACTGGGAGCACAGGGATGATGGGACATGCTCTTATTACATCAGTCGCCTGAATGCCCTTGGATGCTCTTATTGCATCCTCATATCAGGGTCATTAGGTAGGCTTGCCACCCTTGGAGGCGGTACTCAATTGCCGTCTTATAAGGATCACTCGCCTTTATAATCCCACGTCCAACTATAATTATGTCACTGCCTCTGTCCTCTATGACCTGAATCACAAATCCAAGTTGCAAGTAACAATATCAGCTCATATAAATGTTACACAAAATCCACATTCTAAAGACACTGAAGGCAAGGACAACCTCCTACAGAAGCATGTTTAGCTAATTCAGCGTCAACATCAAGATAGATTCATTCCTAAACGATGGCTATCTGAATGTAATTAACTGCTGTCCACGCTACACAGTGCCACAAGTCTTGAACCATGTATAAACCAACAAAAGAAAAAGATTTGAATGATCTTAAGATACTATCAAAAAGTCAAACAGGAGCCATGAGATCAACAAACATGAAGATTTAAAAGTTAAAGTTATCAGAAAATAATTGCAAGGCTGTGGCATAACTATAGTTCTGATATAACTTGGAAGTTAAGATGTCCGAAAAACAATAGACACGCAAATAAATTGTACAAGCATAATGATACTTACAGAAGAAATTGTGTTGTATTGTTGCCCAAGAGCATCTCCTCCAGCGGCCATCTGAACTCCAGGAGTGGCATGGATAAGCGCTGGATTTGATGGTTTAGCTGACCAAGATGCAGGATTTACAGATATAAATCCGATCACGAAGTCAGAGTGTCGCTCAGCAATCTTAACGGCGGCGGCAGTGTAATCTCCATGAGCAAGGTTGCCAGCAGAACTCATCTCAGCAAGCAAAAGTAGCCCTCTTCCTTTAGGCAAACCCTTCAATGCCAGAACATAATAGTTACTTTGAGCTCTAGAGTACATCAGATAGTATTATCAGCTGTTTGTTTAATTCTTTTTAACTCATCACTATTCATTAACCAGAATACCTTCAGCTTCAGGCCATCAACGATTCCGGGTCCAGGAACTATATGTGCATTGACAATGTCAGCCCAGTCCAAAATGCGGAATATTCCCCTGAACCAAAGTTTTAAAAGGCATTAATTACATCAAGTGCAAGGAATAAGTGAGAATACATAGTTACAATTCACTTTTCTCACCCTTCATATTGCATAGTTACAGTATTTCCGATGTCAGCAAACTTGCGGTCTTCGAAGATCAAAAAGTTGTGCTTGTCAGCAATCTTCAACAGGATGTTAAGAATTAGTTAAATAAAGATAAGACATGTAAAAGCCAAGCAGGAAAATAACTCAAGCATAGCACTCCATTGCTATGGTGAAAAAATCTGGTGGTTGATAAATAAAAATATGTTCTAAGAAAAAAAAAATGATCAGCTTGATATAGGTAGATTCTTCAAAATGGCAGCATGAAGTTGTGACTGGAGCATGGGTCAAAGAAACTTCTTGTTAATAAAAAAGTTGAACATACTACCTAACAAACAGTGTGAACATAGACTCCCTTTTCTGCACATAGTGTTGGCATTCAGGCTAAGTCAAAATGGCCAGGGCTCTAGATACATGACCCAAGATGAGCACCTTGGCAACAATCAGTCAATGACTTCAATTTGCTTAATTAGCGCACATAAACACATATTTGAGGCAAAATGGAGAATATGACAGACCACTACCCCATCTAACCCATCTACACCCTCCTGTCCACCTTTCTAATACCTAGTCCTATGACCACCAGATCCTCCTTGAAGATGGATCAATAGCGAAAGGGAGGAGGGAACAAGAAACATCTATCACAACCGGAAAGGAACTTAAAAAAAAAAAAAGTAAAGGGAGCAGCAGTTAGGAAAGGAGCACTGCCCAATCCATTTTTATTATCTCTCCCTTGCGCCTTGCGTGAAACATTTTAAACATCCATGCCCGGTAATTCCCATAACTGCTCCGGTTCTAGGCAAAAGGGCAATGTGTGTTTCCTGATGCCTGGATGCCTACTTGTACACAACTATGATTATTTTTGACAAATAAAATCCAAATATGGATGTTCAGACACATGGACTATCATGTATGATACTACTGTAGCAGCAAAACGAAAATATTATTTATAAAAAAACAGAGATCATATCATGAGAGCACGTACCGAGCGAAGTTTGGAACCAAACTCTGGTGTAAAATCAGACAATATATCCACATGGGTTTTCAACATGCAAATCTGTGAGCCAACCTGAATAACAGTTGGAAAATAGCATATGTTAAAACAGAGGACTTGAAAACAACAATTTACAATTGCAAATGAACATGGTAAATAAAACTGAACACACATGGGAAAAAGGGAAGAGTTGGGATGGTGAATAACTCAGAGCTCTGCTACACTACACTAATCCATGGGCAGAGAATGGCACAATAGCTCTATGCATAGATTCATCAATCAGGTACTGTGGTTTCACATACCTAAACCTAACAATTCACTAGTAGATTAAACGAGTGCCTGCGCAAAATGGGGCACATGGATGAATCTCATAGCCCGAAAATTGTCTTCCATCTATATGAAATTCCATCTCGGCAACATTTCTTTTGACAAACCAGTCAAATTTTTTTTTTGAGTAAACCAGTCAAATATGTGCGACCAAGATTAAAAAAAAAAAATCCAAAACTTGTATACCTTCTCGGCCAGCTCAAGGAGCTCCTTCGCCGTCGCAACATCAGCAGCCACACACAGATTGGTCTGCTTGGCCACCATCACCTCGAAGAGTTTCTTTGCCACGGGATTGGTGGCCGATTTTGCCCTCTCCTCAAATGGCGTCCTAAGCACCCTCTGTTCAGGCGCTCCCGGGACCGCCACCTTCCTGTTGGCGTCGAGGAACCGCCTCACCTCCTCCGCCTTCTCCTCGGTGACCTTACCGTGCTTGCGCAGCACGGCGAGTACCTCCGTGAGGGTCATTAGGGAGTGCAGCTTGATCCCATTGGCGGCGAGGTTCTCCCGCCCGCCCTGTTCGCGGTCGACGACCACGACGGCGTCCGCTACCTCGAGCCCCTCGGCACGGAGCGGAGTGGCGGTCTCGAGCACGGAAGCGCCGCTGGTGACGAGGTCCTCAATGATTAGGACAGTGTCTCCGGGCTTGAACGACCCCTCGATGGACTTGGCAGTGCCGTGGGCCTTGACCTCCTTGCGGCGCATGAGCATGGGGATGGATTGGTCGACGGAGAGGACGGCGGCGATGGGGAGCGCGGTGTAGGGGACGCCGCAGAGGAGGTTGTAGGGGCGCGTGGCGGGGAGGGAGTGGAGCAGCGAGGCGATGGCGGAGAGGAGTCGCGGGTGGGAGACGAGCACGCGGAGGTCGAGGTAGATTGGGGAGGTGATGCCGGACTTGAGCACGAAGGAGCCCAGCTTCACGGCCTCGATGTCGTGGAGGTCCAGGATGAGCTTTTCCAGGGCGGCGGCGTCCATGGCTAGGGTTTGGCGGCGAGGTTTGGGCGTGTGTTGGGGTGAGGGCGAGACCGAGACAGGCGGCGTCGATGGAGCGAGAGGAGGTGGTGGTGGCTTTTATTGCTGCGAGGAGTGATCGATGTGCAGGCAGCATCAGGGAACGGCCTCGGATGGACGGACAAGATGACAGAGCATCCTCCCAAAGAAACCGCGGTGATGGAGAGAACTGCAGTTTCAAATGTCATGCTACAACTTCAATTTTTTAGTAGATTCTTTCTACAGTTTTATTAATTCAATCAATTTCATTACCACTAATTGTTCGTTGTCACAATAAATTGGTACGTAATGCGAGCCATTTTCCTGACGACATTCACAATCACAGGCATATATGAAAGCATCTCGTGTAATTCTCTTGAGAAATAACGTTGAATATACGGTTTCGGATAAGAAAATGACATCAGTCGTTTTCGAGATTCAAAGCTCAATACGACATAGATCCAAGGCTCGCTAATTGCATCTTGCGTAACAGATCTGGAACAAAAACTCCCAACCTCGATAACTCCAGTCACTTAAAGGCAAAGGCTTTATGGATATCTCAGAAACTGTAGCCTAGATGCTTGATTCAGAGCATCAAATACTGGATACGCATTTTAACACGAATGGGATGGTATATCTTGTTCCGTTTGTCCACACGTGCAACAGAGAATCGTCATTCACAAGTCGTTCTAGAAACTTTTACAGTAATTTTAGTTGTTACAAACAGAGGCACACGCAAATGTACCTGTATAACCCACGCAGAAGTGCAAAGATCTTCATTTCTTCTTCCCTCATGGTGAAATCACAACCCACATATGCTATATTCCTTTCTAATTTTACAAGCATTAGCCGTACATGATATTTGAATGCATGCTTGAACTCCGGGTACTCTTAGAGTAATCACACAAGCCTCGGCATTGTAAGGAAATTGTTTGTACGAGTATGACCTTGTTGTGATGCTGATACCAGAATGCTGGAGCAACCCATTCCCGCGGGCACAGCTATTGAGTAAGCGGGACACACTCTAGCTCCATTTCAAGGTGGCCACGCTCGACATTCTGAAGCCTGACAGTGGCCAACTGCTTCACCTTGCCGTCAATGACCGCGATAGTACTGTCCCTTGGGACCCAGATGCCGTCTTTTGCCATCCATTTGTTGAGCTGCGCAGTATCAGTGACAACCGAGGTCTCATAGGCTTTGGCTGCAGCAACCAGCGGCTGGATGTTGATCTCAGCCTCCCCCATACGGTCATCAGTGGTGAATGTGTCCTTGTCATAGACTTGCTGTCAGGAGGTTTTAAGCAAATATCACTCCCAGATGAAACCGGACGGATAACAAATGTAACAAGGCGAGTTAAGTTTCTATATCCCAAAAAAGAAAATGATATGTACCAATTTAAGCGGAGGCACTGGGTCAGGTATCGATAGCATAAGTCTTTCGTTCCATACAGGATTCAGGCTGCTCCTTATCACCTTCGTTTTCATTGACTACAGAGGCAAAAAGGGAAACAAAGTCATGAAATAAAGAACTCTGCAAGCCTGGACTGCAGTTTTCCTGCACAGAGTTACTTACCTGGTGTCCTAAGTTAATAATAACATAAGGATCGCTTGACATCACATCGCGAATAGCTAGATTTGTTCCTCTTATGATGTTGACCTTAATTAATCCAACAAACTCTACCATACCAACCTCGATCTAGGACAGCAAAGAGTCAATTATTTTTCAACATTCAAAGTGGGCTCAAGTAAAGAATTAGGGATATTTCAATCATACTGTTTTCTTTACTGATTTGTGATCTTGTTCTTTTCTCCTCCAGCTGTTCCTGAAAGAATGGCCTAAACCATGTCGATTTGAACCTGTATGGTGGTGGTGACGATGCTTTTCATTTTGTTTTGGAAGGCACGAAAGCTGTTGATTAGACAAAAATTGTTGAAGCTCATATTTTCGCCTGCAGATAGGAAGGTGAAAGATCGTTTAGGTGACAGTTGTATCCGGAAAATGTATATATAAAGGAATCTATTATGCACATGTGTCAAACAGGCATCAAAGTAATGAAAAGTTTATAGGCTAGTGTGTACCTAATAAAATCACTGCGCTCCTCTGCTGAGCAGTCTTGAGTTGGTTTCATGTCTTTTTCGGGCACAAATGCCTCGTATATCGTGTTCACTGCAGCATTCCCACCTGAATCAGCTAATATGTTGACTTGTTCATCTGTCCACTCATCTAGCTTCACTGATACCACCTGAAACAGACATGTTTCAGCTCAACCTTCAAATATGCATATTCAGAACACCACAGTTGATTTACACATGCCCTAGCTCTCACTGACATCGAAATGTTAAACCATAAAATCATACTCCGTACTGAATAAAATAGCAGAACTGAAACGGGAAAAACAAAGACAAATTGCTTGAATGACCTATACGTACTCCAGAGGTCTTTATAGAATTACAATATTTTTTTTGCGAGTGTTATAGAATTATAATATCATGACTACCTTTGATATGTGTACTCCAAGACTTCTATGAGCTCCTGAACACTTGATGCAAATGAAAACACCAAAAGTCAGTGACCTGCCGAAAATAGAAGTTCACCCGAGGAGATTAGAAAAATGTAGTTATTTATCAATCTGTTTACTGTGGCAATAAGATAGATATTTCAATCGCCAAAGAACGAAAGGAAATTGTCACTGGACCTATATGTCTGGAAATAGGAGAAGCTAGGCAACCAAGCAGGTCCTAGGAATCGAAACCAAGGGCAGACCGGTCAGGGTGCTCACCTATTCCCCACTAGATTTTCGCAGTTTAGCTTTTCAGCTTATATTTTGTAATAAAAAACAGGTAGATGCCTTTTAATGCCCAGATGAACCCAGCAGGCCAGCACATAAGATGGTTTTTCAAAGTGATGCATGCACGATGCAGAGAAAATGAAATGTGATACTAAAAGAACTTGTAAATCAATGGATACTTACACCCATTTTGGATCCGGAGCACCGCAGTCGGCACAAAATTTATTTGAAGGTTGGCTCAAAAGATTATTTAATCTCTCTCCTGTACCGATCGGACCTGATCATGGTCATGAAGTACATTGGTTCAGTAATTATTTTTCAGAACACATATATGCAGGCATGCAGCAGCTTTGACTATTTTATATACTATACAGTACAGAACGTCATCTAGAATTTCCTCTTATCTGCTAGCCAGGTTTTAGGGTAGCGGGGCAAGAGATCATTAGTTCAAGAATTTTTTTCAATTAGTGACTGCACATACAGTAACAATAGACTTCAAAAATGATTGTTTATTGCCAATAGCCTGTTATCCTACATATATGAGAACAAAGAAAGAGAGGCATCCAAAATATGCCACAGCATGGAAATTCCAGTCATTTTATCATATATGGGATTGCAAACTATATCCAAAGTTTTAATTTTAATCTAGTCGTACTTATGCGAATAAAGTAATACAGCAAACCTTGGTGGTTGTCATGAACATTAGCATCCGTCTTGTTTGTTGTTCCACCACGCACTTTCATGCTTTGGTTATTGTCATGGACATTGGCATCCATCTTGTTTGCCATTCCACCACACCCTTTCAAGCTTTGGCAATTGTCAAGGACGGTAGTCTCCATCTTATTTGCTGTTCCACCACGCACTTTCATGCTCTGGTTATTGTCATGGACGTTAGAATCCATCTTGCATGCCGTTCCACCACACACTTTCAAGCTTTGGCAATTGTCAAGGACGTTAGAATCCATCTTGGTTGTCGTTCCACCGCAAACTTGCAAGCTTTGGTGGTCATGGACATTGGCATCCATCTTGCATGCCATTCCACCACATTCTTTCAAACCTTGGTGACTGCCACGGTCATTAGCACCCATCTTCGCCTTTCCAGACACTTTCCTAAAGAGGGGAAATGGGTGGTATCAGATTGCGAACTAGGTCAATTCAAACACAATGCAACTAACCGGGAAAGAAACACGAAGGCTGGCTGCAATCATTGAATCGCCATCCAGTTGCGAGGCTGGGGATAGAAAGAACATACCTCGTGTTATGAGGCTTGGGGCCATCAGCCAATTGCTGCATAGGATTACGCCCCTCCATTTCCTCCCCCTTGCCGCCTCCTGCGGTTGTCCTCCTCTACATCGTCGCCGGCGGCGGACTCAATGTGGGCAACGTAAATCGAATCCGCGACGAAGCGGATGGGTGGGAGTTCCCATCCCAGGATAAATGTTTGTGTTTACAATGTATAGAGATTCTGCTGAACGAAATCAAGAATCAATGTAGGTCCGGAGGGATCACCACTCCGACGCAGTCCGGGGGCGGGGAGGACGATGGCGGCAACGGGAGAAGGAAGAGGTGCAGCTGCGGATGGAGGAAGGATACCTGGACCCGCGCGGAGGGCGGTGGCGCGCCTGCAATGCGAGGCTGGGGAGGGAAGGAACGGTGGTCGTTGGTAGTGTTGCGTCGCGTTGGGGAGGAAGGGGTGAATCCAACGCACGGGGTGGCTCTGGCTCGTGTCGTGGCTGGAGGCCCTGCGGTTCGACAGTACATGCCCGTGCGTCCATTCTAAAGTAGACTCGTCCATGGTCGATGCAGGAATGTGTGTGGCCATCCATGATCAGGAACGAGACTGCAACGTGAGATCCATCACCTGAATAATTTAGTCAGGATTAGGAGACTGTCGTTGCAGCTGTGGTTGTTTTATTTAGTACTTTCCTCCGGTTTTTAAATAATTGTCAGCATTGATTTTTACTATTCCAGCTTTGACCATTATTTTTTACTTAATGCATGATTCAACCCTCATAAGTATATTATGTTGCTAAAGTCTTGGCTATGCCACATCTATCAAATATATGTTTATCTTATGTAACTAAGTATTTTAAGTTATTAAACTCTCAAATTACGAACAATACATGCAACGCTGCTAATTATTTGAAACCGGAGGGAAGTAAATGGATATAGTATGGCTTAATCGTACTGCTAATGGATATACATGAACATTATCCTCGATGTTGTAGGTTTCGAAAGTTATTGACTGTCTATGCTAATAGAGAGAAGTGATGAAGGTGTTGGCCCAAAGTTGTAATCTCGCTAGAAAACATGTTAATTTTCACAAATTCAAATAGTTTACATTCTTTAGCGGACTAGAAAAGTTTGTTTTAGAAGGGTGTTAATAGTTTGCTAGGGCCGAATGCAACTTATTTTGCATACTCGGATAAAAAATTGTATCAGTATTCAAAATTAGCAATGCAGTTGTAGATAAATTTACACATGTTTAGTTGCTTGGATTTACAGTCACCCATTGGAACTGCATATGCTAATTGCGAGTCATGTTATGTCTTAAAAAAAGCACGAATTTTGCCAACCTTATTATTTTCTTTAATGATTTTGCCACCCGTTGGAGGCAGTGAAGGTGTGTCGGCGCCCAATGCAACTGGAGTATTTGCTTTCTTTTCCATCGAAAAAAAAAACCTATTTGTTTTCTTTGTCTGAGGAACACCACCCTTTATTAATCAATCTCGGAAAAAGAATTACAAACAGAGTTGCAGATCAAACTAGTACGCGCGTCCTATGCGATTAACTATTCGCTGATTCTTCCGCGAACTTGCAACACAGCGTAGAGCCCAAAGCCCTAAAGTATAAGCATGTTCGTTTGGCCTGTTGCTTATCAGCCGCTACAGTATTCGCTGTTATTTCTTCTGCAGCCGCTACAGTGTTCGCAGTTATTTTTTCAGCAGCCGCTACAGTAAAACAGCTGCAAAACAGCCTGCCGAACAGCCCCTGTGTTGCGATCGAGTGTGTCTGCAGAGGAGTGTGTCTGGGGCGTACTGCATAGCTGCTGCGTACTGCAGATCTAAAAAAAAAAAATGCTGCGTACTGCAGAGGAGTGGTGTGTCTGGGGCCAGCAAACTCCCATCTTTATATGGGCTTCCCATCGCAGCCCCAAAACTCCCGTCTTTAGACTGACTCCAACAGATGGAGAGACCCAAACCTATATTGGGTTTGAACAGTGTTGAACATACCACAGCCAAAAAAACTCGATCTCCAACAGAACACCCAACCCCAAACCCAAATGTCGTCACCGCCGCTGCCGGTGGCCGCCGCCGTCCGCCCACAGCACCAGCTTCCCCGCCACGGGCGCGTCGAGCACCGCCGCCGGGAGTCGTGGAGCACTAGGTGGACGGGTGCGATGCCGAGCGCCTCCACGGCGCGCGCGACGGCGGCGGCCGCCTGGGCGGGTGCGTACGGGGACGGGGTCTGCGAGTCGCCGGTCAGGCCGAGAAGGCGGCCCAGCTCATAGCGGCCGAGCAGGAGGCCCCCGGCGTGCTTGGAGGCTGCGGCGGCGGAGGAGGAGGACGACGGACGGCGGGGCTGCGGCGACGGGTCCTGCGAGGAGGACGGCGGGGTGGCCGGCGGCCGGCGCGATGGAGGAGAGAGAAGGGCCGGCAGCGATGGACGAGAGAGGAGGCGGAGGGCGAGACGGCGCGGCCGACGGCGAAGGAGGCGGAGGGCGAGACGACGGCGGCAGGCGGTGGCGGTGGAGCGCGACGCCCCCATCTCCAAGCTCCAGCGCGACGCCCCCATCTCCAAGCTCTAGCGCGAGCGCCGCGCCCCCACCGTGCTGCTGCTGTCGAAGCTGCTGCCCTCCCCGCCGTGCTGCTGCTGCCGGAGCGGAGGAAGGGGAGCCGCCGCTCGACGACGAGCGCCTCACCCGACGAGTACCTCATCGAGGCCGTGTCCTGCCCCCGGGCCGTCTCGCCGCCATTCGCCGCCAGGGCCTCCGCCGCCCCTGCCCCTGGAGCCGCCGCCGCCTCCGCGGCCTCGCCCCTCGCCCCTGGCGCGAGGAGGACGACGAGCGCGGCGTCGGAAGAGGCAAGGTCGCGGCGCGAGAAGACCTACCGCTCGGTCACGGGGGGAAGCATTGCTCAAAATAGGTAAGTAGCTGGGTCTTCTGTTGGAGAGAGTTTTTGCTCATTTTTGACTCATTTTGGGTATGGGTCACCTTATAGGTGAGCTGTTGGAGTCAGTCTTATATGGGCTTCCCATCGCAGCGTCACCAGCCCATCTCCTCTGCAGTACGCAGCAGCTGAACGAACCCATCGTCTCACTGCGCTCGCTCCCGGCGGTCTCGAGTCTCGACGAACACAGAACCCCCACCCTTTCCCGCCGCACGGATCCAAGCCCCTAGCTCGGTCTCCGCGCTCTTCCCCTCCCCCAGGAGGCGGCGAAGATGATGCAGCAGCAGCCGCCGCCTCCGCCGCAGCACCCGCCGCCCCAGTCCGGTGGCGGCGGCGGGGAGTTCTACCGCGGCCCTCCGATGCGGCAGCTCTCGGCAGCATCCTCCACCAACCTCCCTCCTGACTATGCCGCACAACCGGCCCCCCCGCAGCAGCATCAGCATCAACCGCCGTACGATGGTAACAACGTGCTGGTCCCACTTAACGGTGTTGCTGTTGCATGTTAGGGTTCGGAGCATAGCAGCTATATTACATTATGTTTTTCTTTTTCGTGCTTAGCTTTCTCAAGAAACTAAACTAAGATTTTGCTTTAGAAACACAATTGAGCTAATATTTTTTCAGCACTTACTATCATATCAAAACTACGAAAATATCATTGTTACTTCTGACTCTATGCAGCTTATGGGGATAATTTCGGTGCTAAAAGAATGCGGAAGCCTGTCCAGAGACGAACAGTGGACTACACAAGCAGTGTCGTCCGTTATGTTCAAGTAATATACACTGTTATCCTTCAGACAGTTGCAATCATTCAAAGTTGTTTAGATGGAAGCCAAGCCTTAATTTCCATCCTTCCTGGTTTATGCTTCTTATGACTATGTACTTTGAACTCTATCCCCGTCAATAATTCTGACTTTTGTCATTGTATGCAGGCTCGCATGTGGCAGCGGGATGCAAGGGATAGAGTCGCATTGCAACCAACTCCAGCTGCTGTCCTGGATGTACTTGCCTACTACCCTGCTTGCAACAGTACTAATGCAACAGTACTAAAAAGATAGCTGTTGCTTTATGCTATGATACTGTTTGATTTAAGCTTTAAAATACAGGAGCTGTGTTCTGCTAAATATTTTCATGTGACCAGTCATATGAATCCACAACTTACAAGCATATATACGTAAAACTGATGGCTTAAGTTTTAAGTTTGCGTAGTGTATAATGAATACATGACTTTTTGTGCCATAATTTCATAAATTCTAGCATGAGTTGAACATGGTATACTAGTTTTGAACATGAACAATATACTCCCGGTTATGTGCAAACTCTTAACTACTTTACTCCGAACTAATATGAGGTCCATGCTCATAGAGGGCTATTATTGACATATATTCATATAATTGTGATTATTGCAGATGTTACCATCCGTTGCATATCCGGACAATCCCTCCACAAGTTTTGCTGCCAAATTTGTACATTCATCAATTAACAAGAACCGGTGCTCTATTAATCGTGTCTTGGTGAGTTTTAGGATAGCCATTTATTTGCTATCCTATTGTTCGGATTGAACATTTCTCTGTTTATTCTTGTATTTTTCAAACATTTCATCCAAGCTATAACTGCTTTTGGTTACTCTGAAGTCTGAACTTAGCATTGGTACAGTACCGAGCAGTATGCTTATGTATACCATCGGTATCTGTCATTTCAGTATATACCTGTGACTCCTCCATACTGTACATGTTTTTGTGATGACTGATGTGTAGTGCGGGAAATTTGTCTATTAGTGGGCCAGGTACGGAATTTCAAGTAATTTAGTGAACGGTCTAATCGGCAATAACCACTCTAAGAAGGCATTTTTCATTGCTTGGACACTTTGCACATTAGGTCTAGCTTAATTGATGGTTGCATGCATCCACCACTACTTTTGCTGGTGCAGAACTTATATATGACTTTTGGCCAATGAACAGGCAAGCTTTATGCATCCCTTGAGAATGCTAAATTATTAGAACCAGTGAATCGGGTACGACACTTTCCCATTACATATCTGAACTCCCATTTTTTAAAAATAAAATAATATCCAGATCTTGGTAGATATTCAATAAATGAATTGGAAATCAAATACTGTGAAGTTGCTATATATTTATTTAGCCCCCTTCTGTAGTTGTTGAATATTGATGTAGCCCTTAGCAGCTGAGTTGGGTAAATATCTCCTTTAATGTGTCATTTATGAAGTAGACTCGTTACGGCTAACAGAATATGAAAAGTTGTCACTCATATCTGCTGACTCTCGGTATAGTTCAAAGTCCCAATTATTTATACAAACTACTTGGTTGGTCATCATGATAAATTTTATTTGAAGCCTGCTTTTGTCTTGTGAATTTAGTAAAACTGTCCCAGATGATCTTTTGTTTTTTGTGCAATAGTATTGTTAATACATGATGTTGTTCTTACCTTCTTTACTTTGATATTTTGATTGTTCTCAACTATGCGTAGAATCATCACTTTCAAGCTCCCATTTTTGGTCCTCGTTGTATGTTGGAGTGTAACACAATGCTATTTGTGGATAAAGTGGACTCCTACAGGTCGTCGGCTTATTACTGGATCACAGAGTGGTGAATTCACCCTATGGAATGGACAATCATTTAATTTTGAAATGATTCTTCAGGTATTCCACATTGATCACTGTTAAGAGTCTTAAGACTTAGCAGTATGTTGGTAATTTTGATTTTTGGGAGAATCTTGACATGTAGGCTCATGACCAACCTGTGAGATCAATGGTTTGGAGTAACAATGAAAATTGGATGGTTACGGGTGATGATGGTGGAGCTATCAAGTATGCTGCTGTTCAGTTTTTTACAATTGCTCGCATCTTCCATCAAAACTTCCATTTTGAACTTGTGTTTGCTTAACGTTTTGAATCTTTTGCAGGTATTGGCAAAGTAACATGAACAATGTTAAAGTGAATAAAACAGCTCATAGAGAATCAGTTCGTGACTTAAGGTGACGATTGTCAAATGTGCTTTTGTTAGTTTGCCAGACCAAGTTCATGTCAATTGTGTGATAAAATGTATTCTTTGAACAGTTTTTGTAGAACAGACTTGAAGTTCTGTTCCTGCTCCGACGACAGAACTGTGAAAGTATGGGACTTTGCGAGATGCCAAGAAGAAAAATCATTAACCGGTAATGTTTCTAAACTTTTATTAAATTTCTCAAGCTGATTTTCGATTGTACATTTTAAGTAATCGTATGATGTTATTGACTTTTCTTTTTCAAATAACCTAAATTTGCCTTCAAACTCAGCCAGGCCACGGTTGGGATGTTAAAACTGTCGACTGGCATCCTACAAAGTCTTTACTGGTTTCAGGTTAGCATATACATTTGCGCTTGTTGACTGAGTGTATTTGTGCGGAGCTCATTTGATTCTATGTGCCACAGGTGGTAAAGACTATCTGGTGAAGCTATGGGATGCAAAAAGTGGTAGAGAGCTACGCTCATTGTTAGTGCTCTAGTCACTTCTTTGTGATGTTGCTTTTGGAAGTTATATGTTACAATATAATCTATTTCTGCAGCCATGGTCATAAAAACATTGTGCAATGTGTAAAGTGGAATCGGAATGGGAACTGGATACTGACTGCCTCAAAGGATCAGATTATTAAGGTTGATCACATGTGCTTCTTTTGTACCTTCTTCTGCAAATTACACTTGTAGGATGCTGGCTTGTACCATAGATTTTTGTACATAACGTTTTTGTGTAGACTGTAAATGGTTAGAATCCCTTATCTGTCCTCACAATCAACAACTTCCCTTCTGATGCCTAGTAAATTTTCCTCTCAAAGTACGCTTGTAGGTTGGTTGCATAATTAAATTTTAGTGTTGGCTGTGTTGATGGTTAAAATCGGGGGTCACAATTAGTATTTGTATTCTGATGCCTAGTAAATTGATTGATATTTGTTGAACAGTTGCTCACCCTGTTTTGCTAATATATTTGCGCAGCTGTATGATATTAGATCCATGAAAGAGCTTCAATCCTTCCGCGGGCACACCAAGGATGTAACTGGTTAGATTATTATTGCTACAAAATGGAGTTTTTGTTCCCTTGTGTTATTTAGGATTTAAACAGATTTAAGGTTTAGTTGTAGTAGTTCATTTGCTTACCATAACCGCAAGGACATATCCTGTGGAGGTTTGACACACTTTAAATTTCTTACGGAACCACTATGCCCGCACTTATTTGCTTTCACCATGGTTGTATTGAATCAGTTTCGTTTTGCTCATTCCTTTATTTGTGCAGCATTGGCATGGCACCCATTTCATGAAGAATACTTTGTTAGTGGTAGCTTTGATGGAGCAATCTTTCATTGGTTGGTTGGGTAAGATACATGTCGCGTTTGAAACAATAATCTTGATTAGCCCCTGAGTTCTTTTTATCTTAACTTCGCACGAATTGTTAATTAGATCCATTGCTCAGTTTTCCATACTTGACAACTTAACATAATTTACTGAGAAGGTTTTCTGTGTGCTATGTATGATATAGTTCCCATTGCTCCATACTTGACAACTTTTTTCATGTTTATTATGTGGAAATAATATCTCAGTCTGATCGAACAATCAATTTCATTTATTTGGCAGCCATGAAGCTCCTCATATAGAAATAAACAATGCACACGACAGTAGTGTGTGGGATCTTTCCTGGCATCCTGTAGGCTACCTACTTTGCAGGTACTTGGCATGTTACTTTCAGAATTTGCTATCTAAGGCTATTGTGCCATCTTCTACATATAGTTAATTTGTTGAATGTACTGTTATTCATGCATGTATCTGAATTATTCGCGAGTATGATCTTTTGTGCATTGTGTGGCATTATTTATATGATACAATTACATGTGAACTAGTTAAATCTTTCACACTTTGAATTTGCAGCGGGGGCAATGATCATGCTACAAAGTTCTGGTGTAGAAACAGGCCTGGTGATCTTACCCGCGATAGATACAACAGTGGCCAGGCTCAAGGTTACTTCTAATTTGAATTTAATTTGTTTTATTTATATCTTGTCCCGGTCATAACATATAAAAAGGTACGCAGATGCACTTCTGCACACGCACACCCCACCGATGTTACAATTTGATTAAATAAAATTATAGTCATTCTTTGCTTAGCACTGATTTTCTATGCTTTGTGTCTTTGTGTGACCTTTTGTTGGGAAACTGGAAAAGAAATTCTTAATGCAACATCATCACTGTTTCAGGTTATGGTGATCAACATTCTACCTTTGGTGCTCGTGCTATGGGTGGATACCAGATGCCTGAATCTCCAATCACACCTGGAATTCCTGGTGTTGGGGCTGCAGTGCCCTTGACAGGCCATTCTCTTGATGGATCTGATCAAGGGGAGCAGAGGCCACAAAATCCAGGCCTTCCACCAGGGCCACCTCCCCTGCCACCAGGTCCGCATCCATCTCTTCTGACTGCTGGGCAGCACCAACAGTATCAACAGATGCCACAGCAGCAACATCACCAGTTTCCGCAGCAGTTAAATTCTCGGCCACCTCCTCCAAATATGCCACAGTTGCAGCCTCCAGCACACATGCTTCCTCATCCACAAGGATCTCGACCTCCACTTACCCAGCTTCCAGCAATGGGTGGACCATCAATGCCATCATCAGTGAACCCACCGCTGCCTCCGATGCCTCATCCAACGGTACTGTTCAATGATACCTTATGGGTTTGTTTGTGAAGTGAAGCATAACTAACTTTACTTGAACATTTTCCAACTCTATGATCCTTAGTTGCACATGAAATAGCAAATTTTCATATGCAAACCATGGCAAGTTTGATTGTGCCAAATGTTTTTTTTCCTGGCAAATAAGAGTTATTAGACATCTAAATATTTTGCATGTCTGATTTATTTATTATCTATCGTATAATTTGACATGAAGCACGAGCAAATTTCCATATTTCTATGGGGGGTTTTAACAAAAGATTGATATCGAACTAATCTGATTGCTTTTTACATGATCAATTATAATAAATAATAATGTGTTCACATTATGCTACATATAGCTTGGTTTTCGTAAAAAATTATGGACCAGTAGATGTTGTTATCATGTTTTTTCTAAACCCTAAGTTGCTTTTCAACACCAATTGTGGCACGATTCTATGTTCTGAGAATTGCTTGTGACTTCACTGATCGATTGCTTCATTAAAGCGATAGATAATTGTAGCGTTGAAATAAAGATATTTTGTACCCTACAGTTGGACCCCTTTGCTCAATATTCTTGTAAATAAATAGATTTAACTAATCTGATGTTTCCAGGCAATGCAAGGTTCACAGAACCAGATGATGTCTCAAATACCACAGCACATGATGGGCCGAAATCAGATGCATCCAGGTCCTGTTCCCCCTGGCAATATGCCCCCGATGGGTGGCTTCCCAAATGGGATGGGGAACATTCAAGGTGCATCGGGTTCATCTGGCATGCAAAATTTTCCTATGGGTGGCATTTACAACCGGCCTCAGGGACAAATATCATCGATTCCTCCTGGTCTAAACTCTTACCAGGTAAGACTTAAGATGGTGTCATCGAACATGCTCATGTTTCTTCGTGATTTACTGAAGTGTGGTGTTGGCTGTCGTAGCAGGGAATGGGAAATGTTGGTCTTACGCCGCCGCCGCCATCTCAGCATCCGCCGCCGCGCGGTTAAACACCACAGTAACCTCAAGCAATACAATCCTGATAGCGAGACTAAATTATATGTGCCTGTGACAATGAGATCTGTAACATGGAAGCAGCATATCAGGCTCTTGGCGATTTCAAACCAACCTTGTACAATAGCTTGTAGCTAGGAATTTTGTTGTCTTTCGCTGTGATTTATGTTTTGGATTCTCAAGGGCAGTGGAGCTGCATAGCCTAATGGCTTGTTAGGATATACTATTATACTTCTTTAGCTGAAAATCTGGAAAACACATACTATCATGTATTTTTCAATTTAGCATCAGTGCCATTATGTCAGGTGTCATGGGAAATGCCTTTCTCACGTCACTACTGGTTCAGCGTTCTGCATTCTGACGAGCATGTAAAGAACATCTGACGAGAGCCGCATGTGAGGGGAAACCTTGGCCTGTCTAATTTGTATCTCCTTATGCAGTCTTGAAGAATTTATCAACTTAGACTCAATGCTGGCTGTGTCGACTCTACTTGTAGAGTGCATATGCGCATTCTGAAATTTGACATAGAAGATGGCGATAGCTGCAGTTGACATGAGGCATAATCTACACGTGTTTTCAGTGATAGGATGCCACTGTAAAAAAAACAGTGAAAGGATGCCACTTTAAAAGTACAATAATGTGAAACAAAACTGAGATGTACGCAGAACTGATCAAAGATTCAAAGGTTGTACAGAACTAGTTTCCAGGTTCGTTGGACGCATCCACGGTGGCTTATAGGCACTAACTGCATTATCTAGATCGTCTTCAGTCATCCCCTCAGCGTCGTCGAGTTCGTCATTCTCCTTGGTAACCTTGAGAGGATATACAGTAGATATTAGTTACGACCATTCACGCTCTATGCTTGACGTAAGCACCAAACTAGTAATAAGGGGAGAACACAACAACTATAGAAGATTAATATGCTTCATGATAATTGATGTGAGAAATGTACCTGGACTGGTCGATGGTTGAAAGTAGGAAGAAATCGGACCTTACAGTACTGATTGTACAGAATGTTCAACACAAGCAAGGGAATCGAGGCGAATGATGCTCCTGGCTTCGACTTGAGCCCAAACAACCCTATCATCGTTATTTGCATGAGTGTGACAGATAGGAATATGTAGTGGTGGATGTTGGGCCAGTATTGTCCACATGTATCGTAAGTGATCTCATATACATCTTCCATCTGTATGCATATATAAATCACGATCAGTGTTAGGGAAAATAAAATAAGAGAACAAAGGTGAAACTTCAGCAATGGACAACAGACTTTGCTAACTGATATCTGCAATGTATTGTTGTTGCTTGAAATGGAATGTCAATCAAATGACAAACTCAAAAACGACATAACTAGATGTGAAAGAAGGTGAGATCTGTACAGAAATAGATCTTGTGAAGAACAAACCACCTGGTTGATGTATACGGCATAACCGAGTAGGAAGTAAATCAGAAGAATTGGAAGCAGAAGGGGTGCAACTACAGCATAGACCATTCCAATCAAGATTGCAAGGGAAATGATGGGCACAACTCTGTAGTAAGGGAACCCATAAAGATATGGCTCATCACTGTGTCCAATTGAATGTGCCTTTAAGAATTGCCATGTTAGCAAACCAAACTGAAGAACCTCCAATGAAAATCCCGACATGCCGTTGGTCAGGATGTATGTGATGAAGAAATCTGACTGCAATGTAAACAAGATAAAAACATAAAATAATTCATGTGTTCTGAAATATAAAACACTTTACTATCGTGGAAAGTTTTACAAGCAACAGCATATAACATTTGGTGTTTAATTTGAAGCAACAAGATCGTGATACATCATCGTTTTGGCATTACCTGTGCCGAAACAGCACTTGCAAGACGGCTCGGGATGTTCTTTGGGTGGGTAAAGGATTCTCCAATCTGATCGAGTAGAGAACCTGAAAGAATACTCAGGAAGAAAACATTTCCAAGCAAGAAGTAGAACACCATGTTGCACGCCTTAATTTCCTTTTGACTGTTGGAAATACAACCTTCAAATGAAGCCATACCAAGCATCGCAAATGGAACCAAGTAAATGAAGACATTTAAGATCATGCTTGGAAGATACCCAGTCACAACAGAATTTAAACCTGGTCTGCAATATAACAAAATATCACTTTTAGCTACGTTATGAACTCCACGCGTGCCAACTGAACCATGATATATTAATGCAATTTTTTGGCACTTACATAAGCTGCACAGCTCTTGCTGGTGGAAACCACCTTTTAATTTTCTCAAATTGCACTATCCCCTGAACGGCTGTCACAGGGATGGTGAAGAACACAGTTAGGAAAAATGCAGCAACAAAGACTCCAAGCCTGTACATAGACATGCGCCAAAATGGAATGGACAAATTTTTCCATATTGTTTCAGGTGGCTCAGGAGCATAAGTTGTAACCAGTGACAGTGGATTAGTAAGTTGTTGCATCTCCGCAGCTTGGGCAGCATCCAACCGGGATTTGAACGAGACAAAAGCTACAGGAACCTCCTATAGATTAAACTAGTATTAAAACTTTTGGTGAAAATAATTACGTCTGTAGTGCTATAAAAATTGTGCAGAAGCAGATGAAATCAATAATAGTATAATACACAATCATTACCTTATGTTTAAGCATATTTTCACACTGTAGCAGGCGGATAGATTGCTGAATATCTTTCAGTTTCTCTTCTTGACTGCGAATATTGATTGCTTCAGTTGTAACCTTGAACCAAATCCACTGCCAAAAATTACATTTTCTGGTCTCTCTTTTCCTTTTTATCTGTTTCTCAATGGAGGATGCCAACTTCTGTACTGATTATTACATAATTAGAAACTCTTCTATGTATTATATACTCAAGAAATATAGCATCATCAAATATCAAAATCCACATTCGCTTTTTTCATAGCTCTAGAAAGAATCCAGTCACTGGATGTTAACTTGTCTGCCTCTACCCTTTCTACTTTTCTAGTACAGTACATGGGATGGCTTCAACGCCGGTGTTGCTGCACCAGTACAAGAGTAAAATCTATAACAAATGGCAGTATAAAATTGCGGTTTCCATAATTTCACCACTGCCCTCTTTGGAAAATAAGATCACCGTTCAGGATGTGGTAGTCTGTTATCTCAGGTGCAAATTAGCAGAACCATTGCAACAATGTACTCACCTGCAGGGCCTCAATGTTTCCTATGTCATGTACTATTTGGTACGCTTGGTATGTCTGATAGTGCTTTGAGAAGAAGTGATCAACATAGCATCCATAAGTTCCATGATCTGGGCACTTGGGAATTCCTCGAACTAATATGGTGTATTGATCAGGTCGCTTCTTGTGATACTTTAAGTGTTGAATTCTCCTCGTAATGATTTCTTTGTATTCCTGCTTCAGATAATAATTGAAAATTTCACTGCCATGCATTCAACAATATACTAACAGGATCGTCCATGACTAAATATCGAAGCTTCTAGTAATGTTGAATCAATTCTTCTCCACCAAACAGTCTAGTGTTCTTTAATGTCAATATGCACAATGCTGCACCTTCCAGAAAATTGAAGTACAAAATAAAACCATAAAATGAGTCTATAATTTGGCTAGTGCATATTTTTTTCATATATAGGGAACACTCGGATATTTCAATTGACAATTGGCATACATGATACCTAACTACTGACCATTTCATAGTTTAACAACGGAGACTGCAGGGTTGTTCATATCTGATAGGATAGTTATACTGACAATTGTATTAGCCCAGCCATTGCTTAGCCTTACTGATGTCTACGCTACCCAACTGCGCTTTTCCAGAAAAGAACATGTAGTTGATGTAAACTGAAAGCATTCCACAATCACGCACCTTATGAAGTAAATATACCACATAAAAGGATATAAAATAAAGGCATGAAAAATGCACCCAAAGCCTGTCATACAAAAAGAGAACTGTTTCAGTTAAAACTGTATCTAAAAGAAATTTTAGTCACAGGATCAGTATTGGAATCACATTTCAAACTCTCTGCTTTTACAAGCTTCAGAAATGTACTTTTCTTGACCAGCATCGCTTGAGCGCAGATTGAGTATTCAAGTGGGTGCCTCAAACTTGAAAGTGAAATTATACAGGCCAGAGCTAACCTGTTAGATCCCCGTGTCACATTGGTAACCGTGAAAAGTTCCATGGAGTTTGATCTTCTGATGTCGGCTCGACCTTCACTGGTATAGTTTGTTGGAGCAAGGATCAGAAGTCCAACAACCGAGCAAACAGAGAAACACTTGATCCTACACATTGAGCGATCAGATAATGAACAGTAGTACGAATGATCAGTTGGTGAAAATGCAAACTTTTCGGACCATGCGTACCCAAACTTGAAGAGGCGGATTACAACGAGAGCGTCGAGGCCGTGACGCCGCAGCACGTCGTCCTCGGAGAGCTGGAACGCCGCGCCGATCCACCGGAACGACGGGGTTACCCGCCCGTGGCCGAGTGGCAGCATGTCGCCGCTCCGGTCGCGGGCGGCCATTCGCCGGGGCAGGTAAACGGGCGCGTTCCCCGGCTGCTTCTTGAGCAGGGAGAAGAGCGAGAGCACCACCAGCGCCAGCCCCAGGTTGATCGCCGCCGACGCCAGCAGCCCCTCCGCGTCCATTTCTGCAGCAGAGCTCTATTGCAGCGCGCGTGCCGCGGGCACTGCACAAGCCGGCCGGTAGAATCTCATTGGTGTGTTGGTCGGAGGCGGGGCGGCTACGTGTTGGGCGTAGGAACCTCGAAGGAGACGTGGCCCAGTCGGCGCACGACGCGTTTGGTTGGCGCTGCAAACGTCGAGACGCTTGGGATGGGGAACCCATTCCTGCAACATCACGGCTTTTTTTTTTTTTTTTTTTTTTTTTGAGCCTGCGGCGGGGCCTTGGCGACGACCAAATTGTGAGCTGGGCTACAACGGCAGTAGCGGCCCAGCCTGTCTTGCGATGAGGAGCGGTAAGGCGACACGCTGCGATTTCTGTGGCGTCAGAGACTCGGAGGCGACGGCCAACACCGGAGAGAGGCGTTCGGTAGGGCCGTAGGGGGGAATGGCAGCGCCTGCGGCGGAGGGGGCGGCCGCATCGGCGGCGGCTGCGCTGCGGGCTGTCCTGGCGCGTGCTGTGGGCGCAGCGGAGCGATCGGGGCGTGCGGCGGAGGCGGTGAGGGTGGTGGCGGTGGGGAAAACCAAGCCCGTGTCAATGCTGCGGCAGCTCTACGACGCCGGCCACCGCTGCTTCGGTGAGAATTATGTGCAGGAGCTCGTCACCAAGGCCCCGCAGGTTCGGATGCCCGCTCAAGTTTTGGTTGTTCTGCAACCCTGTAGCCTGTGGAAATAGAGCGAAATGATCGTTTCCACCGTGTTCGCAGCTTCCGGAAGATGTCCGGTGGCATTTCATCGGACACTTGCAGAGCAACAAAGTGAAACCGCTATTAGGTGCGTATGCTTATACGCTTCCATATTATATACATTTATATTATAATAAAGAACAAATATTATCGACAAAGTGATAACACATGAGGCATCCCTCAACTATACATTAGCTTGTGTGTTCATAACTAATGATCCATTGACATTTTTGAATACTTATGGTAATAGAGCGTTTAAGATTGCTTTCTTCCCCTTGTGATGAAGAATTAGTGCTGGAAAGTTATTGCTCAATCTCAGCCCCCCTCCTCTTTTTTTCAGCTGCCGTTCCAAACCTTGATATGGTTGAGGGTGTAGATAATGAAAAGGTAAGCAATGAGGAAATGGAATCCCTGCATCTGAGAGTTGAATGCATCTAAATCCATACAGTGCTAGTCTATATACCAATGTCACAGGAAAGGTAGAAAAGGTTCATTACTTAATGCATGTCATATAGAACTAGATCCTAATCTTCGATTCATTAGTATGGAATATGGATCTGGATTGACACAGAATGTGAACCTATTTTCAGATCGCTAATCATCTTGACCATGCGGTCAGTAGCTTGGGAAGGGAGCCTTTGAAAGTTTTGGTTCAGGTCAACACTAGTGGAGAAGAATGTGAGTGCATAACAATATTTAAGAAATCCCTTGGTTAATATTCTTTCATTTGAGGATTTGTCTATCAAAGAAAAGACGCGGAAATCTTTAACCTCAAAAAGAAAAAACAACAACAAATTGTCTCCTGTTTTCCTTGGTCTACTAGCTAAATTTTTTGTTGGAGGACACATCCCAAGTCATCAAGTTATTGCAGTTAGTATGTAAAATATTTAGGCTGCCTTAAATTTTCCATCTGAGATAAAATCAACTCATTAGTTCACAATCATAACTTGCTTGGGATTAAAAGGCTCTGTTGTTGTTGTATTAGTTCAGAAACGTATCCTAAAGAATATTCGAACTTAAGACAAAATTTAAGCCTATCGTTTTTTCTCAAAGAATTTATTTCAAAATTTATGCTACTATAATAATGTTGCTTTTGTGTGATTCTATACCAATTTCCCTTTCGACATTGTGTCCGCTGATGAAACATTTTTATTGATTCAGCAAAATCTGGTATTGATCCCTCCAGATGTGTTGAGCTTGCTAAGAATGTGAAATTAGGGTGCCCACACCTAATATTTTCTGGTCTGATGACAATAGGAATGAAAGACTACTCCTCAACACCAGAAAACTTTAAGGTTTTTTTTTTCTGTGTCATAAAAAATAGTAATAGGTTAATTTGCTGTGCATCATAGGCTGTTAAGTGTGCGAAATAAATACAGGCACTGGTGAACTGTAAGCTCGAAGTTTGCAAGGCCCTCGGGATACCAACAGAACAGTTTGAACTCTCCATGGGAATGTCTGGTGACTTTGAGAAAGCGGTAAAAAAAATATCTTTTATATATACAAAGAAACATCAAATGAACTGTGAACCTATAGCTTCATTAGCTATTGTTAACCTTGTGTGTGCAGATAGAGATGGGAAGCACAAATGTGAGGATTGGATCAACCATTTTTGGACCAAGGGAGTATCCAAAAAAAAAGCAGAACTAGTGAGATTCAACATTCGAGCCTCATCAATATCAGATGTTCAGATTCTCACTCCATTTGCCCCTCGTTCATTTTAACATCTTTGCAAGCAATTAGGCATGATGCTGTGTAAATGCACACGTGAATTCGTGACATATAATGTGCGTAAATGTATGTAAATGTGTGTAAATGTATAACTCCATATAACATTGTAACTCCATGTGTGTAAATG
The DNA here is from genome assembly GCA_012490785.1 of Eragrostis nindensis. Taxonomy (NCBI): domain Eukaryota; kingdom Viridiplantae; phylum Streptophyta; class Magnoliopsida; order Poales; family Poaceae; genus Eragrostis; species Eragrostis nindensis. The sequence continues at coordinate 567,260 of JAAXCT010000170.1, forward strand.
TATAACTCCATATGGCATTGTAAGTAGAAAATTTTGACATATAATGTGATACTCCCTCCATTTTTATTTATTTGATGCAATTGACTTTTTTTGTTGAACTTTGACCAACAATATATAGTTATGTAATTAGTTACTCAACGTGAAATCGATATCATTAGATCTATCATCAAAATCACTTTAAGGTTAACCTATATGTTTAGCTGTTTGCATAAATATTTGTAGATAAGACGAATGGTTAAAGTAACGAAAAAGTCAATTGCCTCATATAAATAAAAACGGAGGGAGTACCATTTTTGCAATGTCTTCGGCTACAAAATTTTTGCAATTAATGTTTATTTGATAGAAAGTGGTCTTTTCTTTCCCATGCTTCAATACTGGTCAACCAAATGCATTCGAAGTTTTTACTGTTGTGCTTCAACATCCGTCGTCCATCCCACTAATCTCAAGTACCCAGTTATCTTTATAGCTTTCATTGTTGCTGATTCGTAGCACCGCCTTTCCTTTTTCTAGGGAAGAAGGTTAGGGACAATCTTCCGAAGAAAACAAAATCGAAATACAAAGCCAAAGCAAAACAGAAAACATTAGTTAAATGAGAAATCTTTAGCTAAAAAAATAACAGGATATTGAAAGTAACCAGTTCCTATTTCGCAAAGAAAAAAAAGTTAAATAGTTCTTTTGTTTGACAGGGGAACATTCTGGACAGACAGAAAATGGCTCGGGTCGAGATATTACGTGGAAGTGTCACTACCAGGCAAACATGATTTATACACAATTCAAACATAGTTAATTTTAGCAATACTAATTACTATAGAGCGAACAGCACACTGAGCAATCATGAAGTAGCATTCTCAGCCTAACATTTAGGCATGACAAATACTATCATTGCCCTAATGCGGATTTTTTTTTAATCAGACTACAGAGGGAACGAAATACATGACTTCGACAAGTAATATACAAAGGAAACGATGTAATGGGCTGATTTTGAGTTGGGCCTGAATGGCCGAGTTCAAACCATACATTGGCCCCTTAGGATTTGTTTGGCGCATGGGCCTCCGATTCAGAACCATCTCTCCTCACGATCCCTTCGCCACCTGCTCGACTGGATATTCCAGCAATCGCCGCCGCCACCGCTCCACGCCTCCACACCGGCGACCGGCGACCCCGCCTGTTACTTACACACCGCCCGGTCGCTTGCTTACCACGGCGGCTTTATTCGTCAGTAATTCATATCTGTAAACATGCTCGGTCTCTTTTCTTGGAGGTTTCTCGGCTCACCTATGCTCCAAATGCAGGTTAGGTTTCGGAATGTCAGACCGTGGGGATGCGGAGGGTTTGACAGTCCCCATGGAGGAGCTACGCGTCGATCTTGAAGTATCATCCTCCATGGAGACCGGAATCGCACTGCACGGTGAGTATCCATGACTAAGACTCTGTTGTGATGTGATCATAACCAAATAAATTGCGACTCTCTGTGCCTTAAAAAAGGCTAGTGATAAATCGTACCATGTACTACCAGTTAATGATTGAGGACTTTATCTTGTATTACGAACTTACAACTAGTTGAACCGTGTCAATTTTTGCTCAGAGGACGGCCATGTTGTTGCCGCTGCGGATGACGATGACATATGGGGTGATGCTTCAGATTCTCCAGGTCATGAGTCCACCTTAGACAGAGAATGGAGCCACAGGCAGAACCAGTTTAATAAGGTATATTTTAAAATGAATGATTGAGGACTTTATAACTATTTATCATTGTTCAGCTATTTTCTTTGATATGTCATAAGCTTTCAATTTTTCCTCAGATGGGATATAGAGATGGCATAACAGAAGGGCAGAAAGACTCTGCCCAGGAGGGCTTCAACGTTGGGTTTAGGCAATCTGTAAATGTTGGCTACAAGTGGGGCCTTGTTCGCGGGGTTACAAGGTAAGAGGTGGATTTTTTCTCCTCAGTAATTCATTTATGGTCATTCTCTTCTGAGACACTTGTTTTCGTGTTTGTTGTCCTTCATGCAGTGCACTGGCTAGTCTTCCTGACAGCTTGAAAGAAAAATTGTTGCCTGATGTCCATTGCAGAGGAAAACTGCAGGATCTACACAACTCTGTGCAAGTCATTTCAGCAGATGATGCACTTCAGATGTTTCATAACATCATTCGTCAGAGTAGTAATCCTTCAGAGGAGCCACATGGAACTTCAGGAGAAGATGGAGCAACAGATTCAAACAGTTTCAAAACTCTTTCGAAGGATCTTGTGGTGTTATTGCATGAATGCCCGGATATTAAGGTAAGTGAAGAGTTGAGATGAGTTAACAAGTTGGTCAGGAGTTGCATGCACTGTAAGCTCCTAAGTCCGCTTACAGTGCATTGGATTCTAGAGAATTATGCACCAAGGTTGTATTCAGGGCCTGAAGCTGGTACAAACGATCGTCCTGCAATCTGGAAGGCATGTTTGAACTTAAAGGGCTCAAACCGCAGAGATCTAGAAATTATGAAAAACATATTTACTGACTGTAAAAGTAATAAATTTGCAGTCTGAATACAGTCCTACCGTGTCTTGTAATATTCCTGAATATCTGTAATGGTGTAATTCTAACAATGTGTCAATGCGGAAAGGCCCGCATATTTATTTACAAAGAAATACATAAATACGACTATACATTTGTATGATCAAATCACTCTATCATCTTACTATTCCTTTTTCTTTGAGGCATTTAGCCGTTTACCCCTTTTTATGCTGTATTCAGAAAAAAAATACTAGTAATTATCCAGTGTATCGAGTTGGTAGTTTCACATGAAAAAAGTGTGTCCTGGTAAAATTCTAGCTTATATCATCTGCCTATCAGAATGTCATTTTGCTAAGCTGAAACGTCTCGTCTACTCCGGGGACTTGCCGTGACCTACCTGTCGATGTCCATGGTAGTTTGATAGCATCCCGTGTCGATGTCTGTTTCTACTACATGTTCACAACGGGTTGGTGGTTGGATCAGCACCATGAGTGTCTTTCAGTTTGCATCAAACCTTGTTCCCCGTGCGACCTTGTTTCCGTTGTTTCGGTTTTCAGTTTTGATGCCACTTATTCCAGCTAATGATATGCATGATCTAAATTGTCGTTTATCCATTGAAAGTTGATATGTTATTCGTTAATGCCATTCATTCTTGGTGATGAATGTTTCACCAGCGACCTGTACTTGTGCTTGAAGTATCAGCCGTGTAAATTGATTTTCTGACACTTATTTCAGTTGCGGCAGTTCTTTCGAGCATTTCGATTTTTTCAAACAAATAACTGTTGCATTGACACATGTTGACCTGAATAACTCAGATGAATTTGAAGATCTCAATATTCTTGAAAAATAAACGTTGTAATTACATCTGCACTGGTTTCCGTTACATGGCGGAGATTTAGTTATACTATTTTTATTGAATTAAAATCAATGCATTGCCTTGTATTAAATACAAGTATGGCAGGAGTGAAGAATCAACAGCTTTCAACAGGAACAAGGTACATAAAAGACAACTGCACCATACTAATTTATATACAGAAGTAACAAATTGCTTTAGATAAATTTGAGGCAAATAGCAAAGCTCCGTGCCTCAGTGCGAATTAAAACTGCACACCAATAACTAATGTGACAGGATTTGCGTCAGAAAACCTGAGATGCGAATAATATTAACCAGAAGCACCTTATTGTGGCAATATAAATAAACTAATTGGATTCCTACTGCCTGAACAGATATATTATTCCTAGAGCATCTGAAGTGGTAATATGAATCATCTAAGGCCTATATAGAACTTGTTACTGGTAGCTGAGCAAGTTCACTCAGACTGCCCAAAAGTAATGACAGAAAAAGGATGGTTAGTTATCTAATTACAGAGTTAGACCCAAAAATAACTCTTGTAGGCAGCACGTTGTTAACCCTGAAAGGTAGACATCCTTTTCCTCTTTCTGCTCTTCTTTGGGGTCAATTCCTTTTGCAAACTGCCGTTTGAATGAGGAAGAACTACAGGATTTGTGCGCTTAGTTGCTGCTCTTCTCCCTCTCCTATTTGTCCATTGAATTGGCAATTTGCCTGCAACTTGGGCAATTCCATTAGAGGTGGCAAGCTCAACAGCCTTTTGAATCCTCTCCTGCATTTGCATAACCCATGCGACCGATAGGTCAAGTGAGAATGAATCATCCAACGGTTTTTGCGACAGATCAAGTAGAACATGCTGAAACGACTGGAATGAGAGCGAAGGCTGACAATCTTTTTGTCGCCCACACATCATGTTGACCTTTATAACATGCTTGCAAAGGTTACCCTGCATTGACCATGAACAATCACAGAGAGAAAATTCAGAACCAGCATTCCATACAGTCCGCATCTGACTAGCATCCTTCCGGCTTGCCACCTTGGCTGAAAGAGGTTCTTTGCTATCAAAGAGAACAGCATCATCAGGTATCTGCAGTGCCCTTTGCCATGAAGTGGACACAATATACTCCGCTTTGACCTCAGGAAACGAACCACTCTCATCTGCATAAAGATTGAGCCAGTAGCTGGAATGGATCTCAGTTGTGAGCTTGTGCACTAACCAATCTACCCGTTGGAGAGCATCCAGCTGCAAATCATCATATGCTTTACCCTTCAGCTTTAGATGGTAACCTTCAATGGCACCGCATGATTCCTGGCTTGCTAATGCTAGGTTCCTGATGGTGTCGATCCACATTTCTACAACAGGATGAAATTTGTTAGAATCCACATGGAGATTTGCACTGCAAGTTATATTACAAAATTTCTAGCAGGGATTCTTACCCAATTTGGGAACCCAATATGACTTGAAATATTTAATGAAGGTGGTCTGGTCAACAAAGTCTTGTAATAATTGCTCTAGAACATTCATAGGATTTTTCTCACTCCAAATACTGTATATAACTTTCCCTAATTGGACAAAAATTTCCCGCTGAACCTCACTGTTGCTGCATTTCTTGCTTACATTTTTAAGCCACGTTCTCCTGATGTGCCACAAAGAGAATAAAATTGGGCAGGCAAATACATCCCTGGAACAAAGACAACACGTCATTATAGCAATGACATATAGACAAACTGAGATGCTCAACTGACTACAATCTGAAGGACTAGACACAGATACTGATTGCGTCCAGCTCAGATCAATATCTTACCTGATTGGGTCCAGCTCTGAAGCTGGATCATCAATGATGAATCCACCAATTTTCCAGGTTGAATCAATTGAGTGTACTCGATCAGTAAGTGCCCTCATCCATTTCATTGTGTCCTGCTTGGTGACTGAGCGAGTTATAATCCATGCAACAGGAAGAGCATGCTGCCTTGAGTCAAATACAAGGAGTGTGTGCAGCGGATACTGCAGCAAAGAGTAGAATGCCAAACAAGATATGAAACATTTCCATACAGACATAATTAGATATCACAAAACATGACACATTGCTCTAAAGTCATACTAATATATTTTTAACCTGAAACTCTATTGCTCAAGTTAGATACCTTTAGCTTGCTGACACCAAATGAGGAATGAGAAGCCAAGAGACTCTGATGACCAAAGCGCATCATTTGCTGCAACTGCCAATCAGTCTGGATGCCCAGAATGAATGCATCCGTATCAGTGGAGTCCTGGTAGAAGAATACGGATTTCTTGTTTCTGTCAACCCACATTTTGATGCTAGCTTGATCATCCAGATCCAACTCGTGCGTGGACCTCTTGATGATCATCCCAAGCTTCTGAACATACTGCGTGGCAAGGCTATCAACCTTGGCATCCGAACTACAATAACGCTGTATCCCCTCTATATGTGTCTGCAATATGTTCTCCTCTGGGACACCAAGATAAATCAACGACATGGTCTGCTGCTGGATTTCACTCCCAATATACGGAACCCTCCTAGCACCAGGCCCGATGGCATCTTTGTCAAGAGGCCCGTGGCACACGAAGCCAGACTTGTTGACATGTCGCCTCTCGTGGTAGATGATGAGCACCAAAGAAGGGCGGGCATACAGCCGCTTGATGGTGAAATGGCAAGTGCAGCCTCGCATCGACTGCGGCCGCGCAGCTCGGTTCCTCGTGTTGAGCCGATACTTTCTGCTGGGTAGGATGGTCCCTCCCTCTCCATAATTCTCAGGGCCAAATGAGCACCAATACCTGGAGGTAGCTCCGATGGGTAAGTAAACATCACATCGAAAATTAGGAACCACCAAGAATCGTGGCAGAGCAAAGGAACCTGCGGAGGAATGAAGGATACATACATCCTGTAGAGGAGGTACTCATCGCTCCTGTACTCCCTGAGGCTGCCCATCTCGCGCTTGCGGCCGCGCTCGATGTGGAAACGGGTGGGACACTCGGGGTTGTTGCACTCGCCGCTGATGAAGGCCTCCATCCGGTCGTAGGGGATGAGCGCGACGTCTTCGGTGTGGTGCTGGGAGCTCGCGTATTTAACCCAAGTGAGGTCGGCGGCGGAGAATTCCTCCCCCTGGGGGTCCTGCACTGGGAGGTCGCTCACCGACTGCACAACCTCCTCCACCGGAACAATCTCCTGCCCCATCCTCTCTGCTTGTACAATCAGCTGCGCTCGCCGCACCGTATATGGGTTCACAGAACCCCAGCACCGGTGCGGACTCGACCTGGGGCGACAGGGACGAGGATTTACTCCGGATGGAATCCACGCTCCGCGACAGTGGACGACAGGGGCGAGGAGGGGGACGACTCAAGGCAAGAATGTTTCAGTCGAAGTAGGTCTGGTTTGTTGCTTCCCTTCGCCGGCGGCGAGGTCCCGACGAGGAGCGCAACCAACTGTGGCGGCGGAAGAAGAGGGGGCGAGAGAGCGGAGAGAACCCTCGACTGGCGCTGGCGGTGGGTCGATCCCCAGTCGAACGCTCGGCCCGACGATGGCGCAACCAATGGTGGTGGAAGAAGCCCATCATCGTAGAGAAGAGCAAATTAGGCCTGACCCAGCCGAGCCTGGCCTGATTAGCCCGGTACCGCTTAGTGCGCGTGACAAAGAAAGAACTCGCCCGGAACAGAAAATGAAACAAGTAACTGTAAATGGAAGTCTTTTTGCCTATATTCAGCACGTATAAACTACTTTAGGTGTCACTTTTTTATAAAAAGAAATTCACGATATTGAGATGTACTGTAGGTTCTGCAAAATATGTGTCCCGGTGAAACTACACAATTTTGCTGAACTCGAATTACTGAAAGTTCCTCGAAAAAAAAAAAGAAGAAGAAGAATTACTGAAAGTTGCTGTTGTCTATTGTTACATTTATCCTGACAATCTGAATATGGTCCATGAAAGTTTGACAGCACACCATGTCACTTTTATTCCTCTTTCAGTTTGTATCAGGTTAGTGGGAGCATCAAACCTTGTATCCGTTGTGACCTGTGTTAGTTTTCAGTATTGATGCCATTCAGTCATATGGCACTGTATGATCTACATTGTCGTTTGAGATTTATCCGTTTTCTTTTGGAAGCACTTCTAGACATTCCTGGTGATGAATATTTTTTTTTTTTTGAAAAAGAATTCCTGGTGATGAATGTAGGGTGAATATATGACCAGTCAGTCACCTGCACCTGTTAGGCTGGCTCTTCCAGCCGTGTAAATTGATTCATTGGCACTTATTTGAGTTGCAGCATATCTAATCGTAACAGGTGATTCAGATGAACTCGAGGAGTTCAATATTGCCGTTGCCATTTACGTTTATTTCCTGAGTAATACGGATGTATTTGAATATTTCAATATTGCAACAATAATAATTTACGTTTATTTCAGGATTGCAAATACATCTGCATTGGTTCCTGCCCGTCGGGGATATATCTAGACTGCTCTCCCCTGATTTGATTTGTACTAAACATTAATTTTGCTGTGCTTGGAAGGTCAGCACAAACAGAACTGTGTGATGCTGCAAGAATAGGCATAGCCGCATAGCCCGTTTCAGAGTTTCAGTTGGGACTAAAACAGTCTGTTCAGCAGTGCCAACTGCCAACAACCAACAGTTGCATCGATGTATCTATTGCTCCAAAAAAAAAGAGAATTTTTACAATAGACCCAAATGGATGACGCATGATGTAACTCGTATAGGAGCAATATGACAATAAAAAGAAGGAAGAAGAACATTTACACAGGCAGTGTTAAAAGCCTCTGCATATCACCATTTCAACTTAGGAAAACGAATGTGGTCAATAAGAGTTGTATTGATCTTTGTCTAAGAGAATACATCTCAATGCTCTTGACAGTTTACCGAGTCTCACACTCGCTTCTAAAATATCAACGTGAGCACACGAGACTATATATACAGGCACTAAGTACTGATCTAACAATGCTCAGTAAGCTTCTTGCAGCTAAACTATTAGATCGATGAGAAAACAGCACCGGTAGGCCGTTCAATGCTCTACATCTCCTTTCTGAGCAGGTCTCTGGCACTAATATTGCAGTGACCACTGAGTTAGAACCTTCAGATCCTGATTAGTTCCATCTAAACCAGGTACTGCAAGATAAATGAAAATAACATCATAAATTGGATCAACAATGCGATACCGCAGCAATTCTAGTGGCAGAGAAATTTATAGATACTGCTGCTTGCCTCTAAGAAGCTATCAGCTGCACGCTTGAGAAGGCCTTGAAAGAGTGAAGCTGTTCTCGTCGTCATCGTGTTGGGCAGGCTTCTTCTCACTGGCAACCGTAGGTAGAACAGTTTCAAAGGCCTGGACAAGCATCTCCACTTTCCTCTTCTCGGCACGAGCTAATTTTTTCACCGCCTTTCGCAGAGCATAATCGACCATCCATTCCTCGGCACCCCTCCGATCATTCATCGCCTGATGCCTGAGATCAAGCTTCTCTGCCTCCGGACCTGTTTCTACTGGAAGGAAATTTGGAGCCTTGGGTTTGAAAGGACGCATCTGCTTGCTACCCTGTTGAGATGTCCTCCTCCCGGAAATGTGCAACTTCGAGGACGCTGCATCAGCACAGTCAGAGCTAACATCTTCAAAGCTTATCCCACTGAGCGCGCTGGAAATCCCATCACTGGAATACTCCTTCTGAGCATCACCACCACCATCTGCAGAATAGCCATAATTGCTTTGGTCATGCATCACCAATTGGTTCCTGATTCCTACATTTGTATGAACAACAGCACTGAAGCAGGCATTGTCAGAAATTTTACCTTCACGGATGTTTCCTTCATGTTGAAGTTGAACACCAAACTCCTCTGAGATATCCGACTTGCAGGTACCGAAGTAGTCGTCTTCATGATCCCCCACCAAAGTCTCCTTCCCTTTGCGACAGCGATTCTTGGTCGTCCTCCCCACCGACTCGACGGCACCATCCGAGATCACATCGCTGGATCCGCAAGAATCGTCCACCGAAGCACCCGAATCTTTAGCCTTGTCCTCTGCATCATCCCCAAAACTCAGGTGATCGAACGTGAGGTACTCCATCCGCCTCACCATCGCGTTCAGCTCCTCCGTGGAGAGATCGCTGCAGCTCACATCCGAGCCCACATTCGGCGCGGCGGCCCCGGCCCCGGCCCGTATCTCGACGAAGTAGCCGTCGCCGCCGCCGCCGTTGTTGGGCTTGCGGAACGGGGATGCGCCCTTGAGCTTCATGCTCTGCTGCGTCTTGATCAGGCGCCTCCGGGACGCCAGGAAGGTGTTGAGGGGCACCACGGACGCGTGGACGTGGCCCTTGACGGAGCAGTACGCGTACGAGCAGACGTGCCCCGCCGCGGGTCGGCCGGCAGCGACGGGCCCCTTCATGGTGGAGGAGCACGTGGCCCTGCCCACGCGCGGCGCCGCCCCGGTGAACACCACCTTCTCTCGCACCTGCACTGGCTTCGGCGGCGGCTGCGGCGGCCCAGTGGCCGCCTCCCTCCCCGATGCCCGGCCGGCCTTGGCGCCGGAGCAGCTCGTCGCCCTCATGTAGTTGGGGAGCGGCGCGCGGGCCATCCCGACACCTCCACCTCGCGCCTGGCCGCCCGGCAAGCCTTCCTCGGCAAGAACGAGGGAGGAATCCTTGGGCTTCTTGCGCGCCTGCTTCCTCTGCACCATGGCGGCGACGGGGGGTTTGGGTTTCTTCCCCAAGGCGAAGGAAGGTGGCGAGGCAAGGCAAGGAAAGGTGACCCGACGAGAAGGGGAAGGTTTTTGCTTGACGGCGGGGTGGGGTTGCGGTAAGGAAGGATGGGTTGGGTTTCCTTTCCCTGGTTTGGATTCGGCGGCGGCGGCGGGCGGCGAGGGTGGTCGGGCGGCTGCGGTGGATCGACGCTTTTGGAATCGTCGAGGAGGGGGCGATCGGATTCAGGGGTGCCGGAATTTTGAATCCGGGGCCGTATCTTCTGCGGGCAAGGATCCTGTGCTCCGAGCTCTGTGGATGGGTTTGTTACCTTTACCTTGGGAGTGGACTTCACTTATAAACAAGCGCATGCAGTGCTCATCGTCGGTTAGGTGAACAGTGGAGTTTGTTGGTGCTGATAAATTCTGTTGAGAGTTTTCTGGGTGCTAATTAACAGGGATGTTTTTTGTGTAGTTCGTTCTGGTGTGTTTTTATTGCGTGTGTATGAGACGCACAAAATCTTTTATGTGGGCATTACTAGTGTTAGTAGTACTTTATTTACTTCATAATGTAACTTATTAACAGTTCAATAAATGCAAAATTAATAGTTGATGGAATAATAACCTTGATCGTTTTGCCAAGTTTTAATCTTGTGTGAGAGATCACAAAATCTTTTCTGTGGACACTGCTTCTGAATTCTGAAGAGTGTCTTCTATTTTAACTAATACCTTAACGCAACATTTTTTTTAGCAAATATTTAATGTAACTTATTTATAGCTTGATAAATCAACATTTTTTAGCAAATCTTTAACGTAACTTACTGATACCTTGATAAATCTAAATTATCAATGAGACCTGCTATAGGTCCTAGTGTCCGACCAGTTTGAAGATTCACGTCTAGGATGAGGCTTAGCTTAAATAGGGCAGCAAAATCAACCATAAGGTCGTACATGCATCTAAATCTGGTCGAACCTATTTCAATTTTCATTAGGAATAGTAACTCATACTATAATATAATGCTTTTTTTTTTCCCAAAAACATGTGCTACAAATTGATTCAATTACATTTCATCTGCTGATTCGTTTCAGGCAAAAAAAGAAAATAACAAAAGAAAAAAGAAGCAGGATTTCCCCCCTTCAAATTACTACCCCTACTTGTTTTTCTAACCAATCTTTATGGTCAGCTTTCAGCCCCTTTCGAAAATCAAATGTCTCCTTAACCTACATTTCCAGGCAATGGCAATCCAGATACATATAGTATCTAAAGAGAATCTGGCGCACCACACTCTATAATCACCCTCCTCGCAAAAAAAAAAACGCTATAATCACCCTGACTGAACCTGCTCATCCGAAGAGGATGAACGAGAAAAAAAAAAGAGGACGGTAAATAAAACCCATTTCGAGCCAAGGAAGGGACAGGAAGAGCCCACAGGAAGTCACGCATCACACGTGACGACGCATCACTCATCCGCTCAAAACTGCCATGCCGTTTTATCCAGATCAAAACAAGGACTCTGTCGATCCCGGCCGATCCATCCTCGTGCGGCATCTCAGCTCCTCGGAATTCCAACAGCATCTTCCCTCCCGCATTACAAAAAGTGGTTGTGATCCATAACAAGCAGCACGCACAAGTACTCGACAGCAAAACGGCCAAGAGCAACAACATTACTCAAGGGACCTCCCTGTCTGGTATGGTACGTAAGCTTTCAATTTTGGTTGCCGATCCATGTTAGCAGTAAGCCAGTAACAGTCAAAAAGTCCTAGTAACCACAGTAAAATGGAAATGGAATCACAATTCTGTTAGTGCTGCCAGTTGATTAAAATTTTGCTGACAGCACCGGCCAGGTGCCAGTATTTTAGGAGCAATGCTCATAGAGAAGAGAAGATGCGGTTGAATAAGCCGTGTGTCGGCTGCACTGGCACTGCACAGCTATTGAGAGATTTGACTACAGCTATTGTAGGAGCATTTGATTATCTGAAAAAATATGGCGCATGGTTCAGAATTTCTTCGACTCAGATTACGGGGAGGACGAATTAAAGCAGAGCTCTCAGTGATTAAAATTCTTGCAGGTCAAACAAGGTTCTCTTGTCCCTGACGTAAAAACTGCCGAGTCAAACATCGCGCTGCGGACTCGCGACACGGAGCCTCAGACAATTGCAACTGTTGCTGTACCGAACCGTCCTGCCCCGGTAAGCGCAGCCGTGACCAAATGGCGGACGGCGAGAAGCACAATGAACCATGACAGAAGCTGTTTCAGGTCTGGCCATATGATGGATGATCCATCCATCCATGGATGACCCTGGTGCCTAGAGGTTCTGCATATTGATTTCAACGAATTTGTTCTCTTCAGTTGTTGGTCGGCAAAAGGGCCAGGGCGCGATACTTTTGTTTTTCTTCCGATGTCGATGCGGTAAGCCAGATTGTCCTAACGGCACCAAACGATGGAGGAAGTAATTACGATTTTGCTCGCTTCTGAGACATAACATCGTTTACGCAAGAGAAGATGGGATTATCTCGTGTGTGTATCAAATTAATGTATGCGTCATTCATGTTGCAGACTGCAGTCTGTAGCTGCAGCATTCACCGAGAGATGATGATGCTTGGAAGATGAGTCGAAGCCCCAGTCGAGCGGAAAGCAGAGGAAGGGGACGCCGAGACGGCAAGCTGTAGCGGCAGCCTTTCCGTGTGACGCACAATGTTGCCATGTCGTTCAGGATTGGAAGAGAAGCAAGGCGGCGAGGCGTCAAACGTTTGCAACACGCATCGGATCCGGCCGGACCAAGTGCACAAAGTATGCATGATGAAATATTTTGACACCTCCCCGTCCTTCTTGACTCGTCGACTGATGCAACACGATGCACATGACACGTTCGTTCAATATCATTTTGTTTCGGGAAAAAAAAAAGGGCGAGGCACGTTTGCCTTTTCCACGGCGAGAGCAGATGACTTGTTTGCACTTTTAGGGTGTGTAGTGTAGGCAGCAGGATTACGAGAAGCAAAATACGGGCCACCCGAATTTGGGCCCATCCTGGATCCAACGAGGCCTAACATGATTTGGGCGGTTCAAACAAAAGCAAAACAAAACAAAGCAAACACACTTTTTTTTTTGGCAAGAGTCAAACAAACTAGGGTGTCTTCGTTGCAGGGGGTCTAAACTTTAGAGGGTTTTTCCAACGAATATTGTGATTACAAATAAAGTTTAATTACGAAACTAATTTCAGGACTCCTCTCGAATTCGCGAGACGAATCTAATGAAGGTAATTAAGACGTCATTAGAAGATAGTTACTGTAGCATCACTGTAGCAAAATATAGATTAATTAGGCTCATTAGATTCGTCTCGCGATTTAGAAGGGGTCGTGACATAGGTTTTGTCATTAAATAAATAAAAAATTCTTAAATAGTAAGATTCTTTTTGTTTAGAGGGGTCTAAACTTTAAAGGGCAGTTCAACGAACGCACCCCGCACGACATGCATTGGCATTGAGCATTCATCTCTTCACACAAGACAAACGCTATTGTGTTATTTTATTCCGGGCGTCCAAAGCATGCTACCACACGTCACCGCACACGCATCTCACTTGGGCGCCATGGCCTTGACGGTGGAGACGAAGGAGTCCTTTCTCGCCGTGAAGTGGGCGAGCAGCGTGGCCCTGTCCGGCAGGCACTGCTTCACCGTCTCGTGGGAGGTGTAGTCCTTCCCCCAGCGGCAGAGGTCCGGGAACTCCTCGGGCGTGGCCAGGGTGACGCCGGCGACCTCCTCGAACACCGACAGCCAGTGCGCGAACCCGCTGGCGGCGATGTCGAGGAATCCGATGTCGTCGCCGCCGAAGAAGCGCTTCCCCTGGAGCTGCCCCTCCAGGAGCTTCAGGTTGTCCTTGATCTCCCTCGCGAACCCCTTCTGCGCCTCGCCCTCCGTCCACAGCGACAGCCAGAAGGGCGTGGAGCACTTGTCGTCCAGGAAGCGCGCCCAGAAGCGGGCGGCGGCGCGGTCCAAGGGGTCGGCCGGCAGCAGAGATGGACCTTCAAAGGCCTCGTCGACGTACTCGACGATGATGAGGGACTCGCAGATGGCCTTGTCGCCGTGGAGGAGCACGGGCACCTTCTTGTGGATGGGGTTGTGCTTGAGCAGCAGCTCGCTCTTGTTGCCCAGGTCCTCCTCCAGGATCAGCTCGAACGGCACGCCCTTGAGCCGCAGGGCCACCTCCGCGCGGTGGCTGAACGGGCTGTCGAAGAACCCGATCACCTTCACCGCCGTTTCGCTCATGATGATCTCTCTTTGCTACGGTATGATCAGCCTGCCTGACAGTTCTTCTGGAGATGGATGATTATCTCCTTGTGGCCTGGTACTACTTATAGAGCTCAACACCGGCCATCCATTCGATCAGTACTGATGCAAGACTAATTAATTTACAAGTGAGTTATTACTCAAGTAGCGTCTTCAAGAAGGATCAGTATTTGTTTGTCCCTCCCGAGGACCAGACAAATGCTTGCGTTGTCATGAGCGAGACAGCGCGAATCTTCCCTGCTGTTGAGTTGTTTGACTGATTTGTTTATGTATGCTCGTCTCGTTTGGAAGGACGATTTACAGGTTTTTTTTTTACACTAGTTAATCTGGAGGTTAGGTGTCTAATTAAGCATGGGATTTTGTCAAAAGAAGGAACAATGACGCATGAAATTTTGATCCCTTGCAAAAACGAAAAGAAAAGAAAACAAATTTGCATGGAGCATTTATTTCATATTGTACAATTCGTATTGTAGGAGGCCAGTTATAATTGGGCCACACCGGCCCGATGCAGCCCAAGACCTCTAAAACACACATTTGGGAGAAGAAAAAAAAAAGACCTGTAAAACACGTCGCTGCTCATCGAAAACATGTCCGGACTTACCGACCCACATACATATACGATCCCATTTTCTGATGTCGTCAAGTGTTCTGGGTTCTGGCAGAGAAGAAACGAGTTGAATCATCGACTGGACAGCTTTGCCTTTGCAACCTGCTTGTACGTCTCCTTCCACGACGAGAAGAGGGCAACAAGTTCATCCCGGCTCGGCAAGCACTTCCTCACGGATTCATGGCTGACATAGCGTTCCGCCCACCGGCACAGGGCCGGGAACTCCTTGTCGCTGATCAGCCTCACCCCACCAGCCACCTCCTCGAAGACCCCGACCCAACGAGCGAGTCCACCGGCGGCAATGTCCACGAGCCCGATGGCATCGCCGCCGAAGAACCTCGTCCTCCCCTTGACGAGCTGCCCCTCGAGCAGTGCCAGATTCTCCTTGGCTTCCTTCACAAACGCCTCCTTCCGCGGACCGTCCTCCATCCAGAACGACAACCAGAACGGCCTCGAGAACTGGAGCAGAGCACAATGTTCAGTCAAAGTGGCAACCCGTCAAATTTAAAAGGAAATCAATCGAACAACGTTTGCAGATTACTAAAATATGCACCTTCTGTTCGATGAAGTGCGCCCAGAACCGCGCCTCTGCTCTGCCGTAGGGATCGGCCGGCAGGAGCGGAGGCCCTTCAAAGGCTTCGTCGACGTACTCGACGATGACGACAGACTCGGCCACGGCGTGGTCGCCGTGGAGGAGCACGGGCACAAACTTGTGGACGGGGTTGTGCTTCAGCAGCAGCTCGCTCTTGTTGTGCAGGTCTTCTAGCAGCAGCTCGCTCTTGTTGTGCAGGTCTTCCGGCACGCCTTTGAGCTGCAGGGCCGCCTCGGCGCGGTGGCCGAACGGGCTGCCGAACGCGCTGATGAGCTTTACCGGTTGTGGCTGAGTCATCGTCGTTGCAGCTGCTGGATCTTAGGCACAACCAAGAACGATCGAACTGCTACTCCCTCCATTTCAAATTACTTGACGTTTTTGACTTTTGTAAATCACGTTTGACCGCTCGTCTTATTCGAAAAATTTGTGGAAATATCATTATCTTGTTATGGTTTGTTTTATTATTAAAGATACTTTAAGCATAGGTTCTTTGTTTTTATATTTTACACAAATTTTTTAAACAAGACAAGCGATCAAACGTAATCTTAAAAAAATCAAAAATGTCAAGTAATTTGAAATGGAGGTAGTATGATTTATAGGGCGTTTCTGACGCACACTTCTTCTCCTCCAAGAAGGTCGAGCTCTTTTCCTGTCCTCCGATCTAGTCAGTCGTCCTTTCTGTGCACCAGAATTCATAAATCAGAGCTGTCCAAGTCCCTTTCACGAGGATTGATCAGATCAAGCCAGACGGATTTGATTCAATTGTTTACGAGGTAGGTGGTGACTTTGTGTGACCGTCTCTTATCATTGCGAGCAATACAAATATAGTACAATCCTAAATCGAAAATTCTTGGCGGGCAAAGCTGGATAAGGGCCTATTTTTTTGTGCTGGAGCTTTTGAGTTTTTAAAAAAGCTGGCTGTTTGAGTAGCTGAAAATCTGGTTGTTAGATTTTTAATATTGACTTTTTAATATATATTAAGCTTGTCAGCATGCCGAAAGTTGGAAAAGCAGCTCTCAACCATATTTTTAGTTTTTAGTTCATTTCATTAGAAGTTAGCTTTTCAGCGCTCCAAAAGGAAGCCCAATGGAAGAATACGGTTCATCCCTTCAACTGAGCCAATGACCCTCCTACATGCTCGGGAACTGAAAAGAAAATTAACTTAGCAGGGCATTTGTCATATATTGGGCAATTTGGCGATGTCGAAATGATTTGGTTTTTTATAACGTCAAATACACTTCAGGCTATTTTTATAAAAACATACTGGCTGTGGTTATGAACGTTCATCGCTGGTTGTGTGTGTGTTTTTAAAAATCCAAGTCCCCCTCTGACCGCTTAGGCGCTTAGCTCCCTTGAACTGGAAAAAGAAATAAATCCAAAAAAAACAACAACAACTGGACTCTTTCAAAATTCATCTGTGTGAGACATGCACATATTCATCAGGGCACATCTATGTTATTCCGCCGCACTCCACATGCGATCCTCACTGCTGTAACATTGCCTTGACGCCAGCTTTGTACATCTCCTTGTTCTTGGTGAAGTAGGCAAGGAGCTGATCTCTGTCCGGTATGCAGGGCTTCAAAGTTTCGTTGGAGATGTAGTCCCTGGCCCACTGGCTTAGAGCAGGGTAGTCGTCGTCGTTGATCAAGGCCACTCCAGTCACCTCCTCGACCGCGATGCGCGTGGGACCTAACATACCAGCGGCTATGTCCAGGTAGCCGGGGGTGTCGCCGCCGAAGAACTTCTTCCCCTGGAGCTGCGTGTCCAGAAGCGGCAGGAGCTCCTTGGCCTCCTTCACGAACCCATCCCGCAGCTCGCCTTCTTCCAGCCAATGCGCCATAAAGAACGGCTTGATGAACTGTTTCTCAGCAATGTTCAGTAAAACTGATAAGCACATCTTCAGATTTCATATACGAAGAAGCTAGCTTCAAATCTAATAAAGCAGCTGGTACCTTGTTCTCGATGAAGTGAGCCCAGAAACGAGCCATGGCGCGGTCGTAGGGGTCGGTCGGCAGGAGGGGCGGCCCGTCGAAGACCTCGTCGACATACTCAGCGATGACGAGGGACTCGCTGATGGCCCGGTCGCCATGGATGAGCACGGGCACCTTCTTGTGGACGGGGTTCAGCTTCAGCAGCAGCTCGCTCTTGGTGTTGAACAGGTCTTCCAGCAGCAGCTCGTAGGGCACGCCCTTGAGACACAGGGTCGCCTCTGCACGGTGCGCGTACGGGCTGCCGAAGAAGCCGATGAGCTTAACCGGTGGAGACATGATTCTATTGGTATCTAGTTGGCTCTTGCTATCGTCTTGGCGAAATAATGATTAGCCTTTCCTATTTATAAAGGAGATAAGATACCAAGAATGCTTGGTTCACACGGATGTAAGGGAGTCAAAGGTGTGCTGCTTCTCTTGGTGGAGACAGTGACTAGAGGAGGAAAAGAAGCTGCTGGCTTGCTTCAGTCCACAAAAACAGGATGCAGTTATTATCAGAGATATGTGTGTGGTACACCATACAACTTGTTGTGCTAAAACCAATACAGGGCCACATGGGCGGATCGTTGCCTCGTTGGATCTGGTAGATAATATACTAAAAATAAGTGTCGTTGCCTGGCGTAAGCAATGACCTAAACATACGAGGGCATTTTACCCTCCATGCACTTCAGCAAGTTTCAGTTTTACTCTGCCCAAGTTTCAGTTCCACTTTGTTACCATGTTGTTCAGAAAGTTTCAGTTATTTTTTTTTTTTCAAAGAAAGGTTCAGTTTGCGAGGGGATCTCAGTATGTACTGTTCCAACTCTTTTGGGAGGCTGTTATCTCCTCACTTAAACAATGTAGACGACTTTTACGGTCCAAAAAACTATAGCCAATATTTTGTGAACAATACTACTCGCTTGTATGATGATCTGACCGCCATCGATTATTTGACACCCACTAATAATAGCTATAGTATTTTGTTATGAGTTATGACAAGGGTAAGATCGGGAAAAATAAGGATGGAAGAATATATTCAGTTTTCTTTGTAAATAAAATTATTCCATTGAACGTGCGTTCTACATAAACACCGTTGAATGTTCTTGATATTGTCTGCTAGGGTTAGGGTTCTTTTTTTTCAACACCCATCGCCGCCACAAGGCCTTCTCTCTTCCTCCATTTTTTGTGCGGGGTTAAGGGAATCGATCGAGGCGAGGTGCAAAATTATTCAAACTTTTGCAGAAATTTGAGACTCAAAGTATGCTATACCAAGTGGAAAAATTGAATTGAAGATTTGGATTGTCTGGAGTTTGAAATATCCTCTTGTTAAAATTCAGACCGGATATTTTCAGACAGGGTTAAACCATCGCATTGATCTTTTGTAGCTGCCTTTGAACTTTCAATGGAGGATTCGAATTGTACACAGAAAAATGAAATTTTTTACTGAAACAAAATGAATCATTTGCCCATTGAACTTTCAATTTGCCCCTTCAAGACCGAAGGCACATCAAATGGTTTTCCGGCTCCAAACCCTATTCAAAGTAAGGGTTTTGCAATATATGAAAATGTTTAGTTTGATCCTAAAATTATTCACATCGATCCATCATGCTACAACTATGGATGATGAATTTATATTAAAAAAAAATTGTAACCACTAAGGCCCCCTTTGGAATGCGGGATTTTTTCCTATTCCTACGTTTTTCCTGTAAACAGTCAACTGATTCATGTGAAATTCCTGTACAATTCCTGTGAAAATCCTGCGTTCCAAAGGGGCCCTAAGTCTGCAATTGGTTGAGATTCTTGTGGCTTCTTTTGGCTGCAGCCCAAACTAGCAGCGGCGGCAGGTGCTCAATTCACAACTGCTAATATGCACAGCCGTACCGAGTAGCAGCCATCTAAATCAATCGAAGCCTAAGTTTGCTCTTCCTTTTTTTTTTTGAAGGAGTTTCAGGTTTTCAATTTTTCCGGTTTTCACCTGATATGACTGTTCAGTGAGCAGTAAACATAAAACTGAATTCAGCTTTCATTGTTATAGAAATGAATATTGAAAACTGAATTCCTCATCGAGAAACGATGAATCTGCGGTAGCATATAGATGGCAGCACGGCTCAAAGGGAAGACAAGGCAGAATATAAGCTGGGTGTGAGGATTTGCCGTCAAGGTGAGAGGAAGGGCACTTGGTTTCTCTCTGTCTTGGCAAGCAGGTTGGCTATCGTGACAATGAACCGAAAAACACTACTAGAATTCCCCAGTTCCCCTAGAGCTGAATTAGTAGGGAAAGACCCAATATACCCTAGGGAAACTGTTTCCCTAGAAATTTTCCTAGGGAAATAATCCTAGGGAAACGGTTGACGGGAAACCATGGTTCCCCTACCGCTTCTCGTCGAATCCGTAGGGAAACTTTCCCTTTCCCTAGGAAATCGAAGGCCCTAGGGAAACTGCGCATGTACCAAAAAAATATAAAAAGGCCTCGGCTGCCGCGTAGCCGAGCCGCTCCCGCTGCCCGAGCCGAGCCGACGTCGCTCAGGCCGCCACCAGCCTGCTGGCTGCCAGTACTGCCGGAGTCGCCTCGTGCCGCCGCAGTTGCCGGAGCCGTCTCGTGTTGCCGCCGACACCTCTCACGCCGCCACCAGCCTGCCCGGCACGCCGCCACTTGAAGCTGCAAAGAATGAACAACACGAACCGAAATCTTAATAGAAATAACTGCCCTTTTTATCTTGGAGCAATGAAACAACACGAAAAATCTTAGGAGAAAGAACTTGCCTATTTACCTTGGAGCAAAGGAACAACACGGATCTTAGGGAGCTGCACCACCGGATGAAAATCCCAACGCATCCCCGCCAGCCTGAAAAAGCCCATGGAAGGGAGAAAATCAAACACCAAATGGGCACGCAGATCCGTCTCGTCAGGGTCCGTAGGACAACACGAATTAAGACAAGAAAAAAAAGAGCAGCACACAGGACATCTTCACCGGCGGCTGCGTCGAGGCGGGACTGCCGCGCCGACGACGTCGAGGCCGAGCTCCATGGCGAGGTCGGGCAGCAGCGGGTCCCCGCGGAGGGGCGGTGCCTCGTCGGCGTCGTCGATTGTCGCCACCAACGCCCGCGCGAGAGAGCGGATGAGAGAACCAATGTCTCCTGTGGTGGCGAGAGAGAGATTGGGAACGAGTGATTCGTGCGGTGAGGAATGGATAAGGAGCAGGTTTGAAATGCTACCCCTGTTGATTTCCCTAGGAAACGATGTAGAAACCTAGGGAACAGTTGTATTTCCCTACGAATTCTAAACAGCCTCTAGGGAACGATTGCTTTTCCCTACGATTTTTAAACAAGCCCTAGGGAAACTATCTTTCCCTAGGAATATAAAAAAACTCTAGGGAAACAAAAAGAACCCTAGGGAAACTGGGAAATTCCAGTAGTGAAAGAAAACACAAACTCCATCCAAACGCAAATCATTCCAACTTCTTACTGCGATCCAAGAGTGCATCGGCATTGTTATGGCGTCGATCGAAGTCAACATGTCCCATTCAATCTGTCAATCACTTCTGCGAAGCTGCCATGGCATGTAACATCTCCTTCACTTGAGAGAACACGGGAACAAGCTCTTCCCTCTTGGGCAGGCACTGCTTCACGGCGTCGTCATCGACGTAGCGCTTCGCCCACTTACACAGCTCGGGGTGCTCCTCTTCCGCGAGCACGGCCGCTCCGCTGACCTCCTCAAAGACCCCGAGCCAGTGAGCCAGCGCGCTGGCGGCGATGTCGACGAGGCCGATGGAATCGCCTGCGAAGAAGCGCTTCCCCTTGAGCTGCGCCTCCAGAAGCGACAGGTTCTGCTTCGCCTCCGTCACCACGCTCCGCTGGGTCTCCTCGTCCGGCGAAAAAAGGGACAACAGAACGGCCATCTTTGGAACTGCAACGATCGATCGAGCAAATGTTCAGTGAACCTTTAATTTGCATCTCGACAAGCGATTAAACAAGCTTAATTAGGTACCTTTTGATCGATGAAGTGCGCCCAGAAGCGTGCCTCAGCCCTCTCGTAAGGGTCCTTGGGCAGGATACCTGGCCCGTGGAAGGCCTCGTCGACGTACTCGACGATGATGAGGGACTCGCAGACGGTGCGGTCGCCGTGGAGGAGCACGGGGACCTTCTTGTGGATGGGGTTGTGCTTGAGCAGCAGCTCGCTCTTGTTGCCGTTGCCCAGGTCCTCAAGGATCAGCTCGTACGGCACTCCCTTGAGGCGCAAGGCCACCTCGGCGCGGTGGCTGTACCCGCTGCCGAATGCACCGATGAGCTTGATCGTTTCACCCATCCTTTTTGCTTCTTGCTTGCTTTGCTTACTACTCCCTCCGTCCCTAAATATAAGGGATTGTTGACTTTCAGATATCAACTTTGATCATTTATCTTATTTGAAAAATTTATAAAAATAATATTTATTTTTTTACGATTTGTTTCACCAATAGATATACTTTCAATATAACATAATTATTTTTATATTTTTATAAATATTTTGAATAAGACGAATGGTCAGATGTGATGTCTGAAAGTCAACAATCCCTTATATTTAGGGACGGAGGGAGTACAGTATTATGATGCGTGGACGAGAGCATTCCTAGGGTAGCATCTAGCAATTGGTATGCAATTGGACTTTCATTTTCGTTATCCGGATGGTTCGACACTTGGACCGTTTCTCTGTGTCTTTGTTTTCCCAGTAAAGAGATGGTCAGATTAGTACTTGTCTTAATGATACAAGCAACTCCGTTGTTGCTTCCTTTCAGAGCTAAAAGATTCGTATTACCATTTCTAGGGACCTTCGACCAGCCGCAGTGTAGGTGAAGCCTCAACCATCATGTGACGACTGTAGTGCAAAGGTGCTTCTTTTTCCTTTGCATCATAGTGTGAGCGTCACTGCCTTGTCTGGTCCAGAACGTGGGCCCAATCAAAGAAAAAGAAAGATCTGACCATTAAAAGAGTGGATGAGGCCAACGTCCATATCCTTACTTTGGAAAAAGAGTAGGTTTCTATTCATCATCGGAAAAGAAGAAGCCGATTTTTGTACTTGCATAGATGCTGGGTTTTTCACTTCAAGAATTGTTAGACTCCGATGTCTGAAAGAAAAAATATTCCTTGTGTCAGATAAGCTGATTGACTTGAATAGAAAACAAGATTGATTCATCTTGGAGAAGAAGCAGCATGCCGTTTGACCAAAAAAAAAGGTACAATAAATACGAATGCATGTTTTTATTGTTATACTTTTGCCAAGATAACAACAGTGAGAACCTACTACCACTCTAGCCGCTTTTATCGGTCAGATAAGACGGTTGACTAAAGGATTTTTTTTTTTTTGCAAGGGAAGTTGACTAAAGGAAATGAAAAGAGAATAGCCCAATCATTCTTGTAGAAGAAGAAGCACACTGTTTGTCTATTACCAATGGTTCATAGTACTTTATACTAGGGATTAAGCAAATCAAAATGTCTCCACCGGCAGTCAAGCTGATCGGCACCTTCAGCAGCCCATTCGCCCACCGTGCCGAGGTGGCCCTGCCTCTCAAGGGCGTGCCTTACTTGCAGTAGCAGCATTTTTCTAGTGTGATTATCCTTTTGAGAGTATTACTTGTTTTTGAAGGTATCAAAGAAAATTTTTGATCTTTAGAGAAATTTTTATTTTTCATATCAACTTATAGATGAAAGGAGCATTATTGTTCATCAAGAAATTGTACATAAATCAAACTGTGAATTGGCCCTCCGTACTCAAATTTCAAACGATAGATTGATATGGACGATTTTTAGCTACCAGTCCATGCCATTCGTTTAATTTGTCTCCCACTAACTAGAGCTTTGCAATGTGAGATATTTAGTGTTGATGTGCTTGTGACATTTGCCACCTTCGCATGATTAAGACTTTCATATATTCGGGGTGTTCGGTTGGAGGATGCAGTTGCAGTTGCAGTTTGAATAGTGAGAGAGAACACTGTAGCGGAGGAAATGGACACTGTAGCAACACGCATACTGTAGCAGCAGCATCAGCAGCAGCCGGAGGCTTTTCCGGCTGCCGAACGCCCCGATTATACTATCTCATCGCCTTTTTTTTTACTTTCTTGTGTTTGCCATGGCCCTCGCGGAGCTACAGCCGGGGACGTCTCCCCTCCGTGTTGGCATTTACTATCTTGTGTTTTTATTTCCTCCGGGTGGTTAGACCGTTTCTGTCTTTCTTTTTCAGGTAAAAGAGATGGTCAGATTATTGGTATCTGCACGAGATCGAGAAACAACTCGGTTGCTTCCTTCGATCGAGAGTTAAGAGATTCGTTTTATGATTTCTAGGTACCTTGGCCTGGCTGGTCGCACATGGTTGCTATACGAATGCATGGTTTTATTATACTTTAGCAAGTGAGTAGTGGGGATCAAGCAGCAATGTACAACGTGGTGAGACAAGTTTTTTTTAATCTCGGCAACCTGCCAACCACTCATAGCAGCCTCTATCCGTCAGATAAGACGATGGACAAAAGGCAATTGAGTTAACAGAACAAGGGAAGAGCACGCTCATTCTTGGAGAAGCAGCAGCACACAATTTCCTCTATAAATCACGAATGCTTTAGACTAGTTGGAGTATGACAAGGTAACAGCCACCGAGAGAACCAGTAGGAGATCCAAACAGACCAAGATGTCTCCGCCGGCCGTCAAGCTGATCGGCGCATTCGGCAGCCCATTCGCCCACCGTGCCGAGGTGGCCCTCAAGCTGAAAGGGGTGCCTTACGAGCTCATCCTAGAAGACGACCTGTTGAACAGGAAGAGCGATCTGCTGCTGAAGCACAACCCCATCCACAAGAAGGTGCCTGTGCTCCTCCATGGCGACCGGGTCATCTGCGAGTCTCTCGTCATCGTCGAGTACATCGACGAGGCCTTCGACGGGCCGCCTATCATGCCGATCGATCCATATGAGCGTGCCATGGCTCGTTTCTGGGCTCACTTCATGGATAACAAGGTAATTTTCTACTTGCCCGGAATGTTTGTTAGCCCTGTACACCTTATGGAATTCTGAATATGTTCAAGATGTACTGATGAACACCGTCCACGAGCAGTGCGCGAAGCCGTTCTGGCTATCCATGTGGTCGGAAGGTGAGGCTCAGAAGGTGTTCTTGAAGGAGACGAAGGAGAACTTGAAGCTCATTGAGGCGCAACTAAAGGGGAAAACATTCTTCGCAGGCGACTCCATCGGATACCTCGACATTGTCGCCTCTGGGTTCGCTCACTGGCTCAGCGTCTTCGAGGAGGTCACCGGAGTGACCTTGGTGGGCGATGATGAGTTCCCTGCTCTGCGCCAGTGGGCAAAGGACTACACCTCCAATGAAATTGTGAAGGAGCGCCTACCAGATAGAGACCAACTCGTCGCCTTCTACTCTGCAAACTTGGAGAGGTACAAAATGATAGCCAAGGCAATACTTCACCAGTGATTTGGCGCGAGTTTGTTTTGTTTTCATGGGCGTGAAATTGTGTTCCGGTCCTCGTACAATAATTAAGCCGTGTGTCAAGAGAAGAGTTTGCATACCTCGCGGATGAATTTCATATCAACTAGACTCGTTTGTAAAAGCAAGATAACTTTGATAAAATAACAGATACCCTGCATTGTCTCCATTGCGAATCCAGATTCTCATTTACTGATCTTCTGGTGCAAAAATTACTAATGTATAGAGGCAAATCTTATGCAGCGAGATCGTTCCATCTTTACTGTCAGTAGTAAGGCACTCCCTTCAGGTGGAGGGCCGCCTCGGCGGGGACTCCCTATGCGTAGATCGTCCGACGGCATTCATCCGATAGAATGGCCCACGGCCCGCCAACAATCAGCCCACAGCGACGTTCGCTTTCTTCTTCCTCGCATCACCGTCGTGCTCGCCCCCGCCGCCGCCCTCGACCGCCGCCGCGCTAACCAGTCCGGAAGCGACGCCCCCGCCCTTACCCCCCCACCGCTGGCAGCCAACACCGCGGCCGGCGGCGTCCCCGCCGCCTCGCCGCCCCGCCCGCGTCGCGCCGCCCTTCTATGTCCGGTGGAGATAGGAAGAGCTTCGAGGGTACAAAACCCTGCACACTAAAAGATTCTCCGGCGAGACGCTCCTGCCCCGCCCTCCTCCATCGTCTCCGGCGGCTCCCGCCGCCGGATCCGCGGCCGCCGACCTCCGCCGCACTTACCCGGCTTCGCCGGGCCCATCGGCAGCGACATCTTGCTCTCGGCGGCGACGGAGACGGTCATCGGCGGCCAGAGCGTCGGGAGAGGTCGGAGGTGGAAGACGACTGCCAGCCGTCGGATGAGTGGGACGCACGAATCTTGAAGTGTTCGATTGAATCGATCTTATCGAATGACCTACGTATAGGATCGGCGGCCTCGGCGCGGTGGACGAACGGGCTGCCGAAACAGCCGACGAGCCTCACCGGTTCCGAGGACATCTTTGACCTAGCTAGCCAGAAACAAAAACACCTAAAAAAAATTGGCTTCTGTTGCCTTTTTACGGTGACCTGCAGCGCCTTTTTCGTTCCTTCGCTCCTCTCTCTCTCTCTCTCTCTCTTTTTGAGCTGCATGTTTTTTCTGCCGGGGACCTCCTATATGTAGGGCGTCCTATAGTTAACATACGATAGATTGGCCCAATAGCCCACTAAATCTGAACAGCCCAGCCCAAGTCAGAGCGTCAACATTTTGAAACAGAAGAGTCAACATTTTTGTAGTTCTATTTCAACATTTTTACAATAAAATCAACATTTTTATAAAAAATATTGACCACAAACAAAAAAAAATGTTGACATAGTATAAACAAAATGTTGACATAGTATATTTAAAATGTTGACGAAAATTTTAAATTTTAAAAAATTCAAAAATTATTCATATTAGATCTCATTTTGTAGAATTAATTGTAACAAACACGTAGGTTCAAACGAATTCAAAAACGGACTTACGGTTTAGGAGAAAAATACGTTTAAAGTTTGAAATTCGTTTCTTTTTCTCCCACCTCCCATCCGCCCCAATCAGAGAGCGACACGTGGCAGCTTCTCAGCCATCCCCTTCTCCACCTGTGCGAATCTAAACCGTTGCACGAATCTCAAACACTGTTCTATCAAAACTTAACCATAGCCCGCCCTCCATAGGATCCACCTTTCACGTCACGTGTACATGATGTCAGACCTAATTTGGGCCGACATATCGCCGAAGTCTACTGGGCTCTCGAGGGCATGGTTGCTTCTACAGCCCGTTGTAATCCATCCATGGGCCTAATTCAGCACAACTAGCCCAAGACACATCGGTTTTCCGCTATTATTATCGTCGCTCCTCCTTCGATGAAATCTTACTCTGTTCACTTGGGCGTGAACAAGTTGCCAGTCACAGGTCGGATAAATCTGTATCAGTGCCGGTCATATGTGATATTCCGTTGGCTGACACAGTAGTTATGCTAACACCCTAGTCAAAACGTACTAGCATTACTCAACAAACACAGGCTGTGACGCTGCGTTGCATGAACTCAAATCACACGAAAATAGGCAAAATCCCAGTGATCAAAGTAGATGATAATACTATTGAGGATTGAGCCCAATTCTTTCTTATTGAGGTGACATGGACTTGGCTACCGAGATGCACTTGTCCCTGATCCCAACGAAGTAGGAGAGAAGCTTGTCCCTATCCGGCAGGCAGCCCTTCACAGCGTCGTTCGAATTGTACTCCGTCGCCCACCGGCGAAGAGCTGGATATTCCTCGTCGTTCAGCACCTTCACTCCAGCGACCTCCTCAAGCACGCCGGCCCAGAGAGATAACACGCTGGCGCCGACGATGTCCGCGAGGCCGATGGCGTCTCCTCCGAAGAACCTCTTCCCCTTGAGCTGCTGCTCCGCCGCCGCGAGGCTCTCCTTCACCTCCTTCGTTGACGCTCTCTGCACCTCGCCGTCCGCGAAAAGTGCCAGCCGCAGCGGCGTCAGGCACTGGTGGCACCGTGGTACTGCTGCATCAGGGTCAAATCACACAAAAATACATAATTAAGGTGCAGGGCTGGGCAAATACCTTTTCCTCCAAGAAGTGAGCCCAGAAGCGAGCCATGGCCCTCTCATAGGGGTCGGCAGGCAGCAGAGATGGACCTTCAAAGGCCTCGTCGATGTACTCGACGATGACGAGCGACTCCGAGATAGCACGGTTGCCGTGGAGGAGCACGGGTACCTTCTTGTGGGCAGGGTTGTGCATGAGTAGCAGCTCGCTCTTGCTGTTCATGTCTTCAAGGATGAGCTCGTAGGGAACAGCTTTCAGGCGCAGGGCCACCTCGACGCGGTGAGCGAATGGGCTGCCGAAAGCGCCGATCAGCTTCACTGGTTCGGTCGCCATCCTATCTTCTTGCGTTCTTCCTCGATCGAAAGTGTTGTTTTTCTGTAGTTTGGGAAGTAGCAGTTGGGTGATTGTCCACAACTAAAAGGGTCATAGACACATAGCAGTTGTTGGGGGGCAATGCCGAAACGTGGAGTGATCTGATTAGCTACAATTTAATATTTTTTTTGACTGTCGGAATTTGAATATTGCAGTCACACTGAATGCGCAATGGCCGAAACTTAAACAAATCTTAAAACTTCCATACAATGCAAAAATTGTCAAAGTTTGATAACGTGCGTTCGTGGATCGTGTCGATACAACCAGTCACATTCATTTTATTCTATTGCTCCAGAATATATGATGCTTCCAGTACGTATTTCAGTGTGAGGAAAGCACTTGTATTACTGCTGCAGCATTGCATTTGCAAACATCTTGTAGTTGTCCTTGTTTGCAGTGTAGTAGGCGACGAGTTGGTCTCTATCAGGCAAGCACTGCCTCACGGCCTCATTGGAAGTGTACTCCTCGATCCACTGGCGAAGAGCAGGGAACTTGTCTTCGCTCACCACGCTCACCCCGCTCACCTCCTCCAGTACGCCGAGCCAGGGAGCGAACACACTGGCGGCTATGTCCAGGTAGCCCAGGTTGTCACCTCCAAAGAACCTCTGCCCCTTGAGCTGCCTCTCCAGGACCACCAGGTTTTCCTCCGCCTCCTTCGCTAATCCCTTCTGCACTTCGCCCTCGGTCCAATGAGACAGCCAGAATGGCTTCAAGCACTGCTCGACAGTGTTGATCATCAGTAAAGTACATTAACTATTAAAATGTTCAGGATTCAGCAGATAAACAGGCTAGCCGCACAATTAACGTAGTTGTGTGATGGGTGCCAGATAGATTACCTTGTTTTCTATGAAGTGAGCCCAGAAACGTGCCATGGCACGGTCGTAGGGGTCGGCCGGCAGGAGGCGAAAACCGTCGAAGGCCTCGTCGACGTACTCGACAACGATGAGGGACTCACAGATGGCCCTGTCGCCGTGGAGAAGGACGGGGACCTTCTTGTAGATGGGGTTGTGAGTGAGCAGCAACTCGCTCTTGTTGCCCAACTCTTCTTGGATCAGTTCATAAGGCACGCCCTTGAGCCTCATGGCGACCTCGGCACGGTGGGAGAACGGGCTGCTGAAAGCGCCCAGGAGCTTAACCGATCGAGACATCTTCTCTTCTGCCTCTGCTGTTATCTTGGTTAGCTACCAATAGATTGTTGGTACTTATAAAGGGTAGTGGCCAGGAGTTTAATTTGTGCTTGTACAGGTCAATTGCAGTGCTAGCTGCTGCCTTAATTTCCAAGAAGGTTCGAGCTCTTATCTTTTCTGTTAGTCAATCGTCTTACCTGACAAGGACAAATTAATAGGTTGCATCGTCTTACCTCGGCACGGTGGGAGAATATGTTTGATTTATCTAGAAGCTTAGAAGATAGGACGACCAGGAAGATAATGTAAAATACACCGCATAACTGTCAAAAGCAATGATCTCAGCATATGAGGGTGTTTTCTCTTTTATATGGTTCGATAATATCTGGTGAGGGTTGGTTTATCTGGGGTACGCAACAGTTTAAAAAAAAAAGTGGGGTATGCAAATTCGAATTTAGAAATGCTCCAATCTGCACGGACTAAAGGGCAGCACATCCTTCCACTGAGAAACTATCAGTCTGGGTTCAGTAAAACATTCAATTCTGATGTGGAGGACTTTTTGTTTGAGTTTCGATTATCTGCATAAACTTTCAATTGAAATAACTCAATAGTATAAAAAAGAGCGAGAACATTCAGTAGTTGGGGCCACAGTTTTGTTTTCAACTATGCTCCCTAGCCCTGAAAAAGAGCAAAGAGGATTGTTTAAGCCTGTTATTCTGGCTGAAGCACCCACACAAGCACACTATCGGATTCTCAGATCGAAGCCCAAAAAAAAAAAAAAACGTATATCGCCTTCCTTGCAGCGAACAAGGCAACGAGCAGATGTCAGTTCGGCATCATGGACTTTGCTACCGAGATGCACTTCTCCCTGATCGCCGTGAAGTGGGACAGAAGCTGATCCCTGTCCGGCAGGCACCCCTTCACCGCCTCATTCTCCAGGTAGTCCTTGGCCCACCGGCGCAGAGCTGGGTACTCCTCGTCGTTCAGGACGCGCACTCCGGCGACCTCCTCGAGCATGCCGAGCCAGTGTGCTAGAAACCCAGCGCCGGCGATGTCGGCGAGGCCGATAGTGTCGCCTCCGAAGAACCTCTTGTTCTGGAGCTGCTCCTCCACAAGCTTCAGGTTCTCCGTCGCCGCCTTCATGGACGCCTTCTGCGCCTCGCCTTCCGTCCACAGCACCGGCCACATCGACTTCAAACACTGATCAATCACCAGAGGTGGCTGTATGTGAGATTCGAACGCTGAAGCCACAGCGAGTTGCGATAATCTAGCAAACCTTTTCTTCCAAGAAGTGCGCCCAGAAGCGTGCCATGGCACGGTCGTAGGGATCGCTGGGAAGGAGCGGCGGCCCGACGAAGGCGTCGTCGATGTACTCGACGATGATGAGCGACTCGCAGACGGAGCGGCCGCCGTGGAGGAGCACGGGCACCTTCTTGTGGACGGGGTTGTGCTTGAGCAGCAGCTCGCTCTTGTTGCTCATGTCCTCTTCCAGGATGAACTCGTAGGGAACTCCCTTGAGGCGCAGTGCCACCGCGGCGCGGTGCACGAACGGACTATTGGAGGAGCCGATGAGCTTGACGCCTGCCTCGGCCATCCTCTGTTCCGTTCCAGACACAGGGGCAGGGCAGGTTGGTGTTGTGTTGGTGCTTGCCTGCTTAGTTGCTGAATCAACCGCTGCTCTATAGATAAGGCCTGGCTAGCTAGAGGAAGCGCTGCGGCACGCAAGCTAGTGAAAATCAATATCGTTTTTGCCTGCGGTGGTTGGTGAAAGGTCATCGAGTACGGCTATTGATATGTACTCCTACTAATTTCTTTCATCGAAATCTCATCAGATTCAAAAGTTGAACTTTGCAAAGTTTGGGAACAAGGAATGGACAACCACCAACAAATGGACCACACGATGCACGCTTGACCGACGGGCCAGCTACTCCCAGAAGCACGGGCACCTAAGGAAGGCCCCTTTGCAGAATAAATTAGACTATGGGCTGAGTGGGCTCAAAGGGTGACTACGGGCTTAATAGGCTACGTTTTGCCCATTTCAGATCGCACAACGTTTTGCCCATTTCAGGTCGCACAAAAACCGATTGGAGCTTACTAGAATGTGAGTGCGAATCTGCAGTTTTCCTCTCCGGATTCCAGCACGGCGGCTTCCGTAACCTCAGTATGAGAAAACGAATGTAAAAGGTAGCGGCGCCACTAGCATGAGGTGATAGGTGGATGTGTACTTGAGTAGACGAGAGATCCTTCCCCCTATCAGCAAGCATAATGCGCAGAATAAACTCCATATTCTCTTGTCACAACAAAGAAAGAGACGTAGTAGTACTAGCTTAGAATCATTAGACCGTCCATCTCTTCTGCGGGCTGATGGAGCCAGATCCGGCACAAACTCTTCTGGTCCATGCACTCTGGTCGTCGCAGAGGAAGAAGGAATTTGCGGATGGACGTGCTCCTTGCCGTGCGTGGGGCTATAAACCGGCCTAGATTGTAGATTTAACCTCATCTTTTGACAAACGATCGGCAGACAGGTTAATTATTTGAGTACTCACAGTACGTCATCCAAGACTTTAGCAAAAGAGATGGAACATACACAAGATGTCCCTTATATAGTATAGAGTACAAACATGCGCCGAAAGCCGGCCGATAGTGCGAAAAGGAGTTCACATGTACATATGTAACTGCACGGTGTAAAGTAATTGTGAAAGTTTCAAAGGTGACATGCATAATTTCACTTGTGGTTCTCGCAAAAAAAATATATATATTCATTTGTGGTTGCTAGCTAGCTAACTTGTGTGAACCAGATGAACAAATCATCGAGGCACCAAGGTTCAGGTATGTGGCGTTCAGGTAATCTGGGATTGAGGAGCATCGCAGCAGTTCCGCCTGTCACCGCGTCGCGTAAGCCACAGAATCGAACCATAGTGAGCAGAGCAGTCCGCGCTGGTTTTTGTGATGCTGCTAGTGGGGGATGTCGTAGTGGTGGAGATGTGTGGTAGCTTGTCGGGTGCGAGTCTAGGAATCTGCTCGATCTCTTTCTACGCTGATCGATCGATCGGAAAGCGGCTCATGAAGTGGGCAACTACTTCACTAGACCAGGAAAGGAACAAAACAAGTCTAAGGCGACCGATCGATGGAAGAAATCGTCGATGACCGGTGACTCTTACTCTCATCTGCATCTGCACAAGGTAATTAGAGAGCGATAATGCTTCAGTCAGATTTCGCTTTCAACAAGTGGGTGGTACGGGGCTTAATGCGCAAGCAAGTTGAATAGAAGAAACTTGATCACGGGCTGTCCACACCAACTTCACAGGATCGGTCTGGTAGCTTAGTAACAGTCGCTATATAGGAAGTTGACGTTGACCCCACGGAAAGTCGCTATGTGAGCGGCATGAGATCTCGAGGGTTCAGTTATGATTAAAACAGAAGCAGGCGGCTGCTGTTAGCGCCAGCCAATCGTCGATTCCAGAAGAACTATGGTCGATTCCAGAAGAACTCCCCGGTTGAGTAGACGAAAGGTACATATACCTGTATGCAGTGTACTCTTCCTGCTGTCTATAATCATCCACGTAACTAACCGTATCAGCACCCTGTTTGTTTCGTCCACAACGACCCAACATCAGTAGTGCTAGTGCTGTGACAAGAACAATTCGGGTGCGCGCTGCGCTGGTGAAGCAAGTCATTGCAGAAAGAGAAGACGGAGGACCAAGCACGCGATGCGGTACAGTACGCACTGGCCGTACCAAAGAAAGGATGATGCGCCATGCTAGCTGCACAGTACAGCACGTGCGATTTACTGCTAGAGCTGAAATGCTCGCAGCTGTACAGCACAACGTACTCCATCAGCGCTACGCGGCGGCATACTGGTCGCAGCTGGCTCTCAACTTCTCAAGGTAGGAGTACTATATATACATATACGTGCCGAATTTAGGAGTTGACTGCGCGAATCCAACAAGATTGTGATGTCCCGGTGGAGTACGCTGGGCGGGCCGACTTCACTGAACCGACCAACGTGGTTGCAGCTAGCGGCGCCCAACTTGGCCTAATCAAAGCCTGCCGCACTGCATGGAAAATCTACTGTATACATATTGGTGTTCGGCTGGAGGAAATTCCTCCGGCTGCTGCTGCTGCTGCTACAGTCTACTTTTCTGCTACAGTGCGCGAATCCTCCGTTACAGTGTTCCCTCTCACAAAAAACTGCAACTGCAACTGCATCCTCCAACCGAACGCCCTCAATGCCGACATGTGTGCGCTGGGGTCCAACCTAACTTGACCTACAGTGCTTGACCTTGCTGCTCCGTCACGGGACGTGCAAACGCCGCCGCGCCATGCATGTCACAAAACGGAGCGCAGACGAGTGACGGACACGCACTCACGTACTGTCTGTAGGTGCGTTCTCTATCAAAATTGCTTTACGAGGAGGACGGCTCGTTTTAATTAACAAATCGTCTTCATCATAACAACGTACTTGGCCGGACGATCGGTTGAGTGTTTAAATACCACGCGCTTAGTGGGCCAAGTACTAGTATAGTACTACTGGCGTGCCGCCTTCGCCCCTGGAGAAGAGAAAAAAAACGCACGCTTGATTGTACCAGGTACGTAATCGTTGAAGAATGGAGCAAAAGCACGTACTCCTCGCATCGCATGCACGGGCCTTGATGTCACGTACTACTACTAAACAGGGGGAGATTTGATTCCCGCCGGCTTTAAGTTGATGCCATTATGGATGCATGGACGCGTTTTCTTTTAGAGGAAGAGGGTAAGAATTTTGGTTTCTTTGCTTGCTAATTGGTTTCTTGTCTCAACAATATCTACCCGGAACCAAACTTTTTGACTATGGGTGCGTTAATTGGAATCTGGATGTCCAGTAAAGTAGCTAGCTAGGTCGACAGTAAGTGCAAGATGGAGATGTCAGTATCAGCGCTAACGGTCCGTGCAGGTTGCGTAGCGCGATCATGGCTCACGAAGGTCGTGAGGTGTTTTCCCACCGGTAAACTGTTGCAAGACTGAGACTGATTTGCCAAACAATCGGAAAGAGCTGGGTCCCAGTGCCCAAGTATAAGCTAGCGTTCCAACGAAATACAGAGAACGTGGGCTCGATCACTAGCTAGCTTGTGTGTACTCCAGCAACGAAGAAACGGAAAGGCACCGGCCGGTCGGTGCCTAAAAACAGAGGGAGGGAGGAGACGTGCGGATCGGATGGCGGCAGCCGGGCCGGCAGGGGAAATGACTGAATGATGCCACATATACGTTCTTGACTTGATGAACTTGGCTGTCAGTGGGGAACGGTGGCAACAGTTAATGGGCATGAGAGGAGACCGCGTGGCGCTGGACATGGACATCGTCGGCCCCGGCGAGGCAACGGCAACTACACTACACACTCTCGAGGCATTCCACGGTCCGGTTGACGACGACGACGACGACGCGGCCACCTCGTCCGACGCCGCACGCAACGGCGGATCGCACACGCGCCGGACCATGGTTAGCGTAGGCGTAAAGTTCATGCGATGCGCCTACTAGCTAGTACTACCTAGGTGCAGTCAGTCGCTTTGTCTCGGTGCTGGACCAGAGAGCGGAGAGCCACAGGCTGTAGTAGAGAGCGCAAGATCTGATCCTGTGGCTGAGAACGCAACCGCGTCGCGTGAAATGGCCTGCGTCTCGATTTCGATCGCCTGGTCCCTGGTGCCTTCGAATCGGGTGCAGCCGTGGCCCGTCCAAGAGCTGGACGACGGACCATTTTATTAGTGACGCACGACCGCTACATGTGACCGGCGATATTTTTCTACTACTAATCCTATGGGCTGCCTCTAGTGAGTAACTACTTACTGGTACGAGCACCAAGGGACATGACATGCGTCGATGCGCAACTGTAAACATAATCCTCGTAATGATTTCACCTGCTGGTCGCTGCTCGCTCTCCATGCCTCCAGGCTCCATCATCGCCGATCGAGGGGGACAGCAGTGGGCGCTCCTGCCTCACCCCACGACGGAGGCCACGGAAAATGCCATTTCACGCGCTCATTTGATTTGCAACACCTCCACTCGACGCTGACCTCCTCCCGTCCGTCGCGTTGGCTGGCTAGCAGATGATGATGCAGCATGTCGAGATCGATGCGCACCACGTGTAGGGTACGGTAGGGTGCCGTATCTTATAACGCACCAGCATTGGCGCGGTCCGGCCACTACATGACAAAATGGTTTGTGGATGGACACGGAGAAGCAACAAACGAGTCGGCCTCTCTCTGTCTGACTGTCACGAACGCGGAGCCAGCCACAATTAACCTGGCCGGCTTCAGCCATAAATCTGTCTGCAGCAGTAGTACTAATCAAATCGTCTCCTCTGCCGGCGGCCAAGATACTGCACCGCGCACCCTGCGGGCAGGTGGGTCCTACCCGGAACCGAACATGCAGAAGACGCGGTCGTGGGGCCCGCCCGTAGCACAGCGGCGCAGTCTAGCTTTTCTTCACGCGGTTTCTCGCTTTTTTTCTGGTAGCCGTTGCCGTGCGTCGGCCGGCCTCCGGTGATCACGGAGAACCAATGCACTCCGTAACGGTTTCCAGCTCAGCTCAGCTCTCCAGAGAGAGAGAGAGAGAGAGAGAGATTCCGGGACGCGGCGCGGGGCTTCACATTTCAACCACGTCGTGCGGAGCACGTCCACGAGAGACTCCATTCCATAATTTCCATTGGCCGCCGGCTCCGCGCGTCTTCCGTCCCCGACCAAGGTTTTTCTACTGCCATTCCGCGTATCTGGACGACGGGACGGCTGCACCTCGAGAATTTGTGCCAACCCACTCCTCTTCGCCCAAAAAAAAAAAAAAGTCGAGAACCTTATGTGTCGTTTCATCCTTTACTTTTTCTTTCCTGTGAACACGCAAACGAATGTTGATGCGGTATTATACCAAACAGATCCAAGTCTATATACGACCATTCCTGAAAAATAATTCATACTCATACGACGCCTGAAATCATCACCATTTTGTGGAGTGTTTAAATGGTTTTAATTAGCCAGCGATGCCAGAAATAAATTAGGTGCCCAGCGTCTTTGTTGGTAGAATGTTCAAGCGATTTTAATTTTGCCAGGTCTGCTAATTAATTGATAAGTTAGCGGTGTGAGATGTCCGTTGACAAAAGTGATGTACGAATAGGAAATCCTTATTGCTCGATCGAGTAGTAGCTTGCAAGGAAACAACTGTACTTGCCCTGTACTTTTAAACCTTCCATTTGGCCTGTACTTTTAAACCTTCCATTTGGCTGGTGTTAGCTTTCGATAGAATTGATCACATGATGACTTGGCTTATTATCAGTTATATTTTCAACGATATATATAAGTTGGCATACAGATCATGCCCAACATAACTTATTTTATACCCATGATTTACAATCTAATAGGCCCCATCGATCAATCGACGACGTGGACCCTCGAATTTGCATCCAAAAACGCGCATAAGTCGTCTTCAACCTTAAATCAGCTAAATGAATATGACATTCAAATATGCCACAAAGAAAAAAAATCATGGTGCAAACAAATCCTGGTACCAAGGAAGTTCCCCACAATCTATACCGTCTTTAACTCATGAACTGCAATGCATAGTACGCTGGTATAAGAATGGAACATAACGATTACTTCCCACCTAACCAAGCATTCCAGCTTACATGGATTGGGAAAGGAATAAGACATGCACTCCTAATCGAAGCAATGCCCATTGCCTTCTCCTTCTTCTAGTCAGCCATCCATAAAACGCTAGTGGCACTTGCATGTGGCACCGCGCTCGACTTTACTCATACACTTTGCGTTATTCTTAGGCAGCAACAATTCGCCTAATTTCTTACCTGTTTTTGGTATCCACAGTTTGCCTCATTTTTTAAAACAGAATGTCACCCTTTTCTTAATTAAAGATGCCACTAAATTGTCAACAATCAGCCAATCAAAACCTTATTACAAGATGAAATAATCAACTATACCTAACTGATACTCTATGAAAATGCAATTCGTTGGTCCAAGAGATTTAGAGCCTGTTCGGAGGCTCTAAAATTTAGATGAGAGAGAAAATTTTTTTACCGTTTAGGAGTACTAAACAAAGTCTAATTACAAAACCCATGTCACAACCCCCCTCTAATTTGCGAGACGAATCTAATGAGCCTAATTAATCTATGTTTTGGAACAGTGATGCTACAGTAACCATCTTCTAATCGCCGCATAATTACTCTCGTTGGATTCGTCTCGCGAATTAGACCAGGGGTTCTGCAGTTATTTTTGTAATTAGACTTTGTTTAGTACTCCTAAATAGTAAGAATTTTTTCTCTCTTATCTTAAAA
This sequence comes from Eragrostis nindensis, assembly GCA_012490785.1. NCBI lineage: Eukaryota > Viridiplantae > Streptophyta > Magnoliopsida > Poales > Poaceae > Eragrostis > Eragrostis nindensis. The sequence continues at coordinate 604,576 of JAAXCT010000170.1, forward strand.
AAAAAAGCCTCCGAACAGGCTCTTAATCCAAACTAGATGATGTACTGTATATGTAGGCATGGAGAAGTTCTGCTTACTTGCCACGTGTTGGTATAGCACCAAACGCAAGGAACTCGTTCAGGAATCGGAGCTTGAGAAACCTTACCATATTCAAACTAAAATACTTGTAGTATCGAGCCAAGCCAGCTGTTTGTGTTACACCAGAGATCGATTCGTGTACACGCGAGGGCCTGTACTCTACTGTCCCGAGCCCCACCCGTCAGTGAAGTACCCCGCACACGCAACGGCGCAGCTTCCTCCTCCCTGGGCTGTGCGGCTCGGAATCGAGTCTCGTGTTGTCTATAAATACGCCGTCTCCCCGTGAACGGAAGAACGCCGCAGCCAGCCAGCCACCGTGAGGAACCCCAACAAGCCGAAGCAACAGAAGGGCCCCCCACCAAGGACAAGAAGACGAGACGAGCCATGGGCAAGATCAAGATGCCCGTGCCCTCCCTCTTCCGCCGCGGCCGCCGCTCCAAGTCCCCGCCGCCGCAGCAGGGTGAGCTCGTGTCCGGGGGCGGGTCCCCGCCGCGGACGCCCGAGGAGGAGATGGAGCGCGTGTTTCGCAAGTTCGACGCCAACGGCGACGGCCGGATCTCGCGCTCGGAGCTCGCCGCGCTCTTCGAGAGCCTGGGCCACGCCGCCTCCGACGACGAGCTGTCGCGGATGATGGCCGAGGCGGACGCCGACGGCGATGGCTTCATCAGCCTCGACGAGTTCGCCGCCCTCAACGCCACCGTGGCCGGCGACGCCGCCGCCGTCGAGGAGGACCTCCGCCACGCCTTCAAGGTCTTCGACGCCGACGGTAACGGCACCATCTCCGCCGCCGAGCTCGCGCGCGTGCTCCGCGGCCTCGGCGAGTCGGCCTCCGTCGCGCAGTGCCGGCGCATGATCGAGGGCGTCGACCAGAACGGCGACGGCCTCATCTCGTTCGAGGAGTTCAAGGTCATGATGGCCGGAGGCGGCTGCTTCGCCAAGATCGCGTAGGTTCTTTTGCGTCCGTCGAAATTGCTCGAGCGTGTCCCCTGTTTTTCCCCCTTGCTTATTAACCTCATCTATCCAAGCGTGCCGTGTGCGGTGGAAAAATTAACTGTATATAGAATGGTTAAAGGATTTTTAGCACTAGATTCTTGTTTCGTCTAATAACTGTGATTCGCGAATATGGATCGGAAATTGCAGGCTGAAAAGCAGTGGTCAGAGTAATTCATTGACATGCTCTGATTCTGGTCCTAAGGATCCTTGGATCTTGCGATCTTATTCCATTGTTTGAAATATGAACAATCCTAACTTCTTGGGTGTCAATTGGCTGTTTTGTTTCTCGTTCGATTTGACTTACTTGGATCCAGAGATTGAACTAGTTTGATCTTGAACAAGGCAATGGGATGTTCAGTTTGTCCTTATTTCGTCCCTATTTCCATTAGAAATAAGACATCTGATAACACAGCAATTTCCACTGTCACTGAATGGCGAAATATATCTCAACTTAGTTGTACAATTCATTCAGCTTTATTGATAATACAGCTGTAGTTCAGCTTTACTCAGGTATTAGGCGAACATTGCAAATTAGCTTGGCAAGCAGCTATCTCTGAAAATTCCAAGCAGACTGGAGCACAGTCGCTATTTCTGAATGATTAATAGCTAACTACCTTACACATTGGTAGGTTTGTGGTAGTACCGGCCTTATCGTTTGTTAATTTTTGGATGATTTTATAAGATTCTTGCGTAGACTGGAACATGGAGTCATGGACTAGCAAGTGAGCACGCATTGTTTGTGCGCGTTGGGAATATTCTTGCGAAGATGGAAGGAATTGGATGAATTGTTGGTGTATATAGCAATCATTGGCATGAAGACAAGGTGGAAGCGCGCATCTAGTCTCCATTGTTTGTTTTGTTTATCTACCCAAATGGGATATTAGATTATATAGATCTGGAAGATTGGAATCAGTCAGGCCATCAACCTGCTCAAATATACTGCCTGCCTGGGCGGGATACGGTCATAGGAAATACTAGTTCTGTCGGAAGTGACATGGTAAAATTAATACTGACGAAGCTGCTTTGACAAAGGTTGCATCGCTAGTACATCAGATGACTAATGTTCTGGCTCGAAGGAATGAAGGAAAACAAAAATCAAAAGCTCACATGCGTGCTCATGTGGTAGATAGAGATTGTGAGCATTACTGGACCAGAATGAGTATCAGAGGACACCCTGTCCAGATGGCTAGGCCATCATCCAACCATGTGATTTACGCGGTGCAAATCTGTGCCACCTGGGGCGCGAGCCTCCATCCGAACTCGACTTCTGCACTCCCAAGTCGTTAAATTGTCTTGAAAGATGTGGCTCAACTAGGAGTACCTCTCAGAGTTGGAAAAAATTGCATGATGCATCATGCATTCCAGTTCACTCTTGATTTGGCCGGGCCGTAGGGAGAGGCTCTGTTGGCTGGCTTGTCAGGCTGAGCCCAAAGTCCGGCAGAGTAGTACGCTGGCCGGGCCGCCGGGTGGGCTTCACAGAGATTGGGTTGCTCTGGCAAAAAAGCAACACGGATAATCTGCTTGGATGGACTTCTCAAAAAAAAAAAAAAAATCTGCTTGGATGGAAATGGAAGCACACTCCCGTCCCGTGTGCCTGTAGCCTTTCCCCTCGCCGACTCGCTCTCCCACCCTCCCTTCCCACTGCTCGCTCGCACACTCACACCGCTGTACCAGCTTGGAAGAGAAAAATGAACGGCGGCGGCGGTGTTCCGGGCGCCGGCTGCTCGTACCAGAAGTTCGTCCACTTCGCGCTGGAGCAGACCCGACTCCACACCTCCCTCACCCCCCACCCTTCGCAGGTTCCTTCATTCTTCGCGCTGTCCGTCAAGCTCTACCCTGCGTCCTGCGATGCGAGTCTTTCTCGACTTCCACTTGCCCACACACCTTATCTGTTCCATGCCTTAAGCAGACTATATATTTTTTTGCTTAAACCAACATTCTGGTTATTACCTAGGGCCTGCTGCCTCACACCCACGGTGAACACATCGCTGAGTGTTCGGTCGGGAGAGTGAGCCTACGCTATAAGAAATTGGGGATAAAATCAAAATGTTTCTTATGTTGGCAGATTTGTCCATAAGAAATTGGGGATAGTTGTCAGCTTCTGCAACATACTGTCATCAAGGGTACTATCTGATGAAATTTTGGGTCCTAATTTCCTATGCTATTGCTAGTTTCCTTGCTACCTCTGGGCAAATCCCTTCTAGACACGACCAAAGTAAGGGTTTCTTTGTCTGAGTAATTCTTGTGAGGTTTGTTGTACTGATATGCGAATGCGACTAGTATATGTGATACCAGTTCTGGAAATGGATCGCTTTTTCGTGCCTGATTATCAAAGTTTTTTGTGGACGCCACTTTTACATAGGCTCCCTTACCATTGGACTTTTTTTGGGGCCCATACCTGGGGTAAAACAACACATACATATCTGGTGATGGAGTAGGCATACTTAAGCATTTTTGATTCTTGATATCAACTAGCACGAGTCATTTTTTTTTTATGTCTTGTCAGTTGCCTTCAACATATGTTCTCACAAAAGTTATCTTCTTAATGCTTCCAGGAAAAGTTCAAGTTCATCAGAGCCAATGAAGATGATACTGTTTTCAGTGCACTCTCATTCAGTGCACCCAAAACTAGACTGATACGAAGCTTGACAATTGAGCAGAAAAACTCAGTTCAGGTATCTGGTCTCTGCCCGCCCTCTTCAGTTCAATAGACCCAAATTCTCCATTCTGAAAGTTGATCAACTGGCAGATTTGACGACGCGTCCTATAATCCTGTTTGGCTCGTTGCCATTGTATTTTATCGTTTTCTATTAATCTTCTCAGAAGTGATTTACAGCATATGTTTGGTCATATTGCTGTAACAGTACCCACAAGAAAAAGCTCTACAGCTTTTATTTGTTATTTGTTGCCAGTTTCCTGAGGCACCAACCCTGCAGTTTAAATAATATGGCAAATTACAGCCAATCCACTTTGCGTAGTTCTAGTATATTGTTGGTGCCCTCATATGTCCAGGCAGTTCTTCTAGTGCTTATGGTGGATATGATGATGCAGGTTCTTGACTTTGCTGCCTTCTCTGAACCTGAATACGATCTTCCTATATTTTGTGCCAATGCTTTTACATCTCCTGCACGTAGTATTGTTGTCTTGTAAGTGTCGGCAAATGGTTGTCAATACACGCAGAATTGTCCTTTCTTCCTGTAATTCCTGAATAAATGAATACAAGTGTGCACTGAATCTTATTTGAACTGCTTTCAGGGACCTGAATCCATTGTATGATACCGCCACAGACAAGGATTACAGAGAAAAATACTACAGAAATTTGATGCCTCTTGCATACAAATACAATGAGGTAACTTGGTTATGTCCTTCACCCAAACGTAGTACTTCAGAAACCTTCCTGTATTTACTTTATATGTAGCTCGATGTGTTTAATAGATGAAATGCAGCTTCTGCCCTGGGGTGGCAAGATTACAAGCGAGTCTCTGAAATTCTTCTCTCCTATTGTTATCTGGACAATTTTGGAGCCCACCGAGAGAAACCACCGTGTTTTGTACTCAGCTTTCGCAGACTACTATAAGGTGCGAAGCCTTTGTTTTTTCTTCTCTAAGTTTCTCTATGCTGCCACTGGTTCTCAACTTTTATCATTCTCAACATGCAGGCCTGGCTTGAGTTAATGGATGAAGCAGTTTGCGAAATTAGCAAAGAAACAATTGATCGTAATAGAGAAGCACAGCATAAATATCTCACATGGAGAGCTGAGAAGGTTTGACCTTCCACGCGAATCCATTAACCAAATAAATTATATCGATCGGATTTTTAGTATCTGACTACCTCAGTATTACTGCTGCTGCTTAGTTGATACCCTGGCTTCTTACGTTTACCTGTCACCTGGTGCGTTGTTTATTGACAGGATCCTGGTTATCCACTCTTGAAGAAGTTGGTTGGTGAAAATGTTGCCAAGGTTTCTTTTCTTCTATAAACACTGTAACAGTACTTCTTTCGACCGATTTTGTGGGGTTCTTCTTCTGAATTTATATAGTTGCCTTCATATACAGGATCTGGTGACCGAATTTCTCTTTGAAGGAGTCAGTTCTCTTGGAACCAAATCATTTCTGGACTATTTCCCCGAATATGCACGCGATGATGGGACAGTAAACAAGAAGAGGAGTATGATGGGAAAGTCTTTTGAAACTAGGCCTTGGGATGGTCACGGGGAATTCGTTGGTTATGCTGACGAAGGATAGCATATCTGCTCTCGTTCTTCGTTAGCATTGTTTCTGATTTCTTCTTCTGGTAGCAGCCTAGCTGATGCGTGGTGGTGTGTTAGTTTTTCCTTGTTAAAATGCTTCGACATTCTCTCTTTCCAATATTCTCGCTGTATCCCTGCCTACTAATCGAAAATATCTGTACGTGGAATTTCACTTATTTGACACAGAAGAAGCTAGGCGATGAATATCTGGTCTGTTCTGTCTGTTGTGTGCTGGCGTCACACTTATTTACTCCGCGTGCATTGCTGAACTGAATTCGGCGGTGTTCAGTACTCCCTCTATTCTTTTTTTGTTGTCGTTTCAGACAACCAAAATGAACTACAAACCTTGTCTGAAACGTCATAAAAAAAAGAATGGAGGGAGTAGTACCATTATATTTGTTGCTGTTGTGCCAGCTTCCCTCGCTGCCTCGACCGGTCGACCCTTTACTGCCGCTTGTGTTGCTTCGGACGAAATTGCGCCCTTAATCTGAGATTTCATGGCAGTATGCCACGTTCACAAGCGTGCGGGTTCTGTGGCAGCTGAACAAGGAATCCATCAACCCTGCCCCGTAGCCAGAATGAAGTGCTTTTCCTCGGCATGCAGGTGCAGCACCGGGGAAGCAACCGTGAAGCTCACTTCTCTTCAAACATTTCTCAAGAAAAGAAGCTGTTCTCAAAGTCTGAAACAAACGAACAAACCACTTGCCTCGGATCCTCTTCTTCCTTCCCCGGCTTTCCCTGCACAAGTTACAACTACACGGCGACTGTTAATGTTAACAAAAGGAAGAAGCTGCATGTGCATGCGCGGACAGGGATAGACAGACGCTTGACCAAAAAAGACGACGCTTCTCGCTGCAAAGGGACTCAAAAAAAGGCTCGGGTGAAGGAGACAAACTTGGCTAGGTGCGAGGCCCAAATATACTTTCCTTGAGATTTGGAGTTCCTGGCCAATCCTACCTACGAGCACACACGGCTCCGACGCAGTTTGCCCGTTGGCGGTATGCAGCCAACAGATAGTCGGGTACTCGGGTCGGTCCTACTCATACACATGCATGAAGCTGCATGCAGATCCTTAGATTTACCGAGACACAGAGGGATGTCTGCACGGAGCTGGCAAATAGTTAGTGACATGTGAGCTCTCTTCTCCTTTGCGACGGAAGGGAACATGCGTGGCGACGCACGGGGACCATTGTCACGAGGCATCATGGGACCTCAGATCAGCTCGCCATGTGAGGACTGAGGAGTGAGAAAGAACACATAACTCCTCCCTTGCAGTTGTAGGGTTGCTGCTGCTGCTGCCTTCGTCTCCATGGAAAACGGCCGCAAAAGCTGCATGGAAACCGGCAGGAAGGTTCACTTAATTAGGGCGGGGGTTTCCTCAAAGCAGAATAAACAAGGGAAGCTGCAGGCTAATCTCATGGGACATCGTGACTCACTGTGCTGATGCACTGACTAACGAGCATGCCAAGGTACTACAACAGTACAAACAAAGGGCATCTTGTCATTAGTCCTGTATGTACTTTACTCCAGTATGGTGGAGCAAATATTCCCTTCATTTCGGTCAAATACTGCATCTCTGGCAGAGTGCTCTGCTTTGACCTCATGTTTTCCAAGAATATGCCTTAATAAAATAGTTGGCTGCTAACCTCCAGATTAACTGCAAAACATTACATACTCCACTGCTGACTGGCAAGGAAGGGCAAATTAGCATCGGAAAGTTCAGAGATTTCAGACCAGCACCAGCTATAGCCGTTGCTCGCATGTCGGCAACATGTCGTTTGTTCCCTGTGATGCAACGTCAAAACTGAAATTTGTTTAGGTGAGCTACTCCTCAAGTTTTTGGGGCTGAACATGCAACTGATGTGCAATTTCCACTTTTATTATACAGATCTAAAGGCCTACTATTGTAGATTGGCGTCAGTCAATCAGAAAAAAAGAAGCTATGCATGCTCGGATGCTCCCATTTCTGTGATGAAACTACACTGAATCTGCATGGCTGCAACCGCTGACAGGCAATTGCTTCAACTTTTTCTTGCGTTAGGGGCAATTGCTTGTGACTTTACCTACAAATGCAATCATGTCCGTTCAGGCAGCACGCATCTCGTTTATGCGTGTCATTCTTGATTTTCATCTGGTACTTCTATATCATGATTCGGTGACCAGAGTTGGTTCATCGTAGTCGTACTAACCAAGATGTTGCTTGAAGCATAATAGAGGAAGAAAAAGGCGGCACTGCATGCAAAGAGTATGACTGCTGAATTAAAACTTGTCATACAATTCTCCTTAGGAAACTGCATTGCAGGTCCTTTTGAAGAGCAGTGGAAAGGCAAGGTTAGGTCTGGACTCTGAAATGAGAGCACACAGATTTCTGAGGAGGGGAAAACACACACACAACAGACAAATGCAGTCTGACGAAAGTAGCTGAGAAATGGAAGCCATGAAACCATGGGCTACGAGATATGGAGTGCCACGCCAAGAACGACTTAAAATAGATGTTTGCAATGTTAAACAAGTGTGTCATGACCTTTATCTGAGAGCTTGAACTTGAAGAAACATTCATGACAAATGAAACTAAAGAAGACGAGAAGCTTATGCAGACCGAGAAAAGTTCTTTATCGCAAGATGCAACCAACGATAAGGTGAAAATTCCGGCCCGACATTATGTTACACAATGGTAGGATTCACTAGAAGCTCAAGTATGGACCATCCTTTAGGCGTCAAATACCGTCAACTCTGCTTGGTAGCTCCTACTTGATCAGCCAAAAAGTGTTGGTCGACCCAGTTGTAAACAGTAGTGATTAGGAAGCTGGGAAGAAGTAACATGCTAAATGATCAAGAGAAGCTGACAAAAAGAAAGTGTCCGCTTCACTTTGCTCGATCAGCAAAAGACACGGAATCGCCACGTTGCCATCACACTCGCACGGGGGAATCGGTCTCGTCCAGCAAACGCAAAATTAGAATCTCCAATCATTCCACAACCAGACAAATGTCCTAAGAATCTAATCAAATGGTGCGAGAGAATATTTACCGGCGATAGTAAACTCGCCACCACGAATACAATCTCGACATGCTTCTCACTCAGCAGGATTTTTCTTTTTTCAAATGAAATTGAAGAATTGAAAGAACGAAGCATTAGCGTTGCCGTTACTCAACATTTTACAATTTGCATGGTGTTTCAGCAAATCCAGCATAGATTATTACCGTGCAACCTAGTAGCCTAGCACCGCCACCACCAACGGTCATCCATGATCCGTGCGCGCCAAAAATGTTCTCGAGAAAAAGGCCCTCGTCAGTAGTGGCTGTAGATGATCACACCGCTACGAGCGAGGGAATGAGCGCGTCATGGCCGTCCGATCTTTGGCGGGAAGAAAGGGAACAGCGCTACCGATCGTGTCGTGCCAGATCACAAGCAGCTCCGGGCGTCGGCGGTGGCGGCGTTCATCATCATGCGCGCGAAGTCCTGGAACCCGACGAAGCCGTCGCCGTCGGCGTCGACGCCGCCGATCATGCGGCGGCAGTCGTCGAGGGTGCACCCCTCGCCGTCGCCGAGGATGGTCTCCATCACGGCGCGGAGCTCCTCGGCGGTGATTCGGCCGTCGCCGTTGGCGTCGAACACCCGGAACGCCTCCATGAGGTCGTCCTCAGCGCCGGGCGCGGGCGGCTCCGCGGCGATGGCGGCCACGGCGTCGAGCTCGTCGTCGGAGGGCTCCCCGTGGCCGAGGCGGCGGAGCACGGCCTCCAGCTCCCGCCGCGGGATCTCGGAGGGCAGCACGGACCGTGGCGTGGCGGACCGCGCCAGCGTGTCGTCGGAGGAGGAAGACGACGCGGACGCGAACGACGGCGCCTCGCTGCGGGAGAGGGAGCGCTTCTTGCCGCTCCACGTCCGCTTGGGCGACGGGATGGAGAGCTTCTTGGCGAAGGACTGGATGGAGATCTTCATCGTTGCCGCCGGCGAGCTGTGGCTCGACGATGGGAATGGACAGGAGGCTGCAGCCGAAAGGAGGAGAGGATTGGCGATGGAGGTGGTGGAGGAATGGAGGGAGAGGCGGGGCATAAAAGGGCGCGAGGGAAGTGAGCTTCGCGGAAGCTTCCTTGGGCTCGTCCGGTTGGTTATTACTAAATCCTTCCTCCGTCCTGTCTGGGGACTGCGGCGATTTATCTTTCGCGCGCAACCGTTTCTCCCCCGGGATTCCCTGTGGCAGCCGATGCTGTGGTGCGCCTTGTGGTGCCTGTCAATCACCGTCATTAGCGCTCTCCTGCTAACCGCCTTCCTTTTTTTTTGAGGCCAAAGTGAGGTGTCATCCAGCTACGTGGTAGTACTCCGCATCCAGCATAGTTGGCACATCGAATGGTTATGGTGTTGCCGAAAATAGCCGAGCCATATGTTGCGTGCTGTCTCAGGTGCATAGAAACCGAGGAGAAAAGAGATATAGAGATGTGATGGGAAGAGATAAATATGTATTATGAAGTAAGAATGACAAATTTGATAAGACTGGAGAAACCTAAAATGACATGTAACTATGAATGAATGGAGTACTACAGTACTATATCATCTGTTCTTGTTTTGTTTATTGTTGACAAAAAACAAAAGTCTCTGGTTTCATGTTATTTTTTTAGAGACTTCGGTTTGTTGCTAGCCAGGGCTCTGTTGTCCTTTTGTTTGTAGCTATTGCGGAAGATGCTTGTTTGTAGCTGTTGTCCTTTTCAAACATTAAATTTTATAAATTAATTGTTGAAAAAGAAATTCAAAGAAAGATAATGGAGAGTTGACCGAAATGAGCACTAAAGATTTTTCAAGAGATCTCCTCCAAATCACCGGTATGACTATCGAAATCGTGAGCATCAGCATGTAGGTTCCACATCCAAGTGATAGTATCAGGGCCCTTAGCTATTGTTCTTGAGAAATGCCCGGGTTTGGCCCATTCCTCAAAAAATGTTTTTACAGGATCCATATGCATAACAAGTTTTACTTCTGGTTCCGGCGAACGAATAATTATTAAGTCCTCCTCTTTCCGGACAAGACATACAAAGAGACCCGCCAACTGTCTTTTTAGTGAATCTTTGAAGGATAGATATTATAATTAGTCCTTTTCTTTACTATCTACCGCCCTTCTATATATATATATATATATATTTTTTTTAGTTATTCACTGGAGCAATTATATATTGAAGTCAATCAGAGGCAAGTGTTCGGATCTATTATGACATAAGGATTAGGTGCCTAACGGACATTGTTTATCCTGGATAATTATTTCCCGACATAACAAAAAAAGATTTTTTTTACGTTTTAATTTAAGAAGCTAGTGTACCAGCGGGGCAAGCGCCTCCTCCCCCAAGAACTTGTCACGCAGGACAAGAAAACCTCATAATCCTCTCCCGACTCTAACGCCGTATAGCACTGGGCGTTCGGGTTTATCAGTCGGTTCACATCGGATAAATTGGGTTCTGTATTCTTCGAGTTTTCAAAATAAAACCCGAAATCCTTAAAAAAAAAGTAAAACCCGACATTTTGAATTTTGGGTTGGGTATTTCCCGAAGTACCCAATTTTTAGGCGCAGCGTGACGTTGTGCAAGAGGTGGAGCCGCCGCCATAGTGGCATGGGCAATGGTGCGACAGAGGCAGCGCACGACAGCGGTCACGAGGCGGAGAGCGACGGTGGCGCGAGAGGCCGTGGCCCGGCGCGGTGGCGTGCGGGGGCAAGCGAGGCACCATGTGAGTGCGATTCGTCTCTGGACATGTTCTTGAGACTTGAAGAGTGGCGAAGGGATTTCTATTAACCTAGAATCAGAAATTCATCCACGCCGTACACAGTGTGAGTGCGATTGGTCTCTTAACATGTGCTTTGAGGCTTGAAGAGAGTAGCGAGCGGATTTTTTTAACTTAGAATCGTAAATTCGTCCCCACAGCGAATCGAACCCGATACATGTGAGGTGCCACTCAAGAATCTTAGCCGCTAAGCCAGATTAATTGTTCAGAAGTATTCTTCTCCAGTACTGCTAAAGGTAGATTGTTGCCCTCCAGATTATTACCAGCGCACAGTTCTAGATCGATTTGTTTGGTTATCCCGGACGGGCTACCTGTTAATAGCGCAAGACAAAAGTGGAAATTAATAGAGTGAAGTAGCCCGTTGATTGAAAATGACTCCTAACTGCATCGATCGGTTGCACCCTGTAGTTGGCTAGTAGCTAGTCGCGTAGAGTACTAGACGGTTTGGTGCGTTTACAACTTGATAATTTTGTTGCATTGACTGGAACAAGATGATCAGCGCTTGTGATTGGTAGCAGCCGATTGGTTAGGTGTAGCCGAGTTTTTAGAATTGCAGCAGCTAGCGGCTGGAGTTTGTTGCCGCAGAACGGCGGCGGCCACGACGTAACGAGTTCCACGGTCTCACAACTGGATACACACTCATCTCATTTCCACGCTGAACATTGTAGCACAAACCTATGCTTTTGTGGCGATGAATGTGGTCGTCCAAGTAATTTTGCGCACTGCTGTCCACGTATAAATAGACGTACGCGTTGTTGACCGACACAGCTAGACAAGAATTGTTGGGTCAACTATCGGGATGATTAACATGTCGCGATCGCTCGACCACGTTACTGGTTGTAATAAACTGGAACAATCGCATGATTGTTTCTAACAAAAGAGGACGTCTCAGTCAGACTCGTCGGCACCAGCTATTCCCACCCAGTACACGTCTACGTGGAAGCCTCTGTATTTCTCTCCTCCGCAGGACGTGACACAGAGTTTGCGCCGTGCAGGGAATCAATCCCTCGCCTGGGCCGACCAGTGCAGTGCTGGCAGGGTGAGGATCAGCTGCATCTGCTTGCGTTGCGTACAGTACAGATGCAGCACCACTGTCATCGCAAGTGCTGCTGGCTGGGAACGCAACGCACGCTCTTTCCACGAAGCTTCGCATCCATGCTCTCGTCTTGCTCCTTGCTCGATCGGTCACTTCGCACAGACAGCTACGTACAACGCGCAGCGAAGGACACCGGAGCACGGAAGCGTATCATCATCAGGCCTCGATCGTCTGCTGGGAGTTTTAGTCACCTGCAAAACCGCGTTGAAAGTTGAAACCGAATTTCTTAATTGAACTAAAATGTTGCTCGTCACAGCTCCGGCTCGTCTGGACTTGTAAATGCTGCAAACGTTGGTTGCGCACCAATTAGGCTGACTTCAACAGACTATGCAAATGCATATATGCATCTCATTTTGGTCCTGTGCATCACCGAGTCCTTCTCCAACAGAAAGCCAAACCAGCATGCACTTTGCATTCCGATGAGAGAGGCGATCTAAAATTGCAGGTCCTCTCTCCTCGGATGCATCCGCGCGGGCAAGCGGCAGTGGCACGCGGGGTTGGCGTAGGGGCGAGCGGCGAGCAGCGGCGGCGGCAGCGTGCGGGTGGAGCCACCCCTCTCCGGCGAGCACTGCTTGGCCCCCTGCTGCTCCTCCCCTCTGAGCTCCTCCGCGAGATCCTCCTCCTCCGTGGCGCTCCTGCTCTCGCACCTCATCTCCTCAGCGCCGCGAACCGCGCCTCCAACTCCTCCATCCGGCCGCTCCCACGTCAGCTGCGGCTGCGGCTGGCTTCGGTGCCGGCGCCGGGCCGCCTGGTCCTCATGGCGGAGTCCACGCAGGCGCTCCACCCGACGCTGTCCCGCCCTGTCGTCTTCGACCCGGCGACGCGACCCACTGGGCTGCGGTGGCGTCTCGGCCCGCGCTTCCTGTACGCGCCGCGCCGGTGGTGCGCGGCGGGGGCGGCGCGCGGCCGCATGTTCGTGGGCCGCCGGCTACGACGCCGCCGACGCCCGGGCCGGCGCTGTTTCGGAGCTTCCGCGGCGTGTGGCCTGCTGGACGCGGTGTGCGGCGTGGAGGCGACTGGACGCGGCGTGCGGCGTGGCCAGGGCGCGCGGTCCGGGTGCGAGCTAAGAGCAGGCGCTCGCCATGGCTCCACGCAGTACGCATGGACAGTCGTCCCCGCCCCCAATCTTCTTTCATTCTCTCCGAATCCTCTCTTCAAGCACATATCTCATCCAAATCTCTGGCTCTCCAATCTTTTCTTCCAATTAATGGCAAGAAAGCAATAGCAATTTCATCTCCAATCCTTTCTTTTACCAAATGGAAGAATCCCATGCGGATTTCCTCTGTGCTTTCTAATCCTCTCTCTCTCTACAGCAATCGAAGCAAGCAAAAACAGGAGCACGTCTCTTCAATCCTCTCTCATCTCACGCCATGTCGCTCTGCCCTCATCACCTTCTTCTTATCTCCAATCATGTCCGCTGCCGGTCGAGGAAGAAGAGGAACAGGTCCCTGGGGCGGCGCGACGCGAACCAGAGAGATGAGGGAGGAAGATGCGGCGCCGTGGCTGCCCCTGCCCAACAGCGCCGTGTCCACCACGCCACGCCGTCGTCCGCCGCGGCGCGCCGTCGTCCTTCCCCAGCGTCCGGCGGCTCTGCCTCACCGCTCTTCTTCCCGCATGCCCGCGATGCCGCCCCGATATGCAATCGCTGTTGGAGAAGGTGTCTTGAGATGGAAAGGTAAAACACTGTGCAGGGAAGGCAATCCTCATTTTGCCTCTCAAAAATGCCTTTCATTGTTGGAGTCAGTCTTACTATAGCTACTCCATATAGACTCCTAAAGTAGTTTACTACCACTTCTGGTGGCGTTTGGATATCGGGAAATGATGAGTGGGTTAAGGATTGGGAAATGATCTTTCAATGAATGAATGGTTGAGATTCAATATGAAGAAGAAATGAAAAGTCTAGATATACCTACCTATTTCCCTATCCCTATCCCATTCATCATTTCTCAGTATACAAACGCCACCTCTGTGGTTACATTCTTTTTCAGACGCTCCGTTTCTCTGAAGACGCTTGATGAACGAGCTGGGGATCGATCGACAAATGTCAAAGTGTAGGAGCCGGGCTAGTTAGTGCGACGAATATACGAGCGACCTTTTCAGAGTCTTAAGAAATTTATCAGGGTATAGTAGTAAGGGGGGCTCACTAGTGCGCCCACAGTACGTAAGCAGCACCGGACAACATTGAGACAGATTAATCGAGGCCCATGCATGTGAGTTGCTGTTGGGGTTTGGTTGGTAGCTGCCGGCCGGCGGTTCAGGAATCGACTGATCAGGCTACTCGCTCCCAATCACTCAATCAGTTCTCAACTACTAACAGAAAGCTAGCGGGAGCGTACGCGTGTCTGAAGCACAATGACTCGTCATGTTTGAAACAGGAGATTGTTCGCGCTTTCCCAATCATGAAATCGTCATATGATTGAACTAATGTTGCGAATCTAAGGCTGAACGAATTATTTCTGTCATACCCCGGCCTAACACTTCTAGACCCCCAAACTAAGCTTCAGCTCATATCTGAATCCGTCAAATTTATCATCGTAAATTTGAATGAATCGAAATGATTTTTGCCTCAAATTCAAAGGAGTTCACCAAGATAGTTTTCTCTGGTATTTCCAAAAGTCCAGAAGCGTCAGCTTATATTCTATCCACTGAAGCCGATCATTGTTGCCGTTGTTAATTACCACTATTAATTACGATTTGATCATCAAACCATCACTATTCTTTCAATGCATTCATTCGTTATGTGTGCATGAAGTCCACACACTTGTAACTGCTCTTTTTGTTACCTCTTCATTCTCTCTAACTCTTGGTTAGCAGCTCGTAGCACTATCCAGTACAGAAACTTTATTCTCTTCACGGAAGGCAAACAGGCCTTGCTTCAGCCATCATAAACAATACAATTATCCGGCCAATTAGCAGCTGCTCAAATCCCCATCAATACATATGCACCACCGTTAATTTTCTTTCTTGCCGGAGCTAGCTTGTTACATTGCCGCCTTGACCAATCAAATAAAATAATCTCACTCATCCTATCCATCGACTTGACTCGCTAATTCTTTTCCTTTGCCACGATCAGACACTCCCTAGCATATATGCATGCCTCCTTAATGACCAGTTTATCATAAATCTTGCATGCATACGTTCTTCCCTTTTTGAATGTTCATGGTCGAAAGTACAAAGGCATGAAAGCACTATACGTCAGTTTCAGAATACCAAGGATTAGCAACTGCCCCTAGCTAACACCGCCTCTCACCTGATTAAATCACGTTGATCCTCCACCTCTCTCTTAATTAATATCCCTTGATCCACCGCCTCTTGTACCAGCTATATAAACCTATGCCTCGTTCCTGGTTCCACACACACTCGATCAGCACCTTGAACAAGGAGAGAGATATGGTTGAGCTCCGTCTGTTAGTGACTTGTGGTGGTGACTCCGGGTGAAGGACGCGCTGCCGGTTTGCGTCGTGCCGGAAGAGTTGGTAGGCTGGTGAGGATCACACGTTGCCCAACACATGCACATCCTTTGGCACAAGTTTTGTTTGCCTGACTTTTGTATTGATCGATTGTTACTTGCTTGTCTGCGCGTGTCTTTCTCGATTCTCAGTCATGGTTCCCATGAACAAGAAAGGTTGCGACCCAGGCGCAAGGAGCGGATTCGCCGATAGGCCAAGGCAAGCTGCGTACACACCTTTGAGCATATTGATCCTAATACAACATGGTTTATTTAAATGATTTAAAATGCTTTATTGTTTATCATGATTTATTCAAAGTAAATTGCTGCATACTTTGTTGGCCTTTGAGGAAGGCTGCGGCCTTTGTTGTTGCATGGGAACGTGGTATGGCGGGATTGTGATGCGAGGCATCTCGGTGGTGGTGAATTAAACTAAGATAACAACCAATTTAGTGGCTTATTAGTATACGTGCACTAGTACCGTCATGGCCTGAATGGGCGGGTACAAGCTATTACCTACATAGAGGATGATACACCTCACAGGACAAGAAGCGGCGAGGCCATGTCATGGGCTAGTTGCGGACCGAGTCGGACTAAGCCAACGACGTGGTTGCGGACCAAGTCGGACCCGTCGGGTGGGCTCTGTATCGTAGCTCGTGTATGGGAAGACTTGTATTTTCCTCGGATCGGTCAACGCATAAAATGGACGCGTAAATGGCCAGATGTGGTTGGACAAGAGATTTGAGGAAATCTATAGAAAAAGGTACACCTCTGCAGAGCATAAAATGTGGATATTCACTCCTGTTGCATCCGGGTTATAAATGGGTTAGCCGCGTGTACTATCAGCCCCACCAAATAGATTTTTAGAATATTAAAATATAGATTTTTCTTTAACAAATGTTTTTACAACAAAAAATCATTTCTTCCTTGACAAATGGAGCGTGGCTCATTTGTGGAAACCTCGATATCCTTGGAACGACTTGTCATAATTCCTTTTCTTTATTGCATACTTGCTGAGTTTTATACTCATAGTCTAGTTTGTATGGTGGTGTACGCAGTTAGAAGTTGGCATGCATATCTAGACGACATCTTAATAAAGACGGCGGGAGCAGAAGAATTTCTATGTTATGCTTGTACAAATCATAAGGTGGCGTTGTATTATTTTATTTGATCTATATTCTGTAATCCATTTCTGTAAAGTTGTTTTTGGATCAAATTTTTTATAGGATCACACCTATGAGATATTTGGCCTCTAAAACAGCTAGGCCCTATTTTTAGGGCGTCACAATTTCTCGTCGACAGAAGTCAGCTGGCGGACGAAGATGAGCTCCGAGATCGACAAAACCTCGCTAGAAAGAGAAACTTGCTAGTCCTTGGGCTTGGCTTGCCTGTCACCAACCGTCAGCTTAGGTACAAGTATATTACGTATGCTTCATACATACACAGCGCGTAACAGCTCCTAGCATAGCAGCCATAGATACATAGCACGAATGGAAAGGATCGTGCTATGACTCTCTTGCTAGGCTAGCATAGCAGCCACGTACGGGATGCTTACCGCAAGAGAAGCAGAGCAAACGAAGACCATGCATATTAGTAATTCAGGTCGATCGATCGTCCGGCCGCAATCAGACTCAGAGAGAGCTCATCGTGCAAAATCGGATTCGCTACTCGCTCGGCGCACGTTTATTTCGCAGATGAAAGGGACTCACTCAGCCAGCCGATCGTGACGTGGCGGGCGCTGTACTTGCGCGCTTGTCGCGTACCTAGCCGGCGTGTGCCATGCGCTGCAATTGAATTGTCAGCTCAGCAGTTGAGCTGAGCACCTCTCCTTCCGTCCAACCCTGCTGCACTACGCCGCCGTCGGCGTCAACCGCCCGGCGGCGACGGAATAAGAGAATTTGCAAGGACGATCGCGTGGTCGTGGCATCCATCGCCGTCGCACGTGCCTAATTAAACCAGGTATTCTCTCAAATCAGTGGCTTGCCAAAGTCAGAGAAATTAAGCTTCCCTCCCCTCTGCTCGATCGATCGCTTCGGCGCGGTTGCTTCCTGCTTCCATCCAGGTTCTAGGACGGCTGTACACTGGCCGACCTGAGTGAGGTCCACGACAAGGTCCGAGTACTCTCTACTGGATTGCTAGCTGAGAGGCGAGATTAACATCTTGTGCACATGTGTGACCTTCATCCTTGGCCACGTCTCGACTTTTGCAGCTGACATCATTCGTCTTGTTGCTTGTTGATGCCTCGCCTGGTCGGTGGTCGCATGGCAACATAGTCACACGAGACACGCTTGCACGGGGAACTTTTTTTTTTAAGATTACACAGTATAACTCAGACACTCACAACGCACGCACACTCACGCCTATGAACACACGTACGCAAACCTTACCTCTAATCTTCGAAGACTGAGCCGGCAAATCCAGAGATACGAAGTCACCACTGGCGCCTCGCTGTCGACGGGAGCGTCGCCTACCACTGAAAACACAAATGCCGTTAAATCCTTGAAAATTCGCTCCCACGGTGAGTCGAACCTAGGACCTGAGAGGTGTTACTCGGATGACTTAACCACTAGGCCAAGACCCCTTTCACGCTTGCACGGGGAACTGACCTATGCATATGGCAACCTACAGAATTCAGAATCACAGGCTCGATGAAATTAAGCCACAGTTTCATTCTCGCCTGGTCCGTGGTTGCTTGTTGATGATGATACTCATTGGAATTTCTTGAAGAACGGTCGCTATCGGGTCGATCCCTCAGATCCAGTTTGAGTCGACGAGGTTGCTCAAGGGCCCATGGCCCAGTTATGAGTTGCTAACCATCGATCGGGACAAAAAAATTCACACAAGCCTGACCCTGGACCACAGCTACCGGCCCAACTGCTGGGCAGTGGCCCACCGTTAAATTGCTCTTCCTCCTCGTCTCCTGAACTTCTCCATTCCATTCCGCCTTGTGACCATCCCCGCCTCCTCTGCTGGCCCCCTGCTAGGGTTTAGGGTTTTGCAGCCACCATGATGCACCACCATCTCTCCCGCCTCCTCAAGCACCGTCTCCTCCCCTTCTCCGTCTCCTCTCCCGCCACCGCCGCCGCCGCCGCCTTCTCCACGTCCAAGCGCCCCGTCGCCCGCCGCACCAAGTCGCCGCCGGCGGCGCCCGCGGAGAAGGCCGGCGACGACGCCGCCGCACCTGCCGCGGCGGCGGGGGATGTGGCGGCCGCGTGGCAGAGGGAGAAGCTCCCGAGCGAGCTGCCGCGGCCGAGCACCATCCCGTTCCAGCCGCGCGTCGCCAACAACGTGCGCCTCGTTGGCACCATAGGCGCGCCCGTGCAGATGCAGCGGACGCCCGACGGCCGGTTCTCCGCCGTCTCCGTGCTCGTGCAGGACCGCCGCGTCGACTTCCCCAAGTTCTGGTGAGACGATTGCTTTCCCCTTGCTCAATTTCTCTCCACTCTGGTTTGTTCGGCTTAGCTAATGGTAGTCGGCGGCGTTCCCAAGTTCTATAAAAAAACTGGGTGAATGGTGATCAATTACCACAATTTGGTACAGTCTACAAGTTAGGAAAGAGTGTACATGTACCGAGACAACAAGCTTGTTACGCTTCAATGTCACAGGCTTGAGTTTAAGCTTGTTAAGACGAAGGAAATATCTGTAGAACCTTCAATTGAGTTAAGGACCTGTTTTTGCTGGCTCACTGTTCTACTGCAAATTGGATGTAGACCTGTCACCAGATTTTCAGTTGTTTCTAATGGCAGGGGTAGCGCCCCTGCATGGTGAGTTATGATCACTTAGTGAGAAAATTGTATAAAACCTAGAATTCTGCCGTCACTGATGTTTGATCGGATTCGGGACTAGCTCTTCTGTTACTCCCTCTAAATTTTCCCCCCACGTGGGCTGCTGTCATTTGAGTAGTTGTCTCGTTTCTAGATGCTTCTATGCACAGATAATTTTCTTTATTCATTTTCCTGTTGCGTTGCTGCATTCTGACAATCCTGTTTTCTTGCCCGCAGGATTCCTGTAATTTTCCAAGATGACTTGGCACAAGTAGCTGCTTCTCACTTGAAAGAAAATGATCTGGTCTCTGTATCTGGAGCATTAACTGGTGATGTTCCTCCATTCAAACTTACGGACGGCCAAGCAAACATTCAGGCACGAACCTTTTTTTCTTCTTTATTTCCTTTTCTGATATACGATGTTGTAGTTTTGCTATAGTCCTTGTGTTTGGATGACTGAATGATGACTTCTATAGAAGTGATTGAAGGCTTTTTCAGGCCACAAATGATTAGATGGTTCCTTTTTGTAGGTTTTAGCAAATTTGCTTCAGTTTGTTGACAGTAAAGCTCCTGTGCATGATGCTACCATGGATGAAGATAAAGGGTTTATGGGCATTGTTGAGGATGAAAAGAAATATGAAGCAAAGAAAATCACCACCAAGTATCCACCTGGCACAGTATCAGGTAAGACATTTATTTGCATCCTCGACGCAAACTTGCTCGCAGGACAATATCATAGGGTATCTCTATGGATACTCTTCTAGTGAAACCTAAGATGTTTCAAGGTGTTGCTTTATAACATCGATTCAAGCAGAATATTTACTTATAATGTCATCGAACACTGATTTTACTAACAGGTTCTGCATTGCAATACACGGTCCAAATTACTTATAATGTATGGTTTAGGCTGTTGTTTGTATTGATTGCAGCTGTAGAGTTAATTCTCTGAATTTTGTAGGATTACTTTACATTTTGACCAAGTTTTTGAAGTCCCAAACTGCCATTTTGTAATATAGCCAGTTCCTGTTTTTTCTCTTTTAGTTCCATAGTACAGTTAATATTGCAGTTTCTGGTGATGACATGATTTTGAATTCTCAGACTATAGAAGCAAAACGGATAAGTTGAATAAACTCTGGAATGATGTTATAGACAGACCTCTAGATTGGATTGATAACCGTCCTGAGAAGAAGAATGGATCTGTAAGCCGACTGCTACTTGGAAATTCATTCCATTCAAATATAGATAGACCTTATTAGCTACTAACACTCCTATAAATGCAGAGAAGTGAAAAGTATCCTGACTTTAAGAACAAGGTTTCAAAGGAGCCGCTCTGGCTCAACACTGCACCATCAACAGTGCTCGAAAAGCTGGATAATTTGGTATTCAGTAACGGTTACGATGGAGGCAGAAAAGACAAACCTTTCGGTGATGGCACACAAAAAGGTAGAAGGACAACCTTTTGACAAACCATTTTTTTGTTTCTGTTTTTGGGTACTAATCTAATCAACAGGATTCGGTACAAACTGGAGGACGGTCCAGAAGAACCAAGATACTTCTGCTGTGCCAAAACAAAAACTTGAAGGTAGTACAAAACTGTTATTTGTTCGCTGTTAGTACATTCCATATTACACACATATCTGTGATCATCATGATGGATTGTTTCAAATCTATCTCGACAGCCTGTGGCTATAATATTTTTGTCCACACATATTGTTTTATTGTTTCTTTTTACTCGTGTATTTTTTTCCTTTGTTACTTTTCCCATTGTAGAGAAATTTAGCTTCCTGATTAGTTTTTTCATATAAATCGTGATGATGCTTAAATGGTAAACTAAAGTGATATTGCGGCTTTGCCTCAATCATCCCACTTGATAAATTACACTTACTCCAGTATTTTTGTCAATTTTTGAGCAAAACCTGGTAGACGAGAAATTTATAGTTTGCTATATTTGACCTGCTTTTTGCTGGTGTCATGTTTTTTGCTTCCAGAGGATTTGTGGCGTGATCTTGTGGACAATCCAGCGAATTGGTGGGACAACCGGTCAGACAAAGTGCGTATCAACTATCAAGGGACACATTGTAACTTGTCTTCTAAGCCTATGTGTGCTTAAATGTTGCAAATCTCTTGTCTGACATGCAGCTCACTCCAAAGCATCCTGATTTCAAGCACAAAGAATCTGGCAAAGGGCTGTGGCTAAGACCCAAATCACCTCAATGGGCTGTAGATGCGCTGCCATCTTTGAAATTTAAGGGAGCCAGCAAGGGTATGAGATCGCAGGAGACCTTGCTGTCATGATCAATGTGCGCTCATCTATGGTAAGCCCTTCCTTTTGCTACATGCTCAGCTCTCTTGTACTAAATATTTGAATTGTCTGGAAGGAAGATCTTGCTGGCTCTACCTAATGTGTGTGTAGCCGTATAGCTAACGCCTGATTCAGGTAGAGTATACTAAACAAAATTCTGGTTGGGCCAATCGTTATGTCAGGATTCAGGTGTATATAATTCCAACGTGATACAAATACATATTGTGAATCCTGTAGGCTTAATTGATTTTTAAGGTTCCTTTCGGCTAAAATGATTGCATCATTTACTATTTGCATGGTTTTCGAACAAAAGTAGACTACGTTGTGGCCTCTGTCATTGTTGGATGCCGACTTAACTAAGCTCGTCGGCGAAATGCAATGTTCTGATTTCTTCGTCTTAAAAGGCCCATGAAAGCCTGTTTTAGTGAGGTGGGACAATGGGCCCATATTAATGTATTCTGATCACATGTGATTTCCTGGCATGTCCAGACAATCCTGTGCGTCTAGCCGTTGCCTGGCATGTCAGTAGTTTATTCGAGTGTGTTCGTCAATGCTGCTTAAATACATATTTGAATAACGAATGCACTCAAGAGCTTCCTAAGGACATGTCATTAGACTTAGAAACAGGACAATAGATATGTCGAGCTACTGGTTTGTCCTCTTCCTGTGTGTCGGTGAAAGGTCGGCTTCAAAAAAAAAAAATCATGAAAGGTCTTATCAGCACAGGGATTGGTCAAATGATGAGAGCTTTGATTGTTTTCCTGACATGTTATCACAAAAATACCGTGTATCATGTATCCTTGTGTTCATGTTTTTTTGAAATGATCAACTCACTTCTACGTCACTGTCCTTTTCTGAATCAGTTAGGATTTATCGTACTCTTGATATTTCGTACTAGTATTCTGAACTCCTATGAAGCAAGCTACTACCTATATATAGGTCTGGGCTGACACGTCAATTTTGCCAAACAAAAGCACGCACCTTTCGAGTGCAACCATCACTTATTGGTGCGGAAACATCTTATCTAATGAGATGACTCGATATTCCCAGGACAATACACCAAGAAGAAACGTAGCCCAAAGATAAATAGATGCTACCAGCCTAGTTGAGAGTATCCTGAAAAGACGAGACCAAAAATGCAGCCCTATCCAATGCTTTCCAAGGCCTTTCGGGTGTAAGGCCCCCTACGCACCCACTCGCACAACATATCTGTTTTCCCTTAGTGCTACCGTTGACCCAAAGGTTGTAGCTTTCTTTCTCTTCTACGTTCTCCCATCATTGCTCGTCACCTATCATCAATCGGAACGTGACCTCCAAATCAGTAAATCTTTGCCTTCTTTTTATCCTATGTTCCCTGGTTGTTTTTCTTTCTTGCTTTTTGGAAGATTAAACGTCTAATATATCCATATTGTGATCTGAAATGAAAAGACGCACATTGCCTTTATTTCCAGGGAGGCGTAACATTTGTGATTCTGCGTGAATCCTTTGTGATCATGGATGTTCATTTGAGAAACATCACACGATAACTCGGAGCTTTGGCAACCACCGTAGGAGGTGTGATGTACATGCACTCATTTCAAGGGGGTGCAACACTTCTCAGTTTGGGCCTAATATTTCTCCTTTATACCATGTTCGTATGGTGGCGGGATGTTCTACGTGAATCCACGTTGGAAGGGCATCATACAAAAGCTGTACAATTAGGACCCATATAAAGTCGTCAAGTTGATGGATATCTTTTCCTTGGGGGTTAGAGGTTCTTTAGGTGGAAGTGGAATTGAAGAAGAAGGGGCAGCCCCGCCCCCAGCAGAGTTACTCGGGGCCGGCGGTGGAGTAATACCCGACTGGGTCGAGTAGGCGCCCTCCTCAGGGCTAAGTGGGGCCTCTATAAAATCACACGATAATTCAATGTCCTGATTTTTAGTCTTACGGAGAAGAGAACACGAATACTCTGCTTTATCTGAATCCCTGAACGGTGAAAGTTTGAAGTCGCCAATATTGTGGTTGGATTTAGCGTTGCTACGTTTTTGGTGGCCATCCTACATTATAGACCTATAGTACGGGCGGATGGAGACGGATCACTCGATTTTTGGAATTGAGACATGAGGTTTATAATCGATCATGTCAAAACATCTTTATTTCTTTTCACCATGGGAAAGGCATTTGGACCTAATTCGTTTGGCCATTCTAGACTTCTCCAGTTTTCTCAAATTATGCAGATAGAGAATTGGATCTGCCGCATTAGAATTCACGACCAAAGGTGTCTCCGCATCCAATCAACACGTAAGTCCTCTATCTAGCAAGGATAGGCTGGTTCACTCGAGGAGAATATTTTCTATGATCATACCCCAACCATGTCATCCATGAACAGGCTCCGTAAGATCCCGTAGAGTATAAATGGAATAAGTCATGTGATATGATCCAATTCTATATGTCATTCTTCCTTTTCAATGCATCTTTCTCTATTCTTAATACACCTCTATCTCTTGTCATTGTTTTCTATGCACTCATTTTTCTCACTTCTTCTTAATTTCCATGCTCAGAGGTAGAATGATATCTGTTTTTGAACGGAGAGAGTAGTTGATAAGTAGTGCCAGAGTACGTATGGTATGGGTCAATGAGGCCATCATATTTTTCACGAGAAAGGTGAAGGATGTGATGCTGGTGTGACATGTTGGGCTCATCTTGGCGTTGCCAATTTGGGCCGCCCATTTGCACTGCTACCAGCGACAGCAAAAGTGTCCATACTCCGTAACGTTGAATCTTCTGGTGGATGTTCCTTTTTTTTTCCTTGGATAAATCTGGCGGAACTGTGTACTCGATCTTGAAGCATGAATGCCCTTCTGTTGCCTTTGGCCTCCGCTTCTGCTAAAACATGTGAAAGCAAGCGGATATATTGTTCGGTTGTGCTATTTCGCACTGTTGGATCGCTGCGGCCACTGTAGCCACATGAGAGGAAATCAGCAGCAGCCAGCAGCAGAAGCCCGCTGAATGAAGCAAGCGAACAGGCCCGTTGTCGAGGAGGGAGTGAAGACGTAGGTATATTTAATGACAGGTAGGCATGATAAACTATCAGATTTGTGGCTGCAATGCGTTCGTGCGATTAAGTTTGAAAACATCAAACACATTATCCCCTCTTTTTTTTTTCTCACTGTCAACGTCATGCCGGCATTTCTCCAGCTGCCCCTGATTGCTCTCATCTCCAATGACAAGAAGACTCTATTTGCAGATGTCTTTATCCTGCGAAAAGGACACAAATTAACAGGTTGTCATCTATCCATAGGTCCCAAGGAGATTGTCCAGATCCGAGCATCACGAAGGTGCAATGGCAGCCATGGACTTCACGATTTCATACTTTCGATGTAACATCGAACAAACGTTGCCGTACTGGCTAAGCTAGTTCCTATACGCTTTCAGTCACTAAAGCTCCGCCGCACCGCTCTCATTTTGACCCTATGGGACATATAAGGTCGCCGGATCTACCCCTGTTAAGACTCTTCTAATCTACTAACGGCATATACGACAGGAGTTTTGGGACTAGTGGGCATATACTGAGCAGTTTCTTGCACATAACTCCAGGCTTTCGGAACATGACCTGAAATGTCAAAGAGGGGTTAACACTTGATATATCCTACTAGTATTGTGTTGTGGCAACAATAACAGGCCGAAAAAATTGGAGAAACAGTATCCTAGTATCCATCTAACATGCCGGACCACACCGACGGCACAGCCGAGACAAGAGCCGATTTCCAGAAATGGAAGCTGGAGCAAACAGAGAATCTGATCACACCACTGGCATATATACTGGCAAGAGCTACAATGATATCATATGATTACATCAGCGTAATCATCTCTGGATAATGAAAAGTTTAGGCCAATTTAATCTCAGTTCGCATGCATCTCATCTCTCTCCAGGAGCCAGGCAGACAGTTATATGGCGCCAAATGATGCAATCATTGCTGCGCTCACTGTGCGCGTACAGCAACCTAGGAGCTAGGATTCTCTGCACCACCCGATCGCCAAATATTTTGACAACCTGCATCCTTTTGTGTTCTTTATTGCAAAGTTTGATGCTAACGGCATACTGTTTCAGAAGAGTCATGTACAATAAAACGTGAAAAGTGTGGCTGCGATGTCAAAAGGATGCCGTTCGTACAGTGTAACTAAATTGTTAAGGATCTACACTGTTAGTACTTGACTTACAACAAGTAGTTTAAATGGCTTCAATTCAAGAGTGGAATTATTTATCAATTTGCCCACCTAAAAGGTTCCCTCTGTCAAACCGTGTTATTGGTTCCAAAGTACAACTCAAAGCTGTACAAAATATGGAAGCAAATTAAGCAAAGTTGCCACTTTTGCACCTAAGGCTATCTCCAACGGTGTTGGAGACCTAAAACCCAAATTGCGTATGAATAGTGTTTAACATACAACACCTAAAAAGTTCTATCTCCAACGGAAAGACTCAAATCACCAACACTTCTTCCTCCTTCGGCTCTCATCGCCCCCACGCGCCGCCGTCCCCTGCTCCACCCACCTCCGCGCCGCGTCGCCGTCGCGCCCCGCCGTGCTGCTCCACCCGCCGCCGCGACACGCGGCCACCCCGTGCCGCGCGCCACGTCCCGCGCGCGGGCGCTGTGCGCCATGCGGCGGTGGAGGGGAGGGGAGGGGAGGCGTCAGGGCGGCGGAGGAGGGGCTCCGCGGCCACGCGCCTGCCATGTCGACCGGATTTGGCTGGAGAGGAGGGAGAGCTGGCGTCGTGTGCGAGGAAGAGAAGGGGAGGGGGAGGGGCGCGTTGGAGGACAGGCGCGGGAGGCGGCCGGAGCAGGCCGTGCACGGTCGCCGGAGCCCGCGCGGAGCGACCCCCGCCCGCGGAGCAGCGCGCGGCCGCTCTCGACGGCGGCGCTCGAGCTCGGCGAGGAGGCCGGAGTAGGGGAAGGAGGAGGGGGCGATGCGGAGGAAGGGGAAGAGGCCGCGCCCACTCCGCCGCCTTGCCTCGCCGGTCGCCGTCGCCCACGTCGGAGCAGCCGCGCAAGGTCGTCGGAGGAGCTGGAGGTAGAGGGGGAGGGGGCAGGCGGCGCTGGAGGAAGAGAGGGAGACGGCAGGCGGCGGCGTCGAGGAAGAAGAGCGCGCGCGATTGGGTCGGGGGGGGGGGGGGGGGGGGGGGGGCGAGGAGACTCAATTATGCGTGGCGAAGGGAGTAAGGAGGAAAATGGGTGCCACATTTGGGTCATCCGTTGGAGGATGATTTTCAGAGTTTGAGGACCTATGTGGAAAATAGGTCCTCCGTTGGAGACAGTCTAACGCACATTTAACATAGATTCGGAGATCAAATGGGAACACCTTTTTTTTCTGTCAGAAGATCCGAATCTTCGTTGGAGAACAATGGGAAATGGTTCTCGTTTCAGCAAAGCCATCAATAGTTTATGAGCAATTTAGAGAGCAAAGCCATTCTTATTTATCCAATTATGTGAGCAAAACCCTGTTAGCTATTTTGGGGGAGGTAGTATTATCAAGCAAAAGGCAAAGCAATGTAAGAAAGCAAAGCCAAAAGGTTGAACAGAGGCGACGCAAGAGGGACCCCCGACCTCTGGCTGACAAAGGAAATCAATTCATTAGCACCACGTCATGGCGCGGAATGGCTTGGGATTGGCGCTATTTGATGGGACTTGTCATCAGAACCAACCTGCCCAAACAAACAGAAACAGGGATATCCTTTTGTAAAAGGTGAAACGTGTATTTCTACAAAGGGATAGTCTGAATTCCTATATTGTAAGCTTCCGTACGTCTGAATTCCTCTAAGACTGACTCCAACAATCAACATGCAAACTGGAGAGCCAAATAGGCCATTGCCTGTCGTGTACAGTACAGAGAAGAGGTGGTTTTTTTTGATGTCTCCAACAATCTAGATGCAAACTGGAGAGCCAAACATCGCACGCGTGCAGGACTCGTCGGGCCGGCCGAGCGCATGCGCGCCTCGTCGCGCGCCGCCGCTGCGTGCACGGCCGCCTCGGCCCGTCGCGCGCCGCTGCCGCGCGTCGCCCGCCTCGGCACGTCGCGCCGCCTAGCGCACGCCCGCTTAGTCGCGCGCCACCGCCGCGTGCACGCCCGCCTCGGCTCGTCGCGTGCCGTCGCGAGCACGCCCGCCTCGCCGCCTCTGCGCGCTGCCCCGTCGACACGAAGCAGAGCCTGTCTGCGTGATGTCGGACCACGCGACGTCGCCGCCGATGCTCACTGCGTCGCCCCGTCACGCTCTCCCTCGTCGTCTCGTCGGGTCCGCGTCCGCGTCCTGCAGCGCGAGCCGCGTCGGCCTCCGTAGCTGCACGCGCCCGCCAAGGGGCCACGCCACGCGCGCAAGGCAGGGCGACACGGCCGCGCGCGTCCTCGCCCCGAACAGAGCAGCTGCTCTTTTTCTAGCCGCCATGGAGGAGCTCCAGGAGCTCAAATCCGGCATGGGGAAGGGGAATAGGGCAGCCACATAGTGGGGGATTCGGATCCTTGGGTCAAGGCACATCCATTTGAGCCATCAATTTGGGATTTGGTTGTGGGGAGCGGCTGCTGCGAAGGGGAAGAACAGGGGCGGCCATGGCTGCTCGGGTGGAGCTCGGGAGAGGGAGGGATGGCACGATTGACCGCCGCACACCGCCGCGCCAGCCGCCACTGCGCGCACCGCGCGCTCCCCGGCGTCCACCTCCGTGGCCGCGTCCACTGCTCCACCCGCGGCACGCACGCCTCCGCTGCGCGCCCGCGGCCCGCCTCCCCACCCTCTCGACCTCCTCTTCGCTCCCCGCCGCCGCTCCGCCCGCTCTCTCGCCTCCCGGTGCGGCCCCTCGCGCCGCCGCGGCCTCCCCGCTCCCCCACCGCCTCTCCCGCGCGCGCCCCCGCCTTAGGGGCCCACCTCCGCGTGCGCCGCAGCGGATGCATCGGAGGAGAGAGGGAAGCTAAAAGTAGCTTCCGTCTCTCCTCTTATGCAAAAATGGCTTCTTTGTTGCCTTCTCTGTTGGAGAAGGATTTCACCGTGCACAGTAGCATTCGACAGGCAAAAATGGCTTTGGCTATCGCTGTTGAAGTCAGCCTAAACTTGTTTCCCACTGTAGTAGCACCGCAGATTCGATCGAGCACAGTGGCTTACATAAAATGTCAGGAAGCATATATTGGTCCCGTTTGATTGGGATGCGTTTTTGTTTCTTTTGTTAAATTGGTTTTTAGCAAATTCTAGTTTCAAAAGAAGAAATTTTGTTTTCGCTTCTAGGAACTGAAGTCGATATCAAAACAAGCTGATAACTAAAACTAGTATTGTTCCGGTGGTGAAGGTAGAACATAAGCAGAGTGAGTGCAAAACCTCGATTATTAAAGCAAAACCTGAATATGGCGCTAGTATTTCTTACTGGAACACGTGAGGTTTTGGACGGCAATGCATGAGTGTAATGTTGGAGTACATACACACTGGCAGGTGGGCCAGAGAGGGTGCAGTTTGGTGCTCTCTGCGAGTAGACACGCCTGGGTCTGGCGCCGCACGTACGCCCTCGCACGTGGTGACGCATGGTGTGGTCGACACGTGCAACATCGGACGCCGACATCTCGCACTGTTGCTTGGGTCAAACTGTCAGAGAGCTCCTCTCCATTGGTTGTGCGCCATCACAGCAGTGAGTGGGTGGGAGTGGCTTCTTGCTCGAATCGTCCGTACAGAGACGCAGGCTAGCTGCGGCAACAGGCCTTCTTCTTTGGGCCGGCCGGCGGCATTTGTTTCATGCTTTTCTTTCCATCAAGTCATCAACATACTCATGAACTCATCAATTTGTTCGACTCTCTCTCGAACCCTCTCGGCGTCTACAGTACAGAGAGGCGAATCGAAAGCCGATTTCGTTCCTGGCGGCGAGTCCGCCGATTCCCTCTCGCCTCCGGTGGCTGTCCAGCGCCGGAGGTGGGCGGGGTTCGCGGCCTCGTCGTCCAGATGTACATATCCTCCTCTTCACCCAGTCTCTTTAACTTTTGGTGGTAGGGTTAGGGTTAATTTTCTTCCTCGTGGTCGCCGGTGATGGTCCTACTCTTGCTCGTGGGTGGCCACGACCGGTGCGGTGCATGTTCCGGGACGGTGTGGGCCTGGCGCGTGTTTGGCCCGGTGCGGCACGGCCAGCCGGCTGCGTTTGTTCCGGCGATGCTGCGGGCTCCGATGAGTGCGCGGCTCAGATGCGGTGACTTCAGGGATCTTTTGTGCCGACGGTGGCCTTGCCGGTGGTGGCTTCGTGTCGGTTGCTGTGGTGTCGCTAGCGAGCTCCACTGGAGGTCCGATCGGAGTTTCGTTTCCCTTCGCTGGCGGTGATGTTGGTGATGGCGGGTGTTTTGCTTCTTGTTGTTGGGTGCTGCTTCGCGGTGATGGTGACTCCTGTCGCCATCGAGGCTCACCGGCGGCGAGAAGATCTTGTGTCCGTGGGGTGCTGGTGATGCGGCGGCGCCAGCGCGTCGATGGAATAAATCTTCCCGAGCCTCCTCCGTGCTGACGACGTCTTCCTCTCTGGCGGCGTCGGCAGGCTTGTGGACAATCCTCAGGGGAGTTTGTCGGCGGACTCGCTGGCTCCAGGTCAATCTTCTGACACCTCTCATCGCGTGGTGACACAAAGAGAGTGTGACGTCCCTCGTCACGCATCGGATCCTTTCGATTCCGATGATTTCTCAAAGGACGCGGTTCTTCGCTGTGTTTAGGTGTAGGTTTGGTCGTGTGTTTATAGGTGTTGAGTCTTAATGCTTGTATGCGCATGAACAGATTCTACACTTTTATGCAGATTTGAGAGGTTAAAAAAAAAGTCATCAACATACTCGTCATGCTCGCCGGCCGTACGTATTAATACCGGCGGGCACACGTGCAGCGTGTAGTATGCGGATCCGTACGAGTAGTATTTATGTACGCGTGCGTGTGACTGACTCGCGCGGCAGTGATTTATGTCACGTCGTTGCGTACGTGCGTGATGCGCGCGCAGTGGCAGTACGTGTGTCTTTGCGGGTGGTTGGGGTGGCGATCGAGACGAGTCGGGCGGCCATGTTGAGTCATTCACGACGGCTGCGTCGATCAGCAGATGAGCTGCAGACCATCGACGGGTCGGGTCGGCTCATGGATCAGCTCCGTTTCCCTCTCCGGCCCTCAGGATTGGACGCTTGATCTGATAGGGTCCATTCAGTCGTCAGTCCTCCCGTGCATGCATGTGCATATGTGGCCTCATATACTTCCTGCGTCGGGTTGCAGCTGGTCGACATCGACTCAAAAAGAAAATGAAGAGATCGTACTCCGTATCAATCTGGCAGCTGGCAGCTGGCAGCTGGTTAATATGGCAACGACCAGCATCATCATGCAATCTTGGACAACTTGCAAGCTAGCGGCTGCCAGATGCTAGCTAGTGGGTCGTGCTTCTCTGATCGGAATTAACGGGCGCACCACATGCAGCGCCGTGCGGTGCGCGCGAGAGGAAAGCTGGGTGTGTCCATCGATCGACAGAAAGTCAGCACATGCGTGCAAGTGACTTGACAATATAAGGCATGCATGGAGCGAGTAGGACCCAGGGGGGCGACACGACCAGGCCTAGCTAGCGAGCTCGATCGGGCGCATCAGTACGTATGCTTTCGTGGTCAAAGACGACGGCCGTGCTAGACCTAGCTACTCATCGTACACGCACACATGCATGGGATGGATGGATCGATGCTGAGAGAGAGAGAGAGAGATGTGTCAGCCTGTGTTTGCAAGGCCGCCACGGCGTACAGAGCTGAGAGGTCGCAATGCAAAGAAGGACGTGAAAATTAAAGCTGCTCGATATGGAGCCAGGCGGGCGACGTGCGTTGTACGGTCGCTGGAAATCGGTGGCGTCGGGTCGGTTCACAGACTTGTGTACACGCGCGGCACAACTAGCTGCTGCTGGTGATCGAGGCATGCAAGTGTTTTGTACTCCGACTCCATCCATCCTTTGCTTCAAGAGTTTGGCAGGAAGCGGTCGGCCCCTCTCTCTCTCTCTCTCTCTCTCTCTCTCTCTCTCTGCTCGGCTGGGCTGGGCTCGGCCGGCAACAACTTTTCCCGAGCTACAGGTTGACAGGACGTGAAACTAGGAAAGAGGAAGAGATGTGTCATAAAAGATGCATGGTGAGCCATCAAGCCCTGGCTAACTTGCAGGTTCAACTGTACTTTGCCTGCCATTGTGGCCTTTGGGGTGGGTCACCGCGCGCATGCATGTGACTATATGTTCTTCGACCAAAAACCTGATCAACACTTCTCGTTTGGCTCGCCCGTCTTTTTCATCTCCTCTTGATGCAAGCATCATTGGTCGCGTGTAGTATGGACCTTGTTGTCTGAGAAGAAACAATGTCAAATTAGGTCCTTAATTAATTCACTCCTAGAAGACCGAGAGTAGTACATGTATGTGTCGTCTTGTAAATGGACGGCAAATTGTGCAACGATTATTTAGCAATATCGACGGATTGGCTCGGACGCCCAAGAGGGAGTAGATACAGCTGATCAGGTGGCAAAAGGAATGGCTGGTGGGTCACTGCCGGCTTGGGTCGGCACGTACACGACGTGCGCACGCGCGGCGACAGAGACGCGCACGTACAGTCGACAGACATACTCCAAACTGCATGGGGAAAAGGGCACCCATGATCAATCGATCTGCGAATCGAATGAAAGAAAAAGAGATGAGGAGTGAGAGAAAAGAGATGAGGAGTGAGAGCTGCTGCAGCTGGTGACCGATCGACGTGATGTGTGGGATACGCCGCGCCGCACGCTGCGAATAGCTGGGGAGGCGTGCACACTGCACAGAGACGAGAGAGCAGCTGCTAGCAGCAGAGTTCTCTCTCTCTGGTTCCCGTCTCTGCCGCTTGGGCGTGTGTAAGAAGAGAAACAGCAGCAGCGCGGCAGAGGCAGGGGACGGACGCATGGAAGAAGATGCAAGCAGGGCTGGACCAGTCAAACGTCACATCCGAGGGCCGCAAATCATAAGACGGACAGTGATGCGTCAATCCACCAGTGGGATCCGCCACTTTCAGATCACCTCACTCGTCTTCTCTTCTCTGACCACTCCGGACCACCCATGCATGCGCACCGTCCTCACCGCACCAGCAGCACACATGGAGAGGGGTCGGTTTCATTTACGTACACAAGCTGCAATTTTAGTATTGTATTTGAGACCTTGCCTTGATTTCACATTCTCTCTGGATTTTTTTTTCTTACAACCCTTTGTGAAAAAGTGGTTCAAACGCGAGCATACTTGCAAGGCACACTTATATGTAATGTAAGGCTACAACTCAAACGCAAAAAGTAGGTTCCACGCTTGTCCATTCTCCATGATCAAAATAGAATGCTGAAGAATAAGGCACCATCGTTTACCAAGCTATAGCTTCTTAAAGGAAATGAGCTAATAAAAGTCCCTTTTTTTTTAATGAACTGGAGGGGCAAGCCCTACTGATTGTAAGTAGTATATTGAAAGAAAAAATATGTCTGAGTACAAACAATAACAAGGAAAGGCGAAAGGAAAACAGAAATAACACGAAATACTATGGCTAGTTCCAGGTATTGATCCATTCCTTCAGTTTGTCCGTATGATTCCCTTTGGCCCTGAGGACTACCAGGTCCATGTCCTTGAAGAATTTCCTGCGGCAATTTTATCCATTGTGGGATCAATATTTTTAAAAATACAATCATTCCTCAGCCAAATACTCCAGCACATGATCATATCCATTCAGAAAGGCACAACCAATTTCCTTCTCTCACTTAAAGACATGTGTTACTCTCAGTTTTGTGGTATGTTTAATAAAACATTTTTTACTATGATTTAGGAACAAAATTAAGGCACGCGAAGTCAGGGAAACAAAATGAGTGGTCAACAAGACGTCTATGGTGACTTTATGAATATCAAGATCAGCCGTCTCAGCTTCTTGTTGGCGTTCATAGGGCGGAGTAAGTGTGCGTACGTGTGCACGTAGGAATGAATGCTCGTATTTATATGTAAGCGTATGCTTTTATTTTTTGCCCAAAAAAAAGTATGACTCAAATTTGTACTCCTTGGCCCACCTAGGCACCCAGGAGCACCAGACCGTGGGTTTAAAAGCGATGAACTTATTGGAGTCCCAGTACTTGCGCATTTGTGTCTCAATGCATGCAGACAGCCTTGAATGGCCGGAGAACATCAAATCGGAGTGCACATATATTTCGACAGCTTTACTGGTACCCCATTTTTTTGGGAACTCTAGTGTTATCATTTCATGTTAATTTGTAGGGAAGGTGCCAGCTACCGACGAAATCCCCGAGAGCATTCTAGCCTGAGATGGGTTGGCGCCGCCCGGGTCCCCCCCGTGGTGAGAATGAAGGCACCAATCTGCGATATGTTGTGGTGTTCTATACAGTATCATCAGAGGCTGGCGAATGGCGACGGGGAGAAATAATGCACGGTCAGCGAGTCCGTAAACGCCGCCGGTGTCATGCAGCATGTTGCACTGTGTATCAACAGCGTGCTGGCTCTATAGATTCACCATTTCTTGAGTTTTTGTTTACTGGAGTACTACAAGCACTAGGAAGAAGGAAGCTAGGCAAGCCGGGTGAGGTAGTACTACACTGCTCACTCTGGCATCGATCGACCGTCGATCACAGGAGGAGGCTGGCTCCCTCCCTCGGTGATTGTCTCGAGACTGATGAGGACTGGCCGGGCCCTCCTACGGAGGTCCTAAAATTCTGTGCCCGGGATTAATCGATCGGTCGATCGATCGATCACAGTAGTGTCTGTGACTACTGCACCCAACGTCCGCGGAGCAGTGCCGATCCGGCCGTCGTCATGGGCCAATAACTACCACTGTCAGTCCGTCCGTCCGTCCGGGTACAACAAACACATGGATGCACCCTAGCTCCAACAAGTTTCTGCGCTGGAGCAACGGAGCAATGTCCGGCCGGGCGGGTACGTACCTACCTAACCAATCGGCAGGAGGGACGCCAACGAACGAGCAGGAACGATCGAGAGAGCGTGAGGCAGCACGACTCGGCTGCTGCTGGCCTGGTCGTGCATGGGCGATGCATCTAGTAGTACTACTAGTCCAAAGTAAGCTATAGGCAGCTGCTGGCCCCGCCACGGCCTGATGGAGGGAGGTTTTAGTTCCTCGGCTCCGCGGCGGGCGGGCAGGCCGGCGTGCGCAGGTTCCCCGTTTCCCGCAAGGCGCGACTCCCCAAGACCGCAAGGAGCACGCACGTTTATATTAGTTTTTTAAGGAAAAAAGAGTTTCATAGGCCCCGTTCGGTGACCCCTCTAAAAACTTTAGAGGGGTCACATCAAAATGCCGACACGATTTATGTGTACTAAACAAAGTCAAATTACAAAGCTAAGTCCAGAACCCCTCATCTATTTCGCGAGACGAACGTAATGAGGGTAATTAAGCGGCAATTAGACGATGGTTACTGTAGCATCACTGTGTCAAAACATTGATTAATTAGGCTCATTAGATTCGTCTCGAAAAATAACGCCCATCTGCAGAAAGGTTTTGCAATTAAATTTTATTTAGTACCCCTAAATAGTAAGATTCTTTTTACTTTAGAGGGGTATAAAGTTTAGAGGGATTTTAGATGGGGAACCGAACGCCATCATAGATGTTAAAGCGTACTAGTATTACATTCTTTGTTCAAAAGCAACCTAAACACCTTTAACTCCATTGTCGAGAGACTTTGAAAGACTCGCAAATCGTAAGATCATCGTCTCGTAAAAGTATGCCATGGACCAGAACTTCAATCTGAACGCACACGACCATCTCATAATCCACAACCGTCTCCTCATCTCTAACGGGAAAACTGAACACATTTCTTTCGCAAAGAAGGATATAGAACCTTCCACACACAAATATGATCAACTTGCCAATGTCGAACCTATCGTTGTCTCTTTCACCAGATTTATTGGTGGGAGAAAAAAAATTTGAGCCACGTTCGGATGAATGTCAATCGCTCGCTAGCTCACAGGCCATGGCCAAGAAAAACCACGTCAAGACAAAAAAAAAAAACACCGGATGTCTGTCGTTGGTGGAGTTTTCGCCTCGTCATCACCACAGCCGAGACACCTCTTTATTATCCTTTATTGCTTTATGCTGATGAATTTGGCAACACCACAAGGTTGCAGTTTTTAACCGGATACTAGTAACTGACCGGAACCAAAATCTACAAACAACTACTGAGGGGATTCTTGAATGTCGGGCCGCCCTCCCGGAGGCGAGAGGGCTGGCCGACCCCGCTGTAGTGTGGGAAGGCAAGGCTATGCGTACGGCTAATCGTCTGACGCCTGTGTCTGATCAGGGAGGGGCCTTAACTCTCCTAAGACTTCCGGCCGATTTTCCTTCCCCATGCATGTGAACCGCGAGTTCGATCGAGCAGGCTTTCTTGCCTGGTGGCCTCGATCGCGCCAGAGGAACAGAATTAAGCCACCGTGCACCAGACCCATGTACGTACAGTGCCAGAGCTGCTATGGAACTGAGTTAGTGATCGACCTACTAGGCCTTTGCCTTGGCGCCTCTAGAACTGCATCACTGGGCAGGTGGTTTGGACGATTTGGCATAACCTATGGCCATCGATCTGTCGTTTTATGTTTGTGGGGGACCAATTAGGCAATTACAACCCCCCCCCCCCCCCCCCCCCCCCCCCCCCCCGCCCCTCTTCTGTCCACAATTTCTTTTTTAAAAAAGGTCTAAAAACGTCCACAATTTTTTTGTAAAAGAAAATACTCCCACCGCATTAGGCTCTGTTTGGATCCTTTAGCCGGCTAAAATTAGCCAACTAAAATATTAGTCAGCTAATTTTTTAGCCAACTAATTTTAGTAGGTCTTTGTTTGGATCTTTGAGTAATGTTTCTGGTATTTAGACTTTTCTTGCCTTTTTAATGTGTCTCTTGCCTTTTTTGTATGTTTAGTAGATTTTAGTAGCTTTGAGGTGATTAGGGGCTAAAAGTTTAGGAGGGGATGGGCTAAAAGTTTAGGAGATTTTAAGAGGTTATGTTTTCATCCCAACCGGCTAAAATTAGCCAACTAAAAGTTTAGAAGGTGGATCCAAACAGAGCCTTAATCAATAAGTAATTATCATATTTTAAAAAAATTACCACATTTATTGATAGTTATCATTTTTTTAATAACATAGCCTAAAACCACTCCACAAATTGTCAATACGACCCTAGCATTTCCCTCAAAAAAAATACGACCCTAGCATTGGCGTTACAAAAAAATTGCCCTAATATAAATTAAACACTATATTATATTATAGAAAAGATCATACATTAATAATAATTATAAAAATAACAATAATAAGATAATATTGATAAATTAATTAATATGTTTACAAAACATTGTAAAGATGCATAGCTTACATACATGTACGAGCGCTTACATCTATGAATACACACGTGCGCACATCCTTTCCGTCCAACCCTATGTGAGAATAATTAGGCTTAAATGCAACACCTCGCTAGGTCATAGACTCGAATACGGATAAGTTGGTTTCACCTAAGGGTCTAACCATCCGAGCTACACTCATTGTAATTAACTAGTATACGAAAAAAGGGCGAGCCAGATGCTAGTTGAGAAAAAAAAATCCGCTCGCTCATCATTTTTGGCGACAAAAGAAGAATAGATCTAGTAACCGAAATTTGAAAGATGCAGCATACATGTACAATATGAAACTGTGGACAACACGTGTCGTTTTATTAATTTTCTACGTACGATACAAGTAGGACTACAGTAAACTTACTAGTATAGTATATAAAACGAGAGTCACGCGTACTTAGGCCATGTGTACGGACGTACGCCATCATTGCTGTAGTATGGGCAGAAATTCAAATAGTAGAGCACATAGTACTAGGTCATTTTTCTCGCGTACGTACATGTACAATTGTACGTAGTAGTACACCAACGGCTACCTCTCATGAGAGCCCCCCGCGGGGATCGGTGAGAGTGATGGGATCGAGAGCGAGAGGCTCGCACCGTCGCACGGCCGGCGTCCCTTTCAGTTTCAGGAGAGAGACTAGACTAGAGCTCGCGCTTAATTCGCGGCGAACTCGGCATCGCTGTCGCTTGCCAAGCCAAGAGATGAATTGCAAAGCGGGGAGCCGGAAATGAAAGTGACGCAGCTGCGGACACGGCGAGTGAAACGGGGAAGTTCTCACATGCGCTGCGCGCTGATCATGCCGTCGTCGTACTCCTACTTGTATCGATCTTTCACCAGCTACTAGCCTTAGGGGTCCTTTGGATTGAAGGAATTTCATAGGAATTTTGGAGGATTCATATTCCTAAGGATTTTTTCCTATGTAGTCCTTTGGTTCACAGGAAAGCTAGAGGAAAAAATCCATAGGATTGAATTCCTTTGCTCAATTCCACAGGAAAGATAGCATGAGGTTTGAGCTCTTGGAATTTTTCCTACGTGAAGACGAAGAGCTGATGCGCTGTGCTAATTGCTTTGTATGTGCCGCTTTGCATGAGAAAGAGGAAATAATAAAAGAATCCACTACAGCGTGCAGTCCTTTCTAGCACTCACCTACAGTTATACAACAACATGCGATTCCATTTGCTGTCTTCCTTGAACATGCACAAGTACTTTCGTCCATCTTGTTCAAACAATAGGCAACAAGTGGTGCGCAAGTCTCAAGTTCCTTTGTTTTTCCTATGATGCTACCAAAGGGTTTCTCTTTTCAAATCCTGTGTTTTCAGTTTCCATAGGAATGGAAGAGCATGCCACTTCAATTCCTGTGTTTTTCCTATTCCTGTGTTTTTCCTATCCTGCGTTCCAAAGGAGGCCTTAAAGTGGCTTTGTCCGATCATCCACAGGCCTGGCCCCGGCCGGCTGCTGCACTTGTTGCGTTTTCTTTTCCTTTCCTTCTGGCTCTGCTGCCTTGAGGATCGAGAAAACAGTTTGTTTGACCATGTCTTCTTGGTGAGATTTGGCTGCAGGGAGGGCCTGGTACGCCTCGAGACCCCATGCATGTCAAGGTTGATGATGCGTGGTGGATCGATGGATCTTGGGCGCGGGAGGCAGAGAGACAGAGAGACAGACGGTGAAGACACGGACAAGACGTTGCATCAGATGCTACCTCCACTTGCAGTCGGTGCGGTGCGTCGTTGGAGATTAATTTTGCGTCCATAAACTCTCTGCCGCCCATCACAAAAATGAGCAATACATGTCGGAGCCCTGGTCGATCGCTCCATGATCAGAACCCAGAGAAAAGACGCATGCATGCAGGTACTCTACGGTAGTACCAGGAGTATGTACTCCTACCAGCAGGCCGGCCGCTCCAATGATTTGGTAACGAGGCTACTACTGTACGGACTGGATCATCATGGCCTGGGTCTCTCAAGGAGTTGTACTGCTAGTCCTGGTCCAAGCTCACCATGCATTCTGCTGGGTGCAACATTCTGAAAGCATATACTCCTATGCGGCAATGCAACCATGCATGGCCAAGCATGTTGTACGCACACGGCGTTGCCGGCCGGGGCCGGGCAGGTCTCTCCTCCGGGCTCCGGCGGGCCGGCCGGCGACGAAGCTAGCATGTTACTGCTGCGTACTCTAGGAGTATAGAGTAGCTTCACTAGCTGACAGGGCTAGCTCGCTGCTGCGTGCACGGGCTACACATGGCGCGCGCGACTGTGGCATACATGTGACCGCCTACTCACCACATTTAGGGCGAACTAATTGTCTACAGTACCTAATGTCTCCGAGCCAAAGTGTATTGAAAGCGCTGATCCAGTTGTCTCCATGACCAAAAGGCGGATAGTGTAGGGCTTGCATGCTAGGCGCAAGGACCAGACATATATAGGGACGACCTGGCGACAGATTTTGGGGTGACCAATCAAGCAAACGTAAGCAAACGATCATCATCTGGCTCAACGAATTCATGTGGGTAGCTAGCTAACTCGGCGTATTCTGTACTCCGAATTAGTCCATCATAATCTGTGATTACCAGTGACGGTCGATACCGTACCTTTGAATAGATAGAGGAACTTATTGCGTGTATCATATCAGATCAGGTTGGACGCCGCAACTTGTAAGGAAGTATTTATTCGGCATGGGAGAGGGCTTTTGCGACTCCATGAACCCATGTGATCCTGACCCAAATCGCGTGATCCATCTGCATCAAAATCTATCCTTTTCAATCAAAGGCACAGGAATGGCATAATTTCAATCAGACAACGAGCTTTGAACTAAAGCATATGATGGGTCCACGATCGAAACAGTTGAAGCAACCAACAATCAAAAGTCCCATGCATGTCCATTCAGAAATTCTTGCGTAGTATACTCTATATAAGCTGGCACGCACGCATCCTCCAGTTCAGTCCAAGCTCGCAGATGCTAGCTGCAACTGGCTAATGTGGCTAATGAGCCAGACAGGATTTGATCCGTCCATGACACGAGATGCCACAACCAGTCCATCTATCGAGCGGTCGTAATTAGGCCACGCCGCCAACGGGTGGAGCACCGAGCGGTCAGCGGCATCGCTCCAGGAGCGTCGCTCCTGTGAGCGCGCGACCCAGGTTCGAGCCCCCTGCGGCACCCGCGGCCTGTAGCTCGCTACAGTGCCGCACTGCACTGTAGCACCAGTGGCTGAGATATGCCACGCTGCAGTGTAGAGTAAAAAAATCCCCTCGTTCTCCCCGGGTCAAAGCACATGGTAAAGACTCGCGCCGGTTCTCACAACGGCCAGCTGAGTCCCTGTGTAGGATCGGGGAGGGGGTTCGGGGGTTTTCTCGGCCTGCGTGAGAGGCTTTCCTCCTTAGCAAAATGCCGTCGGGGGCGGTCTTACCCCCGGCAGGTCGAGTTTTTTTAATTAGGCCACGCCGCGGCGAAGCAAATGGACAAGGAACATGTGCCCATCTCCGGCGCTCGCATCGATCGCATGCCGACCGATGCAACTGTTCTGAGTTTGGACCGGCTCGCCGGCGGGGCCAGCTGGGGCGACGCTGACCGCCGGACGGGGATGGCCTCCCCGTCCTCGATGACGACGGGAATCGAACATTGTAAGTTGCATATATACCTGATCGATCCATCTCAAGCAGACATGTTTGTTCTGGCTTGATCACGTACCAAAGGCGAAATTCTCTCGTCATGTATGCGCGTCCAGCAGCTTGCCTTGGCTCGGGAAGATCACGTCGCATCGTATATCAACGCGTAACATGGGTCGGGAAGATAACTTCATGCATGGTACGTAAACGCTGGACAAAAGCAGAAAATAATTAACTTCGTGTGGGCTTAGAAAGGATTTGTATCCAACATGGTCTCCATCACGGGCACATCAGTGCCCACCAAATCTGACTGCGTTGATCGCGTTAAATGTACCCGTGTATAATACTTTCCGGTTTTAATTGTCCAGCGTGTACCATGCATGAAGACACTGCAAGTCGTGTGTTATGATTTAATCCAAGGACTTCTTGTTCCCAAGTGCACTGTACACATGTTGGACCCGCATGCATATCCTAGTAATTTCAACTCTTGCATTATTTTTTTTATCTCCAGCAAAAGAAGAAAGAATCAGCTGGGAGAGCTTACTCTTTTTATTCAACCGGCCGGAACATTAAATTTGAAAAATGGTTGGAGCTCGACACATGGAGACCGGCGGATGGAAATAAAAGGCCCCGTCTATACATTGCCTAGGCATTCTAGAGGATAATAATGCCTGAATTTTCAACCATCAGATCTTGTTTTTGTGGATGAGATTTAGTCTCACATGGTAGAGAACGAAAATTTAGGCATTTTAAAGGATCCTAGCGCCTGAATTTTATTTACACCATTTATACTCAATAATTACACCGAAATAATTACAGTAAATCTTGTATACAATGGGTGTAACTTTAATATATATTTGGTGTAACTCAAGGTGAGAAAAAATTCAGGTATTTTAAGCCTTAGAAATACCTGAATTTTATTGTCTTACCCATTCATATATGCACTTGAGAATAATATGTAGGAAAGAAAATATGGGCGCTAGAAAGCAACGGAATGCCTTGGCAATTTTTAGCAATCCCCAAATAAAAACATTTTCTTTTTGCTCGCTGTGCAAGCCTTTGACTCCAGGGACTCGTTGGCAGGTCATCATCTTTCCTGCGTACAAGCAAGCACCCATAGTTGTTTTTTTTTTTTTTTTTTTGCGAAGGGAAGCAAGCAAGCACCCATAGTTAAGTACTCTATCTCACTCCATTTGACCCCGGCCGCGGATGCGAGCTCAATTTTGCATATACTAGTTTACTAGTACATCATTTTTAACCAATTTATTTCTGTTTTGACTGAAGTAGTGAAGTAGCAATTTTGACTGACTTTTTTCCCTGAGGTACTGTTTGCTTCATTTAGTTTCAGGGTTTCTGTCAAATTTAGTATGTTTTTCCTCTGAGGCAATGTGATTAAAATGGGTAGCTTAGCTGCAAAAGCATGCCTAAAATTAGATGGTTTGTCCGGATGCTTCTGTGACTTGTCGGATGGTGATCTGACATGACGGTTGAGAGCGAATAATTAGGCCCGGAGGACGTTGAGGCATCATTGCTGGAGATTAACTGATTGTTCTACTGGCAGCCAATTAGGTAAGGCTTGAAATACATGAATTTTATGAGCAACGGTTTGCATCCACGCAATACATCCGTCGTGGTCTAATTAAATATAATATCATCGTTTCAGATGTCGTCTTCCTAAAACGTACTATTCCTTATGTCTCCAAAAGATACCCTAAAACGTATATTCCTTATGTCTCCTTATTTGGGTCCTCCCAAATATTGTTAAATTGTTGTGAGGTGCTCAAAATACTGTCAAATTTCATTGGAAAAAAGGTTAATTTCGAAAAAAATTGATTGGGGGGGGGGGGGGGGGGGGGGGGGGGGGGGGGGAAAGAGACAATGATATAGTGCCATTGAAAAACTGGGAGAATGGTGTACGTAGGCGCAAGCGCATAAACATCATTTTTTTAATCTCTGATTCAACTTTGTGTGTCCCAGACAAAGTATAGGAAAATAAACATGGCTCATAGTGGCATTGATGCAATTTTGACCAAGTTTTAGACACTCCACGGAGTCTCACAACGGACCTATTACTCTAGTTTCGTTAATGTAAGCATATATGCATTCTGAATGCCTTGCAGTTAAGCCCAAACAGATATGTGAATAATTTATCCCCTCAATTACTGATGAATCATACAAAAAGGATTGAGTTGAAGAGATTGATCAACAGGCTAACTTCTATGCCAAAGTGAGCTCTGGTATCACATTATTAATGTATTTTTATTTATCAGTTACCGGGCTCAGTGACTTATTACACACCCTAAGACGTTGAAGTTCCAACTTTGAGTATTAAAAGGAACATTGACTTGAATATTGTAACTTTCAACTTGAAATTTGATAGTTCCAGATTAATTAGTAGTTGAGTACTTCTCCCATTACCAAATATATGAAACAATGTGTTGATGTTACCAAATTCATCATGAACACCGCTTTCATGATGTTTAACTCTATTAGCCCATGTAGCTTTCGACTCAATGACATCAGAATAGTTCTTCTAATATATATGCCCTTATAAACTTATAAATAAGTGCTATAACTCTCTGCATAAGGCTGCCCGCACTGGGGTCCTGTAAAGGTTCCTTCAGGAACCATATAGCGGAAAATCGTCCGCACCGGCTTCCGGTAAAGCTTCCGCTACTGTAGCGTAAAGGCCCCGTTCCGCCAAATCAAGTGGGGGCAGCGGAAGCCCGCTAAGCCGCCACCGTGGCGCGGGGCCCGCGCGCCTCTTCTTCCACGCGCCATCCCCACGGCCCTCGACGCGCCAACAACCTCCGGCCGCCGACCACAGGAGGAGGAGTAGAAGAGGAGGAGGAGGAGGAGCAGAGCGGATCGAATCGAAGCAAATCGAAGCAAAATCGAAACGAATCGAAGCATAATCGAAACGAATCGAAGCAAAATCCAAAGAAATCGAAGAGGAGGAGGAGGAGGAGGAGTAGAGGAGGAGGAGGAGCAGGGCGCTTGTGGCCGCGGCCGCGCCCGTCGTCGGCGGCGGCACCGCGAGGACGCCGGGAAGCGGAGCAACCGGGGCATGGGGACAAGCCCGGCCGCCGCGCACAGCCGCGTGGGGGACAAGAGCTCGGACGCCGACGCCGCGCGCGCGGCGGTGGAGAAGCACGGGGATGAGCTCGAGGTAGCCGGGGGCGGGGACGCCGAGGACCGCGCCGTGGCGGCGCCGGGGCCGGGGACCAGCGCGGCCTCCCATGCGGCCTGACCGTCTCTGCCCCCACCGTCACGCCGCCGCCGCCCGAAGGTGAGGGCGAGGAGGGGGCGCCGCGGCGAGGCGCGCGTCGGCGAGGCAGCCGAAGTCGTCGGGGTGGTGGTGGCGATGAAGGAGGGCGCGGGGGCGAGCGTCGTATCGCCGCCGTGCCGATGCCGGTGTCGTGGCGCGGCGCGGCGCCGCGGTGGAGGGGACGGGCGCCGAAGCTGTGCACGCGCATGAAGTCGGCTTCCCCGTGACGGCGCTGGCGGCGGGCGCGTCCGTGGAGGCGGGGGCGGGGGCGGCGGCCGCCACCGGGGTGGAGATGCGCGTGGAGCGGGAGGCGGAGGACGGCGGGCGCGAGGGGAGCCGAGGAGAGAGTTCTCTAGAAAAAAGAAAAGGAAAAAAAGGAGGAGAGAGGAGATGTTAGTTGGGATGGTTGAATAAAATATGTGGTAGTTAGGATAGAGGAAGGATATAGAGGAATGATGGGTGCAGGAGAAATTGGTATAGAGGAGAGGATGTCGATGACCAGGACGGAATATTCCTTTTAAAGGAATGAAATAGAGGAACACGAGTGCGGAGAGTGTAATCGAAGCGTTAGTCCAGCAATGTGAAATTTATAATGGTAAAAGGATTGTTTACAGTTGTCCTCCAACCAGTGCACAAGACGACAACACTATATAGTCGAAACCATATAGAATATGGAATTGTCTGAACTCATCTTCAAGCCTAAATTAAAGAGCGAGTTGAGGGAGCTACTATATTGTAGTAGTCAGTAGCAAACAAAGAATTCACTTACAATGTTATACCCTTTTTCTTATCTCATCCAATCGTAGGGCCGGCAAGAATGAACATGAGAGAAGAAAATGATAGAACTAAAAAGTGTCAATTTGGCAACATAAAGAATATAAAGCAGCCGCGGCAACTAATGAACCATTATTATAATACAAAAGTAATTAACAAAGATCTGTTCCTAATACTTTATATGTGCACTCTCTAATCATCACCTAATAATGAT
Source organism: Eragrostis nindensis (assembly GCA_012490785.1). Lineage (NCBI taxonomy): Eukaryota > Viridiplantae > Streptophyta > Magnoliopsida > Poales > Poaceae > Eragrostis > Eragrostis nindensis. The sequence goes on from JAAXCT010000170.1 coordinate 649,507, forward strand.
TTGGATCATTTGGATGATTAACAACACATGATGGGAATCTTCTCAAAATTGTCAACAGAAAGAATGATCCCTGATAGCTGCGTCTGTGTATAACTAATATCTATACATCACACATACAGGCCTATCTGAACAGATGTTCTTTCCTTGTCATCTTACAAGGAAGGTAAAGGGGCATGCCTGGGCCGATACGCTACTTGAAGGCCTGCAGCCGTGCTTCTTTTTTGGGGAGCTAGGTAGGACGCAGTTGTCCCTAAAAAAAAGGTAGGACGCAATTATCATCAAATCATTTTTTGTTTGGCAGGGCGTTACTCTTTTTGCCATATTTTTCTGCCCTCCAATTTGACTTGCTGCTACTCAAGTATCCTGTACGAACTTTTATATTCATTAGCAAGAAAATAATTATGGCGGTTAGGAGTTGTGATGTGTCACCTACTAACTTGTTAACGACGGCTGCCCAGTTTTTGCAATATATAATTAATGGCGGCACAATATAAACGTGTGTGTGGCTAGAGCATTCGCACATGTATAGTCCATTCCTTGATTTGATTTATCGAGTGTGGCTCAGCTTCTAGTATTATGCTACGTTTAGCAAACAATTTGAGGACCTATAAGTAGTACTAATTATCAGTTATCACTGTCGCCAGTCAGAATTTGCATGGAACTTCCATCGTAAAAAAAAAGAATTTGCATGGAACTCTCTTAATTTTCCTCGCAAGATATGCCCCCCAAACCAGCACCCTCTCTACCTCTGCAAATTATTTCCGGGGCCTTGAAGTGTAGGAGAGACATGAACTTGCTTTGTTTGTGCATATTTGTACGGTTAAGCCCCTCTGTTTCTCTCTCATTGCAATTCTAAAACCCACCAATTATTTATGCCCCCAGCCGCCCAGGACAGCCCACCCACATTGCCTTCCTGCCTCCATACATACCACCCCAAACCCCCTCCCTCCAAGACAGCCCAAAAAAATCTCACAGGCACGTACAGTTCTAGAGAGAGAAAGAGAGAGCCAAAAGAAAGGCAGGGAAAGAAAAGGGGACAATAACTTGATAGGGAGAAAGAGGGGAGGAGGGGAGAGAAGGTCACAGACAGAAGAGAAGATCAAAAGAGATCGGGAGATGCAGCACAAGTTTGGAGGCCGAGAGCGGCTGCAGCAGCAGGAGCAGAGCCACCAAAGCTGTAGCAGCAACCGCTTCCACTACTCCTCCCCCTGAGCAAGGCTGAAGCCCAAGAAGCCTGCAGCCAGGGGAAAAGCTCTCTCCTCTCCGATTCAGCAGCAGTTGGCCCGGGAGGTGGAGATCGAGACGCGGAGGCAGCAGCCATGGAGGACACGCTCAAGTCGCTGTCCATGGACTATCTGAACCTGCTCATCAACGGGCAGGCCTTCAGCGACGTGACGTTCAACGTGGAGGGCCGCCTGGTTCACGCGCACCGCTGCATACTCGCCGCGCGCAGCCTCTTCTTCCGCAAGTTCTTCTGCGGCGCCGCCGCCGCCGACCAGTCCGCGCCCGGCGCGCTGCTCCTCGACCACCTCAGCCCGCGCTCCCCCTCCGGCTCGTCGCCGCGCGGCGCCGGAAGCTCTGCGGCGGCCGCCGCCGCGCCAGGCGCCGTGATACCGGTGAACTCGGTGAGCTACGAGGTGTTCCTGCTGCTGCTGCAGTTCCTGTACAGCGGGCAGGTGTCGCTGGTGCCGCAGAAGGGGGAGCCCCGGCCGGGCTGCGGCGAGCGCGGGTGCTGGCACACCCACTGCGCCGCCGCCGTCGACCTCGCGCTCGACACCCTCGCCGCCGCCCGCTCCTTCGGCGTCGAGGAGCTGGCCCTCCTCACCCAGGTAACAAAAATTGCGATTCTTTCTTGCTGATTTCTCTCTTCTCTCTTGTGTTCTTGATGAAAAAGGAAATAAAGAAAAGAGATTTATTTTTGTCTGTTGGGGAATTGAGGATTGTGGGGATCAAGGTGGGAGTTGGGGTTGGTTATGTTGGGATTGGCGAGCATTCTGCAGCATTGATTTGATCTCTGTACCCCTGCATCTTTTTAAATGAAGTGAAGTATGATGCGCAGCAGCAGTGGCCAGTAGTAGTAATCAGTAGTCACTCACTCATCGTCGCCGTCGCCGCACGCGTGCGTGGGCTCTTGCTTGCTTTCCTTCTCTCCTTCTTTCTCCATCCATACATCTGTCTGTCCGTCCGTCCGTCCGTCTGCAGAAGCAGCAGCAGCAGCTGGTTACATCCTTTCGTTCACCCTGCTCGCCTGCTGCTTTCTCCTTTGGCTCTTAGGGTTCGTTACACGGAAATTTCTCTTTTCCTTTTCGCCACTGTAGGCGCATCGCCTTGTTCTTCTTTCTCTCCACAACTAATACTGCGGCTGCACTTATCTCTCCTTTTATGGTCACTGTTGCAGCACGGACAGAGATAGCTTTCCATTCCAAAACTGTGCAATTAGCAGCATACCAGCAAGAAAGGAAAGTTGTTTCTTTTCCCTAATTTGCAGTTTCGGTCTAGGGTTTCCTTGTGTTGCGCGCGCCTATCAAATCTCAAAAACGTTAGTAGTAATTTTCTCTTTCTTTCTTTGGTTTCCCCCAATCAGCACCATGATGCTATCCCATACTGTTTGCACCCTTGGCTATATTTTATGCACAGGGCCAATCCACTATGCTTATCTGATTCGAATCCCTCCTCCCTTTATATCCCACCGGCCACCGCATGCTGTGTGCTCCATACATGTTTGCTTTTAAAACAAGCATTGCGCTCTCGGTCTCCTTCCTGCAGCTTAAAGGAAAGCTTGAATTGGTTTGTTGCAGAAGCAGCTGGCCGGCATGGTGGAGAAGGCGTCCATCGAGGACGTGATGAAGGTGCTGATGGCGTCGCGGAAGCAGGACCTGCACCAGCTATGGACCACCTGCTCCCACCTCGTCGCCAAGTCCGGCCTCCCGCCCGAGGTGCTCGCCAAGCACCTCCCCCTCGAAGTCGTCGCCAAGATCGACGAGCTCCGCCTCAAGTCTTCACTGTCCCGCCGCTCGCCGTTCCTCGCGCATCACCACCACCACCCGCCGGGGATCGAGGGGGCCTCGTCCGGCGGCGCCGCCACGGATCAGCTCGACGACCACCACAAGATCCGCCGCATGCGCCGCGCCCTCGACTCCTCCGACGTCGAGCTCGTCAAGCTCATGGTCATGGGCGAGGGCCTCAACCTCGACGAGGCGCTCGCGCTGCACTACGCCGTCGAGAATTGCAGCCGCGAGGTCGTCAAGGCGCTGCTCGAGCTCGGCGCCGCCGACGTCAACCACCCGGCGGGGCCCGCCGGGAAGACGCCGCTGCACGTGGCGGCGGAGATGGTGTGCCCGGACATGGTGGCCGTGCTGCTCGACCACCACGCCGATCCCAACGTGCGCACCGTCGACGGCGTCACGCCGCTCGACATCCTCCGCACGCTCACCTCCGACTTCCTCTTCAAGGGCGCCGTCCCGGGCCTCCCGCACATCGAGCCCAACAAGCTCCGCCTCTGCCTCGAGCTCGTCCAGTCGGCGGCCATGGTCATGTCCCGCGAGGACGCCCACCACGCGGCGGCTGCCGTCAATGCCGCGCCCATGTACAGTGAGCCTCCCGGCGGCGGCGGCGGTGGCCACGTGTACAATGCCAGCGGCACCAACGCGAGCATGGTGAACCTGAGCCTGGACAACAGGATGGTGTATCTGAACCTAGGGATGGACGCGCAGTTCGGCAAGATGAGCGACGGCGGCGACGGCGATGAAGGCGGGAGCAGAGGGCAAGGAGGCCCCTCTTCCTTGTTCTCCCAGCACGGTTACCATTGACATGGCGGACTGCTCTACTATCTCCTTGTAAGCTTAGATGAACTAATCAATTACATGTTATTCGTATCCACATTACAGGAGATGAGAATGGTGGGATAATCAATCCTTTTGCCTTGGTCAACCTCTGACTCTTTTTAATTAGTAGGAAGAGAGATCATGCTTGCATATGATGCAAACTCGTAGTATCATTGTGAGTCGTCGATCAATTGGCTCTAGCTAGTGTCTAGCTAGGTTTCTTAGCTCTATATTGCTTGGCGTGTATGTCTTGGAATTTTTTAAGCGGTGATTTAAGTATATTTTGTTGGTCCGTCATGTGCATTGATGCATTAAAACATGCATAGGCAAGACAACGCTGTAACTTACTTTTAGTACATTTGTCGTAACTATTTTTCCATTTCAATGCAATCCTTGAAAAACTAGTTAACTTTACTATATACCGAAATGGCCTAAAGAAATTTCATCACTTTAGCCAGTATGATTTTCCTGCAACATAACCTTACTGTACACCGAACATAACACGTCTACAGGCCCTAAAGAAATTTCGCTTCTCTTACTTTTCTGTACTGTAAATGAAACAACATGTATGTAAAGCAAAGGAAGCTTTTTATGACAACCGGCAAATGTCATTACTTTCAACTGTTTGTAGTGTTGTCTTCCGGAGTTATTTGCGGCTAAATTTTTTGAGAGTATTTGGCGCAATGCAATAAGGTAGAGGGCCGGGGCCGGGGCCGGGGCACACAAGCATGTGGGGGATATGAAGAGGGAGACAACGAGAATCTAATTTGAGCTATGAATGATGGAAGCGATCGATATGGTCAATGTGTTTTAACCCCACAACCCCTGCCCGTTTGTTCTTATTGCAATCTTGGTCTCTCCTTCCACGTTAGAGAGAGATGGAGAGTATTTCAGTTTTTCCCCTTTTCCTTTATCTTTAATTTTCTGACCTTGTTATTGCTTTTCCTCGTTTATTGGATGTATATAGGCTCCTCTCTTTTTCTCCATATATGTTTACCTTTTCCTTTGTTTTGCTTGGTGCGTAGTAGGCCAGAGAGAGAGAGAGAGACTAGTAGTAGCTAGTCGATCACTGTGCTCTTGGCATCAACCTTTAAGCTGGCAAAATCAGAGAGGGAGAGAGAGAGAGAGAGAGATGAGGCTGTTGTCCCCTCTCTTGCGCCATCCCTCCTTCATCAATAGTGCGTCACTATTGCATGTATCTCTCTCCCTCTGATTCTCTCTCTAGCGCAATGCTTTTCCATGCGACATGGCCTCTCTATCTTTATGGCCCAATAGTGCTTTTGGGCTCACACACTGCCAGAAAATACTGGGGTTTGCACAGCTGTGGACAAACGGATCCCTTGTCTTGCATGTTGCATGAGTGCAACATGAGTGTGACTACACGGCCCGCACGCACCATACATCCGTGTTACATGCTGCGTGCGTTCTAGCTACGTGTACATATGTACTAGTACAACTCCTCTCTCTCTCTTCTCTCTGCACATGCACTGTTAACAACAAAGAGATCTCCCATAGATCAGCATGGAGCCCTCCCAGAGTTGCTACTGTTCTGCCTGCTTTCTTTGCTTGGTTTCCCCTTTACTTTCCATTTGTGTCCTAGTTTGTCTTCGTAAAGCTTGCTGCTGGTCTCTTATGGTTATAAGATCTCTCTCTCTCTCTCTCTCTCTCTAATTTTGTTGGTTCTGTAGCGAAAAAAGCATATTGAACATGATCCCTCATCCTCCACAACCACAAACAATTGAGGCCATGGTTGTTTGTTAGGTATGCGTACGTTTGTATCATGTTGTACATATTATATATTCTAACATTCCTGCTGTTGTAGAGATCAGTTAAGATTTGTAATTTGTCTGTAGCTATAGGTGGATGGTTTGTTCTGGTACAGGTTTTTTTGGTTGTATTAACGCATGAATAAATAGGCTCATAGGCATGTGGATAGGTTGACAAAGGCAAATCAGATTCATTTATAGTACGTACTTAGGGCTGAAAAAAAATTATCCTAGCATCTTGATTGTAGTGTCAACTGTCAACTAAGATAGTATGCTGAAGGATCTGCGAGAAAGGATTATTTTGTTTCTATTACCTTCTCAACTCAAACTTATTTGTACTCATCCTTACTTTGTACTTTCTACTGGCTCGTCCAGCGACACTTCTGCATTTCAGAATAGTGTTAATTTGTTTCCTAGTTATATTGTAGGTTTAGTACACGGCTACTATAGTTATATTATTGCGCACAGCCGCAACTTGTAGTACTATATCTGACTTGCACAACTACAGATAATTTTGTAACATATGAAGACTTCAAGAAACACAGTATTTGGTTTGATCTGCTGGGTGCGGTTCTAATTGATATATATAATAAAAATTGTCCCCTGACAAGATACAAATGCATGTGACTTGAGCATATCGATCCCTAGTATTTGTTTCTAATCATGAATAGTACTTAGATAATTGAATCATGGTTCTTCCACATAATCATTATAGCATATAACCAGCAAATTTGATTTAAAAAAGAATCATGCAACTAGAAAGGGGATAATGAAGTCATCCTTAGTCTACTTAATTATTACTCCCTCCGGCTTTAAATATATGACACCGTTGGTTTTTTTTGTTACTTTGATCATTCATTTTATCTATAAATATTTATGCAAATAGCTAATTGTATAAGGTAACCTTAAAGTACTTTTGATGATATATTCAATGATATTCATTTCATGTTAGGAAACAAATTACTTAATATATATTTTTTGTTAAATTTCAACGAAAAAGTCAATAGCATCATATATATTTAAAACCGGAGGGAGTATAATATTTTACATTTGTTTCAATTCTGTGTGGTTTGAGTCAAGGCATCGCAACTCCTAGTAGGTAGGGTGATATAAGCATCGATGCTAAAAACTATGAAGCTTATTCTATTTGTAAGGTTCAAAATATGGGTTATACGTAGGAAACATCTTGATTATTTTTACTCCCTCCATTGTCGAAATGTTTTCCCACAACCTGCCGTATAAATTAACCATGGTAGTAATTGCTCCCGGTAAATCTTTGCTTGAAAAAATCTGCCATGCACTTAAGAATGGTACAATACAAGCTTGGTGCTCTAATCTTAGCTCGAAAAGATCAGACATGCTCTTAATAAAGGTATAACACAAGCATGTTTTTTTTTCAAAGCATTTGTTTTGGCCAATGGAGTGGAAAACACAATAACAGCTTGGTGCCTCCACACACAGTATTTTTTAAGGAATACTTCCCAGAAGTGATGGATCAAAATTGTGAAACTGAAGGAGTAATTATTAAGTATGTGCAAGCCTTTTGCATATTCCAACTTCAGCGCCATCCATGTAAGCTGTCATAGCGCTTGCTCAAAAAAAAAATGCAAGCTATCATAGCGAAACCCAAATTATAAGATATCAGATGGCACATGCATGAGTTTCATCCTTAATTCGTTCTCTTGGGAGCTCGGTAGCCTGCAAGTGCTAGATGTAGCCATACAAGCTGTCGAACTTTTATATCTCTGTATCACAAATTGTCCCTCATTTTAAGTTTGGCGCCATGGAAGGTGGCCACAAAAGCACAAATAGGATGATCAGTTGTGTAATTTGGCACAAACTACAAGAGTGAGTGAGCCCACCTCTCCGATCTGATATCAAAGGCTAAATTCAATTCGGTCCAGTGTAACAAGTCCACATGTATATATGGGCTCCAATCTGTAGGATAGATCACGGATATATGGACCAGAATGAGTGAAAGGCCCATATATCATTGCGTGCGCGTCCACCTTCTTTGACAGCAGCCTGCAGCCTGTCTTGTTCGGGCAGGGGAGACGTCTACGAAGAAAATGATAATAGAAAAAAAAAAATCAAATCCCAACTTTCATGCCGTTTGAACTTTGAAGAAATCAGATTTAAATTCGCGTTACCAGTGTTGCCTGTAGGTATGAATAATCACTTTTTTTTGGCGAAAAAGTCTGAATAATCACTGTGGTTAGGCAACCGACTTTAGTTTCGTGCTCTTCCTTTTGGCAAGCAATAGTATGCAATTGTCACACATAGTACATTAGACACCACTACTGCACACGTATTTGTAATTCTCTCTCTTTTTTTTTCGTAAGGACATCATTTTACTTTCCTTTTTTTTTTTGTCATAGCTAATTTCATCAGACCACCACACTGCACTAGTATTTAAAAATTGAGCCATGAATATTACACATCAAAGATAAGCTTCCAGTTGTTTTCGATATGGTGAATCTTTCGGTAGATTTACCTTTTGGGAACTCTCAGTTTGTTTTCTATATCATATCGCACTACTACTGAATTGAAGCTTTATTCTTTCTCCACCTACTTTACATCTTACAGCCGCCATATATAGGATTAAAACGGCAATCAAGTTGAGGCCAATCAAATGACTCTCTCTGATGTCCGGCCAGGAGAGGGCTCAAATATTTTCATGTGATCCTCCAAATAGTATAATTTAGTTCATAAAAAATTCTCCTGAATAGGCTGAGATGGATGGTGAAATATATAAACCCGAGTTCCAACCCAAACAAATGCAAGCGAGCTTGGTCAGAACTCTTTGATTTTCCCTTATGCATCGATGAACGATTCTGAGCCCGTCCCTAGCCTAGTTGGATCGACATTAGACATGTGCATCGATATGACAACAGTTGAAACAGCAGCCGCTCGCAGTCAACCTGGGTGTGCTATCGCCACGGACATTTTTTTCAGCATAATCTCCTGTGGTTATCGGTACAGGAACAACTTGTTATTTGAATTCGTTGAAAGATAAACCGATCACTGTCATGTACTAGTAGCTATCATCATCAGTATAGGATCGACCTTTACGGAGTGCGCCGTAGCCTCCGTAGAGGGGCACATCCCTGCCTACTGAGATTGGCGATTGTCGACAGAGGCGGCACAAGCAGCGGCCACTCCAATGGTTGTCGGCTGGCTCCACCAGAATTTTTACCAGGACTCTGATGCGCGTTTTTAACGGGGAACTGGACAATGGACTGATTGGAGCATCATGTAGTGGTGAACACACGTAAATGGCTGAATTATTGGTGTGTGAAGCCGCTCGCAAAATGTCCTCATGATGTTCACTTCACCCTCTTGCCTAGTTTGCGCAGTCGAACGCAGTGATCGATCGAGGACGCCACCGTCTCCAACCTCCATTACACAGCGCATATGCATGCGAGGAAATGTTGAAACCCGAAACAACAACGCCGTGGCCGAAAAAAAGAGCAGAGAATCCCACACGCACGTACTACAATGTTTGAAGCCGCGCGAGAATCGTTTGAAAACTTTCCAGCAGAAGATGAGGGGAAAAAACGATCATCAGAATTAAGAGCCGGCCCAATGGTACACCACCTCAATCTACCGTACGCGATGGTGTGAACACGAATGGATTAAGCTTTTTGCATCTGATGTGTTACTCCATTCTGGGGAGGAACCTGATTCTCGTGATCCAACTGATGGACGTCAAATTAACTTTGTGGGAAAGAAAAGAAAGAAGCGCAACTTGAACGGAAGCCACGAAACACTGGTCAGAAGCAGAGCTTTGTGACGTTCCAATTGGATCGAGCTTTCCTGCCCCTGGCCGCCGACGGCGCAGCTGGAGCCACCAAACCGCCGGCTTCGCTTTACCACCCGGCCGTGTGGATCAACAACCGCCGCCAGCCAAGGATTCGTTCCCAACTTTATTCTCCTTATACTATTTCGAAACCAAGGTGGAAGAAGAATTGCATGTTGCTTGGCTACTAATTAAAAAAGAGGACAGGCGTTGTTAATTAATCGTGTTAAGGCGGTGCAATTGTCTATGACAGGGAATCTCGCTACCCCAGTTGTCAATCTCTGTCTGCGCCATGGAAAAGGCGGGTGGTCGACACCTCTGCTTTCCGTGTGTTGAGAGGAGAGGATTAGTCAGAGGAAGGCTTATCTGTAAGAAGAAAACGGGACCAGGAAGGAAAGCACCAGTAGAACACTTGCGCCGATGCTATATAAATACAGGGGACTTTGCCTGCCTATGATCGCAACCAAGACAACTACTACCTATCAATCAGTTATTCATTCCATCGCTCTCTGCGCCCATCATCCAAGTTGTTCGAAAGGATGGAGAACAACGGCAACAGCCAGCCTGCTCCGCCTCCAGGTTCTGATCCATTTCTCAATCGTTTTCTTCAGTAGCTTTGCGTTCAATTTCAATTTATTTGCTAATAACTTGCTGATTAACCTTCATGTGTGAATGATTTACCTTCAGGCTACCCGACGGCGGCAGGTGCAGAGCAGCCCGGAGGGAAGAAGGCTCGCCGAGGGAGCACCAAAGCTCGTGGAGAGAAAGGATTCATTGAAGGATGGTAAGGCTACTGATCAACACCCATCATGCATATGCATGATTTCTTCGGATCATTGTCTGCTGATTTCCATGAAACGAACCTGATGAAATCCTGTCATCTTTCAGCATCGCCGCGCTCTGCTGCTGCTGGATCTGCGAGATGTGCTGCTGACGAACCAGCCACTAGCTAGCTCCATCGAGCGTGCATCAACGTCTGCTGCTCTCGCAGGGGGATGTTGATCTATGCATATGCAGACATATATACAGATTGCTGCAGTTGTTGTATCGGGTTGTTTTAGATACCTCAATAACTGAGAGGATATAGTACTTCTACCTGCCTGTGTGTTGTGGTGTACGTGCTCGACATGTATAGCTCGTGTGTTGTACGTACTTTAAATTGTTCGAAGGTGCTCGGAGTCATTTATATAAACTTTTTTGGAGGCAACCATTTATATAAACTTGTTTTAGTGAGGAGTGAATCATTTATCTACTTTTTTTCTGAAACCGGATTTATCTACTTATTCATTCACGATGTATAAAACTGGTCCCAGAAGTTTATGCGGCAGTGTTTTCCTTCGGATTAGGCTACCATCAGAGAACTTCAGAAGGATAATAGGCTGCCTCCTCTCACACGCGGCTAGAGCATTGGGCTGATTGATCGCAATCAGTCAATGGGCTCCCGGATCGGGCTCGGAGGCGCGCGCGGGTTATCTCCGTGGGCTGTTGGTTGGAAGGCCCGCTGAGTGTTTTCTTTCTTCTTCTTTTTTGCGAACTTTTTACGCTGGTCAGATTGTGACACCACGCAGTGCTACCAAGCGTCAAATTCATGTGGCCTCTTCGGATGGACCTTTCACGACGGTCGAGTCAGCAATTCAGCTCAAGAATAGAGCTGACTCCGTCGCGTGTCATTGCTTTTTCTCAAGAATGGGTCAAAGCCTGAAACGCGTACTCTGCCAGTCCGCCGTGCCTGTGCATTCGAAAACGATGGACCGACCCATCGTCAAATCCGCAGTACCCCTATCTGTTTAACGATCGTGACGCTTTCGTGTACCGGCAGATCAAGCACAGAGTAGCCAGGCAAAAGAACCACCAAGTGCATGTAGAATAATTTTCGAGGTGTTCGGTTGGAAGATGAGTTGCAGTTGCAGTTTGAATAGTGAGAGAGAACACTGTAGCGGAGGAATCTGACACTGTAGCAAATACGTTTACTGTAGCACCAGCAGCAGCACCAGCCGGCTGAAATTCCTCCTGCCGAATGGAGCCTTTATCAATATCGTCGGAACTAAAAGATGCAGTACTAGTATCATATGTTGATAGTATTTCTTCCGTTTTTATTTATATGACGCAGTTGACTTTTTTCGTTATTTTAACCATTCATCTTATCTATAAATATTTGTGCAAATAACTAAATATATAGGTTAATCTTAAAGTGCTTTTGATGATAGATTTAACAGATATTGGTTCCACGTTAAGTAACTAATTACATAATTATATATTATTAGTCAAAGTTTGACGAAAAAGTCAACTGCATCATATAAATAAAAACGGAGGGAGTATCATTTAGCGGAGCTGATGTTTTGATTCAGCAAATCGCGGCAAGTTTTTCCATTTCGACGTGTCAAGTCGTTCGCTCTTCTCTGCTTCTGCGTGTGCAGCGTATCCTAAAAACCGGGGCCTGGGCAGCGACACCGACGTTCCCCCGGCCTCGGGCAGGTCGTTTCCGCTCCCATGGACGACTTCGTCGTCTTCCTCTCCTCGACTGCTCCCCTTGCCCCACTCTTGCGCGCTCAGTCCGTCGCAAAGTTACCACCACCGTTGCACAACCTATCTCCTTTGCAGCAAGTGCCGCCGCTGGTGGTTGCTTACCGGCTGTGGCACCGCGATGTCAAGGACGGTGCGCGGCGGCGGCGCGGCGGTTGACGTCGAGGACCTCCTTGTCCGCGTCAAGAACGGCACCGAGGCCGAGCTCGCCGACGTCGCCCGGGAGGTGGCCGCGCTCGTGGAGGAGGGTAGGCTCGGGAAGGAGGATGACGAGGATGGCCTGCTGGTGCCGGCGCTGCTGGCGCGGCTCGCTGCCTCGGGGAACGCCGAGGTCAGGGTGGGCGTCATGGCCGCCCTGCGCCGGCTCGCGGGTTGTGCTGGCGGCGAGAGCAAGGTGAGCGCTCCAACGTCCAAAGGTTTATTCTTCGGCGCACGCCTTCTGTTCGATAATATGCTCGTGCGGTAGCGATACGCATTGGCACTACTGTGGATAGTACCCATAACTCTAGCTGCATCTCAGAGTTTGCCAATCTTCATTTAGTGTCACTTTGAATAATTTAATGGCATACCGCATTGTAGCTCGTAGGACGTTGGAGGTTCAGCTTGTGCTCATACTGTTCGTTGTATATCACAGTTTGGGTTTTCGATACCCTTGTTTGATCATATTCTGCAAACAATAATGATGTGAAAGTTGCATCCTCCTAACATCATGGGATTGGATTTGCTCCTTGGATTTGCAGGAGAGGTTGGCAAGCATTGAGGCACTTTCCAGCTTTGTCCGTTCCTTGTCCAGAGACACTGACGAGAGAATGGAAGCAATTGCAGTGCTACTGGATTTGACAGACATTCCACAAGTTCGGCAGAGGATTGGCAGGATCAAAGGATGCATTGTGATGTTAGTCACATTGAGGAATGCACATGAATCAGGCACCAATGATGGTGCGGATAAATTGCTGAACATTTTGTCATCTAATCCGCAAAATGTGCTGCTGATGGCAGAGGCTGGTTATTTCCAACCATTGATACACTACCTGAAAGAAGGTATTGAGACCTATCATAACATGTTTAATTGATTGTGAACACAAGTTATAATTGTATTCTCCAAATCTTTCATTTTTTTTTCCTTTTTCATACCCCAAGCACCGTAAAATATTCTGAACTGCAAAGGTGAGCTCTGATAAGTGAAATATCCTATTTGAAAGAAATACAAGGTATATTGCAAGAAGAACATTTAGGAAGAGAAGCAAATATCAACTGTTACTTTCATTTGTTAAATTGTGTACCGAGAAATTTGCTCTCAGTAGTCATTTCAACCTTTATTCTCATATTTACTTTGCAGGTTCTGATATGAACAAGGTCCTAATGGCGACTGCTATTTCCAAAATGTTCCTCTCTGAACAGATGAAGTCTTCTCTCGGAGAAGATGGAGCTGTTGAACCCCTTGTGAACATGTTCAAATACGGAAATCTTGAAGCCAAACAGTCAGCCTTAGGTGCCTTACGTAATCTCTCAAGCTCTTTACAAAACGCAGAACTTTTGATAAACTCTGGCATAACTGGACCGCTACTCCAGCTCCTTTTCTCTGTGACATCAGTGCTCATGACCCTCAGAGAGCCAGCCTCAGCCATACTAGCAGCTATAGCACAATCTGAGCGTATTCTACTTCATAGAGATGTGGCTCCTCAGATGCTCTCACTTCTTAATTTATCATGTCCAGTAATTCAACTTCATGTTCTAAGGGCCCTCATTTGTATTTCTGGGCACACAAATGCTAAGAGGGCAAGGACTAAAATTAGACAAAATGGAGGGGTGCAAATCCTTCTGCCATTCCTAACAGAAAAGAACGTCGATATAAAAATTGCTTCATTGAATTTGTTGTTCCATCTATCAAAAGATTCTTCGCAAGAATTTGCTGAACAGTTCAAGGAGACCCATCTTGGCATTTTAGTAAAGATTATCTTTTCATCTTTCTCTTCATCGACATCTCTAGATGAAAAGGCTGCAGCAGTTGGTATCCTAAGCAACCTCCCAGTGTCAGATAAGAAGATAACCGAGGTTCTCATGCAAGCAAACTTACTTCCTACTCTGATATCTTTGTTTGAGGCAAACATCACTGCATCTTTGTCACCTCAAAGAATGTGGTTACTTGAGGGCATTGCTGGTGTGTTTATCAGGTTCACAATTACATCCGATAAGAAGCTACAGAGTTTAGCAGTCGGACATGGTGTGGTTCCTTGCCTTGTTAAGTTGCTTTCGGAAGGATCAGTAGATGCCAAGTCTAAAGCAGCTACATCCTTGGCGCAGCTGTCACAGAGTTCAATGGCATCGCGCAAGTCAAAACTACCAAGGTGGCTTTGTGTTCCTCCATCAGCTGAATCTTACTGCATAGTTCACAACTGCCAGTGCACTGTTAAAAGCACTTTTTGCTTAGTAAAAGCCGGTGCTGTCAGTCCTCTGGTACGAATATTAGAAGGTGAAGAGCGTGGAGCAGATGAAGCAGTATTGGAAGCTTTGGCGACCCTTATGCAGGATGAGATTTGGGAAAATGGGAGCAGGGTGATAGAAAAGGCCGCAGGAATTCATGCTCTGCTGAGAGTTGCTGAAGCAGGAGACTTGAGTTCGCAGGATAAGGCGATATGGATGCTGGAGAGGATTTTCCGGCTTGAAACCCACAGGGAGCGGTATGGTGAAATTGCACAGGCTTTGCTCATTGATCTTGCTCAGAAAGGAAACCCTGTCCTGAAGCCAATGATTGGCAAGATACTGGCTCACCTTGAACTACTGCAAACACAATCAAGCTACTTTTAACATTCTGGTGTTCATGCGAGATTCCAGTAGGATTAACAGCTGTTACGCTCTCCGACCGTACTGAGATGCTCTTGAAGGAGGATTCTTCTAGACAGGCAATGATCTTTTTAACCAATTGCCACAGTGAGGTCAGTTGAAAAGTTTTCAACTGTTTTGCCAAAAAAGTTATCTCTGTTGTTTCTTATGCAAATACAATTCTTCAACAGAGAAAAGGCAGATTGTGGCTCGGAAGAGCTGTCACTCGAAGGAATGTTGTTTCAAGGAGGAAGATACATATTGTTTGGTTAGGCATGCGTGATACTCCTACCTTGTTTGTCTATAAAGCGATACAAACTTGATCATTTGTACAGCACATTTGTTCGACAGGGTAACTATTAGTCCGTGGTGTAGATCTGGATGGTTGTCACTTGTTCATGTTGCATGTATTAATCCCCCTTACCATGCTGACCATCTGAAATATATTGAGACAGAGAAGACACGTGCCTTGCCATTAGGATAGGACTATTGTATCCGTACATGCTCATGGATCCAGGGATGATTTGGTGCTGCAGAGCACACATGCTTGATCAGGTCCCGTCCGTGATTGCACGGAACTCGAGTCCGGCCAGCGGCGTCAGCGTGGTGAGGTGCGAGCGGCGCACGGGACGGCGGGCGATCAACCAGCTGGCCAAAAATCAAAATCCTTTTCTTCAGTTTTATTGTTGGTGCCAGATAAAAGCCCCTGCAAATCCTCCAACGACACATCATCAGAACCCTGAACCCCCGCCAGCCCCAGCCTAGCCTTCTCCGATCCCTCGCGATGGCGGCGCCGCCTGTTCAACCCGTGCCAGCCCCCGCCGCCGTGAACGGGGACGCGTTCCGCCTGGGGTTCATCGGCGCCGGAAACCTGGCCGAGAGCATCGCCCGCGGCGTCGCGGCGTCTGGCGTCCTCCCGGCCTCCGCCATCCGCACCGCGTCCCACAAACGCCCCGAGCGCGGCGCGGCCTTCGCCTCCATCGGCGCCATACTGTTCGACTCCAATGCCCAGGTTCCGCCTCGGCGTATCCCTTTGCACAAGTCCTCTCGGTTACTCACTAATCCGTTACCGTAGGAACAACTCAGCTAATGTGCCGTATTTTGCTTCTTCATTTTCTCTCGTTGTAATAGGTGGTCGATAATAGTGATGTGGTCGTCATCTCCGTGAAGCCTCAGATCGGTAAGCGTCTGTTTCCCCGTTAACTCGCAAACACGGTGTTTGATTATTCGAGATATTGGCTTTGTATTTGCGAGGAGATATTTGTCTTAATATAAGCCGAAATAACATGATTGTGCAAAGTCAGCATGTTTTGCATCCGAAATGACAAAGGCATCTGTACAATTGCTATCATCAATGTACACCGTAGCTGCTTGTGTGCTTTCAGTTCCATATTGCCGTGCCTTCTAAAATAGCTGTTCTGGTGACATTTGGTTACACCGTATTGCAGTAAAGCAGGTTTTGGTTGAGCTGAAGCCCTTGCTGACAGAAGAAAAGCTTCTGGTGTCCATTGCTGCTGGCATCAAAATGAAAGATCTACAGGTTAGCTCTCATTTATAATTCCGCTCAAATTTTATCTGCTCATGGCTGTGTATGTGTTTCCACTCTCTTCTGAAATAAATGGTATGCACTGTTTGGCGTGTCGACATATACCTATTCCAGTGTACAAGATGCTAACTGGTAATATCATGTTAGATTAGGTTACCTGTAAACATATAACTTAAAATATATGTGCTTAAAAGGTGAAAATGGTGGCTTTTGGGCATAGACATGGTCTCCAAAAATAGCTTTGACCATGGATACATATTGCAATGTATGCGTTAAAGGTAAAGCTATGTAAATTGTAATGTCGAAAAGTATTGTGGAAGGCAACTATGATACCATTTTCATATTGTCATTCAACTGCATGAGATCCTACATGTCATTGTTTTCTAATTGGAGGGTGTATCTCCTTATTGTTTTTATCTTTTATTTTAGGATTGGTCAGGTCAGCAGCGAATTATTAGAGTAATGCCCAACACCCCTTCAGCTGTTGGACAAGCAGCATCAGGTAGCAGATGATGACAGTCAATTCTTCATATTTCTCTAAATAATTCGGTTTGTGTATTTTGTAAACGAGTAATGACAACACATGCAAATTATTGATAACCACTAGTCTTTCTTATCTAGTTATCAGCTGAGTATGCGCAGATCTTCTTTTCATGACAACAATCTTGGAAAAGGTTAATGTAGCATGCTTATTGAATGAGTAAAAAAAAAAATGCTAGAGGGTACCTGTTATCAAGCAAAATGTCATCAAAAACACGGTCAGAAATTATTTGGCTGTACATGCTTAATAAATATGGTTATAGAAGACTCGACTGCACATCAGTCCCAACACTGAACGATTGATCTCTATTTGTGGTGTTGATAATAGAATATCAAGAGCCTAGCAAGATATGGTCCTAAGCTCATCTTGTCCGTCTCTCTGTTTCTAATATTGGTAAATGAATCAAGAGGCAAGAGCCTAGAAATATGGTCCTAATCTCGTTGTCTCTCCGTATAAGTTGAGAAATGTTATTTCAAAATAATGTTGGTTGCTCTGTTATGTTGACAGTCTGTTTTTTGTCATGTACAACAATTTATCTTCTTTAGCTCCTTCCAGGAAAACAGGAGAAAAAATATTCTGTGAAATTTGTTTTTTTTGTCGTTTTTCTATTAGTTCCAGTAACTACTAAGCACACATGACTAGTCATTACATGCCATCTTTTACATTAACGAAATTCTCTGTTTCTCTGCTCCAAGAAAAGGAGTGCATGAATCACTGATAGTATTTCGCCTCTTTAGTTATGTGCTTGGGAGAGAAGGCTACTCAGAATGATGAAAGCCGTGTAAGAAGTTTATTCGGTGCCATTGGAAAAGTTTGGACAGCTGAAGAGAAATATTTTGATGCTGTAACTGGCCTCAGGTATGTTTTTTATTTTGTATATGACCTTCATCAAAGCAGTACTGGAAATAGGGTGTGATCATCTGGGAAATGAACCTGTATTTCCATCTTTTTGGTGAACAGTGGTAGTGGTCCAGCTTACATATTCTTAGCAATTGAGGCCATGGCCGATGGAGGAGTTGCAGCTGGACTTCCTCGAGACCTTGCACTTGGTCTTGCATCTCAGACAGTGAGTTTTTATCAATATATATGCTGTTATCACTCTTCATATAGTTTGGAGATGTTTCCTCAAAAAATATACTTTGATAAATATATCTTTATGTCGATGTCTCTTGGTACTAGCTTGTACTTTGATAAATATTCTTTTTCGTGTATTGTATTTCAATATACCAAATGAGCATTCCATTCTGCTGTATTCTATTTATCTTTTACATTCATTAACTTTTGATATGTTACCTGAATGCTATTTTAGGTTCTTGGTGCTGCAACTATGGTGAACGAGACAGGCAAACATCCAGGTCAACTGAAGGATCAGGTCACTTCTCCGGCAGGAACTACTATAACAGGGATTCAGGAGCTTGAGAGGGGTGCATTTCGTGGAACGCTGATAAATGCTGTTGTTGCTGCCGCAAAGCGATGCCGGGAACTGTCGTAAAGTCATAGAATGAGCCTGAAATTTATCTATTGGATTTAGGACAAGGTCGCATTGTGCTGATATGTATCAGCATCGGACGGTGAGGTGGAAATTGTATCGAGTATTGAAACAAATAGCTTATTAACATCATCAGAGCGGGATGTCAGCTTTTAAGTATGTGCACATTCCTTTTATTTGTTTGTTGTTCTCTTTGCTGAGGTACGAATCCTAGGACTTTTTTCAAAACCAGCGAATGTTGGGACCTGCCGGCATCAGAATCTGAATCTGCCTGCTGGGCGTTTTATACAGCAATGTAAAATCTCATCGTGCCAAAAGATCAATTGATAAGAACATCAGAATTATCTATCACGAACATATCCACCACTGACAAACATGCACTGATACGAAGTTGCAGATCAACAGAGTTTCATACCCGGAACTTTACATCACAGCATATGTCTCCGGCTCAATAGTCTGGAAAATGTGACGAGGTTGGATTACAAAGTTGAGAAAGGATACCACACATTAACCTGACACTACACATTAGTCTCCCAATAATACACGATTCACTTTTAAAGCCTTTGCCTACAAATGTCACTTTTAATTGCGGACTACGAATATCACATATAATTGCGTGAGTAAAATCGATCTTCCGGAGACCAGTTATCTTCGTATCTTCCAAGCGAGCAACCCATAATAGGCACACCAGCAAGATGTAGAGGATCTGGTTCTATACCATAATCCGTCAGTGGTCGGTGCTCAAGAACCTTATCATGCTCGATAACAAATTCTGGAATCTCAACCACCCCCTTTCTTATATCCGCCCAGAGATATTCTAGCCGGCTGACATACTTTATTTTCCAATACAGCCTGTAAGGACAGTTAACAGAGCTCAGAAACTGCTTATTCAAAACTGGTTTAACTTTAGCAGCTTCACTGGAGCGAGAAATCAAAGGACTGATCTAATTCCTAACAAAGTACCTCTGTTTTCCTAAACGGCCTGAACGGCCGTTTAAACAGCGTCTAAACGCTAGACGGGTGGCCACCGTCTATGCCGTTTAGGCCGTTTAAACCCGTTTAAACCCGTTTAATCCGTTTAACGCCCGTTTAAACAGCCGTTTAAACCCCATTAAACCCTAAACGATGGTCGACCGACTGTCTACCGTTTACCGTCTAGGAAATCATTGAAAGTACAATATCAAACAGATCCAGGTTATTGAACCTCAAATATAATGCCACAACTGGTACAGAGTTGCATTATTGTAGCTCCCTAATAGATAAAACTCAAACCGCAATAAAGAATAGATAAACAGCTGACGATGTACCAGCTGATCTGTCTAGTTCTGTAGTTACTAAAATTATAGACAATACATGAGATCAGTAGTGGCAATATTTGTGTTCCTTCCTCACTGCTTATTTTCACTTTGCATTATATTTAAACCGTTGCCATTGATATAAATAGATTCAACCTAAAAGAAAAGGATCAGCGATACTCAATAATTTGTTATGCCAATCTGTCTATTTCTCTTCAAGATAGGTTTGGCGGAGCTGACTCCATACAATTTTTTGACATCCTTGTTTCGCAGGCTTATTTCTTTTGATCAACGTCATTGTAAAAACAGTTTTAAGTTTCTTCTATAATAGTAATGCCTGTAGACTATAAGAAAGAGTACTGACCCTCCACTTAAGAATAGCCTCCCTAGTGTAGCAATGGCCAGCCTGGAGCGAAGCCCAGGATGCAAGAAGTAGAATACTTGAAGTCTTTCCTTGTATTCAGGTGGAAGGGCTTCATAAATGGTCCTCAAGATTGACATCCCAGGATTGTTGTCATCTGACTGTACGGTTGTGTGCATGTACAGAATGCAGAATGGACCTTCAGGTAGTTCGGTGCTGAGCTTGTGGAATACATAGCGCTTCAGACGTTCACCATCAATTACTGGAGCTGGAAGTCCAAATTTCAAAGCAAATTCTATATTAACACTGACAATGAAGTGGAGGGGGTAAGGTGCTTAAATTTTTTGAGAATGTACAGTAAGGGAAACCCCTACTGTGCTAGAATATATATTAACACTGACAATGAAGTGGAGGGGGGGTAAGGTGCTTAAATTGAATGATCAGGTGCTAAAATTATGGTCATAAAGCAGAACAAAGACAATGAAGTTATGAAAGCCTTCTTCAGCATGTTGAAGTAGCTAAAACAATTATCCGATGTAAAGATAGACTGCCTGGCACTACCATCAAGCAATTCAGCAAATGGTTAGAATAGATTGAACGGCCAGACTGAGGTCAGAATGATCATGAGAAAATTCACGATTTGGTGTCAGAAGAACGTCAATATAAGACCATACAAGAAGCAGCCTTAATCAAAACATTACACTGAATACTTGTAAAAAAAAAAAGGTGTTGATGTTCATTAGAAACCTAAAATTATGATCATTTCCGTCAAAAGATCCGACTTCAATGGAAAGCTGTCATATAAGCTGCCGTAGATCGATTCAAATGGTACATACTTCTGAATCTGCAACACTAACCTATTATCAATATTTTTTTAGGTGAACTCCAAATCCCATATAATAGCAAATATTTCCATTTTAGTTGTTGCACGATTACACATCAAAGCCATAAACTACTAGCAAACAAGAGATCTAATTTTACCCAATCGTTATTTAAAGGCCCGCACCTCCATCGATCTAAGGCCATCAAGTATTCCCCAATTACGAATTCACAGCCCCAAAGACACAGAGAGAGCAGGATAGAACATTAAACAAACGGGAGTTGATTAAGAAACAGGGGAGGGGTCCTGCGCACCAGGGAAGAACTTGCCGACGACGCGGACGACGGTTCGACCGGCCCGGTCCATGCCCTGGACGCGCACGACCTGAAGCTCCTCGAGGTCGGTGAAGTCGTTGGCATCGGCGGACGCGGAGAGGTCGGGCAGGCAGTCGTGCCACTCGTCGCGGTCGGTCTGGGTGAGGAGCGCGGCGCCGGCGTCCGTCGCGAAGTCGGAGCCCAGCACGAGCACGGAGAAGTCGCTGCCACTGCCGGAGCCCGAAGCGCGCGCCATAGCAGCTGTGCTCTGCGTCGGACTCTCTCTCCGGCCGACAGCGGCGGCTGCGGTTAGTAGGTGCGCGTCGGACCTGGGACCCCACCAGGCCGGTAATCTCTATCTGGGCCGCACGCTAGATGCCAGGTTTCGCGTGCGGCCCAAACAGAAATACTGACATGAGGAGCCGGGCCGTGTTTTTTCCCTTGGGCTGGGCAATGCTATGATCGCTCTCCTTGTTGTTTTCCGCTTTTCCATTTTTTCTGCCCGACAAAAAGCGTTGTGGATGCACACGATCAAAAAGGCTGATGATCGAGTGGACCTTTCGGTGGTATTTCTTGAAATGGTGAAGCATCCGAGCTTCACAAGTATAGCTCCTGTACTTTCTGAACCGCAGTGGCACTGTGGCAGCAGATACTTGGGGGAAAAGAACAATCCATGTCCGAGGGAGAATCCTCGCCATATGTCAAAAAAAGGGTACTAGCAGTAGCTGCCACCATGCGTCCTGCCATGTCTCACGAAAATAGCAAGACCTTTCGCCGGATTTCCTCAACAAACAAGAAAACTTCCTCCAAAAGAAACTGAGGAACTGTTCCTTCTTTTCAGAGGAAACCGAACAAGCGTTTCATGGAATCCATGGTCGCGTGGCGATAACCTTCGGCTCAAAAGCTGCTTTGGTGAGGAGATGATCGGAAGCTGGAATCCTACTCTCGACGACCCGCGCCGCGCGTACAGTGGTTGAAAGTGAGAGTATCTCGTACGCATGCTGCTACTAGCAGATAGGCTCGACCGAAAGCATCTACAGTACTAACGTTTTTATCGAGCTCCCAACAATCGCAGTACTGCTGCAATGCAATGACTTTTTTTGGGTCCAAGTTTGGGGAAGGCATAAAGCCACGTTAATTACCTCCTTTCCATCCAGCTCTGAGAGAAACATCGTGTCATGTCACCCGTGACGTGAAACTCCGTAAGCCACTCTTTTTGGAACCTAATTACGCGGGCAATTCCGTGAAAGTTCCGACAAGGCAACCTTTGGCCGGTTTCTTCCGACACGTTGAATTTCGCAGCAAAGTCCAATTTTTTTTTCTTTTTCTCTCTTTTTTTTTTTAATGAATGGTCGAAATGGTGGTGGAATCATACGGAGGATTCAAACGGGAAAGGAGGAAGTGCCCGCCGGCCCCATGCTTTTACATGCATCCAACGGCTAAAGTCAGCGACGAGATGCATGCCGATCCACCACACTGGCCATATGCTAGCTCAAACTTTACGCAACTTGTAGGAGATTTTTGCCAAATGCAAACCTGCCGCCTGCCTGGATGTAACAAACAGAAGGTGAAGGTGGACGAGCCGACTGAAAAGGGCAACAAAACAATACAATCTGTCCATCAAATATAGGGAAAAAAAGAACAGGATATAGCTTCACTTTCACTTTGATTCGACCAACTGATGCTGAAGGTTTATGCATTCATCCAAAACGGAAACATACACTATGAACAAAACAACACATCGATGCCACCTGAAATCTAACACGTCACGAGGAGCTAGTAATAATACTAGTAGTGAAAAAAAAAATAGAAAAAAAACACTCAACGCGACGCTAGGTGAAGGTGACGAGCACCTGACGCGCAGATGAGCAAATCTACGTCTCCTTCGCACAAATACGGGAAGGCTACATGGCGCTACCGGTGCGGTGACGCGGCGCGCGGACGGGATCAGTCGAAGCGGCGGCCGCGCCATGCGGAGACGGAGAACATGGCGCGGTCTTGCCAGCAGAGGAAGAAGGATCCCTTCTCCTCGCGCACCTTGAAGCCGTCGCATCCGAGGCCCTGCGCCACCCGCCGCGCCTGCAGCAGCGCGTAGTAGCTGAGCGGCACGCGGCCGAAGCCGGCGCCCTCCATCCGCCGCGCCCACCGGTCCAGCCGCTCGTGGCGCTCCCGCCGCTCGGCGCCGTCGCAGGCGACGATGTTCTTGATCTCCTCGCCGAGCATCCATCGCTCGACGCGCGCGCGCTCCACGGAGCCGCGCGGCGCCACCACCTCGAGGCAGTCGAAGAGCGCCGCGTAGTAGTTGAGCGCCTCCACGAAGCGCTCCGTCAGCGCCGCCGCGTTGTGGCTCGCCTCCTGCTCCGTCACCACCACCACCTTGGGCGACAGGCCCCACAGCGCGCCCAGGAACGCGTCCGCGCGCGACGTCGACGGCGACAGCCCCGACTCCGGGCTGCGCCGCTCCGCCTGCAGCTTGTCCTTGTTGCCCACGGCGGCGGCGTCGTCGTCGGAGGCCAGGAGGCAGTGCAGCTGCAGGCTGGACGTGATGGCCAGCGCCTCGCCGGTCTTCACGCGGAGGGACTCCACGTCCAGCGATTCCAGGCGGGAGATCACGGGGTTGAACTGGAACGGCACGTCCAGGCGCTCCGCCTCCTTGGAGAGCACCATGGCCGTCTGGGTGAGCACGTCCTTGTGCTCGCACACGGCGGTGAGGCGCAGGTGCGGCGGGCCCTCGGGCCGCGCGGCGAGCAGGTGGAGGAGCTCCAGCCATTGCGTGGCGTCCGCGCCGCCGAGGTCGATGACGTGCACGATCTTCTCGCCCTCCATCGCCTCCAGGACGGACTGGTTGGCGGCGGCGCCGGCGAGGCGGAGGAACGGGCAGAGGTCGAGGAAGTGCCGCCGCGCCGCGGCGAACTCGGCCGCTGTGGGCGCCGCGCGGGGCATGAGCAGCGCCCGGCACAGGCCCGGCCACGCACGGAGCGCGCGCCGCGCCAGCGCCTCCGCGAACGCCGCCGCGACGCGCTGCATGGCGTCGCCGTCGGGCGCGGCCAGCGTGGCGATGTGCTCGAGCGCGGCGTTGGCGGCGTCGAGGCGCCCCGACGACGCCGCGGCGGCGCAGTTGAGGAGGAGGTGGATGAGGCAGAGGCCGCGCTCGTCGGACCGCAGCTCCCGGAGCAGCCAGGGCGGCGTCGGGGAGGCGGCGGCCGGGTGGAGCGGCATGTTGGAGAAGTTGTGCAGCGGGGACGATGTGACCGACGACGAGGAGCCTTCGTCCTGGACCATCAGCCTCGCCAGCTCTGCCCTGACTGCCTCTGTCTTGGGCTGCGGCTTCTCCTCGACACTCTACTGCTTGGAGTAACAATCAGCCAATCAAGAAAAAACCTTGGGCTTCTCTTTCTAGTGGATTTATACGACCGAAATGGTACTCCGCAGCATGAACGTTTGAGGCTGCGGAGGTTGCTCTTTTGTGCCGCCTGACGCCCGCAGCGCCAACACGCAAAAGTCAGTGGGAGACCCTGCATGCACACACAGATAGAGAGAGCGCACGATAAGTAATTAATCCAGTCAGTAACACTGCTTGTAGTACTCCTAATCAGCTTTAGATAGATTGTTGGGCATATATTACAAGGAAACGACGATTCTCCAGCAGAGCAGGCGGACAGAGCAGAGACTAACAAGGGCCAAAAGGCCAAGCAGGTTGCAACGAGCAGGAACAGCTCGAGAAACAAAAATACAATCCGGTGGCCAGATTTTCTCAGAGCAAGCGGGGGAGAGAAAGGACAAAAGGAAATCACTAGTCTAGGTGGGCGGGCAGGCGGGCAGCACATTTATTTCTGCACTCACTCATCAGGTATGCAGCCGCGAAGGAAGAACTTTATCGGATTTGCAACCAAATGGCTGCTGCTGTCCCGATAGAGCCCCAAACAAAGCGCGGGCGCCATGGCTGGCAGAAACCCAGAAACGAACAAAACAGAAGAGAAAGGGGAGGAAGAAATGGAATAATGCTCACCTCGGAGGTGCCTCGTGTCTCTCTCTCTCTCTCTCTCTCCTAGCAGCTGCGCTGTGCAAGAGAGGAGGGAGGATCGGCCAGACAGACGCTAGAGAGAGAGGGGGGAACAGAGAGGGCGGGCAGGTGGGGGGGATATAAAGAGGAGAGGGGCAGAGGAGGAAGAAGGCAGGTGGACGACGACGTGGGGGCTGTGGCTTGTGTTTTGGACTTTTGGGGGCGTGTGCGCACACGACAAAAAGCGAGGCCTTTTGTCTGCATTGCGCTTGTCCGCACTCGCACAGCACACACCCCTCGACTGGATGGATGATCGCGTATTCTAGCGCACTCGAGGAATTTGTGAGACTGCTTGCAGCCTGCCGACCCACCCGAGACCCCTTTCTATTCTCTCCCTCAATCCACGCTCTTGTTCTCTTCTGTTGTTTGCGAGTAGTACAACTGAACCCGAGCTATTCGTTCAATTTTTTTTAATTGAAACATCGAAATATTGGCAATTGCTTGCTGCAGTCATGCATGGAGTAGGAGCATACTACTCGTATTTGGGGGCAGAGGCAGTGCTATCCAGAAAGAGGCAGAGGCGTAGGTTATGGCGTCATAAATATACAACTAAATGGGGCGGGATTAGGAAAGGTAGCTTGTCGTGAGGTGGCGGGAGGAAGAATAAGGAGCATGGCGTGTCTGTCCGGTCTGGGTTGCTTATTCCTCCAACCCCGCTACCCGACGACGGCGCCGCAACAAAACAAAAACGCCCGCTTCTTCCTTCCCGCCTTCTTGTTCTCTTCCGTCTTCTTGCCCTCTCCTCCTTTTTCCCTCTGCGTGGCTGCCGAACAATATTTATATGGAGTACTCCTCTGAAAATTAAAAAAAAGGCCGTTCCATTTGCTGACAAAATAAATACTACTAGTACTACATGTCGTATTGTAGTGTTTTGCATTTCTGTGCGTAACTCCCCCTGCCACTGATGAACTGACTCTACTGTTTCATACGGAAAATGAGGGCGCAGACAGACCGACCAAAACTGTGATCCACTAGCTCCTTGTCCGTAGCTTGTACAGTACTACGAAAACATTTTGTTCGAATGGGAAGAAATTCAGCGCTCAACATGGGCGCGCGGTCATCAGAGAGAGAAAGGAAAAGAAAGAATGAGAACGCAGTGGGTTGGCGTGGCGTCGGGTGTGCATACGAATCCAAGAGCCGGGTGCATGCATAGGGGCAAAGGAGAGAAGGACAAACGCAGCACACCAAATGAAGGCGCCATCAGCCGGCGAACCGCACCCGATGGAGAAAAACCAAAAGTGGCGATCCAATTCATCAATCGCCGCCGGGACCTGCATCGTGGCGCGGCGTGGCGTGCCGTGTCGTTTGGTGTGGTGTGGAGTAATGAAAGGTGATGCGGCCTCACCCGGGCTCTCTCTCGTTTGTTTTGGAGCAAAGAGAAAGAAGAACAAGGACAAGGTCAGGTAATTAACGAAGGCGTCGTGTAGCGCGTGGGCGTCTCCGGTCCTTCACCCGTCTGTCTATTAAAAGACGAGACGACAAGAGCGGCTTTTCTTTTCTTTTTCTTTGAGCCCCCAGCGGACGCGCACTGCTTGCTTGCGCCATGGGCCCAACCCTCGCGCCTCCATGCGTGCGCGGCCTGACGAAGAGAGCGGAGGCCGCCCATGATTTTGGCCTCAAATTCTGTGCGCCCGTTATGCATCATCACTCGTCAGCTGTCTGCCTGCCTTTCGGTTTCTGCTGCTTGACGCCCCCGTCACTCCTCTGGTGCTCATCCTCCGTCTTTGAACGTGCGTTGCATCCTGAATTCCTCCTAGTACATCGCTCTCCGTTTCGTTTGAAATGAAAGGGGGGTTTCCTTGTTTTTTTTTAAAAAAAAGTACAGTACTACTACTGAGTACGTACTCCTACTTCTGTTGCTAGAGTGTGCATGGTTCCACTGTCACGTGGTACAACGTTGTTTGTGCGATACAGTACTATTTGCCCTCGGTCGTCTTGCTTTACGGAACCGCGTTAAATTGAACAATACTACGTCTCACGCAGAGACCTCCATCCGTGCCATGTGTTCAAAGATCGATCTATGCGTGATCCAGCTCTCGTTAAAAGTTGGCTCTAATTGGAAGTGTACCCTGTCATGTCAAGAAAACGTGCAGCGGGCTACGGACCAGCAGATTTGCGAGAGACCTCCTTGAAACACATGCTTTCGTTCTACGTAGTACAACTGCCGCCACGTACGTATACCCCTCTACGCGCACATCGAGGCAGCTGGTCAACCACCTGACCGAACATGACACAGACGCGTAGACTCACTCTGCGGCTGATCTCGGATCATCCGCGGTTTGGCGATGCTGTCCGACTCGCGCGGCAGGGAGCCTGGGAGGAGCCTGGGAGGGAGCCAGCTCCGACGCGAGGAATGGGTTCGCGTCTCCACACTCGCTCAGGGAGTCGCCGGTTCACACGGCGCGGTGCGCAGCCGCACAGATATGGCTCCAGCACAACGTACAGCTATGTGCGGCACCGCGATCTCAGTCAGTAGTCTACTCGATCGGCAGTTTTTTTTTTTGAGGGTACTCGATCGGCCAGGTTGCTTCTCCATCTCATGGTTTCCGCGGCACATGCCACCAGTCTGATTTTTCAATGGTTTGACTAGGAGCATCTTGTTTTGTATTGTGCCATATGTTTGCATCTCTTTCTCAGCGTGCTACACGGGGTTACAAAAATCGCAACAGCTTTTTTTAGATAATCGAAAATAAAACATAAAACCGCAACAGCTAGCACCGGTTCTCAAAACCATCAAAAACAGATTGGTTTTTGTTTTGCTAATACAGTTTCTGGGTGGTTTTAGGTGAAAACCAAGCGGTTTTACTAAACGGATCAGACGGTTAGCCTGTTTTTTTACCGATCGGTTTCTGTCGGTTTTGAAAACACTGGTGGTTACCGTCCTTTCTGCTGTTTTTTTTTTACCGACGGTTTCTATCGGTTTTAAAAACCCTGATGGTTACCGTCCTTTCTGGCTACTACAAACGTGCTTCTCTGGTCAATTATGTCCCAACTCTTTTGTTTGCTTTATGTCTCGATAATTATCCTTCAATTTGACCCAATTTGCTTCAAGAAATATATATGCATTTTCCCTAAAGAATCCACCAAGAAGGAAACAAAATTAAGGCTACAACATTCCACATGTCCGGTAAAAAGTATCGCGTCCAGAACCACCCAAGACGTCAATTTCGTCAGTTTTGGTACTATTACATGATGAGCACAAACGACGACGCTAGCCGTATATATACTCCGTATTCAATTGACTAAGATAAAAACCGATCTTGTATGTCTGCTTCCACGGAAACAAAACGCCGAGAAGAATTTTGTCCCCCTTCATCCGGCGCATGCTGCGAATGTTACTTTCCTGTGTTCACAACACAACAGAATACTGGTTACATCGAAGTCACCACGCGCGAAAGTCAGACAAGGAAACGTCAAAACAATTACTCCCTCTGTCCCAAAATAGATGTCGTTTGACTTTTTTTTTACCGCTCGTCTTATTCAAAATTTTTGCGCAAATCTTATTTATTTTTTTATAGTTTATTTTATCATTGAATATATTTTAATCATGACATATTTGTTTTTATATTTAAATATTTTTTTTGAATAAGACGAAGGGTCAAACGTGATGTCCAGTGACAACTATTTAGGGACGGAGGGAGTACAAATTAAATCACGTGGAGGAATAGTGCGGATGAGCGAATGCGACGCTTAATCATACTTTCAGGCACTCAATAATTGGCTTTCAGAGGGCCACACAAAGGTGCAGCCAAATTTGCTTGTCGTTGCTTCTTTCAGAGAACAAATGTTTACGTCCAAATGCAGTACATAAGCTATCTCGAGGATAGAAGAGTTGACTGACCTATCATTGCTGTGTACTTCCCCATAAGAAATGTACGTAATTTTTCATCAGTATGAAATTTGAACTTTTTAATAAAAAACAAGACTTTATTGCTTACTCGGGTTAGCGATAATTGGCAACCAAGTGCTCTATACATAGAAAAACCTGTGTACGCTTAAAAGATTCAACTTGAGTTTATGTGCTAGGAGTACCTTGTTCCTCCCTCCCTCTGGTAAAAGATTCAACACGAATTACTTAAGCCAGCCGCATAAAAGATGCAGACAAGGTGTTTAACTGTAGTAGTACGAGTACTACTTTTCTTGCATTTAAGCACCGCAATTATATAACTGTAGCATAGCTTTGTATAGCGCGGTCCAGACAAGGTGATCAGAAAACAAAAATTTATGGGAGAAGATAGTACACACGTACTGGTCATTAAGAGCGTTATATTAAGAAACGTGGGACTAACATTGTAGAATTTATTTCCACTTTGTTTGATATATTTGTCCAGACTCATGCTGCACAACTCCACTGTGTGAAAGAGGGAAGTTTAGGCATTTTTCTAACAACAGCGAAGCCTCATCAGATCAGGTCTCCCCAATACTACATAATTGAACCCCTAAAGTGAGACGACGACCATGCATCAACATTTAACAAGAAAACAACATTCACAGGTGACCGCCCATCTAGCTACATGTACACACTAGCATATCCACCTAACCTTCTTCATAACTTATAATACTGAAATGGCCGTTGGTTGAAAGCGTGATTGACTGAGATCCTCCGAGAAACATGCATGTAACATGAACCCAACCGCAGCCCCTCCCATCAGATCTTCTGACGATCCTTAGAAGTCGTTGCTGGTCAGCCTGATAACATTTTTTTATATGCTGGATGCTGCCGTGATCCATTCGTGTCAAATGTCAAACGTATAAGTATGCAGATGCTGCGTTGTCTATATATCTTAATTAGGTGTATCGGGAACCCGCTGCTGCAGTGGTTATCTTGTTCTTGAATGAATAATCAAGTCTCCATGTCGCCACCGACCATGGCAGCTGCGAGATCTCGACGCCGCAGCCGAAACGGAGCTCGCCACCGATGATCCGTCAAAACCAAACCAGTGGCGTGTCACGCGCCAAAACCTCATGTCTGTGTGCCTAGTCCATTGTTTTTAACTGTTTTTTCCCTAGCCGTTTCCAGTTTGCATTTGGGGCACGTGTGTGGCTCAGGCCAGGATGCAATGTGTCATCGGCTGAGCCAAGGCTACTAGCTACACCTAGCTCAGGTAGACTTGTAATCGACGCGACGACAGCTCGATGAGAGGCTAGCTTCGCGTCGCGTCGCGTTGGTACGAACCAACATCTGCCGGCCCGGGAACAAGAAAAGATTTGAGCACGTTAGTTGCGGCATCTGCACACCGACACATGGGGCAGCTAGCTGAGCTGTGTCGCGCTGCTGAAATTTTGCGTTAATTCGTACCAATTCGCAACACGTGGGGGGAGATTGGTGAAAGGTGGTGGACCGGCCGGTGGCGCATCAAGATTTCAAAACTATGGCAGAACAGTGTAGTGACGAGCTGGTGAAAGCATTCCATCCTTTCAAGTCACGTTTGCTTGAAACGGCGGAGCAGCTAGCCGCCCATCGATTGATTTGCTTTCTTGGACTAGCAAAACATAGAAAAGCTAAGAAAAGGGTTTGCATCAACAGGTCATGCATGCTGATCAAACATCAAAGGATGACATATGGAAACCAAACCAGCTTTTCAAACTTGAGAAGTGAATATCCATGGATGACTAGCTAGTGAATCTCAGCAAAGGATACTCGCGACAAAGTCGTTCCACGATCACGAATTCACTCACAGGTTTGGTAAAGCAGCATGCACTACTACTAGTAGTTAGGGACTTCGTGACTGCTGTGTTGCGTACATTGAACCTTTACCACTCCTCTACCTACATGCTCAGAAATTAAGAAATTTCTCTAGAAAGTCTTATTCAAGTGAGGTGTCTGATTTTGACGATCCGGGCCTGCAACGAGTGACGACTTGATTTTTTGAGGCAAAGAAACTTGTCCGTGTAGCGGGTGGCGAGTCTGAAATATCGCGTCGTCGGAACCAGAGATATTGTCTGTTTCTCTCATGAGGGACAAGGTCAGAAGCTACCATTTATAAATTTTGTCGTGCAAGCGCAATGTTCTTTATTGTCCGCGCACGTCTCTGATCGACGTTTGTAGAAAATTTGTTAACCACAAGTAGCATCTCGTTATAGTGCGACTTGACAAATAGCTAGCTAGCGTCAGGATGCGGCAAAGAGGTGTTCAAGTGCAGAATGGTCGTTTTTAACCAAACGACGTCATGATACGGCAACGGCCGATGCGGGTTATATTAGGTTCAGTGACATGAAAAGTCTTACTAGCTTTGAGCCTACTAGCGGTAGTAGTAGGATAGCATGACCGATGGCTCAACAGCTAGCTAGGCAAATGAAAACTACTCACACCTCAACCATCCCATCTCCACAGAACACACTTGCGCGACGGTGTTTGGCAGCTTGCCGTAGGAGCGCGCGTGGGCTACCTTTACATCGAACCGAGAAAGGCTCGTCACCAGACCCATAAATTTGCACTTATCGGTGGCCATGGTCATGGTTGGCACACCACTTGCAGAGCAGGACGAGCAAGCAAGGTCCGTCCTGACTAGCTGCTTCGCGATCGAGGAAGAAGAACCGAGCAGGGATGCGTAGATCCGAGAGAAAGAAACGAAGAGTCAGGCGCTGTAAGCTAGCTAGGCATGCAGTCAGGTCGACGAGGGCGAAGAGAAGCAAACAAAACAAGGGAAGGTGCCGTGTAGATATGGCCGGAGTAGCAAGTAGCGAGAGGGATATGGCGGTGGACGGACGCGAGGAGGCTGGGGAACTTGGGGCTTGTCGCGGCGCGCGCTTCCGGGCGTCGGCACCCGCGATTCTTTGGACGCATCACCCGCATAGCGCCTTTGTTTTGTTTTGTTGGTTCGCTCGCTCACGAGCCCCAGCCAGCTTTGTTTGTTTGGACTTTGGAGCCATGCACGCCACCTGAACCCGTCCTGGCCTCCGAACGCGACCGTCCGCTAGGCTCCGCCGGAACAAGGAATGAACCAACATTACAACAAGCGGATAGGAACAAGGGCAGGGCGCCCGGCTCGACGACGACGACTTGGATGATGGCTCAGGGCTCTCCTTTCTTGATGCTGCCATGCCGTGCGTGGGAAACCAGCCAACAGAGTGGTTTGGTTTTGGTTCCGGTGCAGCGCGGCGACAAGCAAGAAGAACGGAGCGGTGGCGTGGGGCCGCCTCCGTTTGTTTGTTTGGACGCCAGCTACAAGGCGCCAAGCCAACTTTGTTTTGCGTTGGTTGGAGCCGTGGCGGGACGCGGACCAGCAGCGTCTATCCGTGCCGTTACGGGGCGGCACGGCTCGTTTGGCGCCGTGCGCCGAAGCGGAATGGCGTGCGCTCTCCTTTTAGTCTCACACCCGTGTCCTCACTGCTGCCGATTTGCTCCACCACTCTTCTTCTATACACTCCATGAGAAAGAAGCACCAAGTACCAACCTCTTGCACACTGCCCATTCCCAATTATACTAGTAGTATTACCTGATCATTTTGTATTCATGGTCTTTTATACTAACCACCAGTACTGGTTACAGCTGAAATGAGGGACAATAGAAGCACGTCAAATTCATGGAACGACGGACGACAAGATGACACGCTGCTTACGCTTGCCAGACGAACAGAACAGAACCTGATTCTGGTGCACGTACGACCGCCCTTATCAGCCGATGATGCAACGTCCGTTGCAAGCTCAATCCTTCATGACCACAACCAATTCCAGTACGATTTTCTGTGGGGAAATAAAAAAACCGACCAGAATCTTGGCGTAAGATTCACACTTGCATCAAAGTCTACTAACCATGAGAGGCAAATCAGCAAACAAGCTTCAAACACCGACCAGACAAGACGCCGACCAAAGAATTGTTACCAGCACATGGATTCATTCAACCATAGCTCCCTACCGCGTAGGACTTACATAGGAGTATCATTCTGTGGATCTACATGCAAACAAAGCAGAGATAACAACAGACGTCACATAATCCAACCAACTGGGTAAGAGATGCATATGAATTAGCATCTCATCGCGCTAATAACTCCATCTGCGAAACCTGGAGCCCGCAACAGACCACCCTAGATGGTAGGTATGTTAAAACCTTATTTACATACTCCGAAACTTCTGAGTGTGCGGTTAAACCTCTGTGAATGAGGGAGCTCAGAGAACTATACAAAAGGTGGCCCCATGATCAGTGACATATTTGCCATTTTAGGTCAGACGGTTCCAAACAAGATACCGAGATTTCATCCCTCAGCCCAGACAAGTTTGAAGATGTTTCTGCTCGCCCCTGCATTCACCATCTTGCTCTGTTTCTGCAACATCTCCTCTTGGGCGCGGATATCACCAGCCTGATTCAACATTATAAACTTCAGATCACAGAAACGTTCAAGCATTTTGTGTGAGAAAGCTGGAAACAGGACACCAAGGACGCCTATTGTTCCGAGAACGAGCAAGTGTTGTAATATGTAAATACAAACAAAATCAAAAGGAAGATAGGACTGACAAGCTTCGAGTATGCCCGTGCAAGTGAAGGGAGAGTTGGATAGAGCTCTATAACAGCTGATGCAGCCTCTTGTGTCACTTGAGGCACCTGCATTGCATGTGTATTCAATGAGGACAGTTCTTACATTCAATTATGCCATAAAATGAACCAGCCATCTAATTTTATCGAAGAGGGTTTGTAATGCCAATTTACCTGCATAAGTTGAAGGGCAAATATTTGGCTCACATTTGACTTCTCAAAGTCCTTGCACCTTCTCTCAAAATCATTATAGGTGGGGCAGACACGAGAAGTGTTTGCAAGATTTGAGAAGTTTGTATTGTAGTACTCAATTATTGAACATGTAAGACGGACATATAGCCTTTCAGTATCAGCATAACTGCTGGTCCTCTGAATATCAAATCCATCAAGAATCTCCGTAGTGAAACAACTGAAAATAAATGTCATAGAGAAATGAAAAAGGCATGCTCTAGCATCCCAAAATATTAAATATACGAGCTAACAAGTGTAGACATCAAATATATTAGTGAGGAAAATAAAAGCAAGAGGTAAAACAGAGAAAAAGGTATAAT
Source organism: Eragrostis nindensis (assembly GCA_012490785.1). Lineage (NCBI taxonomy): Eukaryota > Viridiplantae > Streptophyta > Magnoliopsida > Poales > Poaceae > Eragrostis > Eragrostis nindensis. The sequence continues at coordinate 683,695 of JAAXCT010000170.1, forward strand.
TACTCAGGTATAACATTATTCACTCATGTTCAGGTATGAGAGTTGTAACATACGCTGTTTTAACCCTCTCTGATACATCTGGGCTGTTTGGATCACCTTCAACTAGATATATCAGCTTCCTTAGCCCGCATCTCTAGAAAAGAACAACAAATGGAATAAGCACATCATGTTGTTGCTAAAATAAACAAGATATGGCAGGGAAACCCAATAGGCCTTCAGAGCCCACTATCATGGACCAAAAACACACTTGGCCAGTAAAATAGTTAATGGATACTCAATCTGCAGGGCCATGCTGAAGATCCAAATTTTAATTATAATTTTATTGCCCATTAAAATAAGATAACACCCAAATAAATAAAGTCTTTGAATGCCTGTCACAAATGCCGCCAATATCATGATGCCAAAGTGATAGTACTCGTAACTTTTATGAGCAATTAGCGTAATTGTTTGATCACTTTGATGAGCAAAGCGATAAAACTATTACTAACTGTGAGTTTGCCACAAAATCCGACTGGGATTGTCATAAAACAACCTGAGACTGAATATTAGCAGTCTAAGTTGAAGGTATAATGACGGAAGAGAAGTGAAGGATCAAGATGTATAGCAGCAACAACTGTTACTTGAACATAAGCAAATGGAAGCTAAGAAGGTACCTTCAGTCTTAATTTCTGATCTCTGTATCTGTTGTCTGTAATTGAGTCATCTAAATCCAACACATTTTTCCTTTCAACAATGTAATCAAGAACATATTCTGTGCCATCTTTCCTATCACGAGCAATCCAAATACCATCTCCCACTGGTAAACGTTTAACCTGGATGACAAGATTCAAACTTAAGATCACTTTTTTTCTGGCAAATAACGCAAACAGGGTCAGTAATATTAGATATATCAACAGTTCCGAGCTATTTTTCCATTTTTCTGAGCGTATCACAACAAATCCATGCATGCTTTATTGAGAGCATTTTCTCCTTTTCATCGCTCAATCAACTGTTTCTCCATAGCGAGCTAGCAGCAATATAATCCATAGCACAACCAAGTGCTGGCTTTATTTATCCTTTATCACTTCTAAGGATCATGATCACTCCAAAGTCGAAACACCCGTCAATTTTACAAATCCAATGATCAAGAATTTGAAAATGCCAGGAGTAACCGACGACACCCGCCTGGATTTTAAATATGGTTGCAACACAAAATTAAACTACTACTTTAGATTTTAAAATTTAATGTCCCGATTTCAAGCCAACAAAATTTGCTCTTGTGCCAACCAGTAAAATTGGGTCAAAGTGACCCCTGATTCTTCCTGTATTTTTGTTTTTTTTTCTTGACTCTTTTTCTAGTTTCATAATTTTCTTAACCGCACACTATGGAGTAGAGGCATAAACATAGGGCCGGAAAAATTCCCCTGCTTTCAGGCTTATGGCCGAGAGAAAGTATGAGAAGATGAAGAAAAGTTCAAAAGTCACCTCCACAGGTACATCTAGATGGATCTGTGAACGAATGTTATCAGCAACCTTTCTTGAACGTCTGCACAAACAGGTAAGAAACATGAGAACCCATCCCATGCATAGCTAATATGCAATATTTCAATAATGAGACGTCGAACACAACCATGTGGTGGAGTAATAATAGCAGTGGCATATGGACAAAGTTCATCAAAAGAGACCATAAAAAATGACAGTTTTGTTACTAATCTTCAAATCTACAGAATTCAAATGTATAGACTTTTGTTCCAAAGAGCAGAGCAAATCACACGAAACTAACCATTGAAACTTGTATCAAAGTAGTAAGGAATATTGTATAAGGTAACTTTCCTCATATGATATATTGAGTAAAATTAATAACATTTGTTTTTATTCTAGTATTATCATGGGCTGAGACAACACACCTAAAAGGCCAGGCATAAATACAAGTCTATATAGTGACACAAAGAGTAGGGTGTGATCATACAAACCCGAACTTTTCACGGTCATCCAATATAAACACAACTTCATAAGCTTCATGAAAATATTCATTGGATTGACGTGGTGGCATAGCTAGCATAGCATCACCCATATATGAAGTGTCCTTGTATAGCATACTGACTACAGCAGAAAGCCCATTGCCTGCAAAAGAAGTATAGGAATCAACTGGGTAGGCTGGCAGGGATTAAACATAGTATTTCGATATTTGGTGAACCACCCCTTTCAGTAAATTATTCATAATCCACAGCAAGAAGCGAGAAAGAAATTCAGTGCAGCGGAACAAAAACAAACAGCACCTTTCAGAGGGCAGTCTTTTCGATCTGGTTCTTCTGAATCTGAATCGCAGAAAATTACTCCTTCAGCAGAGTACTTCTACACAGGATGAGAGAAACCGTGAGTTACAAACGTATCGCAGCATGTAATGATGAAAGAAATGCTAGTAAGTTGTAGTAAGCAATACAGCTAAAACTACAAGTGTAAATAAAATTCCAATCACAGGTTAATAGAATTCCACTACCTCAAAAGTTTTTTTTTTTTTTGAGAAAATCCAAATAAAAGAGAATAGAAAAGACAAAGTGCCTGTTCCAACAGAGGCTTCCAAAAGCTGGATATCATTGTATTATAATTCGGAATAAAAGGAAGACCACATACGTTTTTTTTAACCAGAGAAGACTACGAATGTTGAAGAGAAAAATGGAAGATCCAATCACAATTTATACTATGAAATGTAAATATCATGGTGGGGGATAGAACTCTGAAAGATGCTACCCAAAAGGGGAAGACTACATATGTTAATGCATTACTTGCTATGCTGTTTGGTTTTGAAAACTGAAAAGTGACTTCAGTTGCATCACACCAGGAGACAAGATAATAGCCGAATAAGACTATCCAACCAGAGTACCACACCATCAAATTTTAGAGAAGAATCTGATGAATGGTTTATACAGCTATCTTAACATTTGGAGGATGGACGGAAAACAAAAATGATGTTATAAACTAGGCCTTACATTTTGAACTTGAGCTTTGTAACTGCTCTGCACTTTCTTTGGAGAATTGTCGCAAACAATGATAGGACTATGCCTTGCAACAGATGTGCGGGATCTGCGAATGGTTGTAAAAGGTCCCGACATTGTTTCAGCAACAGAAGGACCGGCAGATGTCTTGTGAATGCTGGTTATCATTAAAGGTCCCCCAAAACCATCTAATCCAGACCGTGAAAGACAATCACGAGCAGTGACTTCCCCCTTTTCAGTTAGCATATACCTGCAGAAACTCACCTAGTCAGCAAGATATGTGCTCAAAAGAATATGGACACTTTATAGTAAAAAATCAAAGTAGATATATGCCATGTAAATTGAAGGGAATACAAAAGATAAGTCTCCTGGTACTTCACAGGATGAAACCTAGAATTAAAGAGCCATTGCACCAGAGGAAGTAACTAAAAGGTAAAGATACATGAGAATGGGATCCAGTTTGTGTGAAAAGAAAAATATGGAAGGTCCCAGGATTGTTCTGGCGTGCGCTAGAATGTACAAATGTTTTCTTTTAGGGAGATACAGAATGTACACAGGTGCAAGGGGCTGGAATTGGCCAATTAACCTACTTGGCCTCTATTTCCATCAACCTTAAAGATATCTTCCTCTACCCTTTCATAAGATAAGAAAACATTATGATTTCCATTGCATACAGCAAAATCAAATAACAATTAGGCCAATTTATCTGCTAGAATACAATGACTTTACCTACAATCTGGAATCCACAACAACAACAACAACAACCACCAAGCCTTTATTTCCACAAGCAAGTTGAAGTAGGCTAGAGATGAAACCCGCAGAAACCAACAAGAGAGGCAAACAAAACAGAAGAGAGAAAAAGAAAACGGTGAAAAAAAGAGGCAGCCAATTGAGAGCCAGAATGTACACCATTGAATTTTAATACATACTACCTACAATAAGCTCAGCAGTCTAGTCCTCTAACACTTCTTATTTCACAAGGATTTATGTGTAATCTGAAGTACAGCCAGGGATTTTGAAAGGAAACAAAAAAACAGGCATGGGGGTATAACCTCACAAAAACATACATTGCTCCATTACTTGCAACAGGTAATAATTTGAACAGCATGTACTAAATCCAAGAAGTCTTCATTTAAAGAAAAAAAAGGGATTAATATGTTAGCAGACATAATGAGACTGGTGCATTACTTTGCTGGGCATTTGTCCTTGACAACAAGTTTATTAGATATCAATGTCTTCATGCAGCTCCAGCCAGCGTACCAGTCCTTTCCATAACTCTGTTTTGCTTTAATTTTGTTCGGACTGCCCAACATGGAAGCAGCTACTTAGTAACGCCCTGAAAACAGCAGGTGCTGTTAGTACCCACAGGAATTTACTACAAAACAATACCCGATTGCATCTCGCGATAGACCACTGGCATCAGCAGCATTGATAAGCTCTTGTTTTAGCATAAAACTTTGCCCTCTAATCTTTGCCCTGTGAGGAAAATCAACTGTTATTTTCTCCTGATTTCCCTGTAAAAACTCAGGTGTCTTTTCCTGGCTTCAGTGACTAAATATTATTATTTAGCCTGAGAAAGACAGTACATTTCATTCATGAAAAAAAAAGGGTCAAGTGTATCCCGGAGAAATCATACCTAAGCAGTGTGATCAGTATTGCGTATGCAGCAGAGTTCTTCTGTGGCAAATAAGATTTCTGACCACTTGTTTTCTTAGCTCTAACTACAAGAATTAAATAAAACAAGTCATATTTCACAGAAGAGATGAATGGGTGAACTAATAGAGAAACAGTTTCAAAGCACATGCAGTCAACCATGAAAATTATTACCATTCCGTCCTGCTACATCAGCTTTTGCAGGAGATAAATCCTGGCCGGGCACCTCAAAAAACTCTTTCATATGAAACATGAGCCATGGTCCAACACCCCTGACGACAATAACAGAACACGTCGTAAGTTAATATTTAAGATGCAGTGGTGCATCAGAAAGTATCTTATTATACAGTAACTCAAAAGAGAAGGCAAAATTGTTGTGCCAATGCAGCATAATGAGAAAAACCAGGCGTTCCAGGCCTACATTTATGCTACAACATTAGCTTGCAAACACAAATCTTATATCCCCTGATGTGAAATTAACCAGAGTTCCAGAGATGCCGAAAGCAACTGGTACTGGGAATGAACCCCAAATTCCAATTTCAATTAGCATTACATACCAAGACAGCAAACCAATTCATACGTCTTACAATGTTCAGCTATCAGAAGGGAGCCAAAAATAAATATACGACAACGCATCAGCCCAAAACAAAAACAAATAATCCAATCCTCACTGCAACAGTCACCCCATCATCAATCACCAATAGGAAAAATTGTAGGAGTGGGAAACGCAGTGGGTACTTGATCTTCGAAAAGTCGTCGAGGGTTCGGATGCGGTCCTCGGCGACGGAGATGCTGCGCTTGGCGTTGGCAAACGCGTGGCACTGGTTCTCCGTGAGCCCGCCCGGCTCCCTCGTCATCGACCGCCACTTCTCCAGGAAGAAGCGAGAGAGCGCCTTGTTCTCCGGGCACATCACCCTGAGCTGCTTGGGCACCGGCGGCGCCATTTCGCAGTGGTTCGTGGTCGGGGCTTGGGAAGGAGAGGCTGGTTGGGGATCGCCGGATCCAGCTAGGGTTTGGGGTTTTGGGGTGAGGAGGAGGAAGAGCGCGCCATTGAGGAGATCGAGCGGCACGATTTTGCAGTCGGTTCCCTCCTAAATTTCATCGGTTTCCCGCAACTTTTTGTTTAATTTTTGGTAAAAATGGTGACCGCGAAATGCAGCACAAGCCCAGTTGGGTTTTCGATTCCCGTGGAAAGTAGTTGGGCTTCTGAGCCCAAGGCAAGTTGTAGCACAAGCCCCTGCTATCCGTTGGAACTTGAAATGCTTAAAGATTCTCAAAAAAAAAAAAAAACTTGAAATGCTTAAAACCCTGAACGGCCGTGCAAGTTTCAAGCATCCATCTACCACTCCAAATTTTACTCAGGAAATGCTTAACCAAATAGGCAAGATGACATAAGAAGTTTTGAACATCGACCAAGAATTGTCTTCCATGCAAACAAAGTCTGAGATGATAAGATACACCAAATACCACTCCACAATCAGACTGAGTAAAAGATGAATATGAAAGAGGCACTAAACCATCTCATTGCACGACAGTTCCATCTTTGTACAACCTGGTGCCCATGTAGTACTCTTAAGGAAAGCGAAATTATGCTGAAGCCTTTTTAACATACTCTGGGACAATAAGCGTTCGGCGGCACATTAAAGCGTCGCAGTTAAATCTCCAGGTACGAGGGAGCTAGTGAGCTATACAAAAGGTGGCCCCAAAATCAGTGACACGGCCAGTCAAGTCAGACGGTCTCAAACTAGATCTTCAGAACTATCATCAGAAACTTCAGAACTATCATCAGAACAGACAAACTTGAAGATGTTTCTGCTTGCCCCTGCATTTACCATCTTGCTCTTGTTCTGCAACATCACCTCCTGGGCACGGGCATCACCATCCTGATTCAACATTGTAAAAGTAGATTTTGATTAACTGAAATGTTTAAGCCAATTCGTGCAACTAAATAATATAACTGAGTTAGACCAAGTGTTGTGAATTGAAACAGAATTAAAAGGAAGAGAAGACTGACAAGCATTGAGTAAGCCCGCACAAGTGACAAGAGAGTTGGGTAGAGCTCTATAACAGCTAACGCGGCTTCTTCTGTTACTTGAGGCACCTGCATCGCATGAGCACCTGGTGACGTCAGTGCTTGCTTTCAACCATAGGATAAAATAAATATGCGTAACTTTAATGTGGGCTTATATTGCCAAGTTACCTGCATAAGTTGAAGCGCAAATATTTGGCTCACTGTCTTCTTTGCAAGGTTACGGCACCTCTCCACAAACTCATCATAGGTTGGGCAAATACGAGAGGTATTGGCAACTTTTGAGAAGTTTATCTCGTAGTATTCAATGATTGAACGTGTAAGACAGCCATATCTCCTTTCAGTTTCGGTATACCCACCGGTCCTCTGAACATCAAATCCGTCAAGGACCTCAGTGGTGAAACAGCTGAAAATAAAGGGTAGGGACAAATTTAAAACCTATACTCTACCATTCTAAAATATTCAACTTATTATGTAATAAATATAGACATCACATATTATTGAGGAAAATAACAATAAGATACAAAACTAAGAGAAAAAGGGACTAATGTTCAGGCATAAGCATTATCTATTCAGATGACACAGGCAGTGTGCATACGCCTTTTTAATCTTCTCTGATGCATCTGAACAGTTTGGATCACCTTCAACAAGATATATCAGCTTCTTTAACCCACATCTCTACAAAGGTACACCAAATGAAAGTGTCAGTGCTGTCCCAAAAAGAAATGGAAGTGTCAGTGTGTCACATCATGTTGCTGGTAAAATAAACAAGATATGCTTGGGTGACATTGGTAAGCCCTGTGAGTTCATTAATATGTACAACGAACACAATCTGTGTGTAGATTTGCAATTTACAGATCACAGATGCATGTTCTTACAACCATACCCTCTATTATATCATTTCCTAGTATAATTTATGCCTTTAAAATCAAGAAATTAAATGCATAAAACATAAGTTCAGTAAACTTTAGAATAGGGACACATTGGAGAGGCCAGGGACCCTAGATATAGATAGGTTCAAAGGGGCAAGTCCTCATTACTTCCAACATCTCGTTAACATTCAAAACATGACAACTTAATGAACTTATAACCGTGAATTTTCTACAACCACCAACTGGGACTATTGCAAGTAACAATCTGAGAGACGGAGTACTGAACAGTCCAAGAGAACGACGAAGGAAGCAAAGGTTCATTGCTTGTTACAACAACAGCAGATGAAGAACCAAATGCAATTAAGGAGATACCTTCAACCTTAACTTTTGATCTCTATATCTGTTGTCCATAATTGAGCCATGTAAATCTGAAACATTTTTCCTTTCAACAATGAAGTCAAGAACATACTCTTTGCCATTTTTCCTATCACGAGCAATCCAAATACCATCTCCTACAGGTAGCTTTTTAACCTGGGTGACAAGGTTCAAACTGAAGAATCAACACCACCACTTTCTCAAGCACATTAGGCAAACAGACCAATTTAATCAGTACAGTTACGCTTCTACTGTTTTATGTTGAAAAAGAGCAATTATTTTGTACTATGTCCAATAGGTTTACATTCTGGCTGTTCATCAGTATTCTGTCCATTTCTTTTGTATGGGGCATAGTAGGATTGGAAGAAGGCAAACTTGCAAGTTCTGACCAACAACAGAAGTTATATCAATAGATTTGTATTCCACCACATCGACAATGTACAACCCAATAAGTTCCAATAAAACGAAGTGCAATCATTTTCCAAAGCTATCAGAAAGATGATTTACTGTTATTTCAGGATAGTTATCTAATTAATGAAGCTGCAGACTGGCATTCAAAATTGATTGTAGCGTGGTGGTATATATTTGAACCCTAGATGCAGCCCAAAAAGGGGGAAAAAAAAGAAAGAAGAAGGTACATTGCCATGCGTCACCCAGCCCCAGGGTTCGCGCGCGATGGGCGAAAGCTAACATCGAATGGGTGGCCAGCCTTCGAGGCCTTTTCTAGACTTGTAGCGCAATGCACTCAGGATGTTGTTTTCCTTCGATCATTTTTTCTTTAAAAAAATCATCAGCTGTTTCAGAGTCATGTTGATGGAATAACATTAATACTGCTGATATCTATTTCACCTGTAAAATTTTGTATGCACAAGGATATGGACAAAGGAGGATCAACTGAAAACAAGGTAAAGCCAAACGGACCACTACATCGACTGGAAAAAACTGTTTTTTATGAGACGTAAATGAGCAGGTGAGAGATCACAAATGAATGTTATTAATTACAAATCTGCCTAATGTGCAATGGGCAACTGAAGTGTTGAAAAAAGGATTAAAAAGTCTCAGCAGTAACTGGACATAGAAAATTATTTTTGTTCTTTAAGAAAAAACTTCAAAATTCCAAAAGGACAGAAGATTAAAGGCAAAGTTGAAACAGGGTCCTGGCTTAGTGTCAGATATTCCGAGCTAATATAATTAATTCCACTATTTAAAAACCTACAGTAGATAGGATGAGCTGAAAATGAAGAAGAGTTCACATAATTATGATTCTAACTAACCTCTACAGGTACTTGAAACTGTGAGAAAATGTTGTCAGAAACTTTCCTTGTACGAGACCTGTAAAAACGGTGAGAATCGTGAGAACCAAATCTTTATGTGCCAACAAACATATACTCCCTCCGGTTTTAAATTGTTGACGCATTGACTTTTTTCGTGACGTTTGACCATTCGTCTTATGTTTGACCTTATAACTTTGCATGTTTGAACTAAGATTTTGAATAAGACGAATGGTCAAACGTAACAAAAAAAGTCAATGGTGTCAACAATTTAAAACCGGAGGGAGTAAGTTGATAAAAGAGAATAAAACAATGAACTTCAATGATGAGACGACCGGTAAACAGTGCGAACAGTTGTAATAGCAAAATGGTAAGTCATATGGAGTCTCCTTTTGTTTTATACAGGAAGCATGCATAATAAAGCATTGGTTTTTCCTCTCGTGCCCCTATTGATTTTCCAACCAGCCTAGAGTTATGCACGGTTTCAAGACAATTTTTGTGATTTTGTCACCAATGCATGCATGCAAAAGAAAGTGCAAGCTTGTGCATGAAATCATGCAAGCATTAAACGGAAACGTCCAGAGAGGATAGGTCGATGTTAAGCAAACAAGTAGCATATATGAAGGGTAGCTTAGTAGTATTATTGGGCTGCTTGGTCTGTTCTATTATTGAAGAATTCCGTAAAGTATATGAAATAAAAGCTCACGGGACAAACGCTTCAGACCACACAATACACACAAAGAAAACCAAACGAAACAAAACTTGAGTAATCATGATAACTTGAGAACAAGGATCAAGGTAGGTTGCAAAAGCGTGCAGCACAGAGCCTTTCAGCATGCATCAGGTGAGATATCCATCCCACCTAAAGAACAGCAATAATTGCAAGTCTAGAACAGTAGATACAATTTACAATGTGAATAGGATGATCGTACAAACCCAAAATTTTCACGATTATCCAATGTCAGCACAACTTCATAGGCCTCAATAAAACTTTCACTGGATTGACAAGGTGGCATAGCTAGTACAGAGGTATCCACAGATACAATATCCTTGTCTAGCATATTGAATTCAGTAGAACCCTGGTCGTAGAGAATAAACGATATCAGGACAATTCAGTTAATTAAAGATTAAAAGATGTTACAACATGTAATTTCAAACATACCATCTTTGTAGATGATTTCAGCTTGGATGGTTCTTCTGAATCTGAATCTGAATCACTGAGAATGATTTTTTTACACCAGTGATTCTACAAAACATAAAGAAACTGTGAGTGGCAAATGTACTACAGCATAATATTACTGAACGTATGCTATGAAACTGTGGTAAGCAATAACAACTGAATGTATATCAACTATGTAATTTGGCGGGTGTAGGTCATGTAATTTAGTGGTGAAAATTGATGGAGATATAGGTCATATCTGCCCCCATCTCTAGACATGTTTCCAGAGCTTTTAAAACTCTAGGCCGACTAAAAAAAGGAATTTCTGCAAATTGGGAAACTTAAGCACGAGAATAACTTAACAAGTGTATCTGTCATCACACTTATAAAAGGAATGAAGAATATGTGAAATCTATGTAGAAGAGCGTCCCCAATGGTAGAGTTAGTTAAGAGTCAATACTAGCTCTTGAAAGAGAATAATATGAGGTGCGCTCCACATTTAAGTCTCTCATTGTCCTTAGAGACTAGCTCTTGAGGAAGAGCTAGCTGCATTCTCTCTCTTCTTAGCTTAGAGTCAATCTTTGGGGACGCTCTAACTATTTTATCATTCTTAGGATTGAAAGCACAAAATGCAAAAGAGAAAAGAATAGGCCTTACTGTAGTTTGAACTTCAGCATTGTAATTGCATGGTCTTTTGGTAGCAGAACTGCCACGAACAACCTTAGGAGCATGCCCAGCAACAGATGTGTTGGGTCTACGAATGGTCACAGAAGGTCCTTCCTTAGTCTCAGCAACAAAATGACCCATAGAATGATGCTCTGAACTATGACTTGCAGTAGATGTGTTATGAGCACTGGATATGTCCAAAAGTCCTGCAGAATCATCCAATCCAGCACGTGAAATACAATCACGGGCGGTCTCATGTCCCTCTTGAGTTAGACTATACCTACACAAAATCACCAAGTACCAAGCTATATTAGCATCTCAGAAGAATAACTTTTTAATAATAAAATCCCAGATAGACACCTGGCATCTAAGTTGAACAGATTGCAAATTTGATTCTGCTGTTGACACATAGGATGAATTGATGAAGGATAACGTTAGGCACATGTAGGATAACGTTGAAGGATTCATCATCCAACCAAGAGTTGTAGGATGCAAAAAGGCAATGATGAACTCGTTTGCCTCTGTCTCATCAACCAAGAGTTCACAATATACTGCAGTTTGCCTTATTATAGAAAATTTACATAAGCAAACACCTACAAAAGGATTGCTGGTAATTAGCCAAAGGCGCTGGTCTAAATCAAATCTACTTTCCTTTTCATCTTCGTACTCTCGAAAATTCGATTGTTGTAGGCTCTAGTTAGTTTCTATGGTACTGATTGCGGAGTATCTCCTTTCTGGTGCATTTTTAGAGGCCAACAGCTCAAAGATAGTGTAATGAATTGACGCATATTCACACTTCCTTCTGCGCCCAAATTTTAATATATATATATATATAGTAAACATTGACCAAGTATCGACATATCATTCAATAAAAATACACAAAAGCTATACCTACCTTCAGGAATTCAAACTCAGAGCAAAACAGGTAAATATTAAAACCCGACCTACTTTCATGTGCGTCGTTGTTTTGTTCATGAAAATACCTAATGCCTATTTGTATTATTAACTCGGTGTGTTTCGATTATTATGTACATTAAAGCTCCATCTGTCACATTTTGTTGTTATCAATCAACGCTGTCATAATATGGGTCAGCAACAAAATAAGTAGCATACCCCCCCCCCCCCCCCCCTTTTTTTTTTTTGTTCTCCACGTGATGCCCCTGATAGTGTATGGCAGATTTTGTAAACATCATTTCGATAGTGCGATCTTTCAGATAGAAGCAAGTTGAATTCATAGATTCAACGTGTAAGCACCAATATCCTCAACCCTTCAGCTCATTCAATCATCACCACAATATCCTACTAGAAAGCTCTACCTAAACAAAGTATTGTAATAAATACCTAGTGTTGATGCCATAGAACCTGATAATTCAGCAGCAATTGCAAAGACACAACAAAAACGTCAGAAATGCCAGTACATATCTATGACAAAATGTGGTGTCTGTTACTACAGAATTTATTGTATCCTAGGGGTCTGATTCACATCTTTCATAGAGGGAGCAACATTTTTGAAGAGAAAAATTGTGGAGTGTCTGTATACCTATACTAACAGTATTGGTCCACTACTGGTTTAGGCAGTTGTTATTATAGGCACTGAATCCAAACAAGTCTTCGTACAAGAAATAAGAATGATATGTTAACATGCTCACATGCAAGATCAGGCGTAGTACATTACCCTAAAGGTTTAATCTTCCTGGCGACCAGACCTTTGGATTGCAATGTCGTCATGCAGCTCCAGCCAGTGTACCAGTCCTTTGGAGAATTCTTTTTTCCTCTATATTTATCCGGACTGCTTGAAATGGAAAGTGGCTACTTATTAACTCACTACAAATAGCTGATGCTATCAGCAGTAATAGTATGAAATTGTAGTGAAATTGTACCCAATTGCGCCTTGAGACAGACCACTGGCTTCAGCAGCATCGATAAGCTCTTGTTTCTCCATAAAGTTTTGCCCTCGAATAGATGACCTGAGGGGAAAATCGAATTTTATTGTTTTCTTGGATTTATTCTTGAAAACTTAGGCATATTTTTATTAATTTCTATGACTAAATATAGTATTTCATCGAAATAAAAACAATACTTCTCTTTCTTATATGATTAAAAGGAGAAATAGACTCCAGAGACATCAAACCTATGTAGTGTGATTAGTATCGCATAAGCAGCAGTATTTTTCCTTGGCACATAAGGCTTTGCCCCGCTTGATTTGTTTCCTGTGAAAATACCACAACATTCTTCAAATTTCATAGACGAAGATGAATAGGTGTCCTAAAAGATGGAAAAACAGGATCCTCAAAGCAAATGTAATCCACCACTAAAAATTACATGCACTGATTCTACATACCTTTAGTAGGAGATAAATTCTGGCTAGACTGTTCAAAGAACCCTTTCATGATACGTATGAGCCATTCCCCCACGCCCCTGACATCAATAATAAGCAGCAAAATTTGATTAACTACCTTGTTACGAGCAATATCCAAGTTGTTTTAATTCAGGGGATGTGTCCATATTAGCCATACCCAATTATGCATCACAAAAGTGTTCAAAAACTATTTGTATTTATTATGTACCATCTCACTTTCAGAAAAGGTATGAACCTATAGAGTTCTACAAACACTTGTATATCACCTCTAGTGCCTTTTTTCTCTCTCTATTAACAACCTTTCACAAGGTGGCTTGTGGACAAATGAATTATCAGAAGTTTAATAAATCAAAATGCACATTACATCCTAATAAACTGAACATATGCAAACAAAAAGTTACTATATTACAGCCTCAGATGTGAAATCAACCGCTGAGTTCCTCAGATAATGAAAGGAAAAAACTAGCTCATGTAAATTCTGGTGTTTTAGATTCCCAGAATAGCCACCTAATTTGATTCTTGAAATTAAATGTAGATGGCGCCAAAAACACACTACAACTACCGTTTCCTATCCAGTTACAGCTTCAAGTGAAACATTCTCAGCAACATAATGGCTCGGCCCCGCATAAAATCAATAAAATCCTAATCTCGCTGCAACATTCACCCCAGAAACGAAAAGGGAAACATACAAAAGGGGACAAATAATAGGTACTTGATCTTCTTAAAGTCGGGGAGGGTTCGGATGGGCTCTTTCGAGGCGCAGAGGTTGCGGTTGGCGTTGGCGAACGTGTGGTAAAGGTTCTCCGAGAGACCTCCCGGCTGGTCCATCATCGACCGCCACTTCTCCAGGAAGAAGCGAGAGAGCGCCTCGTTCTCGGGGCAGTTCACCGTGAGCTGCTTCGGCACCGGCAGCGCCTTGGGCACCGGCGGCGCCATTCCGCAACGGCTCGGGGTTGCGATGGAGGGAAGGGCTGGTTGGGAATCGCCGGATTCGGGGTTCAGCTAGGGTTTGGGTTTGCAGGTGAGGAGAAGCCCGCCATTACTGATCGAGCGCATTGATTGTTCGGTCCGGTGCTTTTGTACCGTTTGAGTTCCAGCGTTAGACTGACTTCAACAAGGATGGGCAGTTTTGAGAGGCAAACAACCCATTGCCTCGCGTGAACAGTTGCTTGCATCTCCTTCGCACGACAGCGTCTCCAACAAAGATTGCATTTCATTGGCATCGCATCGGCTTCCGCCCGCCTCGGCCACGCGCCGCCCCGCTCTGCTCCGCCCGTCGCGGCGCCGGTCGACCTCCGCGTCGCCGCTCGTCCGGCCCGCCCTTGGGCCCCTGCGCTAGAGGAAGAAGAAACACAGGAGCAGTTGAGGCGCCGTGCTCCGCCGCCCCATCCTTCAGAACCACCACATCGGCGGAAGACGAGCTCGCCGGCGGCAGTAATCACCCAGGGTGTCGCCATCGAAAGGGCTAATGACCATTAAAATGGATAGATTAAGAAGCCCCAAAGATGATTGCGTAATCAATTTTTCCATATACTTTGCTTATGCTGCCAATTTGTGAATCTTGCGTGCATGGTCTGGAATTGGGCAAAAAATAACAGCCCAATCCGGAGCTCGCCGGCAGTAGAACCGGACGAGATGGGGACAGGAATTCATGCCGCAGCGCCGTCCAGTGCAACACGCCCTCCTTAATCTTGCTCGTCGTCACCCCAGCCGCGCGGCGTCCTCTTCACGGCGTCCGACAGCTGCCGCGTCCGCGCCTGGAGAAGAAGAGGACGTGCCGCACCACGCTCGCCTCCGCCGCGCCCCGGGCCCATGCCGCGCTCCTCAGCCTCGCCGCGCCGCCCTTCGCCTCCGAGCGCCACGCCTCGCTCCTCCGCCGCCCCTCGCCTCCGCCGCGCCGCGCCGCACCGCCTCCGCGCCCAGGCCCCGAGCCGCGCCGCGCAGATGCCCGCACCGCCGCGCAGATGCCCGCACCGATCTCTGACGCGTCCGCGGCATGGGCGCCCTGGAGGCCGAGACGGACGCCTCCTTATCCACACCATTGCCGCCGTCGCCGCCGCAGGGCGCGGACTTCTCGGCCCTCCCGCCGGAGCTCGTCCACCGGGCGCTCGCGGCCGCCTGCGCCTGCGCCTCCGACGTCGCGGCGGCCAGCCGGGCGTGGCGGGACGCGCTGCGGCCGCTCCCCAACGCCAGCTCCGCGGCGCCTACGACCCGCCCCAGCAGCCGCTGACGACGACGGCGACGGCGACCGTGGTCGTCGGGGAGGCGGACGCGGCGATGGCGCGGCTGGACGGCGTGGACCTGCTTGTCGTCGACGCGGAGGCCGTGCTGCGCGCGGCCCGGGCGCCGCGGCGGTGCGCGCGTCCTGCACGCGAGGGTCTTGCCCGCGCCCCGGCCGCCGCGCCTCCTCCATCGCGCTCCGCTCCGCCCCGCGCCCCGGCCGCCTCTGCTCTCGCCCCGCCGCGTCCGCGCTCCTCCGAGTCGCGCCCGCCTCCGCCACACCGGGCCCACCTCCGCGCCCACCTCCGTTTGCGTTCGAGGAGAGAGGGATCGCATCTATGCGTCGCCTCTCTCCTCGAAGGCAGTTTGCGTGGTGGCTTTGCCTCATCTGTTGGAAGAGAAATCGAAGATGCACAGTGTCCAGCTGAGATGCATATTTGCATATGCCTCATCTGTTGAAGTCAGCCTTAATATCTCCAACGGTGTTGGAGACCTAAAACCCAAACTGTGTATGAATAGTGTTCAATATACATCACCTAAAAAGTTCAATCTCCAACGAAAGACTCAAATCACCATGACCTTCTCCGGCTCCCCTCGCGTCGCTGCAGCTCCGCGCCGCCGTCCCCTGCTCTACCCGCCCCTGCGTCGCCGCCGTGCTGCTCCACCCGCGCGCGCAAAGGTCTCCTGCTCCATCCGCGTCGCCGCCGTGCTGCTCCACCCACCGCCACGCATGCAGCAGCATGCCATGGCTTCTCCAGCTCCAACCGCAGCATGCGCACGCAGCAGCAGCTCGTCGAGAAATGGTGGTGCGGGTGAGGGAGCTCTTGTGGGAGGTCCACCTGGGCGAGGTCGCGTGTGGCGCCTCTTCTTCCTCTTCCCCAGTGGACCAATTCGTCGCGGGCGATGCCTCTTCTTCCTCAGCAGGCGAGGCGCCATGGACGCGTGCCGCGGGGGCCGGAGCAGGCGAGGTGGCCGTGGCTGTGCGGCGCAGCGCGGAGTGCCCAGCTCGCGAGCACGGTGAGGTCCGCGGCGCGGCGGCTCGCGTGTGCGACGCGGTGGGGCGGAGCGAGCTCGTGCGCGAAGCGACGCGCCTCGGCGAGCTCTTGCGCGGCGGGGCGGAGCGAGCTCGTGCGCGACGCGACGCGCCTGGGCGAGCTCTTGCGCGGCGGGGCAGAGCGAGCTCGTGCGCGCGACGCGGCGCGCCTGAGCGAGCTCGTGCGCGGCGCCATGGACGTGCTCCAGAGTCGGAGCTAATGGTGCTTCCATCGACGCGGAGCGAGGCACAATCGCGAGTCGGCGCGGCTGTGACGCAGCTGCCGACCATGGGGAGGGGAGGGGCGCGGCGGAGCGGAGTCGGGGAGGGGGAGGGGCGCGGCGGAGCGGAGTCGGAGAGGGGGAGGGGGAAGCGGATGGGCCTCGACTGCCCTCGCCGCGGCGCGGATGGGGGAGACGGGCGGCGCCGGGGCGGCGCGGACGGGGAGGGGACGCGCCGGGCCCGTGGCGGAGGAGCTCCGCGCCAGCGAGCGAGGGGAGATACGGCGGGGAAGAAGAGAGGAGACGCGCCCGAAACAGCTGCGGTAGCTGGTGGAGCTCACGCATTTCTGCGTCGCGAAGTGGCTGACTCCGAAAATGGGTATTGGGTTTGGATCATCCGATGGAGACACGTTTTCATATTTTTGCGACCCATTTCTTGTGTAAATCCCAATTTAGGTCATCCGTTGGAGACAGTCTAATACTTCATCAGCTGCTACAACTTTGCCAAACTTGCAACCGAGTCCTCCGTGTTGGCTTTGCTGTTAAGCAGCGAAGGCCTAATAATTGGGCTGGCTTCCCAGCACAGGTCGAACTGTCTCTCAAAGAAAAAAAAACAGAGGTCGAACTGGCTCAATCAGACAGAACGCTTGATATTTCATCTGAAATACTAATCCCCAAAGAACATTCATCTGAAAAAATACTACAGGTGAGAGTTCCATTCGTACGGCTGCAGCACTGATTTTATTTATTTATTATTTGTACTGGGGCTGCTGCACTTATTTGACTATGTGATAAAAATAGCGTGGCTATGAAAATGTCATCCACGCTTAACAAATATCATTGCATCATTAACAAATGTCATCGAGAGGAGAATGTGCGGTCAGATTTACGCATATCAGATTCACACAGGTCCATCATATCATTCCACGCCCAAAATGTTTAATTGGCGTGGCATAGGCTATAGTTCACTTGCGTACAGTGCCTAGAAGCATTTATCATCACTCAAGTCAAGCATCATTTTAATAGTGAAGATATACTCCGAAGCTCCGTGTTCCATTGAACCCTTTGGCCTTCAGTACATGAATGCCTTGCAACTAAATCTATCAGAATAAGGAGTCTGCCGGACAGTGAGCTACACAAAAGTATGGCCCAAGATCATCAAGATGGTGATATGTAAGCCAGTTAGGTGAGTTAGACCAAAGCTATATTTGAAGACTACATCCATCGCCCCACACTAGCTTGAAGATGTTTCTGCTAGCCCCCGCATTCACCATCTTGATCTTGTTCTTCAACATCTCCTCTTGGGCACGGATATCACCTTCCTTCAACATTGTAAAGGATTTTGTTAGAGACAATATGATAGTAGTACAGGAAAATGAAGGGGTACCACTGAAATATGCAGCTTAGAATGGAAGTTAGAAGGATGAGAGGACTAACAAGCATGGAGTATGCCCGTGCCAGTGATAAGAGAGTTGGATATAACTCTATGACAGCTAGTGCAACTTGTTCTGTTACTTGTGGCACCTGCATTGGATGTAGTGATGTACATTAGACGAGTGTAACTTTGGCACTCAACAATAGCATCAAATGAGGATGGCTTATATAGCAAAGTAACCTGCATAAGTTGAAGAGCAAATATTTGGCTCACTGTTTTCCTCTTAAGGCCGCGGCACCTTCCCTCAAACTCATTATAGGTTGGGCAAACACGAGAACTTTCAGCGAGGGTTGAGAAATTTGTGCTGTAGTACTCGATTATCAAGCTAGTAAGATCGCTATATGTCTTCACAGTGTCATTATACCCACTAGTCCTCAGAACATCAAATCCTTCAAGAATCTCAGTAGTGAAGCAGCTGAAAATAAATGGCATGACAAAATTAAAAGGGTCAAAAACTTGCCCTCCAAGATATCCAATTTGATATTTGATATGATTTGTATGCCAAATTAACAAGGAAAAAACATTAACAAGGAAAAAACAAGAAAGTGTGTTCAGACAAAACATTTTCCACTAAGGTGAAAAACAGTGTGCATACGCTGTTTTAATCCTTTCTGATGCATCTGAACAGTTTGGATCGCCTTCAACAAGATATATCAGCTTCCTTAACCCGCAGTTCTACAAAAAAAGGCACACAAATGGAGGAGACCGTCATGGTTAACATGAGACAGATGTAAAGGCACAACTTCTTGAAGTGGAGAATTCCTTGTCATACTCAGCATTTTCCAACACAAACCATCATCAATTGTAGGAAGACTTAAAAATATACATATGATTTGACAATCAATTGAGGTTGTGTGTATTTTACGAGGGTAACAAGTTATGCATACTGATCCATCCATGAACAAATCAATCAAATTTATAGTTAGTAGCCACAACTACCTATTAGGGCCCTCAAAGAAACAAAATGGTATGGGCATACTTAACAGTCCAAACTGAGGTACAACAAAGAGGCAAATGGACATCCAAGGTTGATACAGTAATGATAACAAGCTAACGCAAGTTCAGAAGGTACCTGTAGCCTGAATTTCTGATCTTTGTATCTGTTGTCTGTAATTGAGCTACCTAAGTCTGCAACATTTTTCCTTTCAACAATGAAATCCAGAACATACTCTGTCAGATGTCTTCTATGACGAGCAATCCAAATTCCATCTCCTATAGGCAAACGTTTAACCTGGATGACAAAGTTCAAATGGAAGAATCAAGAACGTTTCTCAGGAACACAAAACACAAGCAGATCAACATAAGAATCTCATCCCTACTTTTCTATGTTCAAAAAGAACATAGCAGCTCAAGGCAACTTAACAGCTGGAAGGCTAAGCAACAAGGCTTCAACTAAGTCAAGATAGATTCTCGATCTGTTATTCGACATTACGTCGTCAGGATTTGCTATCTCTTTGACTGCATACATCCGCGGATGTAAATGCTGGGATATGTGCTACTGTATTCCCTTATCTAAAAAAGCATTTGCTACCTGTATTCCTTAACGCTGTTAGGGATCATGTTCAGATTTTGTGTGTGTGTGTGTGTGTGTGTGTATGTGTGTACAGATCATCTTTTTTGAGAGAAATGTAAAGATCATGTTAGGACTTGCATGGCCCTATGATCTAAGAAAGCAATAAAAAGTCTCCATTCGTTACTACTTCCTCTATATCTCGAACCAATGCATCAATTGCCACCTGTGGAACGTACCTCAACAGGTGCCTTACATTGTGAATGAATCTTATCAGCAACTTTGCTTGCAGCAACTTTTCTTGAATGAGGCCTGTGCAAAACTAGCAGTAGTGAGAAAAAAATTCCAATGTGACCGCATATTTATATGTATATTTGAGAGAAAATAAAATGTGAATTTGTAGAGAAGAAACATAAGGTACTGCGGAGACCTGCAAGAATAATATCCATGCTATTTTTCCATGATATTCTATTTTTGTTAACAGACAAACATTGTACACCTAACAGAACAGGAAAAATATTGTAGTGGCAGACAAGAAAATAAGCAATTTACAATGGTAGAATGAAAATCATAGCTTAACCAAGTTCCTGTAGTAGTAGGATATGATCATACGAACCCGAAATTCTCACGATC
Organism: Eragrostis nindensis; assembly: GCA_012490785.1. Taxonomy (NCBI): domain Eukaryota; kingdom Viridiplantae; phylum Streptophyta; class Magnoliopsida; order Poales; family Poaceae; genus Eragrostis; species Eragrostis nindensis. The sequence continues at coordinate 704,106 of JAAXCT010000170.1, forward strand.
ATCCAATATCAAGACAACTTCATAAGCTTCAAGAAAGTCTTCATTCAACTGACGAGGTGGCATAGACCATATAGAGTTGTCCATATATGGGGTATCATTGTCTAGTATATTGAATGAACCCTAGAGGCAGAAAATAAGCATTAGCAGTACATTCCAATTGAAGAGTAAAAAGATACAATACAGCAGTTCAGATCAAAAGTCAAACATACCATTGTACCAGAAGATTGCAGCTCAAATGTTCTTTGGGATGAAACAGGAATAACAGAAGACGAGCAAGCTGACAGTCTAACTTTAGTAGAAAGCTCCTTTCCTGCAAAAGCATTGAAAATTTATTCAAAAGAATTTTAAGGAAGCATGCTTTTGGGCAAGGGGAATTATACTACGTAAATAGCAAGTTTAGAGCTACCAGAATTAGGAGCAGCAGTTCTCTTTGGCAAAGAAGACTTGGTACCTCTTGTTTTCTTTCCTGTAAGAATAAACAACACTCTTATGATATCACTGAATAAGACAAACGGGAGGCTTAAATCAGAAAAAAAGAAAAGATTTGGAAGGGCATGTAGTCAGCCATGACAATGATTGACATTCTCTCCTGCTAAATTACCTTTAGTAGGAGATAAATCCTGGTTCGGATCAGCAAAGAACTCTTTCATCTGACGTATCAGCCATGGCCCCACACCCCTGGTAGCAATGAGAGAATAAAAAAATTAATGCTTTAATATGCAAGACATTAGAAAATGCCTTGTTATGTAACAAAAAGATCAAATTTATAGCTCTATTGCAGTATTAGGACATCAGGCATTATGGACCTACATTCATGAGATAACACTAGCTTGCAAAAAATTCAAACTCAAGAGAGAGGTAGCAGGATCGAGGATGATGTACAATTCTGAGGTAAAAAGGGATCTGGTGGCTTTATCTATCGAATGAACTTGGAAAACCGAAAAACAAAGCCATAAAGTTCCACACGGATCTGCAGTATTATTACAGAAAGTATTACAAGCACCAGTATCCAACTATTTGTGTCAGAAGCATCCTGGAAGTCCAAAACTATGAACAAGAAAACGTCTTCTTTCAACTAAAGAAAGAGCCTTGACCCAAAACAGGTCTCACAAATCACGGTGCACAGTGTTCCAAAGTTGCTGAGCACAAACTTGTGATGTTACAGACCGAAATGTGCAAACAACCACCGAAATCATGAGATTCCGAAGGCAACCATCACGCCAACATTCCGAAACTACAAACTAATTCATGCAGCACTTCGCAATACTAGGCTTTTATCAGGTCCTAAAATCAAACCAACTAGCAGTACTACCATTTCCATTTGATTACAGCTCAGGGTCAAACGGTCTCACCGAATCAAATCCCCCGCACCAACCAAAATCAAGAAAATCGTAGCCTTCACCGCAACATTCGCCGCAGCAACAGTGAAAAGAAAAGTTGGGGATGTAGAAAATGGGGAGAGATAGGGAAACATGGGTACTTGATCTTGGAGAACTCCTTGAGGGTCCGGATGGGCTCCGCAGCGTCGCAGACGTTGCGGTAGGCTTTGGCGAACGTGCGGTCCAGGTTCACCTTGAGGCCGCCGGTCTGCTCCTGCACGGAGAGCCGCTTCTCATGGAGATATCGAGCGACCCCCTCGTTCTCCGGCACGCAAACCTTGAGCTGCTTCGGCGCCGGCAGCGCCATTCGGCTAGGATTGGGGGGTTGAGACGGAGGGGATTGCCTTGGCCGGGATTAGTGTTGCGGATCTTTGGGTGTGTGCAAGGAAGAGGAGGAAGCCGTTCAGATGGTTGAACGATTTCGATTTTGAATTCTGAGGTCGGGGGCTAGGAGGATTTGAGAACAAGGTTCTCAATCCCGCGGTACGGACCGGTTTTCGCGAAAACCGGAAAAACCGGTCCGGTCCGGTTTACCCGGGACTCCGGTTTTCGAATTTAAAAATTCAAAAAAAATTAAAATTTGACAAAATTTGAAACAAAAATATGTACAAAAACTAGATGAAATTTGCAGCGCAATAGTGGAACAAGAACACAAAAATTCGATCGTTTGATAGGTCAAAAAAATCATGCAAGTTTTCTAGGTTGAAAAAAGAAGGAAAAAAAGAAAAAAAACCCTTTTTTTTTCTCATTTTGAATCTGAAAGCTTCATCGATTTTTTTGACCAAGCAAACGATTGAATTTTCGTGTTTTTGTTGTACTAATGTACTTCAAATTGCGTCTTTTTTTTTACATATTTTTGTTTCAATTTTTCAAATTTTTAGTTTTTTGCTTTTTTTTAAATTTTTCCTCTCCAAACCGGTTTTCCGAATTTTGGTCCGGGTTACCGGAAATTATGCCCGGTTTACCGCTAAACCGGACCGGTTTACCGTTCGTTTCGGATTTTATGAGTTCAAAATTCGGTTTTTGAATTTTGTGGCGGTTTCCGACCGGTTTCCGCGGTTTTCGCGAAAACCGGTCAAACCGGTGGGGCCCGGTACCACCGGTCTAAACGGGATTTCAATCCCTGTTTGAGAATTGAGACCCTGTTCGTTCTGGATGCTTTCTCCATGGGGTCCCGCATCTTTGCCAAAATAATGCACCCCCCCTCGTAACAACGCTGTGCTACAAAATTGGGCTGGTCTCTCGCCTACTTCAGGCCCTGATGTAGCCCAATTTTGTAGCCCAACTCTGGTAAGCTCGCTTGATGTATGCATTCTCCTTAAAAAAAACTTATGTATGCATTATTGCTCAAAAAAAAAACCTCAGACACTCACAATGCATACACTAACGTACAAAGCCTACCCCTATGAGGATATTCGAAGACTGCGCCTCGCTGTCGACGGCCACATCACCTACTGCTGAAAGCACAACGCCATTAAATCCTAAAAAATTCACTCCCACGAGGAGTCGTTGTAACCACTAAGCTGCAGGCACTTTCGCAAGAATTTGTCGATAGCATAACATAAAGGGATGAATGGTACATTATTCTTTTTTTTGTGTGAAGGAACGGTACATTATTCAGAGTCATCATTGCATTATACTGGCATAGCAAATACTAGCATATACAGTGACATTTAATCCGGCAGCATGATCCATTTATTCTTCATCGTTGTTGAAACAACTGTCTTTCGATCCGTATGTGAAAATGTTATACTATGGTGGGGAATGTGATCGGGTAGACCGGTGATTTGTCCGGGTAGAAGAGCCCAAAGTTTCTTTCCGTGGGTCCCCGGGCTTCTGGTTCTCGTTGAACATGGCAAACACGTACGTCTCCAGCACCCCGGGCCTCCTGGGGCGTCCCCTGCCGGACGTGGTCGATCAGCGCCTGGTTGTACGCCCTCGCGTTCTCCACGCTCGCCGCGAACCAGCCGGCCGACGCCCACACGCTCTCCGACACGACGATCCTGACGCCTGGCGCCCCGGCCTTTTCCAGCGCGGCGTAGACGGCGTCCACCATGGCGTCGAAGAGGTTCGTGTACGTCAGCCCGTTGCCGTCGTCCAGCACCGTCGTCGTGCCCGGCCGGAACGTCGCGTAGTCGAGCTTGATGTCGCGCGGGTTGTCCTTGTAGGCGAAGTAAGGGTACACATTGGCGAGCAGCGGCGCGCCGGTGTCGGCCAGGAACCGCGCGATGGGCTCCATGTGCCGCCGCACGTTGGGGTGGAACACGCCGCGCGACGGCGGGAACGAGTCGGCGACCACGTCCATCCGCACCTCCGTGGACACCTTGACGGCGCTGGCGCCGGCGGACACGAGGGCGCCGTGCACGTTCCGCATCACCGGGAGGATGACCCCCGCGTCGTCCGCGGGCACCTCGTTGCCGACGGCGACGTACCGGATGAGGACGTCCGGGTAGTAGGCCCGCACGTTGGCGTCGACCCAGGCGGCGGCCGCGGCGGGGCTGCCGGCGAGGTCGCGGACCGCGTCGACGCCGCCGACGTCGAGGATGAGGCCGATGGCGCTGCCGCGGAGCGCGGCGAGTCCGGGTAGTAGATGCGCATAGCGTGGATATTGCTGGACTTGTACAGCTGCACCACCTCCGCACGCGACGGCAGGTTGTCGCCGATCACGCCGTAGCACACGCCGTGCACGCCTGCGCCACAACCAATTAAGCCGGACGGATCAGTTGAGAGCAAAGTGGCGGCTACGTTGATGACCGAGAGGGATCGACAAAAGCACCAGATCAAGAAAGGAAACAAGAGCCTCACCTCCCATCTGCTCAACGAAGAGGAGCGCTGCTGTAATACCTATACTATCTCAGTTTCTGAAGATGACGCCTTTCTACGCTTCTGAGACCTAGCTGTTTGATTTCCAATGGGCAGATAGAGAGCAGCGGAGTTGATCTATGTAGTGCTAACTGGTTCTATGGGCGAAGGCTAGTACGAGTACTTTGAATGGGGCGCTTCGTCTTCCCAAAAAAGTTGCATTATATGGCTGTTGGCTATTGGCTATTCCTACTAATTATGAGAAAAAATGTGGAGTATAGTATGTATGATCAGTAATCATCACCCATGAAAAAATGGTGGAGCATATTGGACTTGTCGACAATAATTAATTATGAGAAAAAATTAATATATTGTGGCTTCATCACCGCCACTTGGGTACATGTACAGGTACAATGTGCGGTCTGCTTATGGTGATATCAAAAATGGTGGAGCATATTCGAGTTCTCGACGATAATTAATTAATTATTAGAAAATTTTTAATGTATTAAATTGTGGCTTCATCACAGCGACACGGCCACTTAGGTACATGTACAGGTACAATGTGCAGTCTGCTTCGATGGAAGCACATGAGTGTGCGTTGAAGCAGCCTTCTTTTCGTTGCCCGCTTCAACTTCTCCGTGGCAATCTAACCGCCATATAAGAAGACCATCATATTAATTGATCGATCGCCGTTGTCAAATTCTATGTCGAAGAAACCGAGAGCTCGCTGTGTGAGTTGCCGCCTTCGTCGTGCTTTCCCACGGCGACCAGTTGGAAAAACTAAAAATGGGCAGGAGTATTTGTTGGCTAGCATGCGTATGTGGACAGCTGAATATCGTACTGCTGGTGGTGCAGCGCTGCAATCTGTACTGCAATCTGATGGTCTGAATCACTTAGCGGTGGTTCACTTAGTAGTAATTGTTAAACAATGTGACCGTAAAATGTTTGTCATATGTGAATCATTTTCTGAAAATTAATACTGGCTAAGACTAGAAGTGACCTTCTAAAATACGAGTACTTTGAATGGGGCGCTTTGTCTTCCTAACCAAGTGGCGCTATGGTAGTATGGTTGTTGGCTATCTACTGTCAGTAGTGCAGGATTCGATCGATCAGTATTCATCATCCAAAGAAAAAATGGTGGAGCATATTGGACTTCTCAACGATAATTAATTATTAGAAAAAATTTATTGTATCGTGGCCTCATCACGGCCACTTGGGTACATGTACAGGTACAGTCTGTAGTCTGCTAGCTTATGGTGAGATCAAAGATGGCTGGATAAAATGAACCTGGTCGATACTGACATGAGGCGTGCTTCCATGGAAGCACATGAGTGAGCGTTGAAGCAGCCATCGCCCGCTTCAACTTTCTGCGTGGCAATTTAAGCATCAGACGATCACCATTGATCGATTGCCATCGTCAAATTCAGAATCGGAGCCCACACAGCATTGATAATTAAGGATTCCGTAACCGGCCAATTCAATTGACTCAAGCGAGGTACTGGATGGAAAGATAACAAACCCAGGAGTATCACATGTCTCTGTAAACCACGATAATTAAGCAGTACATTCATCAAATAAACCATGACAAATAAACCTCAATTTACCAACTGGACGATTTTTCTACATAACAAGCTCAACAGAATTATCTGTTACCCACTGGACGATTTTTAACGTATTGATATAGATTTCAATTTTCCAGAAAAATACACGCTAGTTTCAAAGTAAACAGTAGCCAGAAATAAAAGAAGAGCATCCGAATAACATTAACAACTGACAAAGCCGAAACATGCAGACCTCTAAAAACACTGTGACCACTATTTCAACCTCAACTTAGGACCACTATTTCAACCTCAACCTAGCCACCAGTATCCTGGAAAAACTTAGCCACCAGTATGCAAAAACAGCTTATTAAGTAAAACACAAGATGCACATAAGAACGTGAGACCTTAGGGATTGCAATTGTTGACTTCCCAAAGACAACAAGGCTGAAAAAGGGATAGATACATAAATTCTGGACAGGCAAGTAACCAAACACATTGCAAATATAAACAAAAAGAAAGGGCCAAAAGATAAGTTTTATGGAATCCATATTCCTGGAGGATCACTACGCATTTGTCCAGAAAACGCACGAGGTAGTGGTTATCTTCAAAACAAAGCTTTGTCAGTATTACTCATGTCAAACATTACTTGAGAAACAGCCACTCTGCCAGAGATATCCTTCATATTGCAAAACAATAAAATGAAATCACATTGCAATCGACAAAACGTCAAAGCTTGCAGAGTTTTATATTATGTGCACACAAACACAATAGAAAAAGGTGATGTACAAGACTGCAGATTGCAGATATAGCAACAAAGGGCATAATGTGTTTAGGTGGTCACATAAAACCGGGGCATAATGCATTGAAGATCTGGTAATAGAAAATAGGTAAATGAAACAAGCCTCAGGACCAAAATGCTACTACTAACTCCATATTGTTTTTCTGTTGATATCAGGACAAAGGTAAGCAGTGCAAAGAAATACAGAGGCAATGCATCAAAGCATAAAACAATCACAGAGATAACACTTTGTGAGATGTGGTGCCCCCTTGACCCATAAAATAAACGTAAATCAGTATGCAGTGAATTCAGGGTAATTGAAATATCGATAAACTAATCTCAATTCATAGCATTCTATAGTAAATTTGTACTGAACAAAACCGCATGAAACACAGAGCTGAAAATGGTCGTCCATCTAGACCATTAAGTGCAAGATGATGTACATTGGCCAATCAATTGTCTTGTATCCTAAACTAAACCAGCAAACGAAGCAGGCTCTGGACCTAAACTAAGCCAGAAAACAAAGCAAAGCTTTGGACCTAAACAGACTAAGCCAGCAAACAAAGCAGGCTGGACAGGAGACAAGTTTTTTTTGTCTCTGGTCATGAACTACACAGTTGGGTGTTCCTAGAGTCCTCTGGCTGCCGAGAGCATTGCAGCAATGGTTCTGGGATCCTCAAATATGTTTAAACCGGCTACTCGGAGTACCTGCCAAATCTCCTGGATCTCTAACAGTGAAACCTCAGGCGGGACGCGCACCAGCAGGCCATCAGCGCCTCTGCTGTGCCAGGCCACAAGAGCTTCTTCAGCGTCAGTTGTGCTGCGCACTGTCCAGACCCGTAGCATTGGTACGACCACCGGGGAGATCAGTGTGGGATGCGTCAGTTCGCGCTCTTCAAGAGATGGCGACGGAGGTGGAGCGAGGTCGGTCCGCATGGGGTAGGTGCCCACGGCGGCAGCATCGGTGGGGGGAGGAGGGCCGGAGCTCACTGGTGGCGGTTGCTTTGGCGGTGGATCGACGCCCAGCATCTCGGCGACATTGTCCATGAAGCTATCTACCCATGATTCCACTGCCGGATCCACGGGAAGCTCCATTCTTGGCGCGGGTTGGTACGATTCGATTGGAACGGATGCAAGATTATCCCCTTCGCCTTGGGCAGGACCATCCGGCTGCTGGGAAGCGTTGGAGAAGACCGCAAGAACCTCCTGGCGCGATTCGGCACTTTCTTTTGGTCCGCAGAAGAATTGAGGGCGGTCGCTGCCGCAACACCAGAAGGCTCTCCTCTGTCCTTCTGGACAGCTTCTTGAGGAAGGTGGCGTGGGTCGGGACCTTGCGCCGCAGTTGCGCCAAGGGTTCGGCTGCGGCGACGGAGCTCGCCCTCACGAGAAATAGTACGCTGCGTGTCCACCGCCTTCAAGGCCGCAGCGAGAACTGGCGGGTACTTTCTTCCCCGGCGCGACTCCGTCAGTCGCGGCCTCTGATCTTGCCTTTCGGTGTCCTCTAGCGCCATCCGGAAGAGGCGCGAACCGCCGGTCGGCGGCGGCGCCATTGTTGCGGGTGAAGCGCTGGAGGCCTTCGTGAAGAGGGAGGAGGCAGGCGGGCGGTCGATTGCGAATTTGCGATTCGATTCAGGGCAGAAAGGGAAAGAAGGCCGTGTGTTGTTTCTTTCCGAGTGAAATGCGCCGTGGGTCTTTAAACTATTTAAGGATTCTCATTCAGGTCCATCAACTCTCAAATCGTCCATCTAGGTCCATGATCTATTTTAGTGTGTTCATTTGGATCCATACCTATCTACATATAGCTAAGTTGTTTTGACGTGCCAATACAACATGACACAATTTTACAGGCAGCTTCTCGATCTTTCTCTCATTCTCACTATCATGCTCTTGACTTTCTAATGGCGATAACTATTGCTTTGACAAACACCGGATGTATGTGGGGGCGATCTTTATTCCGCACGCCTGAATCGCACATGCAATCCCCACAGCGCATCGCCTCGACATAAGCCCCATCTCATTCATTCCCATACACACATAACTTGCGACAAGCTGCGAGCTTTGAAAGGATGGGCTTGGGTGAAGATGACGGTGGGAAATCTAAAATTTTATGGGTTTGGCAGAGATTACTCGCGGAAAATAGGTCAGAGAGGAGCGCACGGAGAAGAGTTAAGGTATAAGAAACGTATTAGACTCTAGCTCACTTAAGAGGGAGAAATCAATGACGAGTCATATGGTATGTAAGCTGGTACATCGAGCGGCGAGTGTGGACAGGGACTTCTGAATAGGAATAAGACAAACTTTAAGGGATTTACTCTAAATATGAACCGACAGATCTTTTATCCATGCCAGAAATGCCAGGTCCGCTGTTTCATTTGAGTTGGAGGGTTTTGGACCCAAATTAATCTACTTAAATAGTTCATGGACTTAAATGGACGATTTGAAAGTTGATGGACCTAGATGAGAATCCTTAAATAGTTTAAGGACCCACGGTGCATTTCACTCTTTCTTTCCCGAGGAGAGCCGGCTTCTTGTAGAGAGTGGGGCCCGTAGACAGAGAGCTAGCGTTGTACTTTGCCGGACCCGCGTGTCAGCCAATGAATGAAATTCCTGGGCCGCCACCTCGGCATCATGGGCCGGGCCGCCACGGCACGGCACCATCGATTATTGCTGCTGGCTGCTGCATATCAGGAGGAGGAAGAAGGCCAGTTCCCTAAAAAAAAAAAAAACTGCTTGGCTGAGCTGAGCCTAGGCGGCCACCTGTGTCCGCTCCACCGCCGCCGTCGCCCCACTGCCTGGAATACGCCGGTCCTCGACGGGATATCCGCCTCCGTCTTGGTCGCAGGCGCCGGGAGCTCCAGATTTGGGTTTTTCTTTTGGGTTGTTTTCAGTTTGTCCGATTTTTTCTCGGAATGAGAGGGGTCAGTTCGCACTCGTAGTCCGGCTAAGATTTTGCTAGGGAGAATCCGAGTCCTACTTCCCATCGATCACTATGCTGGATATATTGAGCGGAGCCGATCCATAGCTGACCACGCCGTCCTCCTATAGTCCTATTGTGAATCGCAACAGCTGCGAGTCCGGCTAAGATTATTTATATTTTTTCTTCGCGGAATCAAAATGGCGGACGATCGAGTTTGCGGAAGCAAACGACTCAAGTGCTGCCATAACAAGCCCATCTTCAGACCAGGCAATACAAAAATCGAGTTTTCGGGCATTCCTGAGGTATATATCGAACTTTCTACTATTTGTCAATAAAAATGATATATATCAACTCAGGGGTTCTTACAAATACAATCTAATTTAATACTTGGATGTTTTCCTTCTCTGCAGGATCTGTTAGGCACGATTTTATCAAAATTACCACCAAAGGACACTGTCAGAACCAGTGTCCTATCAAACAAATGGAAGCACATCTGGACTGTTTGTCCCAAACTGAGATTTGATCGTACCACAATGTGTGGTGTTGGAACACAACACGATACCCAGAAGTTTATTGCCAATGTCAATGCAATATTGAAACAGTATCACAATAAGGTGGTTGAAGGGCTTGAGATCAAATTTGAATTCGACAGCACACTTGCTCAACATCTTGATGACTGGGTTAATTTTGCCTTATCATCACGAGCAAAGAATCTAGCACTCGACTTACTTCCAGCCAAGTTTGGTCTCCGTCCTGATAGGTACAGATTCCCCTTTGAGCTGTTTGATGGTGAAAGCACATCCCGTCTGCAACATATGCAGCTTAGCTTTGTGTCCTTTGGATCAACTTGCCAGGCCAGTGGTTTCCCAAACCTAAAGAAGCTTGATCTGCATTTGGTGCGTGTTAATCGCAAAGATCTCGAAGATATGTTGTCAAACTGCTTTAATCTTGAATGGTTGAGCATAGTTAGATGCCACCTGGGTGATGAGCTGAAGGTCATTCATCAGTTACCTCACCTGCTATACTTGAATGTAGCGCATTGTGAAATAAGCAGGATAGAATTCAGCGCCTTGAATCTGCAGACTTTTGTCTACCATGGGCCCTGGATTCCTTTTTACCTTGGGTGTGCTTTGACTCTGAAAGATGCAACACTCTATTTTACTGGCAAGATAACTCTTGAATTTGCTGTGGCCACACTTCCGACCTTGTTTCCAAGGGCGCAGAATCTCATTTTGCATTCTTCCCTGCCACTTAAGGTCTGTATCTTACAACCAGGATCTTTGGGATTATTTTCTCACAATTTTTGTTGTTATAATGACTTTTATTTTTTCCCCCATCTTTTAGGTGTCCAGTCTACTAGGAAACAACTCCAAGTTTTCTCAGTTGAAGTATCTGCAGCTGAAGTTTTTTGTGCGGAATGAAGACCTCGGTAACCTTCTGTCCCTAGCATCTTTCTTGAGTGCAGCTCCTTCCATCGAAAAGTTTGAGATACATGTGAGTATTCTTCTGGGTTTCTTTCCTACCTTTCCCTGCCAGTTGTTATTTCTTATACTACCTCAACCTAAGTCCATTTTGGTTTGTCCTAAGTCGAACTTCCATAGCTTTAACCGTTAATAGAAAAAAGATTAAATGGGATCATAACGTCAATGTCCTTTATGGGCTTATACTATCAACATTTGTAACTCAATGTCTTTGCACCATGCCTATGATGTTCATTTTTCCTTTTTCATCTTTCTATTAGTTAAGCATGCTTTGCAAATTCTTGGTGGAAATAGTACATTGGATATTCAAATTATGTGATAGGTATCAGTTTGTTTATGAGCGTATCTACTTATTCTAAATATCTTGTGAAAGTTACAGTTAAAAGACTAGGTGAGCACTTAATCTTTACAATATTTACTCACACTACATAGGTACTTTGGCAAAACTAAATTGTTTAATTACCAAACTTCACATGGATACTACTTTGTCTATTAGCTGATATTATTGTGCATTGTTAATATGTTAAAGTTGGTGATGCTTGGAGTCAAACCCTGGTTAACATGCCTTTAATTTTTTTCCCCTCAAATATTTCAGTTTGCGGTTTGTGCTCCGTCGCATTGTTCGGAGCTTATCAGGAGGCTTCCAAGGGGCACACACAATTATTTAAAGGACCTGTACATCACAGGATTTGCGGGATGCACGGGACAAGTTGAATTTTTGGTGCATATTGTAGAAAATGCCCCTAAGCTAGAGGTTTTGACTATTGATCGAGCTAATTACTTTGGTTTTGATGAAGAGTATGAAAGACAGTCAAGAATCAAGGCACTGGACATTGCGAAAAGACATCTTGATGGGAGAGTATCTCAAAATACAAAGGTTTTCACTTTGTAAGGCAATGTATTTGGACAGGAATTACGACAGATTTGTATTTGGTTGCCCTTGTATATGTGTAGCAATATATGTATAGATAGGTATGTATGTGTACATGTAGGTCAGTAGCTAGGTGGCTGCTGGTGTGCCTGCTGATGTATTCCTTTCTCAGATGTAACTACTTATCAAGTAATTTCTTTGCGAATATAAAATAGTTCGGTAGCTATAAGCCTTTTCTAACTTGGTATTACTGTCTTGGTATGCTTTAATATCCACTGACATTCACTGTTTGATTTGTGCTGTCTTGATTGTCCCTGATTTTTTTTTTATTTTTTTGAAAGACCTGGGCAATATCCTGGCACTGTATTAATAAGCAAGGATAGTTTGTTTACAGTGTGCCAGCAGCACAAAACAGCAAACTCGTTGCTTGCGTAATCTGAACAAACCGAGCTTGCTACTTTCGATCTTCATGAGAGCAACTGAGTATACTCTTGCACTGATTCTGAATTGAACTGATCCACTCATTTGTTGCCTCAGATATTACTCGTCTTTAGCAAGTACTCATTTCACGTTTGTGTTATCTTGCTGTTACCTAGACTTACCTAGTGACCTGTCTGAGATTAGCGTTGTCTGTCCGGGATTTTAATCTGGGCTAGAAGTTAACGCCAAAGCATTTCCAAGGAAAAATCCCGTCTTATGGAATCAGCAGTCAAGATCAACGTGTTTCTCGTGTCAATCAACGTGTTTCTCGTGTCAATCTATGCGTGGTACACATACATAGACTCACTATCTATACATATGTGGTAGTACCGGTACTGGAGCAATAACCCAAGAGCAGTATACGAGCTGCGCGTTCCCTCACTCACCGCATCTGCACCAACTGCTAATTGACACGCTAGCAAACGGGCGACGGATGGAAAAAAGGTAAAAGATGGCGCTCTCACGTGGCCCCTTCGCTTTGACTCCCGAATCCGATTCGAGGTCGTCGGCGAGATTTCGAGCAGTAGGAGAGAAAACAGAATCAGGAGAATGTCACACAATCATCGAGCGATATGCATGCTCTTATTGGTTTCAGAATCAGGAGTGGAAAGAGGAGGAAGAAGCAGATCAAACCGCTGGAAGAAAATCAATCCTAAAAAGTTTAAAACCGCAGGAATCTCTCGGCCTCGACGCCCATGGGGCATCCGGCGGCGAGCATGCGCTTCCGCAGCGACGAGGCCGATGGGGCGGAGGAGGCAGAAGCGGTGACGGCGGTGCTCCTGCTCTTCCTGACGCGGCAGAGGACCCAGTAGGCGTCCTCCTCGCCCTCGTCGTCGCGGCGGTAGCAGCGCGGGTCGGTGATCTCGTACTCCTCCATGACCCACCCGGTGCTCCGCTGCTGCACGTAGAAGCAGAACTTGACCCGCCTCCACCGCACCACCACGCCCAGCTCCGACACCGACCGCCCGCACTCGGTCGCGCTGTGCATCCACGCGCCGCCGCCGACGGAGCGACGCACGGACGGCCGGCCCCGACCGCGCGAAGCGAAGAAGTGGCCCCGCTCGCGCAGGCCGTAGCGCGCCAGGAGGTCCCACGGCGCCGCGCCGCAGGGGTCCGCCTCCACCACGGCGCCCGCCACGCGCGGCGGGAACCCGCGAAGCTGGGGACGGAGGAAGTGGAGAACCAGCTCGTCCTCCGTCGGGTCGAATTCGTCGTCGTCGGACTCTTCTTCTTCCTCTTCCTCCTCCTCGGCGCTCAGATTCACCTCATCCGCCATTCCCATTCCGCAACTACTACGAATAGGAAGTCAAGCACGAGCCGTGGAGATGGAGACAGCCAGATTCCTCAGGCCGCCGCAGCACTGGTGGTATTTATTGGATGTTTCCCGTTACAAGGGGTCAAGTCAATCCATCCATGGCCCAAGACACTGGTATTCTATTTTCGGCCCGCGCAACTAGCATTTCCGAGCCCACAGTGGATTGAACTTCAGCAGTTTAAGCACAAAAATGGCAATCAATCCCAACACACAGGTGTTCAAGTACTACTTGCATGCTATCAAGAACATAATTGATTGTACCGACCGCGCGTCATCTATCAAGAACATAATTGATGAACACTGCTTTTTTCTTGCATCATCTATCAAAAACTTGTAACCATGTAAGAAGTACAATTTGTGATTTATATTGTGAAGTCTTCTGCCTGAACAAATTTTGATGTTGCCTCTGAGTTCAAAGAATTAAGGTCTGAATGATCGGACAGTCATCGATCGTCCTGTTGTAATACTCCAGTATTTCAAAATGAATCTCACACAATATATCTTGTTTTATTATGAGAATTTACTCATTATAACTGAAACAAGGTCATTCTTTTCCGTTTCATTGGAACCTATCAAGGGAAAATCATAGCGTAGTATACACTATACAGCCATTTACACGCATTCTACGACTACATTTTTGTTTAGGTATCTTTTACTTATCTAATATTACCAACTCCGGCAGTGTGTCAAATAATCCAAACTACAGACCAAACCACACCAATCTGAAACATTGAATTTTGAAATTGGACGGGAACACTCAGTTCATCTCAAGAACACACAGGCCTTCTCATTCTGATCCTTGATGCACTTATCTTGCTGCTTCTGCTCGTTGGCATCCAAGTCCTTCGGCACCCACCAAACTCTGATGGTCTTGTCAAGGCTCCCGCTGTACACCATGCAGCCATTGCTCATTCTGCACCAGGACGCCTGCAGGCATTTCACGGGCCCCTCGTGGCCTCTGATGGCGCCCACCTTGGTGAGTTCGCCGCTGCCGTGCCGACGCCACAGGCCGATGGTCTTGTCAGCGGAGCCGGTGCAGAGCAGGTCGCCGGTGATGGCGAGGCACAGCACTGCGAGGTCGTGCGCCTTGACGTCGCACGCGAGGCTCCACCGGGCGGCGGCTCTGCTGCCGAGGCGGTCCCAGCCGACGACGTGGCCGTCCGACCCCGCGGCGTACAGGCGGCGGTCGACGCCGACGACGAGCGCGTTCCACGAGACGCCGTCACGGGCGATGAGGACGCCCTGGAGGAAATGCGACGCCTTTCCTTTCTCCCAGGCCTTGACGCGGCCGTCGGCGGAGGCCGAGTAGACGACGCCGGCGTCGGCGGCGAGGGCGTTGACGGCGTCGTCGTGGGCGCGGATGGACTCGAGGCACTTGAGGTCGGCGACGCGCCAGACCTTGAGCGTCCTGTCCCATGAACCCGAGTAGAGGGCGCCGTCGTTCACGGCGAGGCAGGAGATGCTGTCGGCGTGCTCGATCCAGAGGCGGCGGCAGCTGCGGCGCGTCTGCACGTAGCTGGCCTGGCGGAAGACCCGGCCCAGGTAGTCCCTGGCGGTGGGCAGCGCGGCGACGAGCTTGAACGCGTTCTCGGAGCGGCGCGACACGCGCCACACGCGGACGCGGCCGTCCTGGTGCGCCGAGAACACGCGCCCGCCCGCGGCGGCCAGCGCCTTGACGGACCCCTCGCCGTGGCCGAACCGCGCGAAGCGGCGGAGGTCGGGCTGCTGCCACGCCACGATGTCGGCGCCGGTGGACGCGCTGAGGAGGAACTCCCCGCAGAGCGAGAGGCAGGTGACGGAGCCCGGGTGGTCGTGCAGCACGGCCAGCGCCTTGCACGGGCCCCGGGACATCATCATCGGCGACGCGTCCGACGCCGTGGAGGGCGCGTCCGACGCCGTGGAGGGCGCGTCCGAGAAGGATGACGACGAGAAGGAGCCGAAGGACGAGAAGGAGGAGGAGGAGGAGGAGGACAGGAAGTTGGGGCGTGGGAGGAGGGGCGCGACCATTGCGGCGCGGTCCTGTTCCGGCATTGCCATTGCCGTTGCGGGCTTCGATCTTGCGGCGTGGGGGCAGAGACGTTGGAAAAGGAGCGCGTGCGCGTGGGGGATGGTGGCGAGAATAGCAGAGGCCGCGGCTCCGCTCCTTGAGGTTGGGGACAGACAGGCGCCCGGCGCGGACGGTTCTTTAAGGCAGACAGGCGCCAGGGTGATCATCAATGTCCAAATGGAAAAAGAAAAACGGACTAAGTGGGCCCCGGGAAGGAAGAGGGCGGTTCAACGGCTAGTACTACTGGCTAGGCGCGGTGCTGCATTAGCGGCCAGTAATCCATCGTATTCCTTGAAGCTTAGTCAATATTGCGTGAAGAATTAGGGCCCCGATTAAACTATGCGTTCCACTAATGGGATCTGCCATGATGGGGAAAATGTGCTAGCAATCAGAGCCGTACAACCACGATAGGGAAATACATCTACAAGAGAATTAGTAGTGGAATTTAGAGGTCAGATGCCTCCACTATTGATGAAAAGCGCTTTTTTCGTGTGTTTCTTCCGCTCCCATTCCGACATATGTCGTGCTAATTACTCCCTTTTCTCCGTGCGGAATCACGAAGCACTTGGAACAGGTGATACTCTTGTTTTTTCTGCGAAGGTGATACTCATTTGCTTTCGTAGGTATCAGCTTTCATCGATTTTTAGTGACGTTTCTCCGAACGAAAGACAAATGTCTTTACCTGATTGGAAGCAATTTAGCAAATGATTTATGCGCCGACATGACTGCATGTTCAGCTCAGATTGGACGACCTTCTAGTTCTCTGCAATTCACTTGAAGCACAAGGCACGCACGCCCTTGGTTAAGTGAGGACGGACTTAGGAAATGCAATGCCTATGTCGCCTTTTTCGTATGAACATATGCATCTGTCTTTGTAGTTTGAGGTCCCTTCAAGAATAGTACTACTTGCTACTACTATTGTCTACTGAACAACCTGCGGCTACTGCTGTGTTTGTACCAAACAGGCCGCCGCTGCCACTATTTATCCACCGACCAAAACCATAAAGGAATGCTAAGATACTGAAGAACCTTCGAACATTGGATTTTGCCGGGCAAGCTTCTGGTACGTACTCGCTTGACTTGAAGAGAACATACAGACCTCTAATTTATGCTTGACAGATTACTCGTAACTACTTGTAACCTTTAGTACATGGCTTAACTTGGTTCCGGCAAAGTGGGAGACTAGCTGCTGCACGTTCGTCAAAAACATTTGACAATTAAACTCAAAATCACGTTTAAACAGCTTATATATGGTTGCGAAAATATATTATGTAGCTTGGTGCGTTGACAATGTGGAGCGGTGATGCTGAACAATTTGCAAAGATAAGCTAGTGATTAGGGTCTTACTCGGTGCGGCTTGTTTGACGCACGCGAACAACCGAGAACTGGGACGAACGCGGCTGTTTGGGCTAATGCGTTAGGTTCAAAAGTATTCAAATGATTTTGTATCAGCTCCAAGGAAAAGGCACAGTACGGTCTTTGATTCTGAGCATGGCTCGCGCACGAAGCAATTGCCGCCCTTCGGTTGGAGAACACCTTTTTGAGTCTGAAAAAGGCGGTTCTCGTGTTTCCGGTAGCTAGCACTCAATAGGGTTCATTTGTTTTCATCAACCAACAAATTAAACTTTTTGAACCAGATCAGAAAGTTTAGAAACAGCTGGAAGCAGAACTGCGGAAGGGAGCAGGTCGAGCTTGATTTAAAAACGAAGAATTCTCTATGATTATTTGGATTGGCTCTGTGAAGATTTCTAAGATCGGAAATCCTCAAACAACTAGAGAACGTACGTTGATTCCTTAAACCATTGAATAACATATTCTTAACAATGCATCGGGTTTGTTGTTGGTGAGCACTACAGCTCAAGAAAACGATGGCGCGCGGATTACGTGAGCATTTGAGGATATAGATGGCCGCGTGGCAATGACCTGAACACGGAGCAATTGATAGGTTAGCTTCCACAGTTCCACTTCTCCAGACGCGCCTCCACGTATTGATGGATGATGTCGTTCCAAGAGACGACGACAGAGCATCGGCCCACGGGCCACAGCCTGCTACAATGGATACTACATGAAAATCAAGGCCCACATAGATTGGACTTAGCGATCAATTCCGGTGTGTTTTATTAGATTTTGGCCCAGTAAACTGCAGCCAGTCAAAGTTCAGACTGAAATCGAGAATCAGGGCAAGCAGAAGATCCAAAGAAATCAGCGCGAGGATCGAACTGATGCAGCCGATGAGTGCGGCACCAATTATTGAGTCAAGGAACGCGGTCATCATCTGAAAATGAAAGGGAGTCCCAGGCTCCGTGACACGCACGAACGGTGCAACCGTGCATTATTTCCACAAGAACAATTCCACTCCATTCCGTTGACTCCTTGTGCCCCAGGGACGAACGATCTTTAGGAAGCAAGACCAGACCTACTACTGAGCGCCAACGGCACTGACGACGTCAACAAAACAGCAGCAAGTAGCAGTCTGCACTCTGGGCAGGGCCGGTAGTCGACGAGGCGCGCTGCCAGAGACGGACGGCACGATGACCATGCCTCGCCGCTCCGACGTCGAGCTTCCCGTTGCTTCCAGTCCGGCGGCGGATCGAGATCGAGCTCGGCTGCAGCAGCTGGGCTACAAGCAGGAGCTCAAGCGCGGCCTCTCGTACGTGCTGTGTTATTGGATCCCCGATCGACACCTTCATTCAATTTCTTGACCCTGTTTTCACAAGTGATGAGTCGCAAACATGTTGTAGCGCTCTTGCCAATTTTGCCTTCTCCTTCTCCATCATCTCCGTGCTGGCCGGCGTCACCACGACGTACAACACCGGGCTGCGCTACGGCGGCCCGGCGTCCATGACGCTGGGCTGGCTCGTGGTCGCCTCCTTCAACGGCTGCGTGGCGCTGTCCATGGCGGAGATCTGCTCCGCCTACCCGACCTCCGGCGGGCTCTACTACTGGAGTGCCAAGCTCGCCGGCAAGGACTGGGCTCCCTTCGCGTCCTGGGTAACTGGATGGTATGTTCTGTTCAGAATCTGCTTCTCTAGTTATCTCGTTTTGGCAGTTCTCGCACTCTGCGGTCTCTTCAAGGGACTTCCTTGTGCCAAATAGTACGATGAACAAACAGTCACTCATGCTTTTGATCTTCCTTTCTTTTTTGGATTTAGAAATGCATTTTTGGCTTTAGTTAAGCACCATATATGTTTCTTTCAGAATGAAGACTTTTTGCCCTTTCCAAATTATCTTGCCAGCCTAGTAAAAAGTTGTAATGTTTATTCCTTGTGACATTTTTTACAGGTTCAACATCGTGGGACAGGTACTCCTGGGCTTCACTGGATCCATTTTTTTTTTTCGAAACGAGATTCATTCCCAGCTCCATCTGAAAGACGGAGGTCTTTTGAGTCTTTAGTTTTTACATCTTCCAGAAAAGATCGCGAAAGCAGGAAAGTTCCACCACCCCCAATCTTCGACCAGATCTCTAGAAATCTCGGATTGGGGGGGAAACTGCTACCAGATAAAACGACTCGACTAGTTTGCAGACCAAAATACCAAGCTAAGTAGGACAAGACTAGCCACTACTGCATCTAGGACTCAACGGCGCGAAGCAGACGACATCCTGGTTGTAGATGTCCCCTCGCCGTCCTCCATTGCTGCATCAACGTCATTTGTAGGTTCCACTCCATCTTGGATCGTACGCAAAACGACGCATCTTCCTTGTCGGTTGAGCACGTTGATCGCCGTCTTCAACATCGTCTCTGCGCCGGCCTTGATGATTTCCCCCATCTCCGATGGATATAGACCTGCCCAATAACGTAAGAAAGCACACACATGGAAAATAATGTCACAAGGATGCTTAATCATGATCTTGTCAAAGCACGCCTTATTCCTCGCTTTCCAAATAGCCCAGCAGATAGCCGCAAGCCCCTCTGTGTGAACATGACCCCCCTCTGGTAGGACCAATTTGATCCACTGCCAGTATTGGGATATGTTACAGGGGCGAGTTTGCGAACCAAAGCATAAAGCAACCACACTCCAAACAACCTTTGCCACGCAGCACGTAAATAAGAGATGATCCATTGTTTCAGGTTGTGAACAAAAGGAACAGGTAGGGTCTCCTTGCCATTTCCTCCTCACCATATTATCTCTAGTTAGGATAGCATTGTTTTCTATAAGCCAGAGAAAAATTTTTATTTTCTCAGGAATTTTGGCCTTCCAAATGTGTCTATAGGAAGCGCCAGAGTCATTTCTAGTCAGATGATCATATGTTGATTTGACTGTGAATTTCCCACTTGCTGTCCATAGCCAAACAGCATAGTCTTTATTGTTGGATATTACCTGATTGTTAAGCCTGGATGCCAATTCATACCATTGGCCATGACTGGATCCATTGATTATAAATATCTAGAGTTATTTAAAAATGGAGGCAGATATTTTGTGTTGTCATCACTAGCATGCACCACTAGTAGCATGTAGTCACAGCAAGTCAGCAACGACGGCTGGTGAGCTCAGTGCAGTCCAAGTTGAATTGTCCACTCTGGGCGCTAGTAGTAGTGTCCTACGTACTGCCACGTCGGATTGTACTTTCTTGATCAAACCTTTTACTGACGCTACTATACTTTCTGTTTTGACGGACTTGTTTTTTTTTTAAAAAAAAATGATGGATGGCTACTCTACTGTCCTTGTAAAACTTTCTGTACAGTGGGCTTGTACGACGAGTGTAGACTTCTCACTGGCGCAGTTTATCCAAGTAATCATCTTGCTCAGCACCGGAGGAGCCAATGATGGCGGCTACATGGCCTCTAAGTATGTCGTGCTGGCCATTTATAGCGCCATACTGATCATACACGGGCTTATCAACAGCCTCCCTATCCATTGGTTGTCCTGGTTTGGCCAATTTGGAGCATTTTGGAATGTCGCAGGTAGGTGACACGGTTTGTGTTGTTGTTGCTGCTGTTGCATGAATGGGATTATGATAATCGATACATACACAATGGCAGGTGTCTTTGTCCTGACGATATTGATTCCAGCGGTCGCCAAGGAGAGGGCAACCATGGAGTTTATTTTCACCCACTGCAACTCGGATAATGGTGTGGGGATCCAGAATAAGGTTTACATGTTAGCCGTGGGTTTGCTGACAAGCCAGTACTCTGTCCTTGGATATGACACGTCTGCTCACATGGTAAGTTGTTGATGACGTTCTTGGCCTTGCGTTAGCCCTACACCTTTGTTCAATTACACAACGTTTTTAGTGAAGGTTGAAGCATATGGATTTGATCTTTCTATTTACAAATTAATGCAGTCGGAGGAGACGAAGAACGCGGAATGGAGTGGACCCATGGGGATCGTCACTTCCGTTGCCCTGTCTAGCATTATCGGATGGGTTTACTTGGTTGCGCTCACATCGGTAGTGACAAATATACCTGACCTCCTGGATCCTAGCAACGCCGCCGGCGGAAACGCCATTGCGCAAGCCTTGTACAACACCTTTCAAATGAGGTTCGGCAGCGGCGTAGGGGGCATCGTTTGCTTGGCGATCATGGCAGTCGCCATATTCCTCTGCGGCACAGCATCCGTGACCAGCAACTCAAGGCACACACACACTCTCTCTCTGACAAGCAATTAGATTAGATTTTCGTATGGTCCCTAATCTCAGCTAGTCTAAGTTATACCCAATTATGTGCAGGATGGGGTACGCCTTCTCTAGAGACGGGGCGATGCCGTTGTCGCAGCTTTGGTACAGAGTGAACAAGCAGGAGGTGCCTTTCAATGTCGTATGGCTCTCCGTCTCGGTGGCATTCGT
This sequence comes from Eragrostis nindensis, assembly GCA_012490785.1. NCBI lineage: Eukaryota > Viridiplantae > Streptophyta > Magnoliopsida > Poales > Poaceae > Eragrostis > Eragrostis nindensis. The sequence goes on from JAAXCT010000170.1 coordinate 725,502, forward strand.
CATGGCGCTCACGGTTTGTGCACCTCTGTTGATCATGTAATTGAACCAAGCATGGCACAACTACTTGACATTCACCCTCTTCCCTGGCCGCAGTCTCTCGGTAGCCAAGTGGCGTTCCAAGCAATGGTGTCCATCACAACGCTCGGCATGTACATCGCCTACGCGCTGCCAATCTTCTTCCGCGTGACAACGGCGCGGAAGACGTTCGTTCCGGGGCCGTTCCACCTCGGGAGATACGGCGTCGTCGTCGGCTGGGTCGGCGTCGTCTGGGTGGCCCTCGTCACCGTGCTGTTCTGCCTGCCGGTGGCGTATCCCGTCGCCGTGGAGAACTTCAACTACACGCCAGTCGCCGTCGGAGGCGTGCTGCTGCTCAGCGTCGGTGCTTGGGTGCTCCATGCTCGGTTCTGGTTCCAAGGACCCGTCACCAATGTTGACATGTAGAGTACTTTTTTTAGATATAATGTGATATTACAAGATACGGTCTGGTGTATCCGTGTATGCCATGGAAATGTTTAGTCACCCACTCGTCGATCATTTCCACAGGGCGCCTCTGTTAAGATTTTTTTTTTTTTTTTGAGAGAGACGCCTCTGTTAAGATGAGGAGAGCATCTGAGTTTAGTGCGCACAAAGTAAATATTGGGCCGACTCAAACCAGGCCGAAAGTAGAATTGATCCATCTACTGATCGTCGTCATCAATCAGAAACTCATAGTGACGATCAGGTCATTGTTGCGTGGTAGAGTGCTCCTCATCATGCCTCTCAGATTTTTCAAGGAAAGAAATAATGCTTGGAGGAACAAGTAATAGCATGTCTAATCGAAGTGTCAAATATCGAGATCACAGATGAATCTCTTAGGTCAAATGGAAAAAAAAAATCGCGGATTGCATGTACATGCCGGAGCGTTGCAATCGCGTGCACAATTTCCAGTCAGTCTCCATGTTGACTCCTTGTGTATCATGGATTCATGGACTAGTACACGGCTACACGTAGACAAGCTTACAGTGACCTGCAGAGTAGCATCAGTGACCTCTCGGCAGAGCAAGTGCAGAGCGCGGAGGGAGAACCATGAGCTCCATCGAGCTTCCCGTCGCCGATCGAGATCGAGCGCGGCTGCAGCAGCTGGGATACAACTGAGCAGGAGCTCAAGCGCGGCGCTCTCGTTTTGTCTGCTGCCCGTGGCGCGCCGCTCCCGCCCCGCCAGATCCGGCTTCCTCTGCTTTCAATATATAGACGGACCGTTAGATCTAGGGTGAACGGCTGCGGAGCACCCAGGGGTGGTCGCTGTTTGAAATAGCCGACAAAGCCGAGCGGGAGCGTCGTCTGGGCCCAGAAGCCGCCCAAATAGCCGGTGATGCTTCCAAGACGGTGGCCGGGGATTCTGCTCGACCACGCGGCCGTCGATTCTAACTAATATGCTCGCGACCATGTTTTTGCACCTTCGCCGTCTGCTTATGCCGCACCGTCTGAAAAACACATGCAACTGATCTGCTCATCTGTGGTTGCAACGATCACCCAGGCAGCTACGCCTGACCTGACCACTTCACGCCCTTCACAATTTGTTTCGCAATCGTGTGCTTCACTTGTGTACAATGGTGATGAACTGAGGTTGCGAGAGGCACCGGGCAATGCGGATCGTCAGATGATGAAATATATTGCATTCAATTTTTGCACGGATTCGCGTATATATGATCTGGGTGATGATTGGGTTGTTGCCTCCTTGCCTGTCGTGTCCTGAATCCTGCTGAGGCGGCGGGTATCCATGGCCATTGGCCAGATGCTATCCTCTTGCCGTCGCCGTCGCAAGCGTAAGTGGGTCAGTCACTATCTTCTCCTCTTCCTTTCTCACTGAAATCAACCATGCGCATGATACAGTTCATTTCAAACCGGTTTACACTTCTTCAGTTAATCAGTTATCTATCTATGGACTGCCTGCCGCCATAGTGCCAAGTAGTACTGTGCCTAGCGCTGGTGAAAATGAAATTCTCTCTGAATCCTACTTTCTCACTGTAACCAACCACGGTATGGCAGTTCAGTAACAGGCATGCTGATTCGAAATGTATACTTGTTCAGTTTTAGTAGTTTTCTACCTACGCAGTGCTTGCCGGCTGGTAGTAAACCTCATAGTGCTGGCGCATGAACGAAGGTGCAGCAATGCACGCCGCAACGCCAATGGCAGCACTGATCGGCCATAACACAGCTCACGAGTGGTGCAAGGCGCGCGTGCTCCAGCTCGTGAACCTGCGCCTGCGTCACCTTGCATTACTCACTTTGTTTATAATTTGTACGAGACTAGCTAGAGGAGACGTATTCCAGCAAGTTCAGATAAGTTCCGCACAGCGCTTTTGATCACTAGATGATTAGCACAACCGAAGCTAAGTAGTGGTACTGCGGACAAAAAAATTCCTCCGGCTGGAGGAAATTCCTCCGGCTGCTGCTCCTGCTGCTGCTACAGTCTACTTGTCTGCTATAGTGCGCGGATCCTCCGCTACAGTGTTCCCTCTCACAAAAAACTGCAACTGCAACTGCATTCTCCAACCGAACACCCTCATTATCGGCAAGTTGCGAGTTATCTTGTTACATTAATTCAGTTTACACTGCAGTCTTGTTTGTCTCCCCCTCTGGGTTACACGCCTACACGGTCTACTGGCCAAGTAGCCAACACTCTCTGGAACTTACTGAAACATCACACAGGCGTTGAGCCTGCTTCAGAGACATCCGATAAAATTGTTGGAAGATACTATATATATATATTGCATCCATCGTGCCATACGTTATCCTCCTATTTTCCAAGGAAAGAAAAAGTTGAGCTTTGGCCACGGAAATGTCAATTATTGCAACAACGCCGGAATGGTTCATCCATGCGCTGTTTTCCACCCTCGATGTTGACTCCGTGTGCATCATTGACTACGAGTACTACTTGTAACAAGCGCCACCGACCCCGGCCGTGAACCGGAGACGAGAGCGACCAGCAGCTGTGCGGCAGAGGACAACCATGACCGTGCCTCGCCGCTCTGACGTCGAGCTGCCCGTTGCTGCCAATCCGGCCGCCGATCGAGATCGAGCTCGGCTGCAGCAGCTGGGATACAAGCAGGAGCTCAAGCGCGGCCTCTCGTACGTGCTTCCCTTTCATTCCTGGCACCCATTTTCGCTTCCTCTTCTCAGATGCTTGATCGCTCGATCGTATTCGTGTATGTTGATTGCAGCGCTGTTTCCAACTTCGCCTTCTCCTTCGCCATCATCTCCGTGCTGACGGGCGTGACCACGACGTACAACACCGGGCTACGCTATGGCGGCCCGGTGTCCATGACGCTGGGCTGGCTCGTGGTGGCGGCCTTCAACGGCTGCGTGGCGCTGTCCATGGCGGAGATCTGCTCCGCCTACCCCACCTCCGGCGGGCTCTACTACTGGAGTGCCAAGCTCGCCGGGAAGGACTGGGCTCCGCTCGCCTCCTGGGTCACTGGATGGTACGTACTACTCTAGCTATTTCAGATTTCCTTTTTCTGATCATCTAGCTAGCGGGATGGAGTTCAAGTTTCGTCTTGTCTCTGTTTAATTTGCAGGTTCAACATCGTGGGGCAGGTACGCTAGCTTGGATATCATACCACTAGTATTCCTAATAGTATACACGGAGAACTGGCATTTAAAAGTCTTCGCGCTAGATATTTTGTGTACATCGATCAATGATCGATCGATCTGTACCCGGTCAAGTTTGACTGTCCATTTTCTTTTGCCTCCCGAGAAATAGGTTGGCGCCCTCCACACTCTTTGGGGTATAGCTCTCAGATTTAGACCAATAAATTAATTAATTGCTACGTACAATGTTCCATGATAATATATATCCTAATGAATTTAGAAGAGTAAATTTTGTAAAACTACATGTTCTTTGCATAATAGTATATCACAAAATTACAAGTTTAAACCACAACTTCACAAAGTTGCAGGTAGTTTTGTGAAGCTGTGTCTGAAATCTGTAGTTTTCTATAGTTTTGTCAAAGAACTTGCAGTTTTGCTAAATCTACTCAATTACGAATTGCTTGTCCGTCAAACTTAACAAATGGCTAGCTAGGCGCCAGCACCACACCCGCGCAATTTTCGGAGCACCGTGCATGAGCTAGCTAGCTGGCTACACTAGTTGTTTTTTTAAAAAATTAAAAAACTGTGCAGTGGGCTTGCACGGCGAGCGTGGACTTCTCGTTGGCGCAGCTTATCCAGGTGATGATCTTACTCGGCACGGGCGGAGCCAACGGCGGCGGCTACCTCGCCTCCAAATACGTCGTGCTAGCCATCTACATCGCCATCCTCGCCGTGCACGGGCTAATCAACAGCCTACCCATCCAATGGCTCTCCTGGTTTGGCCAACTCGGAGCTTTCTGGAACGTCGCAGGTTTTATCCTATTTTTTTCTCTGACTATACTCGTACTAGTATAGAATGATTATGCGCTGCAGAGGTCCTCCATCATTTATCTTATGATAATATCACAAGTTTAAGTTTGGAACATTTGTTGGGCGTAGGTGTCTTTGCCCTGGTGGTCATGATCCCATTAGTTGCCAAGGAGAGAGCGAGTCCAGAGTTCATCTTCACCCACTTCAACACAGAAAATGACATGGGGATACGAAGCAAGGCTTACATTCTAGCCGTAGGGTTGCTGACGAGCCAGTATTCCAGCATTGGCTATGACACGTCTGCTCACATGGTAAATCGTGTTGATGCTCCATCCATGCATGCATTACCTCGTGCATCGATATGTTCAATTAATTATTTGCACATTTAAGATCGAGTTAAATCATGATTCATAAGCGTGTAATAAAATATGTGTTTTTACCTGAATGCATGGATGGATGTTTACAATTGTGCAGACAGAGGAAACTAAGAATGCTGATTGGAGCGGGCCAGTGGGGATTGTTACTTCAGTAGGTCTATCGAGCATTTTCGGGTGGATTTACTTGGTGGCTCTCACGTCGATCGTGACAGACATCCCGTACTTCCTGGACGCTAGCAACGATGCAGGCGGGAATGCCATTGCTCAGGCCTTGTACACCGCGTTTCAGAGGAGGTATGGCAGCGGCGTTGGGGGCATCGTCTGCCTGGGTGTCGTCGCAGTCGCCATCTTTCTTTGCGGCATCGCATCCCTAACTAGCAACTCAAGGTAGTATATATAGTTTCTGCCACTCTTTTATCATAATTCACATATTACTAGCAAGCTAGTTGAGACCATTTCAACCACTTTTTTTATCAGGATGGGGTATGCCTTCTCGAGGGACGGGGCGATGCCGTTCTCGCACGTTTGGCACCGAGTGAACAAGCACGAGGTGCCCTTGAACGTGGTCTGGCTCTCCGTCTCGGTGGCATTCGTCATGGCCCTCACAGTGCGTCATCTCGCAATTGCACTTCTTTTTCTAGGAGTGTTTATTTTGGCAATCAAATTCTCCAAAGCTTAATAAATCGTCATATATATTCTTGATGATGACAGTCGCTGGGGAGCCAGGTGGCGTTCCAAGCTATGGGGTCCATCACGACGCTGGGCCTGTACATCTCCTACGCGTTGCCCATCTTCTTCCGCGTCACCACTGCCCGGAAGTCGTTTGTTCGGGGGCCGTTTCACCTCGGACGGTACGGGGTTGCTGTCGGCTCGGTGGCCGTATTCTGGGTGGCCCTTGTCACCGTGCTCTTCTCCTTGCCGGTGGCATACCCTGTCGCCAAGGACAACTTCAACTACACTCCGGTGGCCGTCGGCGGCGTCCTGCTGCTCAGCACCGCCGCGTGGGTGCTCCACGCGCGCTTCTGGTTCAGAGGGCCCATCACAAACGTCGACGTGTAATTAAGGTGGTCTCTTCTCTAGTAGGAGTAGTAATGAAGCTTGATGGAGAAGATTGGGAAGGAACACCCGGCCGAGATGGAGAAAGATGCATGCTAAATCATCAAAAATGTTAATTTTGTGGGTATTGCAAGTCATGAAAGTTTGGGTTGCTATATTTGAAATGTGCACCCCCATTTTCGATCTCTAGTTTGTTTTTTTATGCATGCCAGGGAAAATATGTATATATATAATGCTCGTGTCGTACTGTTTTTCAACAAATAAAATTAAGTTTCTTTTAAAAAAATCCCACAAAAAATAAATATGACCTTTGGTCATAAGCCCATACGGCCCATGACAGTTGGCAGTGTGATGACAGATAGGCCGTAGCCAGTGGCCTTGCACAGGCCTTGTCTTGGAAGATGCGCGGCCCATCAACGCAAACAAAAGCGACTATCACCACTCGTCTCGGCCAGGTTAGCTCTTGTCGTCCTCTGTTCTCAGGAGTGCTACCAGACTCAATGTAGATTATGATTACGAGCAGCATCGCAGGTCCTTGTTGCGCGATGTCACATCGTAAGACCTTGACATTTTTTTTTAGAGAAAGCCTTTCTGGCCTGCTTGTATTGAAAGCAAAATAATATGTTTGTTACACACCACTGGGGATAACAGTTTGCTAGCAAACAGCCCAGAACAACTAAAAGAACTCCTTATGCAGGAATTAACAGCTTACAAAAGGTTTCTACTACTATCAAAGTTCCAAAGCTTTTTGTCCAGAGCAGATTGTTTTGTTTTTGAGCTTTTTTCGCGCCTACATGAAGTCATCCTCCAGCGATGGCCTGCTGGAATCCAAGCTTCGGCGCTGCAGAAACCAGCTTCTCAATCTGTTCATCTTTGCTTCTACAATCTCCCTGTCTTGGCTCTTCAGTAAGATAGACCACTTCTGCAGAAAAGAGAAAATCCTTCTGAGGATGTTGTTTGGATCTCTGTTGAATTTTTTCTGTATAGCCATCTCATTGCGAGTTTTCCAAAGCACCCAAGTTAGCACCCCAAATAAGAAAAGGTTTATTAGGTAATCATGATCCCCCAATTTAAGCCAGTTTTCCAAGAAATCCTTCATATTTGCCTGTCTTGACTCCCAGTCTAGTGCCTCTTTCAGACAGCACCAGACATAAGTCGCCGGTTTACATTGGAACAGAATGTGATCAGTGGTTTCTGGTTTATGGCAAAGAATACAGTTCCTATTTCCTTTCCATTTTTTCTTTTTTAGTTGGACCCCAGTTTGTAGCCTGTCGTGAAAAGCTAGCCACAAAAAGATCTTCACTTTCATAGGCAACTTGCATTTCCATAGCTTTTCCATCCTCTTGTTAGTAACCCCTCTGAATGTCAACAGTCTATACATCGACCTTGTTGTATAGCCACCTTTTTTCTCAAGTTCCCACCTCACTGTATCTTTGTTATTATTGAGAGCTACTCCCTGAAGCATATTTTGTAAGCCGTTCCATTCTTGCGTTTCTTGTTCCCCAAAGTTTCTTCTGAATTACAATATACATTCTTCTCCATCCCATGCTTCATGCACCAAACAACTCTTGTTTGTACATATCGAATGGAGCCTAGGGAATCTTAGCCTTAGAGGGATTCGCTCAATCCACACATCCTCCCAAAACATTGTATCTTCCCCATTATTTACTACTGATGTCGCCCCTTTTCTGAAATTATGTTTGACTTCATGCAACCCCTGCCAGAATTGTGATCCCCCTTCTGGTTTTGTTTGGAAGAATGTCTTTTGCTGAAGGTACTTCTTTCTCAGTAGCTGACAGCAAAGATCATTTGGATCGTTTTTCAATATTCTCCATATCCATTTTACCAACAAGGCTTCATTCATCAGTTTGGTATTTATGATACCAAGTCCCCCAAATTCTTTTGGCAAACATATATTATCCCAACCAACCAAGACCTTGTCATTTTGGCTCTTTCAAAGAAAGAAATGCTTGCCTACTAGTACCAGGGGCTCCCAAAAGAGCGTTCGCAATACTAGGTCACGGCCGGAACACTGCATTGTTGCAATGATATTTATCACATCCCCATCAGTCAAATATGCACGGAGTCGTATGACCAGGAATATGAGCGCCCAGACACGCCGGAATGGTTCCGGAACTCGCAATTTCCACTCCCTCATCAGTTGACTCCTGGTGCATTTAGGACTAGTTTTTGGAAGCTTGCTACGAAGCGGCACTGACCCTGTCAACCACAGCAGTAGTATAAGCAAGTGGCCGCGGACAACCTTGGACGGGATCACCTGTAAACGAAGTGGGTAGAGCCAGAGAGCCAGAGAGAACAACGATGGCCGTGTTTCGGCGCTCCCTGGATCAGCTGCCCGTCGCCGACGACCCCGCGACGGCCGATCGGGACCGGACCCGGCTGCGCCAACTAGGATACAAGCAGGAGCTCAAGCGAGGCCTCTCGTAAGTGCATTGATTCTTAATTTCCATGCGTGCTCTGTCTGCCATTTTTGGCTTCTGGTTATACATACCTGTACATGTTTCACACATGCACGATGTTTGTTTGCAGAGTTCTTTCCAACTTCGCCTTCTCCTTCTCCATCATCTCCGTGCTGACGGGCGTGACGGCGACGTACAACACCGGGCTGCGCTACGGCGGCCCGGTGTCCATGACGCTGGGCTGGATCCCGGTGGCCACCTTCAACGGCTGCGTGGCGCTGTCCATGGCGGAGATCTGCTCGGCGTACCCGACCTCCGGCGGCCTCTACTACTGGAGCGCCAAGCTCGCCGGAAAGGACTGGGCTCCCTTCGCGTCCTGGATCACTGGATGGTGCGTGCGTGCCATCCTATATATATTCATTCTCCTTTCCTTTGGGCCCTTAATTGCATATATCGTTCAGGCATACTCTGTACTCTCGTTCGTGCCAAGAAATTACGACGTTCTTGGTCTTTCCTGAGGATCGCTAGCATATGTTACTAATTAAGTTTAATTACAAACTCTTGCAGGTTCAACATTGTGGGACAGGTACGCCCGAGCTCCATAGATCCATGCATGAGATACCACCATAATTAAGCATCCCGACCGTAATGTTTTAGTTAATAATCTTCTTCGTTTATACTAGCTAGTAGTAGCTACTGGCTAGTGATGTTTTATATACTTAAGTCATGCTTGGACTTTCACCCGGCGGCTAGTGCATGCCATGTGGAACTGCTTCCGTGCGCCGGCCGGCTGGGCACATATATATCTCTGGTTTTATTATTTGATTATTGGCAGTCAACTTTGCTAATTTTTAATCGTCTGAAAAATATGTCTCTTTCACTCAATCACCTACTAAGCCTACAACTAACTATGTACACTATAAATTGCTATACTAATTAAGTGCGTATACACCGATTAATTACGATCAAATGGTTAAAAATGAAGCCAAAAAAGACTTCAGCATTAGACACCCCCAATTAAACAGGAGACCATCAATTAATTCCTTGCTGCTACTATATGAGTATATGCTATGCTTACACAATCATCTGAGCTGCAGGAACTATCTAGACCCCGCTAGCTAGCTAGTGCAAAAATCAAAGAACTTAATTACCATGCACGTCGCTGACCGGAGTTAATCCTTGCTGATCGATAAAATGTCCCGCACAGTGGGCTGGTACAACGACCATAGACTTCGCGTTGGCGCAGCTGGTCCAAGTGATCATCCTGCTCGGCACAGGGGGGCTCAACGGCGGTGGCTACATGGCGTCCAAGTACGTCGTGCTGGCCATCTACGGTGCCATCCTGATCATACACGGGATAATCAACAGCCTCCCTATCCAATGGTTGGCAGTGTTTGGCCACCTCGGAGCATTATGTAATGTCGCAGGTACATTTCCGGATTATATACTCCACTTTGGTCATTACCCACTGCATAAATGAGATTTTGTTAATTATATCCTTTATCATCTGCATAGTTACATACTATTTACATTATAATGTTAACCTAATTAATGGATTTATGGCAGGTGTCTTTGCTCTGGTGATCTTGATTCCAGCTGTTGCTAAGAACGACAGGGCGAGTGCGGATTTTATCTTCACCCATTTCAACACAGACAATGGCATGGGGATCCATGACAAAACTTATATTCTATCCGTGGGGCTGCTAATGAGCCAGTACTCTCTCCTGGGCTACGATGCATCTGCTCACCTGGTATAACTAAATTCTTCACACATATTCAAAAAAAAAAAAACAAATATTCTGATGGTTGTGTTTACAAGTGCAGGCAGAGGAGACGAAGAATGCGGATTGGAGTGGCCCGATGGGGATAATCACTGCCGTGGGCTTGTCGAGCATGTTTGGATGGATCTATCTGGTGGCCTTGACGTCGATCATGACTGACATCACATACCTTCTGAACCCCGAAAATGATGCAGGCGGCTATGCCGTTGCACAAGCCCTGTACGACAACTTTCATAGGAGGTACGGCAGCGGCGTTGGAGGGCTCGTCTGTCTGGGAATCATTGCAACTGCAACCTTCTTCTCCGGCGTCGGATGTATAACCAGCAACTCAAGGTGCGAAACTTTTTCCATTTTACTCTCTTCATGAAAGCCGAAGGCATGAAACTTTTTGTTCGTTTAATCGTCATTAATTATCTGATCACTCAGTTGCATTGGTATATGCAGTATATACACACGAAAGCTGGCTATAATTAGAACCTGAGCTGCTGCTACTACTTTTGCAGGATGGGGTATGCCTTCTCGAGGGACGGGGCGATGCCGTTCTCGCGTGTATGGTATCGTGTGAACAAGCAGGAAGTGCCCTTGAACGTCGTCTGGCTCTCTGTGGCTGTGGCGTTCGCCATGGCATTGCCGGTGCGTGCTCTCTTGTGTGAACTTCAAGTGGTTGCAGTACACGATATCAATGGGTTAATTTGTGTGATTCTCTTCTTTGACAGTCTTTGGGGAGCCAGGTAGCGTTCCAGGCAATGCTGTCCGTCGCAACAATTGGGATTTACATTGCCTATTGTCTGCCGATCTTTTTCCGGGTGACGACGGGTCGGAAGTCGTTCATTCCGGGGCCGTTTCACCTCGGGAAGTTCGGTGTCATCATCGGCTGGGTTGCCGTTGCATGGGTGGCCCTCGTCACCGTGCTTTTCTCCCTGCCGGTGGCGTATCCCGTTGCGGTGGACAACTTCAACTACACTCCGGTCGCCATCGGGGGTGTGTTTCTGCTCGTCGTTGGCGCCTGGGTGCTACACGCCCGGTTCTGGTTCGAAGGGCCCATCTCCAATGTTGATGCTTAGTGCGCGAGGCCTCCGTTAGGCTTTCCCAACCACATTCATGCAATGGGTGTAATGAATAGTCTGTGAATCCAATCGTGTTTGTTACATGGAGAAATGTGTAATCATGGATTCTTGGAAGCGAGAATTTGCTTTGTTTTTCATAGGAGCCGAATAGAAAAAGAGATAAATGCACCGGCGGTACATGAACTTTTTAAGTTGTGTCATCCAGGTCCACGACCTTTTTTTTGAGTCATCTGGGTCCATGAAGACTTTAAATGGTTCACTGGCGGTCCATAACCCTTCGCGAGGCTGTTCCATCGTACGTGGCGGTGCCAGCGTGGAAGACAAGTCGTATGGCGGGAGTTTTCGCGCCATGGGAGCTCTGTACACTTTGCATATGAGCCCTCGAGCTATTTACGATATGCAGATTAGTGTGGACAAATTCCTCTCTCGTGTGCAGATTAGTGTGGACTAATCTCTCTCTCTCTCTCTCTCTCTCTCTCTCTCTCTTGTGTAAGATATTGCTGTTATGAGATGCGATCAGATCTCAAAAAAAAAAAACAGAGATGCGATCAGAACTATGAGGATTTGAGGCAATAACATGAGTCGTTCATATATATGGAGGCTAACAGAATATCTTAGCTGATATATGACTGACCATAACTGAGCTGTATGTGTAACTAAAGTGAGAAGCAACCAGTGCAGTTTGTTGCTACTACGTATTACATAACAAGCAACCAGTGAGGTTTGTTGCTATACAAAAGAACCTAATGGCATCAGAAGTAACCAAAGGTTTCTTGCCATACAAAAGACCAAAATCACTGAACAAAATATGAACAGGACACGATATAGTGTTCCAGAAGCACTTCATTTCTTCTTCTTTTGTGCTGGAGCCTTCTCTTTCTTAGATAATGCTGGTGCAGCCTTCTCCTTGCGCTTTGATACTCTTGCTCTCCCCTCCTTGGTTGCTGTCGTTGGTGGTATTGGTCTTGCTGATGGTCGGTTAGACATTATGAAACCAGAATCCGGCAAAGGCTGAGCCACAAAGTCCATTATGCTACTTTGTGATGTCTGCATGAATTATGTGCAAAAGTAGTTACAACTTAGAACTTGTTTGAGACAATCACTGAGTAAGCAATAGAATTACCTCTTGTTGCAGCTGAGTAAGCATGGTATTGCTTAGTTGAGATAACAATGGCTCAGGTGGAGGGTCATTAATTATTTGCTCCTACAAGAACAGATTGAATTGATTTCCAGACCAAATTGAAAGCTAGAACTGAAATAAGCAATTAAGTTTGTTACCTGGGTGATGACAGGTTCTTCATCGGCTTCATCTTCTTCACTTGGAACAACTCCTCTCCTTTGTGGCTGCAACTTTGGCCTGAGACCAGCTTTCTTTAACTCACAGGTGGCACTATTGTGGCCAGTTCCTAAACAATACCTGCAAGTCATTTTGATCCCATGCCTTGACATTGTTGGCCCATTTACTCCTTCTTTCTCATATGGTTGCTTCCTTCTGGATTTTGGTGGCCTACCAACCTTCTTGGAATACACTGGAGGAAGCACATTTGGTCCATTAACCTTTGCCCAGCTGCTCTGATCCTTGCAAGGCCAGATGTTATGTCAATATGCTTTCAGATATGACTCAGTGGAATAGCATTGAGAGATCCTTGACTCAGCAGGAATTCTTTCATCTCTTAAGGCAGCAATGGCATGACTGCATGGGACACCAGTTAGATCCCACCTTCTGCAGTCACATGTGTTGACATTGAGATCAACAATGTACTGGGAGCCCCTATCCTCCACCTGAAATATACCTTGACCAGCAGGAAGTGCATAGCATGTGCTGGCAAACTCTGAATTCTTAATCACTTTCTTCCTAATCTTCGGACAGAAGGCACCACTCCACACTTCACCAAACTCTTTTTCCTTACTATAGTGTCTAGTCATAAGTTGAGACTTTATCCTTTCCAACATGCTTAACACAGGCATTTCCCTAGCATCTAGAATGTATTTATTGAAAACTTCACAAGAATTGTTTAGCAGAATGTCACACTTAGGAAAGGTGCTGAAAAAAGCTCTTACCCATGTGTTAGGGGGCATTTTCAGCAACCACTCATAAGCCTGGTGGTCCAGAGCTTTCATCAGTTCCATGTTCCTTTCCCACTCAGCAACTGTGGTTGACCTTGCACAAGTCCACAACTGATTCTTCAGATTTTCCCCTTTGAATTTTTTCTGAAAGTTTGAATAAAGATGTCTAACGCAGAATCTATGCTCAGAATCAGGGAACACTTTTTTCACAGCTGGAATGAGACCCTACAAAAGAAACAATAGAAATTTACATGTTAGTAGGCTGCGACAAATTAATTACAGTGCAAATGCAACAAAGTGATTATAGATCAAATGCAACAAAATTCTATAACACCTTCTGTTTATCAGTCATTATGGTCCATGGGTAAGTGTTATCGATTCCCAAATCTTCTTTCAAGGTCTCCAGAAACCATCTCCATGTAGTCAAGCTCTCAACCTCAACAACACCAAATGCAATTGGGTATATGCAGTCATTAGGATCCAGCCCCACTGCTGTCAACAACTGCCCCCCAATCTTTGTTTTGATATGGCAACCATCTAAGCATATAATTGGTCTGCAACCTGATAAGAAACCCCTTTTGCAAGCATCCAATGACATGTAAAGAGTGTTGAATCTTGGCCCAAGCAAGTTTACATAGAATGTACTGCCGGGATTTGACCTTCTCACCTCATGCCCATAGTCCCACAACCTATTGTACTGCTCGACCTCATCACCAAGTATCTTCTGCATTGCCAGCCTTCTTGCTCTAGCAAGTTTGCTCCTAGATGGTTTCAACTTCCATTCTTTTTGAACTGTCTTAGCAAAGCTTGTCAGAGTCATCTTATGATCTGTTCTGAAGGTCTCCAAGTACTTGGTAGCTAGCCAATTGGCTGTGCATCTCTTAAGAACCCAGTGCTTCTGGCAATTGTGTCTTCCGTAAAAAGTCTTGATCATCAAGCCGTTGCACCTGCTATCAGTACCAGCATATAGGTTCCATGGACAGCCTTCTTCACAATGTGCATTTATCCTTTTCTTCTCATTCCTTGGCATCTTGATATCCACTCTGTGCTTCAAGCTATACTCGGTAATTGCCTCCCTAAGAACCACAGCTGAAGAAAACACTTGTCCGATCTTGAATATTGGATTGCTCATGTCCTCCTCTCTGAAAGATTTGAAATTGAAGCTAGGATCTCCTTCGACATCAGATTCTGGCAGTTCAAGATCTTCACCATCAGTGGAGGCCTCCTCCCCTTCCTGGTTCACTTTCCATGCACGCGGACCCTTAGTTCGGCTACCTGCTGCCTTCTTATTGTTCACCACACCCGTATCAGCAACTCCCAAATCCACATTGTCCACAAACAAGTCATCGTCATCTTGATCAACCTCATAGTCACTGTCCACAAAATCTGAATCATTGTCACTATCTTCACTTTCACAGTTTGCTGGTTCACCATCCACTTGTGCTTCCACATTGACTGTTGATGTCCCTTCTGTTGCTTCATCACCTTGCCCTGCCCTTTGTTCAGGAGCTGCACCTCTATTTGGCCTAATATTTGAGTAGAAACAAGGAAGTTGTTCATCAGACTTCTTCTCAACAATGTGGACTTTCTTAGGGCTGAAAACCTTTGGCAATGTCCCAATTGGGTTTGCAACAATGTCCTCCCAATTCAAACCTGCGACATTGTCATCATGATCGAAGTAAAGAACAAAATTCTTAACATTTTCCACGATTGAGGCCATAACAAGAGTATCTGAGTCATTCACAACAACCCTCAACCCATCTGCAAGAGTCTTCCCTGGCAGCAGCCAGTATGTCTTCAAAGCTTGATTCTTTTCATAACCAAGTTCAGAAACAAAATCATCTATCCACAGTGGTGACCAACTATCCGTCTCACAGTGATCGAACCAGTCCACCTTCTCATCTATGTATGCACGGTTCTCACCATGACCAACAAAGAAACCACCATGATGGATTTCACAAGAAAACACATCATTCTCAGTGCCTACAATACAAAAGACGCAATGAAATCAGCAGAAACCCCAACATCAAAATTAATCCCCCATTCTCAGTGGCGGATCCAGACGAGAATTGTAGGGGGTCCTGAACCATACACGGCGGCTGAGCGTGAACAAAATGCACAAAGGCCAAATGCTACAGTGCATTGGAGGCCCAGGCGAGATCTAATTGGAATGTATAATAGTTGCTTAAAAATATTATTTTAAATTACACCACTAATATTTTACCTTTAACAAAATGTCAGCATTTTTTTTAAAGAATATGCGTGTATTTTACATCACCTACTTTCTTTTTGTCAAGTAATTTCTAGATGATCTTACTTCTAAAAAAGAAAAAAAATGTATGGAGAAAGTTGCACAGACAGGGACACAAAAATCGAAGTGCTCTTATTTTACATGTAACTGCCTACAAAAGAAAATTATAGGAAAACTAAGAAGACTAACAACGCAAACAACAGGCTGCTCTGTGGCCTACACGCAATGGGCCACTTTTTTTTTTTAGAATCAATGCAATGGGCCACATGCCAGCACCTCCACGAACTAAGGCCTAACTCAAATAGTCCAACAGGAAACGAATGAAATAATCCAGCAGCCCAAGGCCCAAATAACGATTCACTTTCTTCTACCTCAGACTCCTCCAGTTCCAGTCGTTACGAGCTTCACGAATGGCCGCCGGCGCCTCCAATCTTTCTTCCCTGATCACAAAAATTAAGGGGGGGCTAAGGGGGGGCTTGAAACCCCCCTGCTGCCCCGCTGGATCCGCCACTGCCCATTCTATTTGGAACCCTAAACCCTAGGTGCCAATGTTGATACTTTTGACCACCGATGACATCCACACATACATCTGCACTACATACGACGAGAAATCAACTGATTTTGGCCTCTCAATTCACTTACCATACAAGGGCGGCGGTTCCCCTCTTCGCCGCCTGGTGGCCACCATTGTCGTCGCAGCGCCGCGAATGACACCAACTCCCTGAATCGGCCGACGAGAGGCGCGGCGTCTTCGCCGTCAGATCTTCCCTCCTCTCCGCCGACGCCACCAATCGCCGCCTCCAACTCCGTCCGCCTCCCAGCCTCCCAAGCGATGGATACGAGAGACGAGCGAGCGAGTCGGATGTGAGATGACGAGAGAAGCGAAGGGGTTCCCTGCATATACACGACTCAGCGTCATCTTCACGTGCTTCTCACGTGCGGCCCAACGCCACGTTGGCATGGCCACGTTGGATGAAAAAGGCCCGCGAAGGGTTATGGACCGCCAGTGATCCACTTAAATTGTTTGCGGACCCAGATGAGTGAAAAAAAAGGTCGTGGACCTGAATGACACAATCTAACTAGTTGATGGGCCGCCCGCGCATTTCTCTCATAGAAAAACAAGGGCGCAGACCCGAAACGTCTGGTTAAACTGTGGCCCATGGGCCTTATTATTTGATTGGCACGTGCAGGTGTGTTTATTGATGTCTTCCTTCTTGCCCTCAAAAGGAAAAAGAAAAGAAAAGATGTCTTCCTTCTTTCTCAAGGGGGAAAAAACAGAATTAAAACGATCAGTGGCAGGACGCGCACAGTGCATGTGTATATTACACACATCGAAGCCCTGGCCCATGGCTAGACGAATCGTCAATCACTGCGGCTGCAGCCATACTACTACTCCGTGGTCAAACATGTCGCAAGCCGAAGCTGTGCAAACCGGCGAAATTTTCCACTATCTCTGCTGAGTGTTGCTGTCTCCTTTTGTTTGTGGAAACCAAGGCACGCCAAGATAAGGCAAACGACTCTGCTGCAGCAGCGGCAGAGGAAGTGCGATGCCAGGGGGAGCCATGGCCGTGTCGCGCTGCTCCGATGTCGAGCTGCCCGTCGCCGACCCGGACCGAGCTCGGCTGCAGCAGCTGGGCTACAAGCAGGAGCTCAAGCGCGGCCTCTCGTACGTACTATACTATACTCTTGCTTCCATCGATTTCTGCACAATTTCTCACTCCTTTTTCCGCGCAATTCCTAATCAGAGTTTGACACCTACGTATGTGTTGCAGAGTTGTTTCCAACTTCGCCTTCTCCTTCTCCCTCATCTCCGTGCTGACGGGCGTCACCACGACGTACAACACCGGGTTGCGCTACGGCGGGCCGGCGTCCATGACGCTGGGCTGGCTCGTCGTCGCCACCTTCAACGGCTGCGTCGCGCTGTCCATGGCGGAGATCTGCTCCGCCTACCCGACCTCCGGCGGGCTCTACTACTGGAGCGCCAAGCTCGCCGGCGAGGACTGGGCGTCCCTCGCGTCCTGGGTAACCGGATGGTAAGCCAAGCCAAAATATCTCCCATCATCTGGCTCTGAATCCGAAGATTGACGACTTCCTGTCCCCTTCTGCAGGTTCAACATCGTGGCACAGGTACGCTCCAGTTTCACCGGGTCCAGCGGACCGTGAGTACATCCCTGCACTTCAAGTATATTCTCAACTTCTTAATACTCGGCACTCTAGCTTCCAGGTTGATTAAAATTTACTAGTCCACAAAACAGTACGTAGTATCCAGTGGTAGTCGCCTGTATACAAACGCATTCTCAGGCTCAGCCATGCAGCAGCCAAACGAACTAAAGAATTAATTGGTCACTGGAGCAGAGCACCTTTTTATTTTTTTGTTAAATGGAGCAGAGCACTTAACTGAACATGAGCTGCAGGCACTAAATATTTCTAGTTAAAACACTACTCAACATGGGCTACAGAGCTAGAGGCTGCTAATTAATTAAAGTACTACTGATCAAAGCTCTTGACGGACGACTGAACTGTTCCACAGTGGACCGGCACCGCAAGCGTCAACTTCTCGTTAGCGCAGCTCGTACAAGTGATCATCCTGCTCGGCTCCGGCGGCGCCGACGGCGGTTACCTGGCCTCCAAGTACGTCGTCCTGGCCATCTACGGTGCCATTTTGATTCTACACGGGCTGATCAATAGCCTCCCAATCCAGCGCTTGTCTTGGTTGGGAAAATTCGGAGTCTTCTGGAACACCGCAGGTACACATGCATGGTCGACATTTTTGCAGTTTGTCAGGGACTGAGGGGCATACATACGGAGTACTTGTGTTAACTGAAGATGACTATTTCTTAGGTGTCTTTGTCCTGGTGATATTGATACCCATGGTTGCAAAAGAGAGGGCCGGCCTGGAGTTTATCTTCACCCACTTCAACACAGAAAATGACATGGGGATCGGTAACAAAACTTATATTCTTGCCATGGGGTTGCTGATGAGCCAGTATTCCCTCCTTGGCTATGATACGTCTGCTCACATGGTAAATTGTTTTGTTACATATTCACAAACCGATTACATCACAGTGTTAGTGCGTGAAACAAAAGCGCTTGCGTTTGTTTTCAAGGGAAAAATTCTTATTTGGTACTGCAGACAGAGGAGACGAAAAACGCAGACTGGAGCGGCCCCATGGGGATCATCACCTCGGTGTCTCTGGCGAGCATGTTCGGATGGATTTACCTGGTGGCCTTGACATCAGTAGTGACCGACATCCCGTACCTCTTGAACCCCGGCAATGATGCTGGCGGATACGCCATTGCCCAGGCTCTGTACACCACGTTCCACAGGAGGTACGGCAGTGGCATCGGAGGGATCATTTGCTTGGGAGTCGTCGCGGTCGCCATCTTCGTCTGCGGTTCCGCTAATGTAACCAGCGACTCAAGGTGCGAGCTAGTAATTAACATGCAACTAATTAAGCTCGAGATGCTGCTAGTTGGACACGGCAAGGTACTAGTTAGTTAATGAGAAACTCCATCTCCATGTACGTACGTGCAGGATGGGGTACGCCTTTTCCAGGGACGGGGCGATGCCGTTCTCGCACTTTTGGCACCGACTGAACAGGCACGAGGTGCCTTTCAACGTCGTCTGGCTCTCGGTGTTCCTGGCATTCATCATAGCCCTCCCGGTTTGTGATCTCGTCTGTCTGTATACGAACTGCAATTGTTTGCATTGCCAAATAGTAACTCATGATTTCTCTTTTCGTGCATGCTGACAGTCGCTGGGGAGCCAGGTGGCGTTCCAAGCGATGGTGTCCGTTGCGACCACGGGTCTGTACATCGCCTACGCGCTGCCCATCTTGTTCCGCGTGACTACGGCCCGGAAATCGTTCGTCCCGGGGCCGTTCCACCTCGGACGGTACAGCTATATCGTCGGCTGGGTCGCCGTCGCCTGGGTGGCGCTCTTGACCGTTCTCTTCTCCCTGCCTGTGGCGTACCCGGTGAACCAGGCCAACTTCAACTACACGCCGGTCGCCGTCGGCGGCGTGCTGCTGCTCAGCGTCGGCGCGTGGGTGTTGCATGCCCGGTTCTGGTTTCAAGGGCCCGTCACGAACGTTGACAGCTAGAAGCTCTGTTTCGTGGTTTGCAATTGTCGTTTGATCATGTTGCATATATAGAGGAGCTAAGGAATGCACGATCGTGCGCGCTAGCTAATTTTCCATTATCTTGGCTGTTGGGCTGGGGACCTCCTATACATAGTCCTACGATTATCAATTTGTTGATCAGCCCAATAGCCCATCAAATCTGAGAAGCCCAGCCCAACTCAGCCGTCAACATTTTGAAACAAAAGAGTCAACATTTCTGTAAACCTATTTCAACATTTTTAGAGCATGAGTCAACATTTTGAAAAAATGTTGATCCAGTAACAAAAAAATGTTGACATAGTACAAACAAAATATTGACACAGTACATTCAAAATGTTCAAAATTTTGAATTTAAAAATTTCAAAAAATATTCATATTGGATCTCATTTTGTAGCATTAATTTTAAACAACATATTGGTTCAAACGGATTCGAAAACGGACTTACGGTTTAGGAGAAAAATGCGTTTGAAATTTTAAAACCGGTTCTTTTTCTCCTCCCTCCCACCCGCCCCAATAGGAAGCCGTCACGTGTCAGCATCTGACTCCTCCTCTTCCCACCTGCCTGAATCTCACACGATGATCAAGTCTAGCACGAATCTCAAACACTGTTCTATCAAAGTTTAAATGTAGCCCGCCCTACGTATAGGATTGGCGGTTGGGCTGTGTATTAGGGCCTAAGAGCCCAAGTACTTGTATATATGTGTACTCAAATGAATGGATGTGTGTGAGTTCCAAAAATTTCCCAAAATATCAACATGGTATCAGGGCCATTGCAGTCACCGGCGGCGGTCGAGCTGCTGTGATGATCCAAGTGCTGACCGGATTTGCGACGCTGCGAGTGGAGGTGAAGTGCTGAGGAGTGTTTGAGCAGCTACGGCGGCTAGAAGTGAGGAGGTGCTGCAGCTTCTGATTTCTGAAGAGGGAAGAGGAATCGGTGCTTGAGGTCTGGAATCGGTGGCGCGATTCAGACCTGTGGAGGTTGTGGATTTAGCTGCTGCTTCAAGGATTTGCTGCTCAAGTGTGGTGGCGGTTGTCTGCCTTGTGCTTGCGCTGGAGGGGAGAAGCGGAGGAAGAGAGACCGTGTAGGGACTGCAGTGCACACAGGGTCGACAACTGCAGCTTGAGGCTGAGCAGGACACTGCAGTGGAGGTGCTCGTGCAGTGAAGGAGGCTCGCGTGTGCACGGAGCAGCGGTAGGGCTTGCTCTGACGAGCAGCTGTGGGTGGCGATAGGAAGAAGAACGCACGGCCATAGTGCTCACTGCTCAGATTAGCAGGAATTGAGAGTGATGTGGTTCTGATTGAAGCTAGAATCGATAGAGCAAGAAAAGGTGCAGCTCAAATCAGAGCTTGGAAGTTCGATTTGCGTTAACTGAACAGGAGAGAGAGAGAGAGAGAGAGAACGGGAGTTCCTCAGGCTAGTGCTCTGCTAGCTGCTATTGGTAAGAGTGAGAGAGAAGAAAAGCAGAGGAGCAAGGACTCTGCTCGTGGCTTCCTGCTGTAGCCATGGCTGTAAGAAAGCCCCGTTTTTGTGCTATTGCCTGCAGGTTAGAAACTTGTTTCCACTTTGAACAGAGAAGGTCTATCTGTGTGCAACTAATTTAGAACAAGAAGAATGGGAGAAAACCAAATATTTGAAAAAATCATCGAAAAATTGGGTGAGCTAGAGAATATGGTCAAAATGCTTACGGCCAGAAGCTGTGAGACATCACCCTTAAGTATGGATACTGTGCCAGATGTGGGAGAAATACAAAAGGTGGAATTGATGCCAGATGACATCAAGTACAAAGGAGCTAACGCTGAAGCATTGTCATGCATAAAAACTCCTCTCTCCGAATGGATATTAGACTCTGGAGCTTCTAAACATGTTACTGGTGCTTCTGGTGAGTTTTTATCATATAGTCCATATCCGTCCACACGTAATGAGACAATTCAAATTGCTGATGGGACATGCCAACCAGTCAAAGGTGTTGGTACAGTTAAGTGCTCTCCTTCAATCACTTTGTCATCAGTTTTGCATGTCCCCTCCTTTCCTGTTAATCTATTATCATTAAGTGCTTTAGTTGATCAAATGGATTGTCGAGTTTCATTTGATCGGGAGCACTGTCTCATCATTGAGAGGAGGACAGGAAAGGAACTTGGAAGTGGCATTAGATATGGTGGATTGTGGTACTTAGACAGGAAGGAGGATGGTAAGTTCTTTTGTGCTGCTCTTGCAACAAGTAGGAATGAAGATGAAGCGAAGGTGATGCTCCAACACTGTCGACTAGGCCATTTATCATTTGATGCTATGACCAAAGTATTCCCACATATGATGAGTAAAGTGGATAAAAAAAAACTTGTTTGTGATGCATGTGAATATGGAAAGCATACAAGAACCACATATATAAGCAGGGGACTTAGGAGTATATCTCCTTTTCTGCTCATTCATTCCGACGCGTGGACTTGCCCAATTACCTCTGTTAGTGGAATGAAGTATTTCGTCACATTTATTGATTGTTATTCTCGAGTGACATGGATATATCTCATGAGGCACAAGAATGAAGTGCTTAAATGCTTTCAAAGTTTCTGTTCATTATTGGAAATCAGTATGATGCTCGGGTCAAGATACTACGGACGGACAATGGAAAAGAGTATGTAAACAATGACTTTAGTAATTTTCTAGCATCTCACGGAATATTGCATCAGACCACATGTCCAGATACACCTCCACAAAATGGAGTAGCAGAAAGGAAAAATCGTCATATATTGGAGATTGCACGCTCACTTATGTATACTATGAATGTGCCCAAGTTTTTATGGAGTGAGGCAGTCATGACAATAGTAATTTGATCAATCGTACGCCTTCAAGATTGCTAGGGTGGAAAACTCCTTATGAGATGTTACGAGGAGTGAACGAGTTTACAGTTCCACCTAAGGTATTTGGTTGCACCTGCTTTGTTAGAGATCATAGACCTTCTGTGGGAAAATTGGATCCTCGAGCGATCAAGTGTATATTTGTAGGATGTTGGTGTCCTACGGAGCAACGACTCTTTCTAAGTATGGATGTGACATTTAGAGAATCTGAACCATATTATGGAGAAAAAACAGACCTGAGTTCTTTATTTGAACTTGGTGATCCAAGCATAAATGAGGATGATCGAGAGGGGGAGAATGATATGGATGTAATAAAAGATCAGCAAGACAGCCAGTTGAGGGTCACAGGTATTATCACAGGGACGTCTCCATATTGTTCAGATAATTCTCATATGAATGTGAGGCAAAAAAATAGGAACATCAACAGCATGCGGCCAAGGCAAGAACAAGGCATTATAAAGGTTTATACCAGAAGGAAGAAAATAATTGAAGCGCCCTCAGTGGAGCAACAAGTTGAGCAGTCACGAAGTGTTGAACAAGAAGAGCAACCACAACCAATGGAGCAGCAACAACTACAGTCTTCAAATGTCGATGTCTCTAGTAATGATGTTACTCATTCTACAAATACAGGGGGAGAACTGGCTAATCGATCTATGGAACTGCCTATTGCTCTAAGAAGGGAGCCAAGAAGTAATGCAGGAAAACCTCCACCAAGGTATGGATTTGAAAATGACATAAGTAATTATATCTCATATAAATCATTGTCCTCGCAATATAGAGCTTTTATATCATCGCTTCAATCAACAAAAATCCCTAAGGATTGGAGAGAAACAAGGCAAGATCCTAAGTGGCGTGAAGCTATGTTAGAGGAGTTGAGAGCTCTTGACAAAAATAAAACTTGGGATATCGTAAAATTGCCAGCTGGGAAGAGAGCTGTTAGCTGTAAGTGGGTTTTCACAATAAAACAAAATCCAGAAGGAAAAGTAGAAACATATAAAGCAAGACTTGTTGCCAGAGGGTATAGCCAAACATATGGTATTGACTATGATGAGACATTTGCTCTGGTGGCAAAGATGAGTACCGTGAGGACTTTAATCTCTTGTGCAGCAAAATTTCGGTTGGCCGTTGCATGTTAAGAATGCATTTCTACATGACGATCTCTAAGAAGAGGTATATATGGACCTGCCACCTGGCTGTTCTACTCCTGAGATGGATGGAAAGGTATGTGTAAGGATCGTGTGACCGAGAGGGGGGGTGAATCGGTGCACTCTAGAAACTATTTCCAAACACTAACACCGAAGCAACTCCTGGCAAGTAGTTCTAGTAACATGGTAAAGTATCCTTAACCTATATAACTAGTGGATATAGATAACACAAGCGCACCACACTAGCAACCTAGCACAAGATATGTAAAGCGGAAGACTTAAACTAGGCAAGGCAAGGCAACAAGATAACTAGAGAACAAGGCAACCTAGATACTAGGCACACTAAGTAGAGTTCTTAGGGCAACTAGATAGGCTATAACAAGTAAGCACACGAGCAAGGCAAACAAGCAATACTAATGAAACTAGTAGGTACCAAGGTAAACACACAAGCAAGATAAGAGCACAACTCAAGTACTACAAGCAATCATATATAGTGCAATAAGTAAATGCGAGTAGTAAAGGAGAAGGGATAGAGAATGCTCATGATGTTTTTCCGTGGTCTCGGAAGGATGGCGCCTTCCCCTACTCCACGTTGGGTCACTCCCGCCGGAGTCTCGACCCCGTCCCTCCGCTCGATGGCGATCCCTCCTAGAGCACACTTCACCCTCCGAGTGAAGTCGCGGACACGTCCCGCCGGGCTCGATCCCGGGTACTCTTCCGGAGGTAAGGCTCCGCACTTGATGCGTGCCAAACGGCGCTGCACTAGTGATGCTTCTTTCGCACGGGAAGCTCCAAGACCGTGTACAAACTTGTGTTGACTTCCACAATCTCCTTGGACAGCTCAACACCGACACCTAACCGGTCTAGGCCTTACCATAGACCAAGAGTAACAGCTCTAGATGACTCTCTCAAGCACACACTAGCCTAGAGATCAAAGGATGCAACTTGTTACTCTCTCAAGCACTAGGATCACTCCAGATCCTTCTCAAGTGCTTCACACTTCTCCCTCTTGGCTTCTTGGCAGCACCTCCCCTCTTTCCTGGGTCCAAGAGCACCTCAAAGAGGTAAACAACCGGCTATATATAGGCCACCAACCTCAAACTAGCCGTTGTCCAAAAGTACTCAGTCTGCGTGATGACCGTACAATAGACCGTATTGTCCGGTCTTCACCAGACTGGCGTCCAGGGAGTGCTGCTCCTCATCTCAGAATAGACCGTATTGTACGGTCTCTAGGACCGTACTGTCCGGTCTTCACTTCTTCTTCAGCCAACAGAAACTTCTCCTTCTCTGTTGCTCTTACCTGTAAGACCGTACCGTCTGGTCCCTGACCGTACCGTCCGGTCAACTGTCCGGTCTTCATTCTTCAACTTCCAGAAACTTCAGCTTCTCTGTCTGGAAAACTCAATAGAGACCGTACCGTCCGGTCCTTGGACCGTACTGTCCGGTCAACTGTCCGGTCTTCATTTCTCCTCTTCCAGAGACTTCAGCTCTTCTGTCTGGATTTCCTCTGTAGACCGTATTGTACGCTCTCCATGACCGTACTGTCCGGTCTCTTCTGACTTCGCAGTTTCGATCTTCTTCTTGATCTTCTTCTTCAACACTTGATCTTCTTGGTTCCTTCACTCCTCTTCTGCCACCCTAACCCCTGAGAGACTCACCATGCATCTAATGATCTCTATAACTAGTGTGCACTAAGAGAACCACCTCGAACCCTCTTGATAGTCCGGTTTTTCCTATGGACTCAAGCTAACATCTAACCAAGCAACACTCGTTTGGATCTAGCATGTCCTTAGCCTTGATCCATATCTTCTCCGCGACTCCATCAAGTCCGTTCTTGTGACGATGAAGGCAACAAATCATCCTTTTCATTAAGTCCATGGTGTGTTGGCGTTCACCATCAACGGACGGATCTTTCTTTCTATGTGACCTATAAGATCTCACAAGAGTGTTAGTCACATTCATGGTTCTCATCCTATCACCAAAACATTCATACCTTGGGGTTTCCCTAGCTCCAATGGTCATGAAGCTTACAGTCTGCAGGTCGAAAAAGTCCTTGTATGGACTAAAACAATCTCCACGTGCATGGTTCGATCGGTTTAGACGTCACTATGTGGCATGGAACAATGCAATGGGGATCATACACTCTTTTCCCGACATTCGGGGCGTCGCATAACAGTATTAGCTGTGTATGTGGATGATATCATTATCACAGGTGATGATGAAATAGCGATCAAATGTTTAAAGGAGAATTTGAGCAAGGAATTTGAGGTCAAGGACCTTGGTCAACTCAGGTATTTCCTTGGTATTGAGATCGCTCGATCTCCGAAGGGCATAGTGCTCTCTCAAAGGAAATATGTTCTAGACTTATTAAGTGAAACTGGAATGCTTGAGTGTCGACCTGCATCGACGCCTATTGATATAAATCACAAGCTATGTACTGAATCAGGTGATCCAGTGGATAGGAAGAGCTATCAAAGGATTGTTGGTCGACTTATCTACTTATGTCATACAAGACCTGACATCTCTTAGCTGTGAGTGTCGTGAGTAGATACATGCATGATCCAAGGAGTGGTCATCTGGATGCTGTTTATCGGATACTTCGATACTTGAAGACGAGCCCTGGAAAGGGGCTCATATTTAAGAGCCATGGACATCTGAATGTTGAAGGTTATTGTGATGCTGATTGGGCTAGTTGTTTGGAGGATAGAAGGTCGACTACGGGCTATTGTATCTTTGTGGGTGGAAACTTGGTTTCATAGAGAAGCAAGAAGCAATCAGTAGTATCTCGTTCAACAGCCGAAGCAGAATATAGAGCTATGTCACTCGAGGTGAGCGAGATATTATGGGTAAAGAGTCTTCTGTCAGAACTAAATGTTCTAAGGAAAGGCCCTTCAAAACTATGGTGTGATAACAACCAGTTATAAATATAGCTAATAATCCAATTCAGCATGATAGGACAAAACATGTTGAGATCGATCGTTTCTTCATCGAGGAGAAGTTAGATGATGGTACGATAGAGTTAAGCCATGTAAACTCAAGCAGTCAAGTAGCTGATTGTTTGACTAAAGGTTTAGATGTAAAAGAGTGTAATCTAGCATGTAACAAGATGGGAATGATAGATATCTATCACCCATCTTGAGGGGGAGTGTTGGGCTGTGTATTACGGCTCAAGAGCCCAAGTACTTGTATATATGTGTACTCAAATGAATGGATGTGTGTGAGTTCCAGAAATTTCCCAAAATATCAACATTGGCGGTGACTTTGATGCAGATTTCGGTTGCATTTTCTCCAAAATGAAATATGAAAATCGCACGATGTTCCCATATCGATTGTCCATTTCAACCTTGTTCCCACGATCTGTCCCATATCGGTGTTCGCCCTCGGTCCTCCCATATTTGCCGCCGAGCGCTGCTATCTGGGCCGGGCCGGTCAGTCAATCCGAATTCGGCCTGTCGCACTCGGTCAACTAGCACAAGGTTGTGAGGTTCTGTCGTGGGCTCAGCCCAGTATGGATTAGGCCCTTCTCAACGCTCCGCAGACTCGGCGCGAGCTCGCCGCTACTCCACCTACCCGGCTACCCGCGCCTGCCGCCGCCATGCGAGGGCTCCTCTCCTCGTCCCCCACTCTCCTCCGGCGAGCCGCGGCGGCCGCGGCCCAGCTATCCGGCGCGGGATGCAGCAACGCCACGGCATCCGTAGCCTCTCCTCTTTGTCGCTCTACCCTTCAGGTATAGTATATACCCCACACTGTCGCTCCGCTGGTCCATCGATTTGCTGCTTGTTGCAATGTGTTGGGCATCTGTATTTTTTTTTCCTAGAAATTTCTTTCTTCCAATAAAAAAAAGAGAAGCATGGTTTGCTAGTTGAGGTAGAAAATTGACTGTATGAGTGCAATAGATTGGTTCAAACAGCGGGCATTTGCACGAATTTACACATGTTTCGCCCTAGTAGCTAACTGTAACTTTCATTTGCTTTGCTTTGCTTTCTCCTGCTCGTGTGCATAGTAGGGAGTGCAAGTGGGTATCCACTTCGTACCTCAATTAGTCGTTTGTGCATTTTTGTTCATTTCAGAGAGTTTTGGGTGACACAATGGCCTATAAAATAGAAGATTTGCATGCATAAATTACTAGGACTGTGAAAAGTGAAGGATAACAAAGGCTCTTTGTACTGTAGCACAGTGATATTCCAATTTTCAGCATTGTTTCATTTTCGCAAGATCAAAGTTGCTGTTTAATTGCTTCTATATCTTCAAAGATCAAGTTCTAAAATGCTTCAAGATTTATGTTTGCAAATATTAAATTCTGTGGATCACCTTTTCTTCCTTGCGATTCACTAGGATGGGAAAAACAAGACATTTTGTTGGTTTTGGTCCAGAGGTTGTTCTATGTCAACAACAGGTATTGTCAATAATTGCTCATCCGTTGTTGGTTTCAGTGTTTCTTAAAACCCTCTTTTACTAGTCTTGTACCAATAATGTTATGTAAGTATATTAGTAAACAATTCGCAATTGATAATTTTTAAAGTTATACAATACCATAATCTGCACAATTTTCAGCTGATATGCAGTTAGACTACGAAAGTGACCCCCCACTTGATGATGCACAAGCTCTCCAGAAAGAGTCGACTCTAAATGTTGCCGTCTCTCAACTTGCAACTGATTTTGATAGGGAATCTAATCTATGTTTGGAGAAATTCTCTCGTAAGAGGCGTGCATCTGTCATTTCTACAGGTTCTATTAAGCTTGATCTCGCTCTTGGGATTGGAGGATTACCAAAGGTCATAATGTGTTTCTATATTT
The DNA here is from genome assembly GCA_012490785.1 of Eragrostis nindensis. NCBI lineage: Eukaryota > Viridiplantae > Streptophyta > Magnoliopsida > Poales > Poaceae > Eragrostis > Eragrostis nindensis. The sequence goes on from JAAXCT010000170.1 coordinate 753,821, forward strand.
ATTTGCCTCCTCTTTATGACACATATGGAGCGATGTTCATCTCTTTACACTTCACTGCATACCTTATTCCAATCAACACTAGCAAATTCATAGATTACTGAGCGTCCTGTGAGGTTATTTTTATCTTTTGATGCTTATCTACCCTATGTGTTAGTATAGTCTGCATCAAGTGTTGAACTGGTTATTGGTTAATTGGTGGTGGGAGGTCCTTTCCTTCACTACCTGGCTAGATACTTACGACTCTCTTTTGTATCCAGCATCTCTGTTAAGAAACATCTATGCATAGGCACAAATCCATTATCATCTTTTGCCTAGACAATAGACATGCTGCCATCCTAAGTGTCCATGTCTTCCTATGGTCAAGACATATATTGGACAGCAATTTTTCCTTGAGAAATGTGATCAGCGGCTGTAGTTTTGTCGGAGGAAACGTGGTGTCATGGGCCTAAACCAGGCCCATCCGTGAGTCTAATTAGAGTTAGGTTTGAGTTTATCATTATACTTTGTAGCTTTTGCCCTGTTTGGAAGATTACCAATAAGTATATGTTGCAGGGTAGAATGGTTGAGATATTCGGAAAAGAGGCATCTGGGAAGACAACACTTGCACTTCATGTTGTCAAGGAAGCCCAAAAGAATGGAGGTATGTTTGTCCTATATGATGCCCATCTCCATCTTTTCCAGTCAGTATATAACTTGTATGTCATTTGGACAGAAGTGGTTTCCCCATTTAAGCCTAGTTTTTTGTTTTTGTATTTATGGGTGTTCATACTAGTATTGTTGGCAATCTTTCATCGTTTGCCTTTAGTAATTAGTATTGTTCCCCTTTCCACATTTCTTTTTGCCAGTGACTACTTCTGTTTTACTTTTTAGTTTTTAGGCAGACGAATCTTTTGGAAACCTACTACACTTTATTTTCATGCATTTTACTTGATATGGCCTCGGCCTTCCTATTGCCAAGCGGGATTATAACTGATCGATAATGTGACTGGAATACTTGCAGGTTGCTGTGCTTATATCGATGCAGAAAATGCTTTCAATCCTGCATTTGCGGAAGCCATTGGTGTGGACACCGAAAGGCTCTTAATAGCCCAACCTGATTCTGCTGAAAATTCTTTAAGTATAGTAAACACTCTTGTTGGTGGATCAATTGATGTTATTGTTGTGGACAGTGTACGTTACTTCCCTATGTCATTTTCAGTACATTTTTCTTTTCTTCTCAATTCGTTACTTACTGGAACAGTTAGGATAGTCATATTAAGTGTGTGGGCATAAATGTTCATTTGCTTTGAGGCCTTGAAGTTTATTTTCCAATTATATGATCCTTCATGGGATTTTGGTAATTTGACCAACCTCTTTATGTGTGTACTTACACTATGTTGTATTTGTTTACCTGGCTTAAACTGGACTTGCTACAGGTGGCGGCACTTATTCCAAAATGCGAAATTGAAGGCGAAATATACATGAACTCTGAAGACATACAATCTCGTTTGATGACTCAGGCGCTTCAGAAAATCCATTACACTTTAAGTCGATCTGAAACACTTATTATTTTTGTGAATCAGGTATGAAATTATTTGTGTTTCTTCTTTTTTATGTATTGACTACTAAATTGATTTCTCAAAACCTCTATTCCAAGTTCATGAAGAATTTCTAGTACTATTGACTAATAATGTAATCTTACTTAGCTTGTGCTCCTTCTGCCTCTTACAGAAAGAAATTCCATTCTAACTGCTCTGTTGCAATTTTAAGGAATATCACTCTGGGCATTTATGAAGCAAATGTGCTTCAATATTTTCTCAGGAACCTGCATTTCCTATGGTATGCTTGAATTTGGTGAAAGTCTGTATATGCACCACTGTCAGGTGCACAATGGAAGTAGGTCTGTGATAGATGAAAACCTGAAACTATGTAGCATGTCTCCGTTCCAGAGTGGATTCCTGATTCCTGATTTGGATTTCTTTCTGACAAAGTCACACACTCACACTACCATTACTTATGCCCCTGACACGAATTTACTGTAAATCCTTGTTCTTTTGCTAATGACCCTATTCAGAAGCCTTGAGATGTGAAGCGTTCTTTCTTTTAAGATTTAACACAGGGCATGAAGTTTCTGTTGGCCCTAGCATCCACTCTCCGCCTCCCCTGTTTCTCTCACGCACACACAAGAACAACACCAGCAGGCAACGAACACAGGTGAGAGCTCACTCTCACCCACACACGCACAAGTGTTTTGCGGCAGCTGAGCTGCCTTTGAATGGAGCCGTGCTCCTTCCCTTATAGTCAAAAGAGAACACTGTACAGCCATGCCTTGCACACACACACAACTTGCAAGCACACCATGCCTCCTAACTGCTACTACTGTTGCCACTACATGCTACAGAAGCAGCTACTACTATGTCAACCTACATTGGCGCCAAAAGCTTAATTCTCAAAATGCTCCCCCTAATCCAAAATTAGTGCAGCTGGATTATCAACAATTCTCCCCCTAATACTGCTGCACCTTCTTCCTCACATTGGCCATGCCAATCTTGGAGCAGAGCTCCTTGAATCGCACGCGCCCGAGTGATTTGGTGAGGATGTCCGCGAGCTGGTTGCCGGTGTCAACAAACTCGAGGACGATCTGGCCTCCATCGACGCAGTCTCGGATGAAATGGTAGCGCACGTCGATGTGCTTGCTGCGGTCGTGGAGGACAGGGTTCTTGCAAAGGGCGATGGCGGATTTGTTGTCCACCATCAGCTTCGGCGCCGGCAGCTCTCTTCCGACAAGCTCGCCCAGCAGCCGATTGAGCCACACTCCCTGGCAGGCAGCGGTGGCGGCGGCGATGTACTCCGCCTCACACGTCGAGAGCGCCACCACCCTCTGCTTCTGCGACTGCCAGGAAATGGGGCTGCGGCCGAGGGAGAAGAGCACGCCACTCGTGCTCTTGCGACCATCAATGTCGCCGGCCATGTCGCTGTCGCTGTAGCCCACCAGCGCCAGCTCCTCGTCGTCGTCCTTCTTGAACACGATCCCCTGCTCCTTCGTCCCGGCGACGTAGCGCAGGATTCGCTTGACGGCGGCGAGGTGGTCCTCCCTTGGATCTTCCATGAAGCGGCTCACATAGCCCACCGCGAATGCGATGTCCGGCCGCGTGTGGACGAGGTAGCGCAATCCGCCGACGATGCTTCTGTACCTCGTGGCGTCCACAGCCGCCACCGTGCTCTGCTTCGAAAGCTTGAGCCGCTCCTCCATGGGCGACTGCGCCGGATTGCAATCCGACAGCCCGCCCTTCTCCACCAGTTTGCGCGCGTACGCGCTCTGGCAGAGCTTGATGCCGCCATCGCCTTGCTCCACTTCGATCCCCAAGTAGTAGCACAGCAATCCAAGATCGCTCATGCTAAACATGGAGATCATCTCCTTCTTGAACTCGTCGATGTCGCGCTGCTCCGCTCCGGTGATGATCAGATCATCCACGTACACGCCGACGATCAACGGCCCATGTCGCGACCGTCGCGTGTACAGCGCGTGCTCGTTGGCGCACTTGGTGAAGCCGAGCTTCTTCAAGCTCGTGTCGAGCTTGATGTTCCAGGCACGCGGCGCCTGCCGCAGCCCGTACAGCGCCTTGCGCAGCCGCAGCACCTTCCTCTCTTGATGCTCGACGACGAAGCCAGGCGGCTGCTGCACGAACACCTCCTCTGTCAGCTCGCCGTTGAGGAAGGCGGACTTCACATCCATGTGATGCACTCGCCACTCCTTCTTCGCCGCCAGCGCGAGCACGAGCCGCACGGACTCCATGCGCGCGACAGGGGCAAACACCTCCTCGAAGTCGATCCCTTCGCGCTGCACGTATCCCTTGGCCACCAGCCTCGCCTTGTGCTTCACAAGCTTGCCGTCGGCGTCGCGCTTCACCTTGAACACCCACTTGAGCCCAATCGGCCGGCAGTGAGCCGGCGGATCGACAAGCTCCCAAGTGTTGTTGTCTTCAATCGAGCGCATCTCCTCGAGCATCGCCTTGCGCCAGCTTGGATCACGCTCGGCCATCGCGAACGAGTTCGGCTCCTCAGCCGTCATCATCAGCAGCTGCTGATTCCCGACATTCCGCGCCGCCTCGCCCGGAATTGGGCCGCCGCCGACCAAATCGTCGACCGCCCTGAACCGGAGAGGCTCACCGTCGTACGCAGCGTCGAGATGTGGCGACGGATGTGGCGGAGGAGACACAAATTGAGGCGAATTTGGTTCCGCCGCCACAGGAACAGGGGATTCCCCTGCTTCCAGAACAGGGGATTCCGCCGCCGCTTCCACTCCGGCGTCAATTGCCGGCAGTACCGCCTCGTCCTCCTCGTCCTCCATCGCCTGATCGACGGCGCCAGCACCCGCCACCTCCTCGTGGTGGGTGACGAACTCGAAGTGGAACGAGTTCCTCGAACTCGGTCCCGCCTCCGCCGCGCCATGGCCCGCCGTCCAGTCCCAGCTCGCCGCTTCGTCGAAGACGACGTCGCGGGAGATGTGCAGCTTCTTGCTCACCGGATCGTAGAGCCGGTACGCCTTGCTGCCGTGCTCGTAGCCGAGGAAGACCATCCGCGTGCTTCGATCCTCGAGCTTGCTCAGGTGCGGCTTCACCGTCTTCACGTGCGCCACGCACCCGAACGTCCTGAGGAAGGAGACGTCCGGTTTGTGGCCGTGCCATGCTTCGAATGGCGTCTTCCCCGCCACGCTCTTCGTCGGTGCACGGTTCAAGATGAACACAGCTGTGCTCACGGCCTCGCCCCAGTACGCCGCCGGCACGCCTCTCGCCTTCATCATGCTCCTCGCCATCCCGACCACCGTCTGATTCCGCCTTTCCACGACGCCGTTCTGCTGTGGTGAGTACGGCGCCGTGAGATGCCGATCGACTCCCTTCTCGGCGCAGTAGCGGCCGAACTCCACCGAAGTGAACTCGCCGCCGCGGTCGGTCCTCAGCACCCGCAGCTTCCGCCCAGTCTCGGCCTCGACGCGCGCCTGGAACTCCATGATGGCGCGCGGAGCCTCGTCCTTGCTCGACAGCAACCGGAGCCACATGTACCGGTTGCAGTCGTCCACCAACAGGAGGAAGTAGCGCCGCCCGCCGTGCGTCGCCGGCGCGATTGGACCGCACAAGTCACCGTGCACGAGATCGAGGAGACCCTCGGCACGGTACTTTGCCATCCGCGGAAAGGATTGACGCCTCTGCTTGCCGGCGAGACAGCTGTCACACAGCTCGCCGGTGTGCTCGATCTTGGGGAGGCCGCGAACCATGTCCAGCCGCCCGAGCCGCGCCAACGCGTCGAAGCCGATGTGGCCGAATCGCCCGTGCCAGAGCCACGCATCGTCGTCCTTCCGCGCCGCCAAGCACGCCGGCTGCGTCACCTCCAGCTTGACGGTGTACAGGCGGTTCCTTCCTCGCTGCACCTTCATCAGCAGCTTGCGCTCGCGGTCGCGGATGCGGAGTACTCCGTCCTCGATCAGCACTTGGCACCCGCGCTCGTCGAGCTGGCCCAAGCTCACAATGTTGCTTCTCAGGCGCGGGATGAAGTAGACGCCCGTCAACGCGCGGTGCTCGCCATTCCGGCACCGGAACACCACCGAGCCGCGCCCTTCGATCCCCACGACCGAGCCATCGCCGAACTTGACCGAGCCCTTGATGGCGGTGTCAAGCTCGGAGAACGCCGCCTTGTTGCCGGTCATGTGGCTGCTCGCGCCCGTGTCGAGGTACCAGGTGTCGTCGATGTCGTCGTCCTTGCAGCCGAGGCTGACTTGAGCTCGGGCTTCGTCCAGCTCCACGAACTCGACTCCTTCCTCCTCCACGGCGTCGCCGAGCGCGCACACTTGCGCCAGCAGCAGGGCAGGCTCATCGTCATCCTCCCGCTCCGCCACGAGCGCGCGCTCGTTGCGCGCGCGATCCTGCTTCCTGGGCGCCTTGCAATCGCGCGCCCAGTGGCCCTCCTTGCCACAGTTGTGGCACTTGTCGTCGGGGCGCGGCTTGTTCCTCCGCTTCGGCTTGGCCTTGCCGCGCCCGCCGCCTTTGCCGGAGCTCGAGGCGCCGCCGCGCTTCTCCTTGCAGCGCGCTGCCCACTCCTCCTCAGTGAGCAGCAGCTTGCTGCTCGTCGCCGCCGCGGCCGCTGCAGCGCGATCCTCGACCGCCTTCAGCCGTCCGGTGACCTCCTCCAGCGAGAGCTCGGACAAATCGAGTAGAGTCTCGATTGACAGAGCAATCTGCTCGAATTTGGGCGGCACGACTCGCAGGAGCTTCTCAATTGCTCGCTGCTCGTCGATCTCCTCCCCCAGCGCCGCCAGCTCCGACATCAGTGAGGTCAGGCGCAGCGCGAAGTCCTCCACTGATTCGCCGTCGCGGAACGCGACGTTCTCGAACTCCTTGCGGAGCTGCTGCGCCTTCGCCTTCTTCGATCGGTCCGAGCCGACGCGCATGGTGGCGAGCTTGTCCCACGCCTCCTTCGCCGTCTTCTTCCTCCCTAAGGTGGAGATGAGCTCCGGCGGCACAGCGTGCAGGAGCGCCTCCAACGCCAGGCGGTCGTCAGCCTCGTCGTCCGTCCCGGACTCGACGGCGACCCACAGCCCGCGCGCTTGGAGCATCACCATCATCATCACCGCCCAGTCGGAGTAATTGGTGCGCGTGAGCATTGGGTAGGTGGTGGAGCCGCCGATCTTGCGCACCGTCTTGTGGATCACCACCGGGCGCGACTCCGATCGATCCCGGCGCCCGCGCCGCTCGCTGCGGCCGCGGCGCTCCGGCGACCTCTCCGGCGACCGCGCCGGTGACCGTGCCGTCGAACCCTCTGGCGTGCCCACCATCTCCGGCGCACAAAGAACCTAGCTCTGATGACCAATTGTTGGCCCTAGCATCCACTCTCCGCCTCCCCTGTTTCTCTCACGCACACACAAGAACAACACCAGCAGGCAACGAACACAGGTGAGAGCTCACTCTCACCCACACACGCACAAGTGTTTTGCGGCAGCTGAGCTGCCTTTGAATGGAGCCGTGCTCCTTCCCTTATAGTCAAAAGAGAACACTGTACAGCCATGCCTTGCACACACACACAACTTGCAAGCACACCATGCCTCCTAACTGCTACTACTGTTGCCACTACATGCTACAGAAGCAGCTACTACTATGTCAACCTACATTGGCGCCAAAAGCTTAATTCTCAAAATGCTCCCCCTAATCCAAAATTAGTGCAGCTGGATTATCAACAGTTTCTGCCTTAGTTCGTTAGTTTTATCCATTGATGCTATTTGTAGGTTAGGACAAAGAAGAGCTCAAATCAGGCTCCTGCAATCTACAAGGAGGTGGCTTGTGGTGGTAATGCATTAGGATTTTATGCTGCATTGAGACTGAGGACTTCAAGAAGGGAACTACGCTACAGTGAAGACCAGGTATTACACTAAAATTTTCATTATGACGTGTCAAACTTAAGATGGTATTGATGTTTCCTGCTTTTCAGGCTACTGGGATTGGTATATCAGTGCAGATCATCAAGAACAAATTAGTTCCAGCAACTCTGAAGGAAGCTGGCATCGACCTCAGATTTGGGAAAGGGATCTGCCGGGAATCTGAGATCTTGGAGGTGGCTTCTTCTATTGGAGTTATTATGAAGGACGGTTGTGGGTATTGGATCAATAGTGAGTTCCTGGCAGACAATGCAGCAGCTGAAAAATTCCTACGTGAAAATGCTACAGTTGCAGATGAGATATGCAGTACCATAAGAAGCCAGTTCTTCCAAAGGTGACAGTAGAAGGCCAGTGAGAAGTGTTCACTCTGAAATCTTCTCGACAATTGAGAAGGAGGCACACTGTACATCCGGGAATCATTCAAGTAGCAATTTTATTCTTTCTTCTGTGAAGAAAGTGCAGTTAGGATGAATGACAGGCTAATGCTCTGCTAGCTATGTTTTCTTGAGGCAGAAGTGTTGTATCATGTATGCATAGGAAGTTATTGTAGGATATTGATGTATCGACTTCTTGTTCTTTTTCTGTAGCTCTTATACCACAGATAATTAAGTTTATCGAGGGCCATTCCCACCGATATTGAATTTGAGATCAACTCATGTTAACTGTGAATGAGTTTCTTCCATTTGAATTTGACCGGGTACTAGTACTATGTTGTTGCCTGGAATTCAGGGTAGCTTCCTGTTTGCTGCGACTTGAGCCTGGAATTCCAATTTTGCATGCATACGTGTGTCGTTCAGAAGAGCAAGCGTATAAGACTCGCTGCATGCATTGATTGTTTCACGCGCCACGGCTACGGAAGTCAGTATTGGCATTGGAAAACTTGGTCAGATTGGTCTTTGAAGTATGCGCCTCTTTGGACTCGCGCTCATGTGTCCCTGTCTAGTCTCGCCGAGGTTGCCGGAATTGCACTATGAAGCTCTGCTTAGGTGGTGACGGTGCAGCGCTAATGATCAATCTGCCAATCTCGTTGTAAATCTGTTGCAAGCGTACACAAAACGGCAAGATTTTTCTCAGTTGACTTTGTCCTGTTTCGCGGCTACTGGTCGTCGGACTGAAAATTCAAAGTTGATTCAGGCAATTCAGCACGGGGGAAGTATAAAGCAATGTTGCGTTTGGGTTAAACTCACCCATTGCAAACAGCGATCTGGATACTCGCTACGGTTGAAGAAGCCTGCTGCGCGGAAGACCATGGCTACGCGAGGCGTTGCTCCTGTGCTCGCAGCGGCATTGGCCATTGCAGCATTCGCCGCCAGTGCCACAGGTATCTTCTTAAGCTCCGATGAATCGTATGCATAGCGTGGAGACAGTGACTCAGAAACCATGTTTGCTTGATTGCTTCATGTACGGGTGCTCGCTGAACCCATTTATTTGCTACGCTGATGCAGGTGCCAGAGCCATTGGCGTGTGCTACGGCGTGAACGGCGACAACCTCCCATCCCGGAGCGACGTGGTGCAGCTGTACAAGTCCAACGGCATCGGCAACATGCGCATCTACTTCGCGGACCGTGAGGCCCTCGACGCCCTGCGCGGCTCCGGCATCGGCCTCGTCCTCGACGTCGGCAACGACAAGGTCGGCGACCTCGCCGGCGACCCCTCGAACGCGGCGTCCTGGGTCAAGGACAACGTGCAGGCCTACTACCCGGACGTCAACATCCGATACATCGCCGTCGGGAACGAGCTCACCGGCACCTTCACGGCGTCGAGCGTCCTCCCGGCGATGCAGAACGTCCACGACGCTCTCGCGTCCGCAGGCCTCTCCGGAAACATCAAGGTTTCGACGGCGGTGAGCATGGACACGGTCGACAAGTCCTCGCCGCCGTCCGACGGCGTGTTCAAGGACTCCTCCGTGATGTCCCCGATCGTGCAGTTCCTGGCGAGCAACGGCGCGCCGCTGCTCGCCAACGTGTACCCCTACTTCGCCTACAAGGACAACCAGGGCATCGACCTCAACTTCGCGCTGTTCCAGCCGAGCTCGACGACGGTGACCGACCCCAACGGGCTCACCTACACCAACCTCTTCGACGCCATGGTGGATGCCGTCCGCGCCGCGCTGGACAAGGTCGGCGGCGGCGGCGTCGACGTCGTGGTGTCGGAGAGCGGGTGGCCGTCGGCGGACGGGACGGGCGCCAGCGTGGACAACGCGCGGAAGTACAACCAGAACCTGATCAACCACGCCGGCAATGGCACGCCGAGGAAGCCCGGGGCGATGGAGGTGTTCGTGTTCGCCATGTTCAACGAGAACCAGAAGGGCGGGGACCCCGTGGAGAAGAAGTTTGGGCTGTTCAATCCTGACAAGACGCCAGTTTACCCAATTAATTTCGCATGAAACTAGTACTTATTGCCGTATATTCTTAGGCGTACAGAGAATAAAACGGGCGTATAAATAAATTTTCCTCTGTCCTTTGCAAGCACGCAGAATGACGAAATAAATAACTGGAATACCACACACAGTGATACTTCGTTTTTTGTGGAACTTATGGATTAGACCAGACGAGTCACTATCTGTATTTTTAAGCGTTTTGGGGTGTCAAATATCAAAACCTCAGCAAGCCCAGCTCTAGGCTCCTATGTTCTCTTTTGAAATGGAAAGTTTGAGGTGGAACATATCACAACCTCACAGTGGCCAGCTCTAGGCTCTCCTACGTTGTCTTTTGAAATGGAAGTTCGAGGTGGCACATATCAAACCTCACGCTGGCCAGCCTCTCATCCTATTTCCTCTTCTTAGCGGCACATTTAGTCTCATCAAATTTCGAGTTGGCATACATCAAAAAACCATCGTTGGCAGCTCCACTTCTGGTGACGCGATCCGTATTGGCAAGTTTCTCCAGGTGGAAAATGTAAGGTTCTGCCCGTGCGGTTAAATTATAAGAAGAAAAAGGAATTACAGACTGCAAAAATAAATGTACCGTCTTGAAATTTTCATATTCCAGTTTAACCTGTTCGTGCACACGCTTTGCCTCTCTGCGAGGATGGATACAACTAATCATCCACCAACCCCTGACGGGCAGCACGAGTATAAATATAGGGGTGCTGGTGCGTTCTTTGTACATCGTTCGCATACAAGCAGTCAAGCACTATTAGCTAGGTACTCCCTCCTGACCCGAGTAACTTTGAGAGTTTCCCATACCTTAGCTCTTCGATCTCGAGCAGCAACATGGCTCTTATGCAAGGCTTTGCTTCCATGCTTGCAGCGGCATTGGTTCTTGGAGTTTTCGCCTCCATTCCTACAGGTATCTGATTGTTTCTCTTTCTGCCTGAAAAGTTTATGTAATTTATTTTGTTGGAAATAATACTATTCTTGCATAATTTTTCGCATAGATGCATTCGGTTCCAATCTGCAGGGAACGTCGTAGTACTTTAGTGGTTTAAACTGAATAATCCTTCTGCTTTTTTTTCCCTTGCAAAACTTTGCAGTAATTTATATTGTTGGAAACAATGTTATTTTTGCGTAAATTCCCATAGATGCATTCGTTCGAAGTTCGAACCTGGGAAAGTCGTAGAACTTATAGTTGTGTATAAGCTGAACAATATTTCTGCTTAACATGTTTGAGATCATTGTGTCTAATCAGTTACTTGTACACGGCGCAGGTGTGGAGTCCATCGGCGTGTGCAACGGCATGCTCGGCGACGACCTCCCGCCGCCTAGCGACGTAGTGCAACTCTACAAATCCCGCGGCATCAGCAACATGCGCATCTACAACCCCGACGGCCACGTCATGGACGCCCTGCGCGGCTCGGGCATCGGCCTCGTCCTCGGCGTCGTCAACGGCGACATCCCGGCCCTCGCCGCCTCACAAGCGAACGCGGCGGCTTGGGTCCAGACCAACGTGGTGAACTACCACACCGACGTGAAGATCCTGTACATCTCCGTCGGCAACGAGGTCGAAGACGGCGTCGCGGAGAGCATCCTCCCGGCGATGCAGAACCTGGAGGGCGCCCTGGCCTCGGCCGGCCAGCTCGGCGGCGCCATCAAGGTGTCGACGTGCGTGCGGATGGACGTGGTTACCAGCTCGTTCCCTCCTTCCTCGGGCACCTTCGCGAAGCCCTACATGGCCGGCATTGCGCGGTTCCTGGCGACCACCGGCGCGCCATTGCTGGCCAACGTGTACCCGTACTTTGCTTACAGGGGCAGCCAGGGAGACATCAGCCTCAACTACGCGACGTTCCAGCCGGGCGCCACGGCGGTGAAGGACGCCGGCAACGGGCTGACGTACACGAACCTGTTCGACGCCATGGTGGACTCCGTGTACGCCGCACTCGACAAGGCCGGGGCGCCCAACGTCAGGGTCGTCGTGTCGGAGAGCGGGTGGCCGTCGGCCGGCGGGACGGCGGCCAGCGTGCAGAACGCGCAAAAGTACAACCAGGGGCTCATCAACCATGTCGGACAGGGCACACCCAGGAGGCCCGGCCCGTTGGAGACGTACGTGTTCGCCATGTTCAACGAGAACCAGAAGCCGGGGGAGCTGACGGAGAGGAACTTTGGGCTCTTCTATCCCAACAAATCGCCGATTTATCCCATGACGTTCTGATGAAAATGTATTCAATTCCATGCATGGAGGCACTAATGTAACCTCACATGCACGGGCTAGTGGTTCTAGAAAAACATTGATTCTTTTTTAGAAAAATGTAATGCAATTAAGCAATTTCCCCTTTTAATCAACTATTTGTTATTGGTATAATCAATTTTTTTTTCCTGTGGCCGTGAGACCAATGAGGATGAGGAGTTAAATTTAAATTAAGTTGAGTGAGTCTACAAAAATTAGTCGACCATTTTGAGTGAGTATTTGGAGGCGTTATATGACAAAAGCAAAACTCACGATGGCCAACTCTAGTCTCTCCTAGTTGCGTTGTCTTTTGAAATGGCAAATTTGAGGTGGCACGTATCAAAACCTCACAATGGCCAGCATCAGGTCCTATTTGGCACATTTAGTTACGTCAAATTTCGAGTTGGCAGACATCAAGACCCCATGGTTGGCAGCCCGGGCTCCTAGCTAGTAGCACAAATCCTTGTTGCCAAGTTTCTCCAGGTGGCAAGATTCGGCCTCAAATTACTCCAATGGGGCATCATGACATTAATTATGTGCCATATATATTTTTTTTTATGACATGGCATAGAGTTAATGAGTAGAGATCGAGAGAGCACAGAAGTATATCCTAGACTAAAAAACCTGCTCATAACATTTGTTAAAATTAAATGACATAGCATGTCTAGGATACATCTTATATCATCCATTGGAGAGGTGGTATCAATAAACCAATTTAATGAAATCTTGTTGATGTGCTATTCTTGGATTTAGAAACATGATACTATGGATTGGTAATAGTCTTATACAGACCGCACCGTCTTAAATTTTTTACATTCCTTGCGCATGCACACCGAGAAAAGGGAATTACAGAAATAAATGTAGAGCAATTCTATGGTGCTTGGAGTTACTTGTAACCGTTCGTTTGGCCAGATCTAAACGGTTGAAAACAGAGAGAAACCTACATGGGAGGACGAAGATTCTTGCCGTCTGCCACTAGTGCGCAAAGCTCTTTGGGTTTCTAAGACACATGCATACTGCTACTACATAAAGTGCGAATTAAACAATCATATGGGTCAGCGGCATATTACCAAAGTACCATACGATGATTGTTTAATCCGCCCGCATATTCCCAAAGTACCATATGATTGTTTAATTCGCACGGGCTGACATATTAACGTTGATCATATGGGAGATGAATTAACCAAGGGCTAATTACCAAAGTACACGTGTTAACACTGAATTAGATTCCTAATTAGCCTATTTAGGATCAACGGCTGACATTAATCGGAGAGAGAGGGACAACGGGTTCCTTCCAAGCACAGTATAAGAGCTCGTAAATGTACTGTCGTGGTATTTTTGTATTCTATCTGCAAAAATAAATGTACTAGGCTATGTGCGGCACGCCGAGCATGCATGTTTGTTTGAAACAGTCATACACGCTACGCCTCTCTGCATTGATGGATACAACAAATCACATCCAGCAACCCACGCTGGCAGCACTAGTAGACATATACCTGAGTCCTTGGATCTTGAGCAGCAAGATGGCTGTTGTGCAAGGCTTTGCTCCGGTGCTTGCAGGGGCATTGGTGATTGGAGCCATTATTTCAGGTACCTGGTTCTTCTCAAAAAGTTGAGTACGTGTTCCATAAATTCCCATAGATAGATGTTTGATATCACTTTGTTGGGGTGCATGCAGGTGTGGAGTCCATCGGCGTGTGCAACGGCATGGTCGGCGACGACCTCCCGTCTCCTCGCGACGTGGTGCAGCTCTACAAATCCAGCGGCATCAGCAACATGCGCATCTTCACCCCTGATGGCCATGTCATGGACGCCCTGCGCGGCTCGGGCATCGGTCTCGTCCTCGGAGCTGACAACAGTGAGCTCCCGGGCCTCGCCGCTTCCCAAGCAAACGCGGCAGCTTGGGTCCGGACCAACGTGCTGCCCTACCACCCCGACGTGAAGATCATGTACATCGCCGTCGGCAACGAGGTCAAAGACGACGTCGCGCAGAGCATCCTCCTCCCGGCGATGCAGAACCTGGAGGGCGCCCTGGCCGCGGCCGGCCTCGGCGGCATCATCAAGGTGTCGATGTCCGTGAGCATGAACGTGATCACCAACTCATTCCCTCCTTCCCAGGGAACGTTCGCCCAGCCCTACATGGCCGGCATCGCGCGGTTCCTGGCGACCACTGGCGCGCCATTGCTGGCCAACGTGTACCCTTACTACGCCTACAAGAAAAACCAGGAAGACATCAGCCTCGCCTATGCCACGTTCCAGCCGGGCGCCACCACGGTGAGGGACCCCGGCAACGGGCTCACCTACACCAACCTCTTCGACGCCATGGTGGACGCCGTGTACGCCGCGCTGGAGAAGGCGGACGCGCCGAACGTCGGGGTCGTCGTGTCGGAGAGCGGGTGGCCGTCGGCCGGCGGGTTCGCGGCGAGCGTGGACAACGCGAGGACGTACGTCCAGGGGCTGATTAACCACATCCCGCAGGGCACGCCCAAGAAGCCCGGGGCGATGGAAGTGTTCGTGTTTGCCATGTTCAACGAGAACCAGAAGACGGGCAATGCCACGGAGAGGAACTTTGGGCTCTTCTATCCTAACAAATCACCGGTTTATCCCGTCACTTTCTCATGAAAATGTATGAACCGCCCGAGTTTTGCGTTGTTTCAATAAATAATAAGAAAGGTGCCTCCCGCATTTGCGCGGCTAATTTCAAAGTCTGATTATATATTGTTGTAGTATATGTTGAATGACTCATTAATATTATTTTGTCCTATCGTCATTATGGAACGAGGTTTCTGCTGTAACCGCACAAGTTTTTCGTGGTTTCAAAAAAGATGTTATAAATTTTTGAAGGACCGATTGCCAGCAACAGTGGCCGGAGCGTGGAGGCAAATGGAGGGGGGGGGGGGGGGGGGGGGGGGGGGGGGGGGGGGGGGGGCTGCTAGACTCGTGGGTGTGGAGTCATGCTGGGTTGCCTTGGCCTGTTGGAGTTATCATGAGAAAACGGAATTGGTTTGATCTGGGCCACATCACACATGCAACACAAGGTAGGCAACAAGCAGGTCGGCTGTTCCTCAACGAAAAAAAAATCCCAGGTCGGCAGCATGTTAATTTTGGGGGCTGTCTGCCTCCCGCCCGGGTGAAATTCACCGATTCCACACCCAAATTTTCGGCCATCCGATCCGGCAATCGAACGGATGTCTATCATCGTCAACCTCCAGCTCTTCTTCCTCACCTCAGCCCGCCTGCCGCCCCACGCACCTGCCTCGGCGGGCTAGGGCCTCGCCGAGGCAGCCGCCCTCGGCCGCCTCCCGCCGCCGCCCCAACCCCCGCCGTCGTCTTCCTCGCCCCCATCCCCACCCTGGCCCAACCGCCGTCTCCCGCCGCCCGCTCCGGCGGCGTCCCCGCCGCCTCCGCCTCCGTCGTCTCGCCCGCCACCACGGCCGGGCCGGCCTGCCTCCCCCGGCCCCCTTCTAAGTCCGGCGGACTCCGGCGAGCCCCCACAACCCCCAAACCCTAAGACACTAACCCGTTAGAGACAACGCCGGAGATGGGGAAGATGGTCGGAGACCCACCGGAGATGAAGAAGAAGGAGCAGAGGAGGAGTCAAGCGGCTGTAAAAAAATTCGGGTGACAGAGGAAGAAAGAATGCCCGGGTGGATTTTAGCAATCCCCTAATTTTGCATGAGACAAGGGGGGAGGCCCACCTTGGCCAACAGGAGGCTCCGCCCGTGGCCAGCAATCGGCCTTTTCTTGCCAATTTTTTAAAAACGTATTAAAGACTGCAAATTTTCACTAAAATAGTACTATTATTTTGGAGAAAAAATTGTCCTGGACGCCCTACGGGGACTCAGGCATCGGACTCATCATGCACGTCGGCAACGAAAACATGGCCTTCCTTGCCGCCAGCGAATCGTCCGCGGCATCCTGCAGGCAGGGTCGAAACCAACGTCAAGCCCATCTATGTACAAGGACGGCAACGAGCTGCCCTCGACAGCGACGTCGCGCGCGAACTTCCTCCCGGCGATGCAGAACATGAAGGCCGCCCTGGCCGCTGTCGGGCTCGACGGCAGCTAGCATCAAGGTGAAGGTGAACACGACCATGATCCGTGTGATCGATGACCGACGGCTCGCCGCTGCTGGCGAACGTGTACCCCTATCTACTTCGCCTACGCCGGCAACCAGGACGACGCGAACCTCCTCAACTACGTCAACCTGCAGCTGGACGCCATGCATGGTGGACACTGATGACGCTCGGGGCGACGAGCGTTCGCGTGGCCGCGCGTCGGACGGCGGCGTGCATGGGCGCCAGCGTGCAGAACGCG
Source organism: Eragrostis nindensis (assembly GCA_012490785.1). Lineage (NCBI taxonomy): Eukaryota > Viridiplantae > Streptophyta > Magnoliopsida > Poales > Poaceae > Eragrostis > Eragrostis nindensis. The sequence continues at coordinate 770,146 of JAAXCT010000170.1, forward strand.
CAGACGTACAACCAGAACGTGATCGACCTCGACGATGCGAGGCACGGCACTCCCAAGACGCCGTTCGGAGCATTAACGGAGCTGTTCGTGTTCACCATGCATGTTCAATGACGAAGAAGGATGGTGCTCCCACCGAGAAAGATTAACTACGGGCTCTTCCACCCAGACAAAGTCGCCGCCGGGGTATCCCATTACTTTCATTCCAGTGATGATGGATGGATGGAAAAAAAAAACGCAGTAGTATCGATCACGCCATTGTTTCCGCAGGGTACTGCATGAGCTCAATAAAGAGTAGACGACATTTTAGCATCACTTTCTTTTTTCTTCTGAATCATAGTCAGGTGCATCTATATGATAGTACTGATCATCCCCCATGGTACGGCTCTGAAGCGATAAGTATCGTACGTACATATACCACTCAATCAAACGATGATGATGCAGGTAATGTGACAGAGTCAACAATACATGCAGAGTAGCGGCACGGCCCACAAGCTGCTGCTAGGATACAAACCACCGCTCCAATCAGTTAGCACTCCAGACCTGAAAATTCCACGTATTAGTCAACACAGGCTGCACTACCTGGCCCGTATCATTTATACGAGGAGGTCAAGTGGATATACGGTTTCGATCAAGAAAAAAAGTAGACTTTTATTTTAGCAGGACAGAGCGCGCGCCGCTCGTCGCTCAAGTACGCGAGGAAAACAGAGTCAGGCTTTGGTTGCGTCAAGAGGCCGCTAGCTATTTCTGACGGAAAACTGACGGAGATGCACGGACAAGCAGCATGCGAGGCGAGTACGTGCACCTTGATCCGGTTACGTGGCTACGGCCAAACGAGTCCAGCCTAAAGGTGCAACGCAGCTCGACCATCCGTTCAGAAACGGAAACATAACAGACCAGCTGAAACTTGTATATAAAGGGGGTGCATGCTGCTGGTTCATAGCGTTCGACGCCAACAGTGGCCTCGACGATCGGGTGTTAATTGGTAACTGAGGCAGAGATCGAAGAACAATGGCGAGGCAACAAAAAGTTGTTTCGATGCTTGCAGTTGCTCTGATCGTTGGAACAATGTTTGCCTCTGTTCCCACAGGTTCTCATTAGCAGAGAGCGTCGAATATCGTAACCCTTAAGTTTTTACTGCAGGCTAGTAGTATATATATTTAAGAGATTATCTAACAATGGTGTTGCGTTGCGTGCAGGGGTGATATCCATGGGCGTGTGCTACGGCATGCTGGGCAACAATCTGCCGTCGAGCAGCCAGGTGGTGCAGCTGTACAAGTCGGTGGGCATCGACGGGATGCGCATCTACGGCCCCAACAAGGCCACCCTGGAGGCCCTGCGCGGGTCCGGCCTCGGCGGCGTCATCCTCGACACCGGCAACGACAGGCTCTGCGAGTTCGCCAGCAACCCTTCGAGCGCGGCGGCGTGGGTCCGGGACAACGTGCGGCCCTACTACCCGGCCGTGAACATCATGCAGATCGCCGTGGGGAACGAGGTCCAGGGCGGCGCCACGCAGTGCATCGTCCCGGCGATGCGCAACATCAAAGCCGCCCTCGCCGCCGCCGCCGCCACCAACAGCATCGCGGTGTCCACAGCGGTGAGCTTCGGCGTCATCCGCGACTCGTTCCCGCCGTCGAGCGGCGCGTTCGCGCAGCCCTACATGGCGGACGTGGCGCGCTACCTGGCGAGCACGGGCGCGCCGCTGCTGGCCAACGTGTACCCCTACTTCGCCTACAGGGACAACCCGCGCGACATCAGCCTCGGCTACGCCACGTTCCAGCCGGGCACCACGGTCAGGGACAATGGCAACGGGCTCGCCTACCACAACCTGTTCGACGCCATGGTGGACGCCATCTACGCCGCGCTGGAGAAGGCCGGAGCGCCCGACGTAAAGGTCGTCGTGTCGGAGAGCGGGTGGCCGTCGGCCGGCGGGTTTGGCGCCAGCGTGGAGAACGCGCAAAAGTACAACCAGGGGCTCATCAACCACATCCACGGCAAGGACGGGCCGCAGGGCACGCCACGGAGGCCCGGCAGGATCTTCACCTACATCTTCGCCATGTTCAACGAGAACCAGAAGACGGGGGATGCCACGGAGAGGAACTTCGGCATCTTCTACCACAACAAGCAGCCGGTCTACAACCTAAGTTTCCATGTAAATTGATGATTGACCTGCATACCAATCAAGCAGGAATAAATTAGCTCATGAACGAAAGCTATAGCTACAGATCGATATGCGTCTTTAGTTTATCTCACTATTATAGCTTACTAAGAGAATAATAAGCTGCTGCGTACAAAGCAGTGATTACAAGTAGTGTAACGTGCACCAATGAATAAAAAGAAACAAATAACCCTGTTTCTGTAACGATGCTGATGATGTCCATGCCTGCATCAGATGTGCGCCTGGTATATATATCGGCCCATTTGAGGATCGCTGACCAATTCAGATTGAAGCGGCCCAACATAGGTTAGCTGTTCACATATATATCATCTTATGATATATATGTGAAAGTGTGAAAGGGGTCTTGGCCTAGTGGTTAAGACATCCGAGTAACACCTCTCAGGTCCTGGGTTCGACTCCCCGTGGGAGCGAATTTTCAAGGATTTAACGGCATTTGTGCTTTCAGTAGTAGGTGACGCTCCCGTCGACAGCGAGGCGCCAGTGATGACTTCGTATATCTAGATTTGCCGGCTCAGTCTTCGAAGATGCTCATAGGGGTAGGATTTGCGTACATGTGTTTATAGGGGTGAGTGTGCGTGCGTTGTGAGTGTCTGAGGTGTTCTGTGAAATCTCAAAAAAAAAAATCATCTTATGCTCCAAAAAAAAAGATCATCTTTTCTTTTCGTTTCTTCATATATAAGTTCCGGTGTGTCGAGTGCTCTTTTTCTAGACAGTGATGCACTGAGAGGGCTTGGCCCTCTTCTTCTGCTTTTGGCTAACATTTCTCCTACTCCTGACCATGCTCAAGGCTAGTGGACAAGCCTTTGCGTCCTTTTTACACCTCTCGCTCTAATCACCCATATTAATCTACTAGACTACTACGTGATACCAAATCCACAATTACAGATTCAGGGTCCTGGACGGTGCAATTTAATTAAAGTATTAGTACGTCCGCTCTTATCTGCATGTATGAAGGGATGAACTGTTCATCTTTGTCCGCCAATTTAGGCTTTTGATCTATTAGCTGAACTATCACTGTAATAGTAGCTCAATACTTAAGATGACAAAGAGCAACGATTAAGACTGCACATAATGATGGAAAGATCCTCTTAAATATAAATTATATGACAATTTGGGACAGCCGAGAATCGCACATAATGATCGGCAGATCGTCTCAAATCTTAGCTCCAGCAATCTAGGCTTTGCTGATCGACAAAATGAGTAGTATGGCAAGCACAATTCATGAAAAAAGGGAGAAAAATTCAACTGTCTAAATTTATATTTCCTGAGAAATCAGAAGAGTTATATGTAGGTGCCATCAATTTGGAAAATAAAGAAAATAATCTCTTCAAAAGCTGTAAAGGAAACAGGTTCTATGGGAGAAGAGCTAGCCATTCCGAGCATTATGTCACACGAAACAACCAGCATCCAAAATTAATTAATCATCATCGTGGATCGCTAAATAAATCAGCATATCATAGGTTTATGGATTTTGCAGGGTAGATAGTTAAGTTCAGAAGTCATCTCTATTGGCAGTTCCAGGTAGGGGCTCCAGCCCGGCTACCATATAGCGGGTGCCCAAGCATCTGGTGCACCTACTATGTCTTCATCGGTGGTTAGAGGTGGCAAAGCATGTTGTACGTGCTTTTGCATAAACAGACAATGTGAACATTGGAACCATATGGGCACATTGTCCAAACATGTTTGTTGGACCTGGGTCCTTTGGGAGGATAACCATTTAATTCGTATCAAATAAACGAAAATAATGGAATAGTTTTGGTACGGTTAGATTCAGAACTTAATTCATTTCCGTGACTATACAATGAATTTTCAACTACTATAGAGTGAATTTTGGCATTGAGTGCTCGTTCTACAGTACCAAGTTCATTGTAAGTTGTAACTGTCCTAGTGCACATCATCAGGTGACCTGATGCCTCTGAGATTTAACATTAAAGCCGTTGTCAAGTGTAAGTGAAGCAAGTAGTACTCTCTTTTTTTTTTAGACCAAAAGCAAGCAGTGCTACTTTAATTTCCACTGAAAACCGTTAGGTGCAAGTGCAAGTGAGCATGGCAGTGTTTAAGCTTCCAGTTTGTTTAACAGTGGCGCATCCATGTCAACTGCAAATTTTCTGTGTGCATGGATGCTGCATATAATCAGACGTGACACGTGAGTACTGTTTTTCAGTTGTTTAAGGATTCCTGCAGTTGTTTAGAACGAGAGCAACTTTGTAACAGGCGTGACTTCGACCAGACAGTGTCGTTGCGGTCGGAGTCGTCCTTATGTTGACATGGGCCAAACTCTGACCTGCAAACACCATATTGTACTCCATTTCTTCTGACGTTCTGCATGCCCACCCAACTTCTATATTTGTTCAACATCTATAAAAGAGGATACTTGACTCAGGTTGTTACAGAGGCCAGGCAGCAGCTTATAGGTCAGCTTAGTTAGAGCTCCTGCTTGGGGGTATTCGTCGCTTTCCTGGGAGAGACCGAGTCTGGAACTCTTGATAGAGAGAATCCATGGCGGCACAAGGTGCAGCGGCAGCTCCCTTTCTAGGCTTTGACATGGTGTTGCTTCTCGGACTCTTTGCCGTCATCCTTGCAAGTACGCTCTCTCTCTCTCTCTCTCTCTCTCTCTCTCTCTCTCTCTCCTTCTCTCCTCTCTCTATCTCTCTCCTCTCTCTCTCTCTCTCTCTCTCTCTCTCTCTCTCTCTCTCTCTCTCTCTCTCTCTCTCTCTCTCTCTCTCTCTCTCTCTCTCTCTCTCTCTCTCTCTCTCTCTCTCTCTCTCCATGTCGAATCAGAGAGAGAAAGATAATTGTACCTAGATAGTTCTGTACAATTCATGCAAGGTCCCTCTCTGAATGAAGAGTGCGTTTAGCTTAGTAGCACTAGTTATCCAGCAAGCAACTGATAGATACTTGTTGTTGAACGATAATCGACTACATTGCCATAACAGAGTGCAATATAACTGAGACGAGAAGCGAGAATGCATCTCTGCAGCGGAGGATCAAAAAACAAAGGTTCTTTTTCTTTGCAAATTTGTCTCTATATGACACAAATGAAGCCTTTCCCAGTTGGTTTTCCTATCCGTACGTGCATTGTTGGTTACTTTTTCTTCTTCTTTTGTGGTGAGCGTTCTTGATTACTTGCATCCTAGTACTAGATATTCCACCAGGCCCATCTACGCATTTAGCTAGATTCTGTTACGCATATTATAGTGCAATATCATTAGTCCTATGGTGCTTCCCTTCAAAAAAGTCCTATGGTGCTTGATGTCGATTGAATACCAGCTTTTCTGGTACGAGCTTTACGTTCTGTGTCACTTAATTCAATTGGCTAGTGAAATGTAGCAGCAACCGAAAACTATGCATGACTAACTGATTTCATCATGCATCATGACCTGCACGGTCAATTCCGTTAGCATTAGTGGAGTACCTTCCTGAGGAGAATTAAAGTTTGCTTATCGCCTTTGGCTTGCACTAATCGATGTTGCTTGCAAGGCAGTTTAAGGCTGGGGATTAGCAGCCACTACTCATTGTCGTCTGTCGAGATGGACCCTTTTTTTTTTGTTTGTTTGAAGCGAATTTTGGTTCCCTCTCTGATGGAGGCGAGGTGGACCTGGTTTGTACCCTTTTGAAGGCGAGATGGACGCGAGAAGAGGACTTACGAACGGCCCTGTTGCAGACGTTGGAACAGCTCCAACTCAGTTTAGAATGTCGGCGAGCCACTTAAATTTTTTACAGTGTCCCACCCTTATCCACCTAGTACTTGCTAGTTGACTGATTTTCGGGTCAACTGCTAGGTCCAATGGCATGATAGTACTCGATGTGTATAGTTTGGCCTGACTTTTTTTTCGAGAACGTGCGGAGCACGTATTTCATTAAGAAGAAGGAGAACACAAGTCATTACAAGAGGCCCGAAGGCCTACAACAAGAAAAGAACAAAACAAGAAAACAAGGCATTAGCTCTACGACCTACGCTAGCTTCAGAACCTAAACCTCCTCGGCATGCCTCGACGATGATCTTCTACCGCTTCGCGACCAGTTGGAGCACTAGGAAGACGAACACCTTCGAAGCCTCCATGCGACCAATGAGACAAGGCAACAAGCCACCCTTTACATCCCATCGTGGATGGTGCGGGGCAGACCACGATTGCGATAACACGCCGAACAAAGCCTCCCCTCTTCCTCATGGTCGTGGTCGTTGGAGCTCGCCGCTGCCTCCCGTCTCCCCATTGGTCGCGAAAGGCTTGGTCGTGCAGGGCGTCTCCCCATGGAGGGCCTCCCTGCGAGCTAGGCGAGGGCCATGGTGCCGGATCGGCCCATGGTGGCATTGTCGTTGTTGTTGGTCGTTCTTTTAGGTCGTGCTCGGAGATGTTCCAGGTCGCTTTTTAGCCTCACGGGAGCACACAATTGTTTGGTCTTTGATCGTGTCACTCTATAGTTGGCTCGAGACCTTCACACATGTTATAGGTTGCTTGCTTTGGTCGTGCTTGCTAGGTGGTGCTTTAGGTCGTCTTCGCGTGGTGGTTTTTCCACGCGATGGAGCACACCTAGGGCCTTGATCTTTGTATAGTTTGGCCTGACTAAGCTACCGGGAAGGATATAAAACATCAGTCAAATGAAAGGTCTAATTAATGGGCTAATCGACATAAGTTAGCAACATGTACCATCAATGAGCAATACCATAGAGAAAACAGAGCGCAGATTTGGAAATTTCAGGAATACAGCTACACGATTCAGTTACAAGTATTTTTCTGAACGTCCTGTCACTTGATTCTGATAGGTAGTAGTGCATCGGCACATCCATAGATACACGGTAACTCTTGGCAACAAGAAACATCTAAATAATCACATCGATCTATCCCTTCCACGCATATGCCCAATAAGTACGGAAGGTACGTGGATTGATTCTTCGTTCACTTCATAATCATCTTCTTGATGATGTTTCCTTCACTCACATCGACCCTTGCACGCATATGCTCTTTTAATTTGCTTATTTGATCGATATAAATGGACCGGAGTAGCTAGTGATTCTATCAGCACAAAACTGCAGTCTCTGATCTTTATTAATCTTGTGTTAGCATAGTTACTCAGAAATCAGCCTTTGCTCACCAGTCTGTATTTCAATGGGGCTCATCGATGATGCAGGAGCGGCTGCCGTGGGCGTGTGCTACGGCACGAGCGGCGACAACCTGCCTCCGCCGAGCACTGTGGTGGACATGCTCCGCGAGAACGGCTTCACCGTCGTGCGGCTCTACTGGCCGGACCCGGCGGCGCTCGGCGCCCTCGCCGGGAGCGGCATCCGTGTCGTCGTCGGCGCGCCGAACGACGTCCTGCCGAGCCTGGCCGCCAGCCAGTCCGCCGCCGCCGGGTGGGTCCGCGAGAACATCGAGGCCCACCCGGGCGTGACGTTCCGGTTCCTCGTCGTCGGGAACGAGGTCCCCGTCGGCGAGACGCAGCACCTGGTCCCGGCCATGGAGAACGTCCACGCCGCGCTGGCCGCCGCCGGCCTGAGCCACATCAAGGTCACGACGGCGATCTCGCAGGCCACCATCGCCGTCCACATCCCGCCGTCGGCCGGCGAGTTCACGGAGGAGGCCAAGTCGTTCATGAGCTACGTGGTGGCGTTCCTGGAGAGGACCCGCGCCCCGCTGCTTGCCAACCTGTACCCTTACTTCGTCTACACCTACAACCTGTGGTCCATGGACATGAACTTCGCGCTCTTCACGTCGCCGGAGACCGTGGTGCAGGACGGCGAGTACGCGTACCAGAACCTGTTCGAGACGACGGTGGACGCGCTGTACACGGCCGTGGAGAAGCTCGGGGGATCCGGCGTGCGGGTCGTCGTGTCAGAGACCGGCTGGCCCACCGCCGGCGGCGTGGCGGCGTCGGTGGAGAACGCCATGACCTACAACCAGAACCTGGTCAACCACGTGCGCAAGGGCACGCCGCGGCGGCCGAGGAAAATAGAGGCGTACGTGTTCGCCATGTTCAACGAGAACCTCAAGGAGGCCGGCGTGGAGCAGAACTGGGGGCTCTTCTACCCGAGCATGGACAGGGTTTACCCCATCTCTTTCAGCGCCTGACAGATCCATCCATGAATCGAAGTCTGAAGCTGCGTCGTATTGGTGTTTCTGCATGATTTGTACAGGAATTGGTTGCGACCGCCATGTGACTGCTTAATTGCTCGGGAAGGGGTCGATACGAGAGTGTTGTGTAATACAGCTCCAGCAAGATAAATAGGTGTATGTTCGGCTATATACGCTCTTGTGCACACGCATTGTGCGTTGTGAGTTCCTTGTAATATGATTTATCTTACACGTCTGATCTATTCTTTTTGGTGATCCAAGAAACCATTTTTTATATTTTTATACCAGAAACAGAAAACATTTTAATCTTTTGAGGTGCTAGTATATCATGTTTAGGTTGGAAGAGTGATTTTGCCACCTTGGTAGGGATGACATGATTTTTACCGAGCACTCACCCCTGTAGCACCCCACAATTAACACCTATGTTGAGTCAAAGAATCGAACCCAGATTGATGAGCTAATTTCGCCGCAAAGAATATAATGATTATTTGTATGACATATGGAACCCACCTAAAACTCAACTTCATCAGTGGTCACAGATTGACAGTTGACATGTCTCGACAGTGACAAAAAAAAGTTTGAAATAAAAAATATATATATTAGGTGGATGTGAAGCGATATTGGAAAAGAAATTTCCGTAAAAAAATATATTGGAAAAGAAAAAAAATGATCCAATGGACAAATAAAAGTATTGGTTTGACATGCAAACCTTTGTTGCTCCCCTGAAAGAGAAGCTTTGGTGCTTATCATGATATATAGTTCTTTTTGATACTTTTCAAAACTTCAATTATCTTAAAATGATCGTAAAGTTTTTTTTTTTCAGTTGCCTGTGTGACCAGAGCAAACCTGTCAATCATTTCTAAAGAGAGGCCGTTTCTTTGTTCCGAATTGACAGGCTTTAATAAAAAAGTAAACTAACATCAACACATTCATGCCTAGGGGAAGCAGTAGGATTCAGGAAGCAACCAAAGCATATTCTTGCGCGCACATTCTGGAACTCACAGTTTCCCCTCGTCAGCAGCATATTCCCCTGTTTGCTGAAGAACTTGAACGTTAACCATGGTTCTGCGTAACGCAAACGCCCTCTATTTCCCTTTCACATCTCCCTCATCCAACTCTCCAATCTATTACTCGCTCCGTTTTTTATTATATGACGCTGTTGATTTTTTTTGTTATTTTGACTATTCGTCTTATCTATAAATATTTGTGTAAATAGCTAAATGTATAAGTTAACCTTAAAGTGATTTTGATGATGAATCTAATGATATTCATTTCACATTCAAGAAGTAATTATTTAAATCTATATTATTGGTCAAAATTCAACGAAAAAGTCAACGGCACCATATAATTAAAAACAGAAGGAGTACCTTAAAAAAAAAACTCTCCAATCTACGTACGACGTCTCGTGATCATTGGCGTAACGAAACGAAGAAATGATGCATTTGTCTGTCCTCATCCCAGCGTGAGGTGTGGTGCACACTGCGACAGGCGGATGCAGCAGAACAGCTGCTGCGACGTTCTTTTCGTCCCTCTTTTTTTTCTCTCCCCCTCAAGCATCAGCACTCAGCAGCCGCAGCGACGTTGCGGTATCGCAAACCACAGCATTTTCACAACAAGAAGGAAAATCCACGGCATTTTTTGGTCCAGCTGCCACGGTACTGCTGCTGCAAGCGCCAGGCGTCACGTCGCACTCTCGCACAGCAGGCTCCAAGTGCTGCACCAAGAACGCAACAAACTAGCAGGAGTGCAGGACCACGCGCCGTGATCGATCATCGATGAGGTGGTGGCACGGCCTCGCGGGCGCCGGGGCTCTGCTCGCCGCCCTCGCCGCCGCGCTGGCGCTGGGCGCGGCGGGGCTGCGGTCGCCGACGGAGCACCACCGGCAGCCTTCAGCTGATGGCGCCCGGCGGCCGCCGCTGCGGTTCGCGTCGGGCGGGTCGTTCAAGGTGGCGATCTTCGCGGACCTGCATTACGGGGAGAACTCGTGGACGGACTGGGGCCCCGCGCAGGACGCCGGCTCCGACCGCGTCATGGCCGCCGTCCTCGACGCCGAGAAGCCCGGTCCGGTGCATTCCCTCCCCTGTTTCTTTCTCACTCCCACGCACGCGCACCTGCAAAACTGCAGCTTTTTTCCCCCCGATAGATAAAGTACTCCTTTCGGTTGCGGAATTTTTCAGACTTCGTGGTGTACCTCGGCGACCTTGTGACGGCGAACAACCTGCCGATTCCCAACGCGAGTTTGTACTGGGACAGAGCAATTTCTCCGACCAGAAGCAGGGGAATCCCGTGGGCGACGGTGTTCGGGAACCACGACGACATGCCTTTCGAGTGGCCTCCCGAGTGGTTCTCCCCTGCAGGTGTTCCGCCGGTGCAGTGTCCGCCGGCAAGCACCTCCGCCTCAGGTAAACTGAAGAATCAAACAGAAAGCCCTGCCCCCCTGCGCTGCTTCCAGTTCGCTACTCGTTCAATTGGACACAAACATCAATACATCATCTTTGTTCCTCGGTTTATCCTTTGAGTGAACTTGGTTTTGAATGGTGAAAGGTGAGGATCAAGGATGCAGCTTTCGAGGAACCCCACGGATTGACCTGATGACAGCAGAAATCGGAAAGAACAGGTTGACATATTCATCAAACGGTCCCAAAGATCTATGGCCTGGCGTGTCCAACTACGTCCTGCAAGTGCTCTCAAAGGCCCAAGATGATCCGGCTCTGCTCATGTACTTTCTTGACTCTGGCGGTGGGTCGTACCCAGAAGTCATATCTAGCGCTCAGGTCAGCTGGTTTCAGAGCCAGTCTCAGTTCTTTAATCCAAATGGAAGGTTAGAAACCAAAAAATTTCGAGTAGACCGACTTGCTTGTTCATATTAGTACCCCTATACTGTCCTTTTTCCTCCCTACAATTTCTCTGTCCCTGCAGGATCCCTGAGCTGATCTTTTGGCACATACCAAGCACATCATATTCTAAGGTAGCTCCAAAGGCCAAGTCTGAAATTACGAAACCCTGCGTCGGCTCTATCAACATGGAAGACGTGGCACCACAGGAAGCGGAATGGGGTATGATGGACGCTCTTGCCAAGAGGCCGTCAGTTAAGGTATGTCGATCGGTGATTCAGAAAATTCAGAGTAGAGCAGATAATTTCATCCTGACAGTTCTGAACAAGTCGACGTGTGTGTATGTCTCTCTCAGGAAACGGATAAAGTTTACCGTTGCTTTCTCTTGACAGGCAATCTTAGTTGGGCACAACCATGGGTTGGACTGGTGCTGCCCGTACGAGAAACTTTGGCTATGTTTCGCTCGACACACGGGGTATGGAGGCTACGGCAGCTGGGCCAAAGGAGCACGGATCATTGAGATGACTGAGAATCCATTCTCGGTTGTTTCCTGGATACGGATGGAGAACGGGACCAAGCACAGCGATGTTATACTAAGCTCCTGAATTTGCCTGTGTTTCGCACGCGGCCATCCTGCTACAGATTTGTACGCACAAAAGGTGTTTAAATATGTACAGAGGAAAATTTCGAAAGGAAAAAGGGGGGGAATTGAGGGGTTTTTTGCTGTATGTTTTTTTTTGTGTTTTTTTTTGGGGGGGGGGGGGGGGCTGTATGTAGCTCGGCACTTCATAACCTATGTCAAATTGTACAGCTCAGTTATAGTAATTAGTCACCAATTTGTAGCTACATGTATGTTTTCCGTCGGCATTACTATTACGAAGTTAAGTTATTGTCGTTTTTTTTTCAGTTTTATAGCGCCAAATTTTAGGGGGTGTTCGTTTCTTTGGCAAAAATTTTAGCCGTGTCACATCAAAGATAATCTTGCCATTTAAGAGTATTAAATAAAGTCTAATTACAAAACTAATTGCAGAACCCCTGGGCTAATTCGCGAGACAAATCTAATGAGGGTAATTAAGCTGTGATTAGAAGATGGTTACTGTAGCATCACTGTATCAAAACATAGATTAATTAGGCTCATTAGATTCGTCTCGTAAATTAGCACTCATCTGTCAAAAAAGTCTTATAATTAAACTTTATTTAATACTCCTAAATGACAAGATTCTCTTTGATGTGACAGGGCTAAAATTTTTGCCGCCGGAAAAGAACACCAACTGATTTAAGACAATCATCAAATCAGAGGGGAAAATTAAATAACTGTCAGAACACTAACTCATGGTGTCAAAGTGTCTTATTATTCATGTTCAGGAAACAATGGGGTGCTTGCCTTACACGCATGCATGTTGCATTTTGTATTCAAACGAACGGTATGTGTGTATGTATCTCGTATTGTGTACTATATATATATATATATCTAGTTATGCTGATAGAGATATATGTCTCTTTCAGAAATTGACGGGGTACGCCTGCGACTTGTCCGGGTTGAAGAGCCCGAAATGCTTCTCCGTCTCGGCTCCGTTTTTCCTGTCCTCGTTGAACATGGCGAAAATGTAGGCCTCCATGGCCCCGGGGCGCTTGGGGGTGCCCTGGCCGACATGGTTGATCAGGTTCTGGTTGTACGCCTGCGCGTTGCCGGAGGTGGCCGCGTCGCCGCCATCCGACGGCCATCCGCTCTCGGACACGACGATTTTGACGTTCCCGGCTCCGGCGTTCTCCAGCGCGGAGTAGAACGTGTCGACGAGCGCGTCGAAGAGGTTCTGGTAGCCGTTGCCGCCGTCCTGCACGACGGTGCCGGGCGACTGGAAGAGCGCGTATTTGAGGTCGATCTGCGCCTCGTTGCCGGTGTAGGAGAAGTAGGGGTACACGTTGGCGAGCAGCGGCGCGCCGGTGCTGGCCAGGTACTGCGCGATGGGCGTCATGTAGTCGGCGCTGAAGGTGCCCTTGGACGGCGGGAATCCGGTGGTGACGCCGCTCTGCACCGCCGTGGACACCTTGATGTTGCCGAGGCCGGCGGCGGAGAGCGCGTTGTTGACGTTCTTCATGGCCGGGAGGATGTTCTGGGTGTCGCCGCCGGAGACCTCGTTGCCGACGGCGATGTAGCGGAAGGAGACGCCCGGGAAGGCCTGGACGTTGGCCTGGACCCAGGCGGCGGCGGCGTTGGGGTCGGAGGCGAAGGCGGCGAGGTTCTCGTTGCCGACGTCCATGATGAGGCCGATGTTGGAGCCGCTGAGGGCGTTGAGCGCGTTCTGGTCGGCGAAGTAGATGCGCATGGAGTCGAGGCCGTTGGACTTGTACAGCTGCACCACGTCGCTCGCCGACGGCAGGTTGTCGCCGTTCACGCCGTAGCACACGCCGATGGATTCCACGCCTGTACGTAGTTCAAATGGTTATTAACAGAATTTTGGTCAGTATATACAAAAGCTACTTTGGGGTACGGTACATCAATGTGCAGCGTAACATGATCGCCCTAGCTAGATAAATACACGTAGAAATAAAGTTAAAATCACGATACCTGTAGGAATGGCTGCAAATGCTCCTAGGACCAATGCCACTGCAAGCATGGAAGCAACACCTTGCTTCTTCGCCATCTTTGCTCCCGTGTTATTTGCAGCTACAACAGGTAAGGATGCAGCAGCTAGCTAGCTCTTCTGAAGCTGTAGGAGGGGATGCAACACTGCTGCACTTTGCATGCATCGTACCTCCGCATCGACCCCCTATTTATACAGTAGCTAGCAACAGCATCCGGTTCGTAGCCAGCAAGCACTACCCGGTTCGGCACGTCACACGATACCCAGTCCATCATCTCCAATCAATTTTTTCCAATTTCCACCACCACCACTAGCTGTTAGATCACTCCACTAGACTACGTGGTTGACTGATGACGGACGACCATGTTTCGTTCACGGGCCAGCCTCCGCATCTGAACGTGGGTCGCCATCGGGCCAGGCCTAACAAGGAGGTCCGCCGCGGATTGCGCGGCTCCTCGTTCGGATATGATGAATGCGCCGCGCCCGTGCGATACAAACGAAGCCGTGCCTTGTCCGGCCTCGTGGAATTCCTGCGCGAGCTGACCCTTCCTGGCCCGTTTGACGGGGCTGCAAAAGCAACGCGCCGGCGACTTGTTCCTTGTTCCATCCGCGCTGGCTGCTTCCAGTTCCCGCGTGGAGAGGCAAGCAAGCGAGTCGCCATCAGTTTGTGGAGGAAAGTCTTGAACCTGTTCAGATTAGAACAACAAAGGCGACGCCCGTTACGCAAGGGAGCTGCCGCCTGCCTAACTCTGTTTCGGTCCAAGAGGCCGTGACGCTGCTTATTAGAATCTTCCGGGCCAAGGATTCGAAGGTCCACGGCCTACAAGCAGAGTTGTGGCCTTTGCTGTGATTTGATACGGCCCAGGCAAGCACCAGCACACCACCTCGTCCAAATTCAGGCCTTGTTAGTCAGTCAGCCCACGGCTCATTATGCATCCAGCCAATAGGCCCATTAATTATCTAACAGACCTAGTAAGAAAAAAGGACTATATCCTGTCCATGGGCCACTTCATTCCTTTCGCTGTTTCTCTCCCCCTTTCCTTCTTGTTTTCCACTGACTGCAGCAGCCGGCACCTCAAAAAACTAGGAAGGAGTATTTGCAGCACGTGCGATGCAGAAGTGTGTACACTCCATGCCTGCCGTCGCTATCGGCCGCAGATTCGGTGCGGATTTGAAGTGAGAGCTGGGTGCACCAGAAAGAAGCATGCAGAGAGCAACTCGGCAGCCGGTCGCCATCGCCAACAAAGCCGCAGAGTTAAGCCATAATTAAGCGTCAGTGTGCGTGTGTCATTAGCGCCTTCCATTCTCCCGTGACAGGGACGTCGTCATTTTCATTAACTAATCGCCCACTGCATCGCTCTCGATCAATCGACGACGTCGCCGTCGTCGTTCGGCAGTAGCCACCGGCCACAACTAAGGCGTATCGATGAGCCATCGATCGCGTATCGGATCGGCGTCGCAATTCGCTCCGATCGCAATTCGCTCCGATCATGCATGCTGCGGATGCTTCCGCCCTGCTATACGTTGCTTTCGCCGCCGCTTTCCGTCGAGTTTATTCTAGCTAGTTGCTCTAGCACCACCTCACCTCCTCCATAATTAATAATCCTCGTTCTTTCCTTGTGCAGCCGTCACGTACCCACGTCACTGGTCGCCATGCATGGTGTAACCTCTGCCGACGTCAACACGTCGTACTCCATGACGTACGCGTGTCGGGATTTCGTACTGGAAATTGATTCATCAAGCAGACCCGTCAGACGGGCAGGCACCTGTTTCCTGCGGCCCAATTAATTGAGAGGTCGACACATTGTACTCTGGTAATTTGGTCGTTTGTACCACTAACCTTTTTTTTTTTTGCGAACCACTAACCTATTAATCATGCAAAGGCAGTGAATTATTTATTTTCACTTTCGGAAGATGTGCGTAAGTCCGCTAACGCAGCTGCGGACATCGTTGGCATCCACATATGCAACTCGGCTACTAGAGAATGTGACAAAAGTTCGTATTCCGTCGCCGCTGACTGAAGCACTAGTTTGCAAGCAGCAATGACTCCACGGCTTCGTGAAGAAGCACTTAACTTCCTCATCGAATCAGCAAACATAACTGATCAGCAGAATTGAGTAGGCGCAGGTGCAAGATGAATGTTTTGATGAATACCTCCTCTCACTCATTGCAAAATTATTCATGCACGCATGACGTTTCTTTCCTTAGAGGAATGTTGTGGCATTTTCTAGTTGAACCCACATTGCCTAAGCCCTAAATATATACTCGGGCTACTGGGCTGGGCCGGGCTAACTGGGCCATTTCGTACAGGCTATTGGCTCGTCTCCATGCATTTGAATTTTTCCACACAGTAGTTTTTGAACCTAATAAAGCAGCCATCATCTAGAGTGATCTTTTAGATTCAAAACAAAACAAAAACACTGAAAGAATTAAGAGTACTGGAGTGGTGATTGAATGGAATACCCTGATGTACCAAACGCACAAAGGATTACGGGTACCGTCGATATCTATGCAGTACTACGTACTTTACTTACGACACAGTACTAGTATCTGATGATCCAGTCCAGGTACGGTGCCGTGAGTTTGTACGTACGCGCAACACGTGACGGGCACACGCATCGACATGCGTATGATGGCAGATCGACGCGCAAGGGAACAACGCGTCCATGTCAGGATCTCCCTGGAACGCTAGCTGCCCGTCGATCGATCTGCAATCCAGCTTACCGTATATGAGCTGGATCCTTCCATGGATGTTTGCTCCCGCACGACAAAAATACAAATGCATATGAGCTAGGCTAAGCTATCACATCATCAGTGGCGTCCATGCATGCGTTGGCCCAGGACACATTGATCGCAAGCCACCAAACTTGAGACAGAGAAAAGAGAACGAGAGATAGTGATATGTGCCTACACACAGGTCGACACACTGATCCATATATACCACATCGATCAAAATGTATACTTGTATGGTGCCCTGGCCTGTAGTTAGCACTTAGCCGTATGTCTGTACGCGGTCGAGGAGTCTCTGTCGACATGGGCCAGCCGGACACCGAAGTAGTTGGTGAGCTCTTGTTTCGATCGTTGCAGTTCGTACGTAGTGTATGGTTGCATCGATCAGTGTCCCACCGCCACCAACAGACCCCGCGTGCACAAATGGAAGAAATTATGCAGGTGTCCATGCTTCCACGCACGACATATCTAGACAGAAAGTGACACGCATCAAGTCTAATACTAGTATTACTATATATGGAGTATAGACTGCGCTTGTTTTATTAGCTCTTGGGGACACTGGCTACTGGCTTACAGATGCATTGCATGGGCATTGGGCAGGATCAGTATGTGTGGTTGATTGATGCATGGGCTAGCTTGCTTTAATATCTTTTCATTGTTGTGTCCATGCATGATGGGATATTCCAACTACTAAAAGCAAGATTAATCACACAACGTGCTACATTATATTGTTCACATAAGGCCATGATCTTTCTAGGACGATGGCGGCACCTGCAGGCTCGATTCTCCATAACTCTACTGATGATCAGTTAACATATTCCGAACTCAACCGGCCGGAATGCATGAACGGCCCATCATATGGAGCAGATGGGTATAGATGACATCGTCTTCTAGAGTGTTAGATTTACTAGGTTTCTAGCTACAACTCCTTGTAACAACAACCTTGACCTTTAATTTTGGCCGGCCCCAGGCCCAGGCTATGTGTAAGAGAAATGCCTACAATAATTAACCTCTTATCGCTAGATCTGCTTTTACCAGTGGCAAGCATGGTCCTTTCCGTTCCATGCATCGATGCCGTGCGCGGTGCCGATAGCTAGGGCCAGGCGGCACCTCGCGAATTAATCATCCCGGCAGACACCCTGAATTGTGCCACGCTAGCTAGGACGTCCACGATCAGAAGCTATATATACGTGTCACGTGCGTGTATGCATAGTGCTGTGCTATGCATCGATCGGTCAGATACTGAGCCTTATTGGCCGGCCGGCGTGCAGGTCGATCCAACCTAGCTGTAGCTTGGGCAGAAGTTTTCCAGGCCACCACGCCCACCGACGTACGAGTGCTTCCTGCAACCATGGGCAGGCGCAGGTAGCAGCCGATCGATCATACGCACGCAAGTTAATTGAGGATCTCACATGAATAGTACTACTACCGGCCATGCAGGCAACGCACAACGATCTGGTACGTAATACTCTTGGTATTCTTGAATGTACGCCCCTGAAATAGCATGGATCCCTCTAGCTACACGTATCTCATCAAGTGAGCATGGAGATATAGTCAGCGATTATTACCAGCTACAGCTAGCAAAGACATGCCAATTACCAACGGTTCGTGTCGAATCGATTAAATTCGTTGCCCTAAATTACGCGCAATAAACATGAGAGATAGATCGACGCATCTATTCCTCTTGGATTCGGTGTGGGAATATATGACACATTCATTGAGAAGTAGCCGTCTGGTCCGACTGGAACGAACAACCACATTTGGGCCGGTATGTAGTGGCAAGCAGCCGTACACGGGTGATTATTGTGGCAAATGTTAGGGAGCATTCGGAGGTTGAGCTACTCTGGCCTCCCTAGATCTGGTTAAAACGTGCTACTAGTACGAGAGACGAGCACAGGTGGGCATGCAACCTCACGCGGACGTACGTACGTATACGACGCCGGCCATGGAAATTTCACGTACGTAAGTGAGCGCGTGCATTAACCGTTTTACGTGCTCGTCCGGCTCGCTTGCATTGCATGCATGCGGCGGGATGCGATCCCTCATCCGCGTCGTCGACGATCGAATTAAGGGCGGCAGGCCCTGATGGTAGCCGTTCGGTGGATCCGATGGACGGCCGGAGATGAATGAGTTGCTCGCTCGCCAGGTACGCACGTAACATTCGATAACTGCTCGCCATGCATGACCTTCTAAGACGTACAGTACTGCACGCGCAAGGCGAGAACGTCTGAATCGATCTGACCACATTAACTGACCGACTTGATGCTCATCACCGGTCGAGCATGCCGTCGCTTGGTAGGAGTACTACTAGGAGCAAGATGGAGGAGGGGACGCGACGCGCTCCATCTCGAGGAGGACGGCATATGAAGTAGGTAGGAGTAGTAGTACCGGTGCGCGTGGTCCGTACGTACGGTAGTCTGCCGTATTAAATGCCTCCGTCCTTCTTGCGAGGAGATTTGCCCACCATAAATTCACCGACAAAAACAACGATTCGATCCGCGCTAGTCATTTTTGTATGTGGAGCACGGGAGCTCTGGGGAGATAAAAGGAGGCAGTGTATACCGTTGAAAACAAGTTACTTTTTTTTTTTGAACTGAAAAACAAGTTACTTTCTGCTTGGGCGTGAAGATATGTGCGTGTATATGATGGATGGAATGGATGCTGCCGGAGCCCAGCCGCGAGAGTGCCCATGATACGGCTGTAAAGCCGACAAAGCCTCTGATTGGCCAGACGACAAGGAGCTGGCCCTGTACTTTGCTGGCCTAAACCACGTCCATCCGTTTTCGTTTCGTTTTTACCCTGTCAGTGCCGGCAGCAGAGCCAGCTCACGCCTCCTCGCTTTTAACCACCGTTTTGTGCTCACCGTTTATAGCGGTACTACTATACTCATTTTCCCCCTCGGTGGCTCCCTGCTGGTGGAAACAGCACACTTGGCACGCTGCTCGCTTGAACGACGCTGTCGGTTTACACGCGCCCGGCTGCTTCCGGCGATATGCCTGAGGTGGGTGTGGTGTCGTCTCCTCTGTGAGACTGTGAGAATTGTCATACTGTGTCTGATGACCGACCGGCTCGTCTGCTGGTTCCAGCAAGGTTTGGTCAGTCTCCAGATCGATTTCACCGGCTCGGATTGAGTGCGTGCTGCGGATCCAGTTGGAGTGCTTCGAGGTTCTCTCGATCGAGCTTCGATTGTGCTGGTGTGCCGATCGACCGGTCGTCGTGCGATACAGCTTCGGGTGGGTTGATTTCTGGACGCGTTTGACCACCGCTTTTGAAACACCTGACCTGTCTCCTCCCGTGGTATGTATGCTACACATGTCACCGTGTCTTGTCGCGGCCCCACCACCAATTTTAACAGGTGGCTGGATGGAAAACGGGACAACGAAGTGTCAGGCGCGGGGCTGAGCTCCACTCCGGGAAACAGAGCGCGCCGCGAGGAAACAAGCGAGAGATCGATTATTGGCGCCTACCAGTAATCGTGATACTAGCTAGCAACAAGGAGAGATTATTTGCAACGCGACACGGTACGGTGAACCAGCGCAAAGTAGGAGCGTACTACCAGTAGAATGACTACGTACCGGCGGCACCGCATTGCACAACTAGCTCGAGATTGCACAACCAGCTCGAGTTGGAACTGAAGAAGGACCCACCACCACAGAGAGAGAGACATCCATCCAACCCAACACAGCAGAGCACAGCTGCAGAGGAGACCAGAGTACCAGCTGTGAGCGGTGGCAGCAGCACCGCGGCGGCAGCCGGCGGCCGTAAAAAAAAAAGAGTTTAATTTGGCGGGACCGGGCGGCACAGGGGCCTCCGAAAACCATCACATGCCGCAAGGACGAAGCGGCTCGTCTCCTCCGAATGACCAAATCTGCCTGCGCGCCACCCCACCACCTCTTTCACGTGCGCCAGCTCACACACCCCGCCCCTGCCCCCTGCCCATAACGACCGCCACACGCGCGCCCCCGGCCGTCGGATGCCCATCGGGCGGCCTCTGAGTGGCGGCAGGGGTACGCGGAACGAGGGGGGCCCACGGTACAGGACGAGTGCTCGAGCCCCGGGCCCGGGCTCGGGGACTGGGCCGTGGGCTTCTAAACAATCATTCACGAGGGGTTTTGCACCAGACTCCCTTCCGTCCACCCGGGAACTGTCCCACGCACAAGGAAAGCCTTCCTCTTTTCGTGCATGCACTGCGCCCCTTACCTTAAACCCTGCCTTTTTCTTCCTCCTGATGTTCACCACCAACATATGTTCCTCAGTTACATTTTTTTTTCCTTTGCCTGGTTTCATCTTCACCCCCTCTCTCTTTTTTTCTTCTTCCACAAAATGGTTACTACTAGTACCTTTCTTTCTTCGAAGTTTCATCTTTATACTCAGAAGTAGTTTTTGTTCATAGTGATAGTTCTAATCGGATTAGGACGACGAAGCTTGTAAAGAGTGTGTTTTGTCGTTAACGAAAACATCCAGCAACAACAACACCAAAACATTCACACGAGTAAGCCGGCGCCAGGCTGTACCATTATTTTGCTTGCATGATTGCTGGTTATATTTGGTATGCCAGAAATGTCATACGGACCAGAGTATGTGAATCTAATCATAGTGTACCGGCATGCGGGTCAATGATTAATCTTTCAGCTAAATATCAAGTTTTATAAGCTTTAAACAATGAGATACATCACAACTGGTTGATACTTGCATTTTTATATTTCGAATATTACGTGTCGCTAGTGTCGCAACGTATGCTTCCAAAACTAGTCGAAAGCATATGTTTAGTTTGTATTTTTTTTTAAGTACACAAATGTATTATATCTATAAAGACGAAAGTAGCCTTCAACACACTCCGTTTCTTTTCTATTTCAATTCGAAATTCAAAATTTAGTATTATCACTTTATTAGAAGCAAAATATAAAGCTCTTGAAAGCAAATACTACGGCACCTAACCCATTCCTGGAAATGCTGGCGGCGGTGGTTCTACTTTGGGGTGGAGGAATATGTAGGTGCGGGGGGTGGGGTGCGCGCATGATTTTGGGTGGTTGAGGAGTGGCAAGTGGGGTCCCGGCTGATGTGGCAGGGAAGCGGCATCTCGAGGAGCGCGTGGGTGCTGAGATTTCGGGGCGCGTTTTCGAGCGCGAGAAAAAAAAAATACTACGAAATCAAAAGGCGCAGGGGCAGAGAAAGGGAAGCTGAGCTGGGAGTGAGCGGAAGACAGCTGGAGTTCCAGTGCGGCCGGGCAGCCGAGACGCAGCTCCCGTCGCCGTTCGCGGCCCTCCGCTCCGTGCATATCCATGCGCCCGGTCCACATGGACCTCCGCATCCCTGAAAAGCCCACGCAACCAACAACGGCTTCGAGTCTCCTCTTCTTTTTTTTTTGGCTTCCCATCTCGAGTCTTGACTTGGCCGATGCACCTGCGGCTCTCCATTATTTGTGGAGCTGCTAGCGACGTGACTAGTGCGCCCTACTGTCAGTGGCGGAGGTGAGATTGCTTGGCTGGGCATTCATATTTGTACAACGACGACAAAAAAAATTGTCGGATTTGGGCGAGTTTGTGGGCACTAGCTTGTGGGCTGTTGGTTACTGTGCTGCTGGTGAATAAATACCAAGGGAAGAAGGTTTCTGGCCCAAGCACATATACAGAATACAAGTAATTCTTTTTTTGTCCCAAAAATTTGGGTATTCATATGAATGCCCATGACTCTAATGAGCTCCGCCAATGCCTACTGTGTTGTGCTCACTACCTCAAAGGACAAATTCTCAATGCTCTGGACTTCGTTTTTTTGCCACAAATGATACGTACTGTACTACTGTTTGTTGATCCCTTTTTACAGAAAATGATACGTGCATGCACTCTGCTACTCTTGTTTAGTTTCCTGAAGCGTAACACTTAATCATGGGCCGGACAGTTCAACAAAGGTTTTGCAACGTAGTATACTCCTTACTGAACAGTATTCGTGTGATGATTGCTCCAAAAAATAAAGTATTTCGTGTGAGTTTGCCATCTAATCACAGCGTTAGTCGATGCCTTGCAACAAGATTATGACCTGGCGGAGTTTTGGCGCGTGCGGCTATGAGCTGCGTCGACGCGGAGGTGTGAGCGCCACCACCTTGCCTTTTGTTTCTTGTCCAGAACTGTAGCCGCGCTGTCCCCCTCTTCCCCATGTGTCCTACACACTTCACTATGCGCGGGCCCACCCGCTCATTCTATTTCACTCTTCCCTGCCTCCTCCTCCTCCTAACCTGCGGCGTTTCCCACAACGCCCCGGCCGCCCATGCCGAATATCCATTTTGCCCCTCGGCCAACCCTAATAACAAATCAACAGAAAAATAGTTTGGGTGGCTGGTCCCCCCAAATCTTTGCGCTGGAATCAAATAGGGTTCTTCTGAAAACTACTCCTTCCGTCTCAAAATACTTGGCATTCTAGCCAAATCAAGTTTTTCCAAAATACTTGGCATTCTCACTTCCCGAAACACCTTTATCTCTTCCCAATACACCTCTATCTCTATCTCTCTCCTTCTCGTTTTCTGCGCACCTACCTTATTCCTCTTCTCCTTAATCTCCGTGCCGGGGGCTACAATGCCAACTATAGTGGGACGGAGGGAGTACAAGCAACACAACGCAGCATATGCAGTGTCTTTCGCGACTGTGAAAGCTGACTAACGAACTCGTTGATTAGTCAACATATTAGTACTCTACTCTGTTTTTTTAATGTATTATTGAATTCCTTTCCAACACTAACACACATGTTCATTGTCTGCAATTGCTCTCTACTGTACTACTCCTAACATGGTGAGTCAATAGACTGGAAAAATAGTTCACAGATGCTCATAACACTATTGGGTTTAGAAAAAAAATAGTACATGGCTTCGGGTTGGGTTTAGAAAAAAAATAGTACATGGCTTCGGGAAAAAAAAGTTTCGCAAAAAGAAAAGATAGTACTCCTACATGTCTGTATTTTGGCTGAGAGCATAAGCAGGACATATGCCGAAAAAAGGGAATGAAGACCCCGCAGCTCAAGAAGTTAGGATACATTCCGTGCGGTAAAAGGCGACGCGTGGTAGCGGTATTCATTCCTCGGCGGCAAAGTTCGTTAATTTGATTCTCGTGGACCTTTTAACGGTCCCGGATTCTTCTCCTCCTCCCAGCATGCAGCTACTAGCAGCAGTACTAGTACGAGCGAGAGTGTTCTTTTGACCGGTCATACTACAGCAGCTTCAGCAACACAAGAATGGGAGCTAATTATGCTCCCCTCCGTTTCAACACCTCGGCGCGCACACATGATTCCATCCCGCCATTGATGCGCATGTGCACCTCCCGTCGCAAGCGGCAACGGTATTCTAGACTATACTATTACTAATCAAGGCAAATTTGCTGCATTACCGGCCGGCGCGTGCGTTTCTTTATTGACCCTGTCGCCCTTGTTTTCGTTATCCCTTAACCACGCTTATCTGGTCGCAATGAGCAATTAAGCGTGGTACAGTACGACGTAGTTCCTGCCCTGCGTGAGAGATCATGTCGCGGCGGTCCGATAAACGTAGAGATTGCATTACGCTTGATTTTTGAAGCCGGGGAGGGCAGGGCAGGGCGTGATTTAAGCAATTATGTCACACATGTGATGCCAGCACGGCGGCTTCCGCGGGACACTTGTCGAAAAGCGTTGAAACCCGAGACAAAACTGATCGGAGTCGTGTTGTGCTCTGCTTGGGGTCTTGGTGCAATCACGAAGAAAGTGACTTGGAGTATTGGATGGAGGAGAAAAACAAAACCCGGTAGTACTCCAGTTCTCTTGTACAAGTAGCGGGCAGCTTAAGAAGACATTTGCCGTGGGAGCCCTCAACTTGTGTGTTTTTCGGGTTTAGTCCCGACGAGACGAGCCCATGTTTTTAATCACGTTTTCTTCTGTATAAGTAGTAATAATCAATCACGTGGCACATGTATGTGTTGGGAGGGACGGACGGTGGGTAATCAGAGCAGAGTGGTCGCCAAGTCGGCATGCATGCATTTCTGCGCAAGGAAGCGTGAATTGAATGAGGTCGCCACAGGTGGAGTCGACGGGTGCTCGGCGGAGCCGCGGCCGTCCGTCCGCGCGCAGGCGTCCGTCACGCGCCAGTGCCGGTCGCCATTAATGGCGCCCTCAAGTCCCCAGTCGCTCGAGCGGAATCACGTGGCCGAAGCGCAGCGCAGGTGGCGCGTGCCCGCCACTTGAGCTTGGGCAGGAAGGGAAGGAAGGGAGGGAACGAACGTTCGGGCGCTGCCCCTGCGGGACGGCTCATGTTGTTCTCTGATCGCGCGCACACTTGCTCGGCCGTCGTCGACCTCCGACGATGCAGCGTCAAGAGGCCGTTTTCCTCTAGTGCCCTGGCCTGGCGGAGCAGCACGGCTGCAGTGTCCATGTGATTCATTTTGGCAGAGAGGTCGGACGGCTGATTCATTTCCATCTACTCCTCCTACAACCGTACGACCCGCGCTAGGCTGGTCCCGCCCGGTCAAAGCTGACCGACCCGAGCCAGAGCCAGGCCGAGTAGCCCATCCAGGGACCTTACCGTAAATACGCGCCAACTCCCGGGGCGGCCGCCGGAGCCGGACGGGGTCGCCATCGCCGCCGGGTCCCCCGACACAGGTCAAACCCCATGCCACCGCCCCACCCCGCGCCCACCCATATCAGCAATTCCCCGCCGCGCACGAGGGCGCCCACGTCTTTTCGTCCCAAAGCAAAGCAGAGCACCACCTCGCTGGCGGCTGGCCGCCTCGCCGCTCGCTCGGGCTCGTCTCCCCTCTCATGTCGTGGACTGGACTGTCGTCCATCGCGTTGGCCCTGCAAACGCTTCCATCGACCACAGCCAGCCTGCTGAACCCGCCGCGCAAAGCTCCCTCTCCCTCTCGCTCTCGTGACGCTGGTTTTTTTATTACTACTACAAGCAGTAGCGTAGCGTCAAGTGAACTCATCGATGATGGATGGATTTGAAATTTGGACGGCTCGTGCTCACCCAACTTTGCTTGGCCAACTCGGAAAGAGAGCGGCGCGGCCAATGGCGCACCGGTTTGGTGATTGACTCCGGGTTTAGTTATGTTGACCTCCTGCCTCTCATTGCTTGCTGATACCGGCGGCGCCACTCGCCCGCCAGCCCCCCAGATCCACCATTTTACTCCCTACTAACGTACTGCTACCTCGCCGTATCATTTGTCCCGTCGATTTCGTGTACGTACGGAGTATATTTCGTGCACAAAATTCAACCTTACCGTACGTCCTCCGTGGTGGGATCGCAGCTTGCTTCGAATTCAAATACTCCATGTGAATGGGAGAGGATCACGCATTTTGCGTGGCATGTTTTAATTGAGCCCTGAACTGGAGACAGGGCGGAATTACATTTCGAAACACAACCCTTCCTGTGACATACAAAAATTGACTAATAATTCGAACATGTTTTTTTGAATGAACAAATTCGAGCCGATTTCACACACACAACAAATCGGCCACTTTTTTTCGAACCTCAGGGGGCACCCTGCCACCGCTCGAACAATCCGAACACTCGAGTCGCGCAGGTCAAAGGCCAGGAGAAAAAGAGCATTTCATCAATCAACAAGGAAAAACAAACCGAATAGAGACAGCGCCGAGCGGCAGGCAGGTGCCGAAAAGCAAAGCAGAAATAGGAGGAAACAAAGAGGGTGAAAGCGAAAGAAACCGCTGCACATAAAAAAACAAAAGCCAAGCCACGCTCCTGCCTATTTCTACTTCTCCCCCTGCCCCTTCTGCCCCCTTCCCTTCCCTTCTTCTCTTCTCTCTCCTTTCCCCACTACTAGCCCGCCCCCCTCTCTCTCCGCGCCGCTCTGTTCCATCCCATTCGCCATTCCGTCCGGCACCCTGCCACCGCGCGCCGCCGTCGGGACGCCGCGTCGCGGGGCCCGCGTGCGAGGCCTGGATTCCCGCTTCGAGGAGGAGGAGGAACAGGAGGAGGCCACAGGGCGTTCGCTCATGATGCCGTGATCGCCCCTCGCGCGCAGCCGGAGGATGGGGAAGGTCGGGCTCGGGGTGGCCGCGGGCTGCGCCGCGGTGACGTGCGCGATCGCCGCCGCCCTCGTGGCGCGCAGGGCGTCCGCGCGCGCCCGCTGGCGGCGCGCCGTGGCGCTGCTGCGCGAGTTCGAGGAGGGCTGCGCCACGCCGTCCGCGCGCCTGCGCCAGGTCGTCGACGCCATGGTCGTCGAGATGCACGCCGGCCTCGCCTCCGACGGCGGCAGCAAGCTCAAGATGCTGCTCACCTTCGTCGACGCGCTCCCCACCGGGTACGGCCTCCCCTCCCCTCCTCTTCCTTGCTGCTTCCTGCCTCCCTGCTTTTGGATGCCTCGGCAGTCCTTGATTTGATGCGCTGGTTTACTTTTCTGATGGTTCTTGGCTGCAACATTAAAATAAAGTTTTTTCCACCTCTCTCAACTGACATGTTGGTAGTTGGATCATACCCTTGCATCTCGCCATCTTGCTCGGTTACGGTGTTGCGCGGGTGTGTGTATGCGAATGCGACTATTTTTTCCTTTGGTTCCTGCTTCCTTGCCTTCCGAGTGATGTGGAGCGATGCGCATTTCTCGCTTTCCTTTTGGGTGCCGGTGCCAAATGCTATCAGTACGGATTTGCCCGGTCGTTTCTCCGCTCCGTGCTTTACAGAGCGTTCTTTTGATTTGATCGTCTGTTCTGTAGCACCACATTTCTTGAACCTTTCTGCCCCAATGTAGTTTGCATTGGACTTTGGCCTCCTCCGGACTAGTCGTGTCTGCCGCCGCCAAGATGGGGATACTTTCCACTGCTTCGTTCCCCGCCTTCCTGCTTCTTGCTTGGCCCTGTTGTTTTAGCCGTGCTGTGCAATGGTGAACACATTTAGGTCTACTTTTCTTATGTAGTTCATCCAACAGTAACGAATTTGGACCGTTACTTTTTCTGATATTTTTATTACTAGCTGTTCTTAAAGTCGCCGTCTTTATTCGATTCCGTATAATGCCGCGTACATCTCATCGATTTTCCTCGTGGAATTCATGCAAATACGACGTCATAAAGTCGCCATCTTTGTTGGAACGGGACAGAACGATTCCCATTTCTTGATTCGTCTCTATGGGAGCTTACAGGCTACAGCCTTGCGTTGAATCGCCACTCTTCCATGGGTTTTGAATAGTCCTCCTGATGCCGCCTGCACTGCAGTGCTGCGCCTTTGTGCCGGTGCAGCTCCGGGGCGGAGACCATTAATCTCGCCAGATGCCACGCATTTGCCATGTGCTCTTATGCCGCCTGAGGCAAGCACTGTTGGGTTGACGCTTGCATTCATGGCGGGGTTTGGTGCCCGGACCGCCATAAAGCGGGCCTGGAGTGTGGCATCTTGGGACATGAATCTGCCTACGCTTTTATGTGGCCGGCATTGGGTTCACAGGCGCCAGGTTGTATTCCACAATGGCAATGGCGCCTGGGACGTTCTCTGTCAGATGGGGAATCATTGCTTGGGGAGGCCGCACTTTTTGGTGACAAAGAATATCTGATGATGATTGTGAGCCGTAATGTGGAAATGTTTCTATGTTCTCCTGGGCTGGGATCCTCAGCTGTGCCAATTCAAGGTCATAGGCTTGTGCGGTTCCATGAGTTCATCCGATTCAATCTGAACAATCGGAGATGAAGGCCAAGCCAAATTCAACCGCTTGGTTCTCACGAGATTGTGGGCAGCTGTCTAGATTCAAGGTTTTGCAAGAATCACTGTTCTTGCAACAGCTTAGCGTGCTGGTAGAAACTCTGCTTGACAGATGGATACACGTCGGTTTGGTTGGCCTTTTGTTTTTTCCTTGTGTCACATGTTTGGATTTTAGTTCTATGGTCTTTCTCGTTCAATCCCAGAGTGGTTCTTGTGAGGATTGGTTATACCTTGTCCGTATTTGTGACGGGATTGGAACGCTTTCTTCTAGGCTAGTATAGCGTTGTGCAAGATGATGTATGTTTTGACTAACATCTTTGTTCAACTTGTTCATTTTTATATATCGTAGGGAATATTGCAGCCTTTATATGCAATAGTCTCGTAGCACTGATCAGTAGCATGAAACCAGACTGTCCAAGCCTGTAGATGTTGCTCAGTTTCATTCGCCTAGCAACACCAACTTTTGCGTATCTAATTTGCATCAACATTTTCCATTTAAGCCTGTAGTGTTTAGTTGGAAATAGAAGGATACACACATTTTCCATTAGCTTACAATATGAACTTCCTGTAAACCTTAAAATCACTCTATGATTACACTTCATGTGTTCCTTTCAAATTGTGCTCAGACATTTAGTACATTTCGTTGCCCTTTTGCTGTGGTGGTTTCTGATGTGCAAGATTGCAGATATCTAACTCACGTAGGCATGGCAAAAACGCGTGAGTTGCGCTAGCCGTTAAGCACACCCACAGGGGGGATGCATCACTGAACATGGTTTTGAGCTGGCATGAAGGTGGCTTCGTGTGTTTTGTCGTGTATTCTGCTGTACAGCATCAGGCATATAGCGGCTACTGTTTCCTTGCGTGGCATGGCAAAAGAGTGTGAGGTGCGCTAGCCGTTATGCAAATGCATAAGGGGGATGCATCACTAAACATGGTTTTGAGCTGGCACCAAGGTGTCACCATGTGTTTTGTCGTGAAGGGGCTTTTCACGGTATTCTAGTGTACAACTTCAGGCATATAGCGGCTACTGTTTCTTTACATGGCATGGCAAAAGTGTGTGAGTTGCGCTAGCCGTTAAGCAAACGCACAAAGGGGACGCATCACTAAACATGGTTTTGAGCTGGCACGAAGGTGTCACCACGTGTTTTGTCATGAAGGGGCTATTCACGGTATTACCAGCTACTGTTTCCTTACGTGGCATGGCAAAAAAGTGTGTGTTGTGCTAGCCGTTAAGCGCACAAGGGGCCAAGGGGGATGTATCACTGAACATGGTTTTGAGCTGGCACGAAGATGACGTGTGTTTTGTTGTCAAGGGGCTGTTCACGGTATTCTGATGTACAACTTCAGGCATATACCAGCTACTGTTTCCTTACGTGGCATGGCAAAAAAAGCGTGAGTTGCGCTAGCCGTTAAGCGCACAAGGGGGATGCATCACTGAACATGGTTTTGAGCTGGCACAATGGTGTCACCGTGTGTTTTGTCGTGAAGGGGTTGTTCACGGTATTCTGGTGTACGACTTCAGGCATATAGCGGCTACTGTTTCCTCACGTTGCTTGTCATTGCGTGCATAAACGGCTACTTACAGCTTGCTCAAACAGCTTTTGTCATTTTGCATTAATTGCTTGTATTGTATGATTGAAGCTTGATTTTCTCGAGTCACTTTGGAGAAGTTTAGTTACTTTGGAGAAGTTGATTCGTTGTTGTTACTACAAATGTTTTATACTATTCAATTTACAATTGATAGCAATAGAGTCATTTCTTTAAGGATTTGACTTTGGGGTATTTGGTGTAAGTCCGCTCGTATATATTCACCAGAGACTACCTTTCCTTTTCAAATTTATAATGATGTGGTACGTTGATTAAATGAATGTGTCATGGAAAATATTTAATATTTCGTCAACAATAACCATGCTTACTCTGGACCATGTTCATGTAACAGAAATGAAGAAGGTATATATTATGCCATTGATCTTGGGGGAACAAACTTTCGGCTGTTGAGAGTAGAAGTTGGTGCTGGCTCCGTGGTCATCAGTCGGAAGGTTGAACATCAACCCATCCCTGAGGAACTGACCAAGGGTACTCTTGAGGTGCTTGTTACGTTATACAATTTTCATTTTCAAATATACATGTATTTTTAATGCACGCCACTGATTTCTAGTTCACCCACAGGAGCTATTGAACTTTATTGCCTTGGCACTGAAGAATTTTGTGGAAAGAGAAGGTGGAAAAGATGAGAGAAGGGCACTTGGTTTTACATTTTCTTTCCCTGTTAGACAAACTTCAGTGTCTTCAGGTTCATTAATTAGGTGGACTAAAGGGTTTGCAATTGAAGATGCGGTAAGGGACACTTCCTAGATCTGTACTCTGCTATTAATGAGCCACGAGTTATTGTATCAGTAAGCGAATGAAGACTTGCTATATGGTCTTTCTAATACCATAATTAGATACATAGACTGTTTATGGAACACGTGCACTCTCTTTCCATGATGTGGCGAGTAGCCATTTTGTGCTAATGGTGTATTTCCAACTTCCTTTTATCTCAACCGTGTATGTTTATATGATGGGAATCACACAATGTTTATTTTTATGTATGATTGCTTTCAGTTTATTAATTTAATATGGTATTTATTGATTTGAGACATTGAATTTCAGGTCGGGAAGGACGTTGCTCAGTGTTTAAATGACGCACTTGCTAGGAATGGACTAGATGTGCGAGTCACTGCACTGGTAGGTTGTTGTCTGCTTTTGTTGCCACTGCGTTTAATCCAATAATCCTGACTGTTATGTAAAGCCTGTGAATTATAAAATCCGGGGAACCTTGATTGTGTTTATTGATAAACTATCACTAATTGATGGATTCGTAGTGTCAACCTTGCAACCCGAACAATGTCAGGATTTGAAATTACAATGGGGGATGAAAGGACCATCAGTTAAGTTGCTTAAAAGACCTGTAGTTTTTGGCTGTTATCTCTTTTCCTGATGCCAGTGCATCCTGTCAATCACTTGCTTGAAATGATATATGGTCAGGGATTGTTGGGCCTAAGTTATCAAAGTTTTGTTCCTGGCGATGTCACATGGACTTTTGTTTTTTCTCCAATCATTTTTTATGAGCTACAACAGCATCATCTGCTATGCTTATTTTTCCCACATCATTGTCACACCGCGTAAATCCATTTTAAATTCTAATCTTCATATGTAATTTTTTACTTAGGTGAACGATACTGTGGGGACATTAGCTTTAGGGCATTATCATGATGAGGATACAGTGGCTGCTGTGATCATCGGTGCGGGCACCAATGCTTGCTACATCGAACGCACTGATGCAATTATTAAATGTCAGGGTCTTCTCACAAACTCCGGTGGCATGGTATGTTCCTGTAGTCAAAGTATTATTTCATCAAATGCTCCCTTGGGAAAAAAAGGAGGGTGGTTCTTATATGGTGTGTTCCAACATTCGTCCATCAGGTAGTAAACATGGAATGGGGTAACTTCTGGTCATCGCATCTGCCAAGAACTCCTTATGACATCTCTCTGGATGATGAAACACAAAATCGCAATGATCAGGTGATACTATGTGTAAATATATCATTATGTAATACGTTGTCCTTGGTTAGTGAGGCTGATCATTTTGGTTCATTTATGCAGGGCTTTGAGAAAATGATCTCCGGAATTTACCTTGGGGAGGTTGCAAGACTGGTGCTCCATCGAATGGCTTTAGAATCAGATGTTTTCGGTGACGCCGCTGATGGTCTGTCTGCCCCCTTTACGTTAAGGTATCTTAAAGCTTGCTGTTGCTTTGCTTATGTCAAATTATTGTGTTATGCAAAAGAGAAGAAATATTCCTGCTGCTCCTATGTGTTCAAACACCTTAGCTTGTTTATCGGAGTACTTGGAAACCTTACTGCTCCGTTTATTTCTTTGTTAGAACATGTTAAATTATTCTGTTACAGAGCTTTAGAAGGAAAATGTTAGTTGGCTGAGTTTGCTGATCCGAATCAGTATCGATAATGCTTTTCTACAGAAATTATTTCTAATGGATGTTTTGTGTCCTCATTGTGGTCCAGCACACCACTTCTGGCTGCAATTCGCGAGGACGATTCACCAGATCTGAGCGAAGTCAGGAGGATACTGCAAGAACATCTGAGGGTCAGCTTTCCTCACCTCCTTAAATTATGCGTGTGCATTTTTGGACCAATCTGTACTGAAGGTGCTGCTGATTTCTTGTAGATACCCGACACACCTCTGAAAACTCGAAGGCTTGTCGTGAAAGTTTGCGACATTGTCACTAGGAGAGCCGCCCGTCTTGCTGCTGCTGGGATCGTCGGAATACTGAAAAAGCTTGGTAGGGATGGGAGTGGCGTGGCTTCGACGGGAAGAACACGAAGCCAGCCAAGGAGGACGGTGGTTGCCATTGAGGGGGGTCTGTACCAGGGCTATCCTGTGTTTAGGGAGTACCTCGATGAAGCCCTAGTGGAGATCTTAGGGGAGGAGGTGGCACAGACGGTGACGCTGAGGGTGACAGAGGATGGGTCGGGGATCGGAGCAGCTCTTCTCGCCGCCGTACATTTGCCGAATAGACAAGGTTCCATATAGTGAGACATGATACAGGAGCTAGCGCTTCTGTGCAAATGTAAAAAGGAACATTGTTTGATATCTATATTCATATATATAAAATCTGGTCTTGTGCAGAGAAATCCCTGTACTCCTGTCTCAGGCCTATGGGTTCCTCTCCTGCCTTCGTGTATGTAGAAAGATTGCTGAGCTTATTGTCTCCCTTGGAATCCCCGCGGCCGGTGAAGTTCCTATAAACGGAAAAGAAAATAACCAACTCGTTCAGGATGTAGTCTTGCTGGCTATAGTTCTCATGGAAAGCCGAGATGGACCAGACTACATGATTACAGTGCTGCACTCTTCTTCAGGATGTAGTCTTGGGACCATGTTCATCCTGAACGTTATTTAGACCAGGGATCAAACACTGAGGTTCGGCATTTCAACATGAGACTGATCTTCAATTACTGCTTCACCAAGGAAAGAAACTATCATCCATTCAGTTGACGCAATTGTAAAATATCAGGTGGATTATGGATACCTTTCTGCTGTTAATTTTATCTTCTTTTCTGGCAATTGTTTACTTTTTTTTGAGAGAGAGAGAGACGGCAGCAATTGTTTACTTGTTAGTGCTTGTTTACGTGTTTTGCGCTTACAACACATCACTGGAATTGCCAAAATGAGAAACCGGATCTTTGAATGGCCAAGAAGCCCAACAGAAGCTCGAGGTCAATGGGGGCCCAACATTTGAAGCCCATGGGAAACTCGGCGCTTGCGCCATTCGAAAAGGAGGGACGGCTTCTTCCGGGAGTCTTTTACCTGTATGCCATTAAGAAAGTTGATGGTTACCTGTGTGCCATTAAAAAGTTCTTAGACACCTGTGTGTCATCGCGCAAACTTTCTTTTACCTGTATGCCATTTTGGACGGATTGAGAGCTAACGGTGTTAATCAGAGATGTAAAAAGACACTTTTGCCCTTGGTTTAACCATTAGGGATTTAAAATTCAGAAAAAATGAAAATAATTGAGAAAAAAATAAAAAATCAGAAAATTGAAAATAATTTTTAAAAAGCACAGAATATCAGGAAAATAAAAAATAATTTATAAAAAGCATAAAAATAGGAAAAATGAAAACAAATTCTAAAAACCGTAAAAAGTCAGAAAAATGTAAAATAAATTTAAAAAACCATAAAAAATATATTTTCAATGTTTTGCACTGCAGCTTGTTTTTGCGTTGCACGTGATGTGTTTTTTGCGTTGCACGGAGTCTGAACATAGGTCACGGCCATCCGCGCATGCATATCAGTTCAGGGCCCCACCACATCCTCTTCCTCAGGCAAAACGTTATCCTCTCCTCCCTCTTCTGATTTCCCCTTTCTCTCTCTTCCTTCCCCTCCGGTCAACCAAATTCCATGAAATTAGCTGCCGGCGGTGAATAATCTTACCAAGAACAACCATGGTCTGCTTCCTCTATGTAAAAGCAACCCGTTTGAGGCATCTCCAAGATCGAATGGTCCAAGATTCGGTGATCATGGCAAGAGGGGTTGCTGATGCACTTTCTGTGCAGCTCGGAGACCGAGCAAACCACAGCCGGCGTACGCCGCCCAGGTGAGCTGGCCATAGCCGGGGGCGCAACGGCGGCGAAGTCGTTGGGGCGGTCGACGTTGCGCTTCACCAGCAGCGGCTCGGCGGCCTGGAGGCCTCGACGCCCAGCGGCTCGGCGGCCTGGAGCCGCCCTCCCGGCGCCCTGGAGCGCGCGGCGGCCTGGCACCGCGCGCAAAACGACAAGTGAGACAGGGGTGAAGGAAGGCCGAGCGACGGGGGAGCTCGTGGTCCTGGGCGGCGGCGGCTCGAGTCCTGGGCGCCGGCGGAGATAGGTTTCAAGGGATCTGATGTAGATGGGCAAGCACAGATGGAGTCATGGAGAGGGGCACAATGGACTTTTTCTTACGTGGGTCCCACCAGTCAGCCGGCAAACCGTTAAAGTTCTAACAGCAGATGGACGGAATGGCACACAGGTAAAAGAAAATTCACACGATAGCACACAGGTGTCTAAAAATTTTTTAATAGTACACAGATAACCATCAACTTTCTTAATGGCATACAGTTAAAAGACTCTTCTTCCGGAAGGAGTAGGAGTGTAGGACCCCAATCCACCCGTCGTCTCCTCTGCGCGCCCCGCCGTCGTTCTCTCTCGTCGCCGTTCCGCCAGCGCCAGATGACGTGAGTTTCCCCCATCGACCGCCTCCTCTTTATCCCCTCCCAAATCGTGCCTCCTTCACCGTTCTGATCCATGTGTGACCTTCTTTCTCTGATGGATGTGTTACTTTCGTGTGCGATATGGCTATCTAATTCGACTTCGCTGCTCTCTTATCGCGCTGCCTTTCGATGGAATTTCGCTAATGGAACATGAATTGAACGGATCGTGCTGCATGTAGTGCGTGGGAAGGAGAAGAATCAGCTTATAGTTGCAAGGTGAAGAGTTTTTTTGTTTGTTTGTTCCCTTTTGCGGCTGAACTGTTGTTTTCTGATCCCCGAATGCACCATGGTTCATGATATGTGGTGAAGCAGATCAATTGTTTGTGTGTATTTACGATTTGGGCTGCATTATTGCTGTCAGTTTTGTTGAATCCTCCTGATGTATGATGTGACTTCTGGTATGATGGATATACTTCCAGTTGGTGAAAATGAGATCAATTCGTAGCATTTTGAACTTTCCAGTTGGATCATCGACTCTTCTTTTGACTCGTATTGATATATCAGTATGTGATTGACTAGGGGAAGAGGATATGTCCTAATTTTCTTTGGACTGTTTGCTGACGACAAAAAACCTGGACAACTGCAGTCTGAAGGGTTGGGGTAGGACTCTGAGACTGCAACGTTTCTGTAACATTTAGTCTGGAAACTGTGGGCATATACATCTAGTCTAAGGAATTTGAAAGGAGTGGCTGTACAGAGGATTGTAGATAAGGAAGGATCAGACACCTTGTTTTGGAGTAGATTACTGACATGTAACTGGAGAGTGCTCAACTATCTTGGAAAAAAAATGTTCCAGATTGGACATCCTTTTAGCTGTACATGAACATGATTGTATCTTCAGCATGTTCTTTGTAGTACAAGCAAACGAGATATTAGAGAAAACATCTTGTTCAGAAAGTACACTTGGTTGAGAGAGAGATATTGGGAATATTATTGTTGGTAGCTGATAGGTTTGTTCACATACTTGTTGCAGATAATTCAGCCAGGCCAATTTCAGTCCAATAGTACCACACAAGCTGAAGCATTTTGTAATCTCAAACAGCGATGTTTATGTGGCTAACATCCACATATAATGTGCAATAAAATAAACACCGACAAGTGATGGTGCTATGACAGGTGCCATAGCATATCTCGAGAACTGCATTTGATTGGGTCAAATATAATAAAGAATTAAAGATGGATTTAAGTCATCTGTGAAACATCTGGGCAGGTACCTGGCTTTGTCTGTTCACAGTCCTATGTTTGGAGCTCACACTTCTATAATAATTCCGCTACTTGACAATATGCTAACCTTTACATTTTAAGTCTTGCTGAACGCTCATGTGTCTTACATATTAGGAGTACCATTTTTCTGTTTCTCTTTCAACAAATTTGTTTCTAATTTCCCCTTTGCACCAAGTTTATATTAATATATCACAGTTGAGTTTATGGCATTTATCTGCAATTGAATTTATCGCCTCAAACCGTGCTCAGTATTTCACTTTCAGTAGTCTGTTTGCTAAACATTGTTGCTGTCTTCTGAATATTTCATGAACATTTTCTAAACTAAAACAATGCATAACAGCTCTCTGGACTATAGAATTAGCAGCCCGGCCCTTTTGTACCTTTAATTCATTTGGAAGGTATTTCTTTTGTAACCTGTCAGTGGAATTATTTCACAAACCTAATGTCCATGTGAACAAATGTGTGTCTGACTTTGAACCATGCAGGCATGGTTCTGTATGAATATTTGCAAACCTTGCAATTTCAAACAGCCTATAGGTTATACAGAAACAATGGTTCTTGAAGGACAGGGTATGACTGCCGATAAAAACATTGTATTTATTTTCTTTTGTGAGTCTTAAATACATAATAAATTGTTTCGTATTTATTTATTTATTTGTTATATGCTTATGGTAATTAGTAGATGGTAGCGCAATATGATAGTGTACTAGTTAGTATGTTATGCAAGTGCTAACTGAAATGCCGGTTATTTAAAAAAAATACAATTCTTCTTGATGGGAGAATTCAGTTTCAAGAACTGTGCTCTTGATTTCTTATTTCTCATTCAAATTCACTGAACAGACTGTTAGTTTCACTTTTGAATGCACAACTCAATAGAATTCAGAAATGTTTTAGTTTGCAAACATCATGGTTGATGCACTCTTTGCACGTGCACATAATATTGTGATTCATGAAAAATGGTGTAACCTGCTGCCTTTATGCAGGCACTCTTGAGATGAGGACCTAGTTACCTGTGAAATAACAGGCTGTTGTTATTTTCTAATCAAGGATCCACCCTCATGCTACTTTGCACTGTCGTTACCCAAATGCAGACAGCAGAAGAACATGAGTCCTGCTTGACACTGGTTAGTGATAAGTTGATCTTAACAGCTCATCTGTACGCTGTTGCAACTGCTGGGTCTCTTTGTTACTTGGACCACTGCACCTAAATCCTCCTGTGGTTGCCTCCAAAGTTTCTTGCACCACTCAGAGTTCAGGTGACGATGCTCTATATTGAAGTATTGCTTTGAGAAATCTTCAGCCACTACAAGTTCTCTATGCTACCTTCCGCGGATCTTGTCTTTACAGGGGGTACTTTTACCTACACTTTTGTACAACATATGCTCTACAAAAGCACTAGAATAGCAGAAACTGTCACAAGGACAACGGCAGTGACGCTTTTGGGAATATTCTCTGTCCAGGTGCTAGGATGGCTAGGGGATCATACGTGTGTTTCCTCCGTTCAAATGTCTCCCACCTTGCTCCAAAGTGGGCTTTCCACTGCTGCTGTGTGGTGTAGGGTGCTAAATACTGTTTCATCCCAATATCGGACTCTTCACAGAACTCTACTATTTGGTTGTTCAGGTTCATTGCATGTTCCACGCTTCCATGACCTGAGAGAGATGGTGCTGAAGATAGGAACCCCACCAAGTAGAAAACTTCCTCATCTGGTATGACTACCGACGTTCTGTTGTCCCACCTGCATCAAATGAATTGACATATTGAGCACATAAAATTGCAAATGGACACAACTTATTCGAGACCGTAATTTTGCAAACGAAGTTGGTTAATTACTTTGATCTGTTCACTGGGTACAGCAGTATGGGACCGTTGTTGCTATCTTTCAGGATCTTGCCAAAGACTTCCCTTGCAAATTTGTGGATTGTGCTCCTTGGAATTAGAAGATTCAGCCAAGGGTGTGGCACTTCCCAGAGGCCTTGTGCCCTCAGCTTCACCTCGGAGGTGTGCACTCTCTCCAAGAACTCCACGTATGTGACATCGGTGTGGAATAAAGTGGACCGTATGTATCTAAGCCGAGATAGCAGTGCACTAACTTCCTGTAAATATAGGCAGTTATTACCGGGTCACGTCACACGTCAAGATCTTGAAGCCAGTCATAGAGAAATAGTTAACTCACCTGTTCCATGATATCATCCTCGTCAGGATTGAAGTTCTTGGTTAGCTCGAGGCAGTACAGAACTCTTCCATCGGACTGAAAATGGCTTGCTTGGACTGGGTCCTGTGGCTTGAAGGATGTCCTCCAGTTGTTCAGGATCCCTGTCCTGTTTATGATGACAAAGCCTTCAATGTAGTCAAAGGTGTTCTCCGCCATAATCAGCATCTCCTGGTCCTCAGTGAAGCTTGCAAAGTCCGAGTAGAGAACTCGTATCCACCTTACCTGTCATCGTATCCATTTACCACTTGACTGCAAGTTCTATCTGTATGATGAATGAATAATCAAATCATATTCAGCTGCGATGCTTACCATCTTTGGAGCAGGCTCAAGGGCAATCTTTGCTCTGGTGATGATCCCAAACTGGCCGAGACCGCCGAGAGCAGCATAGAAGAGATCAGAGTTCTCCTCGGGTGAGCAGGTAAGAAGATCTCCTCTTCCTGCATTCCGTATAGTTATGACAAGGTATAATCGATCAGCCACTGTATTTTCTTTGATTATTATGTGAACCTAGTTCAATGCTTATGTGGGTTTGTTTGAGACCTGTCACAATCTCCAGTTGATTGACATTGCTGACCTGCGGGCCGTGCCGGAACGCTTGCCCGCTGACTCCCGCATTGGACAAGGTTCCGCCGACAGTGAGATGGAGATAGTCGGTCCAGGACTTGGGCGCCAGGCCGTACTTGAGCGTCTCGCGCAGCACGTTGATCCATAGCTCTCCTCCAGGGGCATCGACAAACGGTGAAGTGCCGTCGTCGTGCACCCGCGTCCTCTCGCCCTGGAGTGATTCCATCTTCACGACGATCCCCCCAGCCGCCTGGGACTGACCCATGAGCGAGTGCCCGTGCCCGCGCGCCGCGACGGTGAGCGGGGAGTGCTCGCCCAGCAAGAAGACATGCCTCACGGTGGCGGCAATATCAGAAACGGAGCCGGGGTGCAGCACGGCGGCCGGCAGCAAGCTGCAGCGGTTGCCGAAGTCGCGCGCCACGGCGGAGACATCATGGAAGCTGAAGTGGCCGTCGAGGCGCAGCGAGCCGAGGGACGAGATCACGTCCGCGTCGGGCACATGCATGGTCACCCCGACGAGCGCCAGCAGCAGGAGCAGCTTGAAGCAGTGCGCCAGCGATGGCTTCATGCTGGCCGGCTCCTCGATTTTTTTGATTTATAAGCAGTGAAGAAACCCAACGAAAAGTATGGAGTTTGGCAGGTCGGTGGTGAGGGCAGTTAGGAAGGCTTGGAAGAGGCGGACCGAGTTCTTGAGGTGCAACAACTGTAAGAGCAGAGAGATGGAGGGAGGGAGGGAGGTTTGAAGGCGGTGGCTGTCCATGCAGAGGAGGGAGGGGGTCTCTCTATATAGGAGCTTGGGGTGACTAAGTGGTGCGGTCAACTGGTCCTGGGCGCTAGCTGTTTTGTTTGGTAAAAACCGTATGACGACCGGCTGCCTGCTTGCTTGCAAATTTGGATGCAGACATGTCCTAGTGGTGCATTGGAAAAGTTTCTTTTTAGAGCATGATGTTCTTGCTTTATAGCTCCTATATGTCTTGAGCACGGAGTAAGAAGCAGCTAATGGAGACAGAGGTGAGGAACCAATCTCATAAAAGAAAATTCAGGCGGATTCTCTGTTCCTTCGGAAGTGGACTCAGCCTATCGTCGGGGGGAGGAAAACGGACAGTCACATGGGTTGCATGCGTCTGTCCCTGCCCAAACCCACAGGACATCCATATATTTTGGATGCTGTTGGATCGGCCTCCGTTTCTGTGAAGGAGCCATCCTTACCGCACTGCCCACTGACGAATCTTTGTTAAGAAGACGGCATGAATAAACAAAGTTGGGCTTGATCTTTTGGTTAGCTCAATCGTATGGACATGGATCACTTCACTTGCGACATCATTTTCTCCTAATTTTGGAGACGAGGAGCTTTCGCGTGATAAATATATGGTATCACTACTTGTCCCACTTGGCATCCTGTGCTCAGGTCAGGTCCATCGACGTTGAGCTCCTTCATTTGGAATTGCGTTGCGAGACTGGAAAACAGGGGTCCTCAAGCTAGTTTCTCGTATCTTATAGCATCTGGGTGATGGCAACGCAAGCACACATGGGGAACCACTTTTCTGGTACGACTTGGACTGTCGCATTTGCTGCTGCTGCTCATCCTTCGCGTATGTGGATGCCCAGCTCGGCTACGTACACATGCGTACGCGGCACAGCAAGCCGGGGTCCGATTCTGTGGACGCCTAGGAGTCCAGATCGATCCATATGGAAAAGTATCCGAACCAAACGCAGCAAATCATATCAAGGAATGCATCTGACCATGCAACAACACTTGTGACTTGCACGAACGATCTTGCTGTTGGTGTCAGGAATTAAAGTGCAGTGGTGAAACCGACACGATGGACACCGGCATACGGTAACGCATCGGGATGCGACCAAGTGGTTCGTTCTGTCTGGTCGGGCTGCTCGAGCTGGAGCACGGAGCAAGGCAGCAAGGATAGGGAGGCCCCCATGCGTCCTCGCCGGCCACCGGCCACTTTGACCGTCATCTCCTCGTCCATCCTGTCCAGTTGCATGCGCGGTAGGCAGACTCCACCAGGACGGAGATTCTTGTCCCTCTCACGTGGCAAATTAAACAAAAATCCAAAACGGCATGTAACACTGATAAAAAAAAATCTAGAACGAATGCTCTCAACTGCGTCTTCGTTCTCGTGTGAACTGACAAATGGACATGTAACACAGTAACGTAAAGGATTAAAGTTTAGTCGTAGTCTAATAAACAAGTGAATGAAGTTCACTTGCGAAGCAAGATACTTAGATATATGTAGCTGTTGGCTCACCACCCTTCCAGAACACGGCCACCCCCCACTACACCAGGGAATGGTGGGTTTGTCATGGATGGATGGCACCACCATCGATCGATCGACCACCTTTTTAGCTCATTGACCTTGGCGGCGCCCAGCCATCTGTTGCGAAAGCACGCTTGTGTCAATGTTGTCCATACAATTCATCGTCAACAGTCACATGAATTTATGCAAGCTGGAAAAGCAAAATTTGAGCATATGCGGAATAGGTGCATATATGGTTTTGAGTTTTTCCCCCCTTTGCATACTCAACTTTTCTGACATTCACTTGTGGTCAAATAAACCGGAAGTTTATAGTTGCCTTGATGATCGATTTCGTCAGTGCGATGTGCGATCAATCTAATTAAAAAGAAAAGGTGATGACGTACTTGCAAAGTACTCTTGAACTTATGTAGTGCTACTCCAGCTAGTACAAGGAACTTCTGTTCATATGTTGATTTGTCGAGCCATAGACAAGTCAATCGAGATGGTACCAATGATAGATGCCATTTTGCACAGGTGTTCGTGCTCTGTTCCGACATGTACACTGGGTCACTGGCCGACTAATTTAGCTGATGTGTGAGCAAGGAAAACACTGTCACTCATAGATGCTTTCATGCATATGCATGGCATGGGAGTCATCAGACCGGACTAGGAGGCCGGAGAGCGATCGCCGGTGTGGCCCGGCCTTGAGATCGCGCGGAAGTGGACTCCGGGGGCCCGCAGACCACGTGGCCATCTTGACATTTTCTTCTGTAGCTTTCGGCCCGCGGGGTCCAGCATCGATGTGTCAGCGTCTCGGATAATTTCCAACTCATCCTGTGGGGGCATGGCCCACAATGCTGTTTGGTTCTGGGA
This sequence comes from Eragrostis nindensis, assembly GCA_012490785.1. Lineage (NCBI taxonomy): Eukaryota > Viridiplantae > Streptophyta > Magnoliopsida > Poales > Poaceae > Eragrostis > Eragrostis nindensis. Next base: position 812,132 of record JAAXCT010000170.1, read on the forward strand.
TTTTGTGCTGTTCGGAATTCTGAACACGAGGATTGCCAAAAAAAAAAAAAAGTAGACAAATTCATGAGTTGCTATAGTAGTACTAGTAGAACATCCCAAATACAAAATCATGGGTTGCTCAACCAAGAAAAAAAAGAGTACAAAACCATGGCTTCTGTGTGGCACTTTATTTCTTAAATAGAAACATATGCATGATTTCTCAATTTTATATGGCTGATGATGTTACCATAGATTATATTTCATCGTGTCATTTGAGGAAGCTTTTCTTTTCATCTCTGGCTTCAAAATTTTCGTAGGGCCGGGCGAGGAATAGCCCCATATGGCATAGCAAAAACACCTGCCCAGTCACGCGGAGGAGTGTTCAACGTCCGACGAGCGCAATTCAGTGGCAGGTGCGTGTGCTTGTCATGGTCAAGGCTGAGTTTGCCCCTAAAATCTTTTGCACGGTCCGTCGCTCTATTAATAACATGAACACGACATGTTCTCTACCATTTTTTTAGTGTTGGTTTTGCTCTGTCTTTAGTATTTTTTTTAGAAACCTCTCTTTAGTATTTTGATCAAATTGGCCGGTGTGCATTCTAGTTTAATTCGAATATTTTCAAAGAGTAAACGAAAACCATAAATAAAAAAATCACTAGCTAACATCTTGAAAAACAGGTATATTCAAAAGTTTAAATAGTAATAAACTAGACAGCTGGCCATTTCAATTTGAAACAACTCGATAATTATGAGCTTTCTTGCAGTGGTACATACTTGTCTTCATTATCATCTATTTGTATGGAAAACGTGGTCATACGTATGTCAAACGTCATGTCGTGAAAGGATCAACAGAGTATTCAACAACAAATCATCCACGGTCCAGCAGCTGCTAGGGCAGATCAAGGACGACGCCAAGCTTTGGGCTTTAGCAGGCGCCAAGCACCTCGGTTGTTTAATGGTGCGAGAGTAGGCTTAGGAGCTTAACTAGGTAGTCTTCTCGGCGCTTAATGAAAATGCTAATTGTAAGACTACCAGCGGATGCCAAGGCGCTCTGCGTTGTAAACTGTCAAAGGTCGTCAACCTATTCTCTCTTAATACAAAAATGCGCAGCCCTCCTGCGTATTTTGGAAAATTAAACGTCATGTCAAGGTAAACCCAGGATGAACGATAATCCCCTTATTTTCTGACTGCTCTTGATGGTTTAGCTAGTTTCATAAGACCAATGGTACCAAAGGTATATCCGTGCGTAGATCGAGAGAGTGATGTGGCCGAGAGCGACAGAGTATTAACTAAATGAAAGTATCAAAACATCCAAGCGATCCAGTTAAGTGGATATCTTTTAGCAATTGCATCAATTCTTATGCTGTATGTTCTGTGTGTGTTGATGTAGTAGCATATATTATATATATCTGTATATGTTCAAATAATAGGACATGTAAAGACACTGATTTAACGTTAAGGATGCAGGTGCTATAAACCCAATGATTGGGTGAGCGACCATGTGTCCAAAGAATTCATCTATAATTAAACTGCAATACACATATTGTAAGAGGCACCATGTTGTCAAAAGGTAGTAGATGCCATCAGAACCAACCCTAGCTAAAAGCTGGTCTAACCTCTAAGATAGCAACAACTAGCTGCACGCTTGGCATGCATGGTTTTACTTTAGCCAGCAGCCGAACCACCTGATAATTGTCAGCCGAACCACCTGATAATTGTCCAGTGTTTAGGTGACAGCGGTAAAACCTTGTTCTTCACTTTAATCTGTTCTGCCATCATACTGCTGGCATCATTGAACAATACTATTCACACCAGCAGCAAACTAAATCAGTAGATAGATCAAATCATAGAAACCGATATTTCTATTAATTTTTCACAAGGCTTATTTATGCTGTAGCTTGTCAGATAAGAATATACTATAACGCGTCTGATTTTTTGAATAGTCAAAGGCAAACACTACTGTAGAGGAAAGCGTGTAAAATATACTCCCTCCGTCCCAGAATACTTGGCGCTTTCGACTTTCTGGCATCATCTTTGACTGCTTGTCTTATTCAAATTTTTTTTGCAAATGCTAAAACAAACTTGACATGATTAAAATATCTTGAATGTTAAAACAAATTATGAAAAATTAAATAATATTTGCATAAATTTTTTAAATAAGACGAGCGGTCAAACGTGATGTCTAAAGTCAAAGGTGCCAAGTATTCTGGGACAGAGGGAGTAACAGCTAGCGGCCCATGGTATGTCAAAAGAACAGGACAGAGAGCCGGCAAGCTTTCGACCTGGATTTGACATGTGCAAATTAATCCGGCACTGCCTAAGCTACATACTACTCTCTTGGCTTTTACAGGTCAGAAGCTAGAAGCTGCTTCCATAGATGATGTATAGAAGCCAAACAAATATATTTATATTGGAAGATAGAAGCGGGTTTACAAGAGATTTTTACTATCTTATGTGGAATGACATTTTGAAGGGTATCAAATGTATAATGTTATACTCTTTCAAAAGCCAGCCCACAAAGATTTTTTTCCCTTCAAAAATTGGCTCACACAGGCTTTTAAAAATCTACCGCTCATGCAAACATCTCCTTTATATAAGCTCGATGTTGAACTTAAGGTTCGACTAAATCTGAGCATGTGACCCATATCTGCGTGGGCTCTACCGAATTGTATATGTGGGTCCCTCCTTTAGATATGTCCTTTTTTCCTCCCTGATTTAGTAACCTAAAGGGCCATGCATGTAACCCTGCGTTATTAGCCAAGGGCTAGGCTAGACTTATACCCCTAATTGTCGCGATGGGAAGACCATCAAAATTACAAGTGCATCGATCAGAAGTTGATGCTTACACACCACTGAATCTGCCAAAATTGCATGCCTAACAGTAGACTTCTGCATATATATAGTGTAACTACAATATAGCTAGTCGTAGCAGTTGTGTGCAAGCATAGTGCACATCAAGTGGATGTATCGGCATGCATAGTATATATACTATTGTACTAGCTAGGCTAGAAATGAATGTCCAGCCTGCGACTCACTACGCATGCATCAGTTGAGTACATTTATTTGATTAACGCGTCACTAAGGTTTGGATTGGGTCCAGTTAACTCAAGGGATGATTAAAGTAAAGTTTCTAATTTCTTCCGTGTCTGGTGATGTACATGTGTGGTTTGATTTTTTGGACGTGTGTCTAGGTTTTGCTGGGTTTGCATGCAAAAACGTAGGACGACATGTCAAAGTTCTATCTTTGTTGATCACATAGCCTTTAGGGTATAAGCCTTGAGTGATAAATATATGTGTCGTAGATCTGTTGCTCCTCCCTCTATCTCAGTTGTCCATTTATGTTTGTCATAAGTCGACTCTGTTTAACTTTTTTTTTTTGCAAGGGGACTCTGTTTAACTTTGACTTCTAATTTCTATTCATAGAGTTGATATAACATATGACTGATCTGATGTAACTATAAAGTCGTCATGAAGAATACTTTCGTAATATATGACTTTTTCTATTTAAATAACATATTTTCCAAATGGACTTTTTGAATTAGATTTAGAGTGAGTATTGATATACCCCCCTTCAACTTAATGAACTAAACACCCGCAAAAAAATATTAATGAACTAAACAGGAAATTCTGGTTTTATTCGGGGGGAACACAAATATAAGAATTCTCCATCCAGGCACCTAGGATATCAATTAGCTAATTGCCTACGAGCCAGATTAGACCTACCGAGATCGATCTGTGCATTGCTTTAGAGACGATAAGTTTGAAAATTCATCAGCTAATTGGTACCACGTCGAAGCAGTTATTTGACTGATCTCCAAACATAAGCTTTGAATTGGTCGGTAGGAAAGCTAATCGATCTCTTTCATGCATTCTAAACAAGCATACAGAACATATATACTCTAAAGACCCCTTTGGTAGAGATGTGGATACATTGGCTTCGGCTGTGGCTTTGGCTTCTTTTAAAAAATAATTGTGCTGGTTGTGTTTGTGGATGTGCCTTAATACAAAACAAAAGAGAGTTGCATGAGTTGGCGTCGACACTTCTCCTGCATTTTGTTAAGAAAATATGACTGAATTTCATCGATGGTACCATAACTTGTGAGGTAGGCGCGATTTAGTCACACAACATGAAACTTGCTCAATCGGGTCAAACAACTTGTAATGGAGATGCAAAGGATGTCAAAAAGCATAGGACAACAGCCTATTGTGATGATATGAGAGCAAAAAACAACCATCATCTAGGCAAAAGGATGCCACATCGGCGTGAGCAATTTTCAAGTTCTTTGCCAAAAATGCACCCACCTTACAAGTTGTTGTATTTTTTGATATCACAGCACCCATGCAACTTGCCAATGTAAGGGAAGTATTCGCTGTGCTCCAAACTTTCTTACATACATGCTAACGTATTAGTTGTTTCTTATGCATCTATTAATTAAGGGATTTTTAAAGCTTTGGATTAATAGTTAGCTTTGTGAAAAAACGAAGGTCCGTCGTAGTCTGTATGCGGGAAGAAGCTCCGGCGCTTCATGTGTGTGTGAAATATATCAGCTGTATTCAAAAGGCCAAATACTTTTCAAAGGAAAACACGTGTTCTCGTAAGTTTAATTAGAAATATATGAGCATGTAACCAGCAGACTATTTTGTCCGTCCTATATATATGATCACATAGCCAGAGGTAGCAAAATAAGCTGCTAGCACAGCCTACAGTCTATTTGATTAGAAGACTGAGTTTGCACCGCCCATTCCGTCACTTTGTGCAATCTATAAACAGGAGCCGCCAAATGTTGCTTTCATGCATACATATGGCCGCATTTCCCATGTAGAAATATAATGTTCAACTCCACCTAGCCAATCAAACAAGTACCCAAAAGCTCAACTTTTTAAGCTTCTAGAGATCTTTTAGCTTTAACAATTGGCATCATCTATATGCACTGGATCTCACTGACACTTCATTCTAGAACGATTTACATATCCCTAATTAATTAAGTAAAGTGGCCTCTAAACCTAACTATATAGCTATAAATTTATGTCAAGTTTCAAGCCTAACTAGATCATATAATCCAAGATTCCATGTAATATTTAATATCAACTTTTGCTGATTGAGTATGAATCAGTGAATCTTTGACAACAAACACCGTATCTTAGTTAGCGTATAAATTAATATATGCAGAGTTCAGAGCTTCTAGTAAAGATAGTTACATCCAATTAGCAACTGATAGATCAAAAGAACTAAACCAATATCCAAAGACAAAAGCGCAACAACACATGAAAAAGTCAAGAATACACAACACTAGCAGATTATATCAATTGCTAGCCAACATCTGCAAACTTAGCAACACAGCACATGCACACAAATCTGATGATCTTCCGATGAACAGGCAATCTTTTCTGTCTTCAGCTACAAGTACATTGCCGACAACCGGTTTCCCATTTGGAAAGTCAAATTAATCGGTGCAGCAATGTTGAGCCGTTGCAACCTTTTTATGAGATTTGGTTGGTTTGGTGCGTGCTGGGTGCTGGATTTATTAGAACCTAACTCTGACCGTGTTCTGCCCGGCAACATGTTGCCTAAAGGCCCAACCTGAGAGCCCCACCACTGTGTAGTTTCTATGTTTTAATTTTAATTTTGATGAGACAAAATTATTTGCTTCGTTATGTGCTCTTGGGTCGTGCATTCTGAGAACCAGAGTCATGTGATTTATTATGTCCTTTCTGGATTTATTATGACCTTAGGTTAAGTTATTTTTCAGTGTCTCAGGGACTGGCGGTGGACGATTCTCTGAGACTCTGACGCTGTTAATTTTAGTACCTCTGAATAATGATAAAAAAAACCGAAAGAAAAACGCATGTTATTATTACCATTTCAGTTCTAGCTAGTAGGCGTGCATAGCTTGACAATCTAGCAAATTTTGAGAGTCCGTGATATGTTCAGTGGCAGATTGTGATAAACGTATTTGCTTTTGGTTTGAAACCGACACCAAGACACCATTAATTCATCCTGCCACCTTGAGTGGATCTTGTCTCTCATGATCCCAAGTATCTATTGGTCCCTTTCTTATAATAAATGTATGTGCTCTTACTGAATTTAATTTGTAGTTACTTCGTGAACCATAATTATAGTTGTTGAAGGGACTACAACGGGCTTCATCTGTGCTTATGTTTGTGAACATTCTATAATTTTGTTAGCACAGTTACTGATCAGCTGATGAAATGCACGACAGAAGTCTGAAGCAACACATTGTTCTCCATTATTTTTTCGGATCAGAGGAATAATGAAACGTTTTGTTGCCCACATTGTACCAATGGTAGATCAAGTGCGAAAAGGGCCTGTAGCCTAGCGGTTACAAAAGGCTCAGTAGCACTTGAGGTCGACTCCCCGTAGGAGCGAATTTTCTAAGATTTAACGGCGTTGTGCGTTCAGCGGGAGACGACGTGGCCGTCGACAGCGAGGCGCCAGTGGTGACTTCGTCAATCTCAAGGATTTGTCGGCTCAGTCTTCGAAGATGCTCATAGGGGTAGGGTTTGCGTAAATGCGTTCATAGGGGTGAGTGTACGTACGTTGTGAGCGTCCGAGTTGTTCAAGCGACAGAGTCAAAAATAAGATGCCATATCTTTGTGACATCCATATATGTTCCCTTCCGTAAGCAAAATGGAATAATTCTTCTATATATTCTACCGCTAGGAAGGTCAGCATCGCTTAGATTTTGTATTATCCTTTGTTTAGACCGTTGGCCGATGCTGTCTCAAAACAAACAAGTTGAGTATGCTCTATGACGTGTCGATTCTTCCTGCAGTAACTAATAAAAATCTAATGCCTCCATTGAGCCGATGAAAGTAAAAAATGCATGATATACTTCTTTCAGGAGAAGCGTCTTTCATTTTAGTTCTATGGATGAAACGTGTTCATTTGGTGTCATTTCGAATTATTCTATCCGATGCTTTAATTGTAAAAGTTATTCCCTTCGATCATGTTTTCACTCCTGTTGGTGGTTGCTAGGAACAGATTGATCTAGGTAAGGGAAGAATTAGCGGGGCCACTAAAAATATGTATGAAAGAAACATGCAATGAAATCAATTACTGTAAAAAGATAATAATTTATGGTTTTGATTGCTTTCATGAAGATACATATACAATGAATCCATTAAGATTTTCTTCCAGCCACTTCCTTTTTTTAAAAAAAAATGATTACATGACAACTCGAGGCTTTATTCAGAATTACTTGTGATCTGAAAAACTATCATGCCCATCTCATAGTTAAATAATTATTAGTCGTATGTATTGAAGTGGTTGGTACCATGTTCGATCTGGGAGTATGTTTGCCTCCTTTGTACGGACATGTATGAAATGTTGTACTTTACAAAGACAAGTATTATTCTTTAGTGCATGTTGCTTTGTGTCCTTTTCAACCCTGTTTTCTTTAACAATGTCCGCAGTTCTATGATGTAAGCGCGATCTAATTTGTATGCTGGAGAGGCACACCCGCTTCTTCATGGTCCAATATGACACGGAGCTTTTTCTCCAATAAAAGCTGGAATACACAAGGTATGCATATCTTAGATTACAAAGGCAAAGACAGACGTAATTATATTGAATGTAACATGTTCTTATATTAATTGAGATGTCCATTTCGAGCCAAAGCCCAATTTTAACTGGATTGATAGAAAATAAAAAGGGAAGATAGAAAGAAGCCTGGCAACCATGAAAAGCAATACCATCACAAGATCTGAGTAGCTGTGAGATTACCACTGAATGAAAGCTATAACATGCATAATTTTCACCTGAAGGTATCGGTGTGCCAAATTATTCTTCTCCTAGCGATTCATTTAATCCTTTTTTTTTCCCTTGTGGACACAATTGATCATTGCGATGTTTAATTCCCCGAGCACTGAGATGAGATTATTCTGCAAATGTGGGACATTCCTATATACAGCATCAGATCCTATGGATGCGAGTAAAGTCCAAGCCCACAAGTTCAGAAAAGTAGGGGCCAAGAGCAAGTTGGATAAAAGGGTGGGAAGGGAGCAATGTTTCTGAAGCCATATCATTGCTGCAGCTTGCAGCAATGAAGGGGTGAAAAGGGGTAGCAGATGGCAAAACAAGCTTCCTTTTTTTTATTAATATTATTGTTCTATGAGACAATAATGTACTCCATTCCGGTCCAAATAGTTGTACTACATGAAACCAAAGGGGCAACTTTTGCACTTCTATATTGCTTGTGCCTCTTTCTTTTGAATATATGACCATAGTACCAGTTGTTGCGTGTGGGTCGTGATCTCCATTAGATACAGACAAGCAACTGGTACTGCATGCCAACATAAACATCAAAACATTTTGCTGAAGATAGAGTCTACTGTGGCCAGATTCCGAATCACACACACAATTCTGACCAGAAATTCAATCCAGCTCACAAAGGCATAATCTCAGTCACAATGTATTGGATCACCAGGAAACCTAAAGATATACACCCTGATGAACACGACCGGTCACTAATTCTTGAGGCAACTGGCTCGGTGCCACATCACCAATCTTATCACCATGAGTTGCCATGAGACAACGGCATGATGACAGTTGTGACTAGAAACCTTGATGGTGCCTAGGGGTGGACAGGTGCAAGAACTAGGTAGGGGCAAACGGGAGAAACAGAGAGGCGGCATAGTGACAAGAAGAAACCAGGAGCAGAGATGATCGATGGAGCAGAGCTAGGGCTTAGGGCAGGGCCATATCTACCCAGCAGCCATGTCTCTCCAGCTCGCTACATTCCACATCCAATCCTGCCCCCCTGTCCTGCTGCCGGCAAGCCCCTGTCACCAAACCATACGGTGCTGCCGCCTAAAGATCCTCATTCACCGTCACTTCCACGCACGCAGCAATGCTTAATTCCTTTTGCTTCTTTTGTTTACTTGCTTTGGGTCAGCAACAGTGGATCTCTCTTTTGAGAAGTGATTTGTTTCACATCATGTCTGGGAAAGGAATAATTGGAAACCTTGAGGCACAAGGGATTCGCGTGACCTAAGAAGTCACAGACAATACTCAGATTCTGTTCTGGTGCAGGAATGTGATATCCCTCTTTATGTGGAGCAGTCCTTGTGATTTGCAGCAGGTGCCTTTCACTAGATGTAGATGATTTAGTTTGATCACAACACTTAACTAGACGATTGGTACTACAGTATCTTGGACAAGCGGCCACGCGCCGCCGCATGATGGCGCACGCAGGGCACGAGGGAGCCGAGCTGGTGCGTGTGCTGGTGGCGTTGGCGCCTTCAGCATTCACACGCAGCGAGCGACTGATACCAAGTAGTTGCCTTAATACGTTAAGGACTTAACCACACGTCTGCATAAACGCCTTGGCATTGCAGAAGGGATTGATGTTGCTGGCTGATCTGCTCATGCTGACCGAGAAATTCCATCATGCTCGTGTGCCGGTCCTCACCAGGACCGGGGTCCAGGGACGCCATGGCCATCGGCGAGGCCGGAGCTAGCTCGGTCCCGACGGTTCAACGCAATCTGCCCGTACGTTGGCTCAAGATACTGTCCAGTGTCTATGTCACGCTATTGCCGATATAGGCTTCCTGAACCTGGAAGTGCTGCCAATGAACGATTAGGTCCAGGAGGGGGCAGACGGACCGCAAGCTTGACCGCTTCTGAGAATGTGTCAGGAAAACAACAATTTTCCTGGTCATAACCTACAACAATAAACACTTCTGATCTTATCCATGCACTACCACCGGTTTTTGTATTTTTGACATTGGAACAGCACCGTTTAAGCTGAATTTGAACTAAGTATGGCTGTCCGGACGTCGGTAAAAAAACTGCGGAGGGAGTAGCAGTTTATAGACGATTCACATCCTCACGTAGACCTGTCAACCTGGGCGAAGCATATATCATAAGTTCCTATACCAAATAACACTCCGAGACTACATGCGGCAATGTGCAATGTAAAGGACATGATAGATTGGCGTGCTCCGAACGCTGTCAGAATTTGTGTTGAGCTACACCCTTGTAGGCTTCCACCCTCCAACCAGTGACCGAAGAGGCATTAACCATGTGGTATAGTACATGGATAAGAACAGAACTTAACTACAGTACAGCATCGTTACGCGCAATTACTACGGACAACACGAAGAGGCGACATCGCACGATAGTGACGATGGCCGACAATGAGATAATCAGGTGGATCGAGTAACTATATGATTATCTGCTCCCCTACAGAAGGGAAACGAGTCGAATAGCACGTATCCAATGATTCCTTGCTCCACAATTGCTGCATCAGGTCAGGGCCAATAATTGCACAGAGCAGAAGACAAGAAACCACACTCAAATGTGACATCAGAGTCCTATTTCTGATTGAATAGATAACCAAAACAAATCTTTCATCTTATTTGGCATCTGGGCTAATTGTTCACCTCAAGACAAGAACAACCAAGACTGTCGGCACCTGGACATAACAGCACATACCATCTGCAGATAGCTCGGATAACAGAGCTACCTCCCTGTTTCTCTTGATCACTTCCTTACATAAGAGGATACTTTGCAGTCAGGCACTCTTGAGATATTGAGCATGGTGCGCAATGTGATCATCAATGAACGTAGCAATGAAAAAGTATGAGTGATCGTATCCAGGCTGCATGCGCAAGATCAGAGGAACACCCACAGCCTTGCATGCTTCCTCAAAGTTGCGAGGTAGTAGCTGCTCGGCAAGGAACTTGTCCTCATCCCCCTGGTCAAATTTAACAATAACACCATATAAGTTAGAAACAAATCTATTTACTATTACATTTTGAAATAACGAGAGAGAAAAACTACATTGTAGAAGCCTTATAAGCTATGAATAAATAAGAAACAGTTGATGACTCTAAAAGTTTAGGAGCCTAGGCCTCCAAGCTGTTCAATCAAAACATGTCATCTTAAGTTAAATCGACCAGTCAGGCAGTAGGTGTCAACGATACTTCTCAATGATACTGTTAGTGACCCTGATAGACTCTGATTGTTCTAGCCTTCTAGGGTCCTCATTTGAATCTACATGTCACTTACCTATTATCAAGAGGGCGACTCTATCATGTTATCATATAAACCTACTAAGGACACTTGTGTCAGGCCTAGTGGTACTTCCAAGGAAATTTTCCCAGCTATAGCGCTAAATGTATCTTTCAATGTATCCTGTGCGACCTACCACTTTTAAATTCGCTCAGATATGGTAAGGTGGTCAAGAGAATAATTAGATATCATATATGCACAAATGAATAGTAACCCAAACGTCCATGCTGACAGTTGAAATCCTCAGATGGACATATGTCACCACACTCAAGTTAAAGGATCTTTCCTCTTTGTTAACCAATAAATGGTTTGTTCCATATCCGTAAAAAAAAATGGTTTGTTCCGTATTCTGAAGAGTATAAAAAGAAAATAGTAAGAGTGCACCAGCAGTCTCAAGCTTATCCAGCGTTGTCACATAGGTCCCTAAACTAATACCCCATCTTGTTAAGTGTGCCATCAAAGTACAAATATCAATAATCAGCGTAAACATGCTTATGCAGCGTTCCAACGCGACCACCTCTGTACTCTTTCTCCCTATCCACATGCATTCAGATGTCTCCTGCCGTGCCATCCTGTCACTATATTCTCCACCGTCCGTGGCCATGATTTGGAGCTCCTCCCCCAACGAATCATGAGTAAAATGAATGATGAGATGATAAACGTGGATGACATGGATGCCACATAAATGCCATGTAGACTGATCAACACTGTTTAGAGAGATTTGGACCTCAAACGAACCAACTAGAAAGTTCAGGGACTGCAAACTAATAGTTTAGGGAGCTAAATGACACCCCAGAACAAGTTCAGGGACTGTTGGTGAACTTCACTCAAAGAAAAAATAATGAGATGGTGATAGCAGAAATGGGGCACAAGTGAGCCCATGGTCAGATACCTGGTCAACTAGGATAGGAGCTGCAACTTCCTTGGTCTTTTTAACCAAGCAGGTGGCATCATATTCCTACAGTATCAGGCACTAATAAGTATTCGACGTATGGCAGATATACCAATGATATTTTATAAGAAATATACCTCCCAATCTGATTTAGTTGAGCCCAGGTAATTTGAGAATGCTTTCTGACCCCACGGGCAGTTTATCGGATTGACGATCGGAGCAAACGCTGATACTGACTGAAATTAAATAACCCAAAATGCTGGTTCAGATTTGATACACTATGTCCATAGAAACAAGTTTCAAAATTTTGTGGCTTTAAACAATATGACATGCAAATAATACCTTGTATTTATCAGTATTTTTCAAGTAAATTGTTAGCGCACCATGGCCTCCCATTGAGTGTCCAAAAATTGATGCCCGTGAAGTGTTAAGCTGTTCAAAGTTGTCACTCAAAACTTTCGGTAGTTCCTTCACAACATAGTCATACATGCGCCAATTTTTCCACTTTTCATTTGTGGCATTCAAATAAAATCCGGCACCTAATCACAAATACAAAAAATAAAAAATCATTAAAGATATTCGAACACATGCACATACGTAAAATCGATTGAATCTGCTGTATACAGAAAGTTCAAGTGATGCTTCTGTATTCCAAAATGATTGATGTGATAAAATGTAAAGCATCTTGCCAGCTAGCCGTTCATCAAATATATTCATTGCCCTTCTCTTTCTAAGAACACATACAAGAATTTCACAATTTTAAGATCAGAAATCATGTCACAGCAAAAAAATGATATGTATTTAGTTAATGTATCATCATGATCATAAAAAGGGCAATATAAACTGATATCTGATAACATTACATCCTTACCGACACCAAAATCATAGCTGTCTGCTTCTCCTTCTACATTTAATCCACCTACATTAAGCAACGGAAATGAGACATAAGAAAATAAAACTATCTAAAGAGAGAAATATGCGTAGAACGTGTATTTAGGGTGAAAACGTATGGTGGAAGTGAGCATTGAACACTAGTCTCCCGTGAAAGGAACAAATACTGCAGTGATCACCAAGATGCAATTTACAAGGTAAAATGTAAAGGAGTGGTAAATTGGTAATATTCTTAAAGCCGTCTAGACTCACACCACGTTTTGGCTGGAGAGAAACAAACACACTTATCAGATGGCATGGGAGGCGAGGGCTTAAGGGGAATCTCATATTTGACTCTGCCAACAAGATCATCAGCCCCACATCAATCCCAGACCAAGAATATCTAGTAATGTTACATCATAAGTCAGTACACGGTTATGTGGTGATTCATGTAACCTTATTACTTATGTCTCCATACTATCCGCTTTGCTTTGACAAAATCATTGTTTTTTGGGGAATCCATATATCCTAATGAAGAAGCATCCATGGAGGGCAAATGGTGTCTGTGGGACTAACACACCTACTAAGCTGTAACAGCTTTTTTTCTGGCACAGAAGTTCGTTCGCTGATAATCAGAGAGGATAAAACAAGAAGCTATTACAAATCATGGAACCTGGCAGCAGTGTTTGAATACGGGATGCTGCTTACTAGGATAATTATCTCTAGCTGTTATAACCGCAGTTAGGCCACAATTGGGCACTTTTGCTATATAACTGCTATTAGGTGGGTGACAGAACAAATATTGCTCACTGGTTTCTAGAACCCTGCATAGTATTCGCAACAAGTGCTGGGCAAGCCTGCCTTTTTTGAGAGAAGGGATACTTTTACTCACTGCTGCCATCAGAACAAGAGCAGAAAAGCCAGTGCCTACCATCCCATGATAAACTGCAAGTCATTCACATTTCAAACTACATTATTCTGGCCATTGCACCCAAGATAGGAACTAGTTACACATCAAACCTATCAATGGACTAAAGTTATTAATACGTCTGATTTTAGCCCTGCATAAAGTGAGGCGTCGAAGGATCATTGTACGAATTTCGGATGCCTGTCGGCTGTCGCCACTTTCCCTGAATGATCACAGGGCAACCAGTCAAACTTACTCAGCGAACAACACGCGTCACAACTACAGAGACAAGCATAACTAAGATCTTATGGACGGGAGGTCCTGCAATTCTCAGAGCACAACAAAGCAACAAACAATTGCCACAAAAAAATAATTGGTAAGCATCCTAGTAGTTGGCGACACCCTACACTGTCCGACGTACATAGACGGGCGGGCAGACACGAATCCTAGAAATAGAAGGCAATAATATCAGGATTTTCCTTAACATCAACATACGTGGGGATGTGTCGGGGGCCACGAGGGCGATGCCGTGGGCGGCGGCGGCGCGCTGGGCGCCGGACTTGATGATGAAGTTCTCGTCGGTGCAGGTAAGTCCCGAGAGCCAGTACAACACCTGCAACAGCACGACAACAGTCAGATTCTGTCCGACGAACACCGGTACGAGGCGGAGAGCAAGGGCGTAGCGCGCACGGGAAGGTTGGCCGCCGGGGACGGGGGGAGGTAGATGGAGAAGGTCATGGCGCAGCCGAGGGTGGCGCTCTGGTGGCGGAACCGGAGGTTGTGCCCGCCGAACATCTTGGTACTGCTAAGCTTCTCCAGCACCGCCGCCGCTGGTGGGGTAGGGCTCGCCGCCATCGCCGTGATTCGCGTTCCGGTGCGGTGGGGGATGTGGAGACTGGGAGTGGTGACTGTTGCGGGATGCACCGATGCAGAGCGAAGATTCCAGAAGATGAGACGTGATCACGAGAGAGAAAATATACAAGGCCGATTTCCAGGCCCAACAATCTTGGCGTCCACGTAGCCTCCAAACATTGCCAAACAGAGCCCATAGGAAGAAGGTTCAAACCGTTCGCTGTCTTACCTGCACATTGCCAAATGCCTTAGTATATTTTTCCGTGTCACGAGGAACTTTCATCTGAGTGGTCGCATTATTAACATTTATTGATTCAGTAATCTCTCGTACAACATTGCAATGTAAAGATTTTTCCTTTACTAAACAAGTCACTGTATTAATACACAGTGAGACACACAGGCAAGAAAGCTTAATCAGGAATTACGCAAAGCATGACAATCTAAATCTCATCCTTACTTCCTTTATTTCTACTAAAGGAACTTCTACTAATATAAGAGGCTAACAAATTAATGGTTTCCCGAGCAGAGATAGGCTGTAGATGCATGGATTTGTGCCATCTCAATCCTTTGGCGGAGGTCATCCATCTCAACTCTTTAAAGGCTTGGAGAATGTGGATACACTAACTGTTACACCTTGAGTATAACGCAGAACAGTGATCAGAGGAAGGTAAAATCGCTATGAAAGAGGGTTAATTTCAGTTGAGCTGCACTCCTAAATCCCCTTTCACTCTTGCTTGTTTTATCTCCGAGGATTACACACTTAAGCTGGGTTGACTTAGTAGAACTAAAACTGATCAACTGCAGTTATCCCCTGTCCATCCAATGTGAAAACGA